>JAIVEN010000014.1:37240000-37935660 GCA_026686845.1 Adenanthera pavonina
TTCGGTCTATCCACTTGACCTACGTCCAGTCCTCAAGGCAACTCTTGAGATTTTTCCACTATACAGTAAGAATTCAACGAGTTTCTTGCTAATGCCACAGTACAACGAGTATGCTCTGTTTCTAGAGACAAAATCTATCCGTTGGGAAAGTTATCCAATGGTTACTCTGAAAAACTATCCGTTCACTAACCGCATTTAATGTTTCTGACATACTGAAATTCGAATTTTGGTTGTCCAACAGACGAATTTCGAAGGAACCGAAGGTTAAAGCTTTCAACGTTACAGCACGAAGTTCGTCTGTTCATGAAGTGAAATTCGAATTTTGAAACTTACAAAACATTTTCACAATATGACATACGAATTTTCAATAGGAAAGTTTTTCGGTTAAGTGTGAAAAGTGTTTTCAATTTTCTACAGTGCCTTCGAAATTCGAATTTTGGAAGCCCAAAATTCGTCTGTCTGAAGAACGTTCAAAGAGGCACAGTAGTTCACTTTCTTCGAAATTCAAATTTTGAAGTAGTGAAGTTCGTCTGTCAGAGAGATTCTTTTCAGACTAACTTCAACATTCGAAGTTACAAAGCTCTGTCATTCGTATGTCAATATTTCATTCCAACAGACTCACAAACTTAGCTTCTGAAATTCGAATTTTAATGTTCAAAGTTCGTCTGACAGAAAGCAGTTTTGAAACTTAAATTATTCTTGATCTCAGATGAACTTTAACATTATTTCAGACGAATTTCTTCCATTTTCATAAGTTGTGATTTGTCTGAAATTCGAATTTTGAAGACTCAAAGTTCGTCTGTTTCAAAGAAGCTCATTTCAGACTTATATGAAAATTCGAATGTTGGAAAGTCAAAGTTCGTCTGTCAGAGAGCATTTTTCAAACTCAATTTCATCTTGATTTCAGATGAGCTTCAACATTATGTCAGACGAATTTCTTTGGTTTTCACAAACTGCATTTTATCTGAAATTCGAATTTTGAGGATGTGAAGTTTGTCTGTCAGTGAAAAGCTTCTTTCAGTCTTTGATGGAAATTCAAATTTTGGATAATCAAAATTCGTCTGACAGAGAGATAACTCTTCAGACTTGTTCAGTTTTGACTCAAAATTCGAATTTCCAAAGGCAAAGTTCGAATTTCCAGTATGACAGTTCATTTTAAACTTTCAAACTTCGTCTGTTTGTGGGTATTTTTCAAATAAGTCAAGATTTAACACACAATCAAGGTTTAAAAACATCTTTTCTTAAAATCAAAAACTTTTACCCTCATTTGAACATAACAAAAGAGCCTACTGAAGATCTAGCAGATAATACTCAGAAATTCTTCACTTGAAGCACTTTGATCTCCTTTGATATCTTCAATCCAAACTTTTGGATGTTAGTTTGGAATCATCAAAACTCTTGATTCAACAAATTATACCAGAAAAAGATGGCAAGAGCCTTTAATAAGAAACACTGACCAAGAGAATTTAAAGTTTTCCATCTAGTTCTGAGAAAGGTCTTGCCAAATCAAGAAGATAATAGGGGCAAGTGAGCCCCAACTTATGAAGGTCCTTATGTTGTCAAGCATGTATTCTCAAGAGGTGCATTAATCCTGACTAACATGGATGGCCAAAAATTACCAAGAAATATTAACACAGATGCTGTCGAAAAATATTATGCCTAAAAAGGCTATAAGCACTATTTGGAATAGACTCATTTATTACTCACAAAATGCATATCTTTGGCAACATGACAAAGAAAGACTATTCATACTATATCCTTTTTTTATTCACATGATTATTGACTGTTGCCATTGTACTTCATCTTTTCAATAAAAATGCCTTTTTTAACAAATCCTTTATATATATATATATCTCTCCCTTTCCAATTACACATTTATCAATGCATTTATAAGGGACAACATTTATTAAAATAATTACTTAATGTGATTGATATATTCGATATGATTTACTCCAAGTTAACTTTCATGGTTTTAGTACCGTTGATGATTCATTTTGATGGCAAATTTTAAGGATAGATCATTTAGAATCAAAAGTAACATCTCTCACATATTAAGTGCTCACTCCACTACTGTCATCAAAATGTGTGTTGCAATAAGGGTTCCTAGTTAGATGCTTTCTAAAAAGGGCACAACAATACTTCCTTTGGATTTTCTTCCTTTTCCAAAAACTGGTAAAATTAAGAAATCCTCGTACACAATTGGAAAAACAAAGTATAATCTCTACTCATGTACTCATTTAACAAGATTGGGGCCAAAAAAAAATTCTTGCTACTGTCATTGTATGCATTACATTCATTCCCTCTTAAATTGGGGCAGGCAAAGAACATGCTACCAAATCAAAAGAAAAATTTCACATTCTTCACTCATCTTTTGAGGCAAATAAAGAAAAGATATATTTAGCATTGTAAGCCTAGTATCATTTCTCATGTATCTTACATTTCACATGCTTTGCATAATATAATAGAATTCATCATGCTAGGTACCTCTTTTTCAAAGCCTTGCAACGGCAAGCCCCTTCAAAGCCTAGTTCCGGTTAGCCCTTTTTTTCCAAAGCCCTGTAACGGTGGGCCCCTTCAAAGCCCAATTTCGGCTAACCCCTAATTTTTCCAAAGCCCTTTAATGTAGGCCCCTCAAAGCCCAGTTTCGACTAGCACCTCTTTTCCAAAGCCCTATAATGGCAGGCCCCTTCGAAGCTTAATTTTGGCTGGCCTTTCTTTTCCAAAGCCCTATAATAGCAAGCCCCTTCAAAGCTCAATTCCAGCTGGCCCCACTTTTCCAAAGCCCTATAACGGCAGGCCTCTCAAAGCCTAATTCTAGTTAGCACCTCTTTTCTAAAGTCCTATAACGGCAAGCCCCTTCAAAGCTTAGTTCTGACTGGCCCCTCTTTTTCAAAAGCCCTGTAATGACAGGCATTCACCAAGGTTCTATAAAAATAGGCACTTCACTACCATCAAAATCCAAGTTTTGGCTGACACATAAAGCCTTGTAACGGCAGGCATTTACCAAAGTCCTATGAAAATAGGCATTTCACTTCCATCTAACATTGCATTTCATTTTTTTATGCCTAAACAAAATACATGTTTTCATCTTCACTTGTTCCTAGGTTGCGATGCATCTCATCAACATGTTATTTTGTTTAGTAAATCCATTCACATCCATATAATTTAGTCTGGTCTTGATTGCATCACATGCATAAATGTTCATCCTTGTCCTTGTTGTGTTTGGTCCATAGTTTTAAATACACATTTTTTAAACCACTAAGGCATTGCTTTGGCTGTCTCTTTAATATCTGGATAGTGACTTAAGTCGAAAGTCATATGCAAAATCTTTTTGAACCCCACAACCCAATTTGTGGAAAATGGGAATAGTTAGCCGAGTGAACAAAACAGTATTTTTGGAGAAAACTCCATTAGTTATCGTATGAACTCAATGAGACATGAGATAGGAGGATTTGAAAATAAAATATAAAGAAAATAACATCCAAGAAAAGACTTAGAGAATATACCGTCATTACTAGTCAAATAAAGTGGAGATCCTTTATATGTTGAAAATTCTAGTTGATTTTAGTGTGCTAATATAAGTCAAGGACCCCTAAACATAATTGAGCATAATCAAATCCATAGGGGTTAACCAACAAGGTTCGACACAGTTGGCAGATAGTTAGGTTCTTTAAGCATGCTATCCTAGGCTCTATTCTTGCCCGTGTGTATGGAAAAGACCTTGTTGGAAGAGGCAAAACCCACTTCAGTGATCTCAACGCCTCGAAAAACCTACAAGAGTTAGGAAAAAGAGAATGAAATTCTATAAACCCATGTTAGAACTATAGTAGAATTCCCTATCTGGACCCATAAAAATTTACCTTCAGGAAAATGAATCAGGTTGGAAAAATCTAAAAGGGAAATAAATGCATAAAAATATCCACTCCACCGGCTCAAGTTGTGCTTAGTAACCGGAGGTTTTCACAAAAAAATGTTGTCCTTCATGTCAAACGGTGCAGTATGAGCTATGAGTGTACTAATAGCATCTTGGTGCAGTGGGTTATATAAGCTTAAGTAACCGAGGATCTGCATCACCAATATTTGATCTTCACGTCAAAAGAGTGCATAACAGCCCAAGAAATAAAATGTTCCCGGCAAAAGTGACGCACAAAATATGTGAGGAAACTAAAAGAATCCCTTATACTAAAGTATGAGTCCAGATAAGGTGAAATTTACTTGTTGCTTTGTGTGGGTATGCATTACTGTATCTTTAATACCTAATTCTAAAACAATTAAAGGCCTATAAATAAGAAGTTGAGTTCCTGATTTATTTGGGCATATTGGAGATACTAGAAACTATGCAATAATGTTAAGGACCCATAGGCTTAAGTAAAATGATGGGGAATTCTGGATTCGGGTCTAATTTGATAACCAAGAGAGTTAATCTTAAATAAAGAGAGAGAAAGAGAAGACTCCTGATGACCACAAATGGTTCATGCATAACCAATGGGAATGCCTTTCAATATTAAAATTCTTAATTCGCTTGGCTAGCTATTTTCGTTCACCATATACTGGGTACTCACACATGCCACAGTTCATGACAAAATTGCTAGATGCCAAATCTCGAATGATCCTATGGCTTTTTGCTTTAGTGGCAAACACTCATATGGTGAAAAAAAAAAGCAAAATGAGGCCTCAAGTGACTCTTTTTCTTAAAAAAACATTTTGAATTGAATGGACCAAACCGGCAAGCATATAGATTGATCATTGTAGCTTAGTCAGGTCAGGGGGAAATCTAGTCACCTCATTGTATTGCATACATGGTAGCTTTAAATTTGAACTAAGGCCAAGTCTGGTAGAGTCTAGTATCATTTTTACATTGCATAGACGAACAAAATATGTGTTCTTATCTTTACCTGTTCCTTATGTGAGAACTTCAAAACCCATACCTTTTCTCTTTCTCACTTAAGAAGCCAATAAAGAGAGGCAATTGTGAACACTATATTTTGTCTAGGTCCCTTTAAAAAAATAATAATAAATATGAAAAGAATTTTTTTCATAAGATAAAATAATAAAAAATAATAATATATTCTAAAGATTGCAATATCTTGAGGAGTTATGATTTTCTCCTTTTTACGATTTTCAAAAAATTACAAAATAATAAAAAGAAAAAAAGAAAAAGAAAAATCAAGGATTGAGATTTGATATCAGAGTAATAATGAAAAAAAGAAAGCAAATCAATCAATCTTAATGTGAATATCAAAGAAAAATAATAAAAGAGATCTTTATAATTTTGGAACATTAATTGAATGATTTCTTTTTGGTATTATAAACAAAGGCAAGATGAGAAGAGAGGGCATCAACAAGAATCAAAGAAAGAAGGAGAGACTAAGAGAAAGGGAGTGGGCACAAAAGTGATTGAGATAAGAAGAAAAAGAACGAAAGGAAGAGAGAGTTGGAGAAAGTGTTGATTTTTGTGAGAAGGCTTAAGACCAGGGAATTCAGTTAAAATATCTATCATTCAAAGTTGTGATAGAAGGTACATATAGCTTTAAAGAACGTAACTTTCATGTGCTTTATAATATTGATAGTTAAGTGATTGATTACATTATTCTTATTCACTCATGCAATTATGATAATGTGATATTTTCTCATTAAATATATATATTTTAAATTTTTGCTTGGTGGGATTTTTGGAACCTCAATGAATATTTGAATTAATAAATTTACTGCATGTTACGATATACCTCCGCTAGTATATTAATCAAATTGTGTTTTTTTTATGAAAAATATTTTTGAAATCAAAATAATAAAGATTTTCTCAAATTTTATAAAATTTTGAATAAAAATATTTCTTTAAATATAATTTTATAATATATTTTCAAGTTATTTTATGTGAGGTTTTTAGAAGCTTTCATAAGTATATAAACCAGTTAGAAAGCACATGAAATTTTAGAAATCTTCGTGAATTTATTAACAAGTAATAAATAAATAGTGAAATAATTGTTATATATATAATATGTATAATTCAATTTTTTAAAATAACAAATATATATAATTTTTATAGTTAATGATGTTAAACATTTTGCTTCTTGTTTATCATTGTATTTTTTCTTATATTCTTAGATTTGTTTATAAATTGTTAAGTCGCTTACTGTAAATGCTGATAATGAATTATATTGGTCAGGTAGAGAGACTTCTCCTTCATCCTCTTTTTTATTACTTATTTCTACTAATATGAATGCTTGTAAGCAAGACGAATTGGTTAAAATTAGTCTGTTATAATTTAGCCTTCATATAAATTTTTTTTAATGATTGATTTCATTTATTAATAGAAAAAAAACTTCAATTTTTTCTTACCGGAAAATCTTCAAATAATTACTAATTGAAATAGCATCATTAAGAAAAACGTATAGTCTATTGATTCAAGAGGGAGAAATTCAATTTTATTTTCAAATTTTGTGAATGAATAAATCACCAATAAAAAAAATGGGTATTCCTCTTAACTCAAATTAATGATCATACTATTTTTTAAAATTTTAAAAACTTAATCAATAATTATATTATATATAATTAGGTGCATTTTCACTGCATAAAATTTAAGAAATAAATTACATTTTTTTCATCATGTGCACACATATCCAGTATCCTAAATTTATACTACTTCAATCGGAGGATTTATCAGGATTCAGACTAATTTGAATCAAGTCAAGTAGGTTTATTTTGAGTAGCAAGCTCTACCACCAAGTATTTAATATAATTGTATTCCCAGAATTCAAACTCAAGAATATTACATTGTCTTTATATCTTTTGATCATGGATTAGGAGTATTCCTTACCGATAATAAGGATTAATTTTTACTGGGATACAAAGGACATAAGGTATATATATCCCAACTAAATTTTCTTCACACACAAAAATTAAAAGTTAAATTCCTAACATTTATTTAAGGAAAGTGATCTTCTATAATTCGAGCCAATTTAAATCCATTATTTCAAGTGGTTTCACCTTCTTCAAGATGACATGATGTGTAATTTAACTTTTATGTTAGTTTACTACCATAGGTAACATGCCACATGCCTTTACGTGGGTAAACAGGCATAAGGGACCTACTTTATTTTGAATGATTTAACTGTGTAACCGCACAACACAATTTGCTATGTACGGCTAGGGTAGGGGCCTATTTGTCAATCCAATGGACTCATTAGTAGCCTAACTTCAAAATTGGGTCCCATGTTTGCGTTTCATGAGGTGGACCAATGGTTGGTGGGGGTGGACGTAGGACCCACCATTTGTTGCTCACATATCTAGGTGATAGGTATTGGGCCACCCAAAGAGTGGGCCATGCCTACCATGTAGGAAATGGGTATTACCAAACATTCATGATATAATATCCCAAATTATTTAAAGGAAGTCATGGTATATATAAAGACATGAGAAATGTGGCATGGAATACATGAAAAACTGGAAAATAGAGTGACATGGTAATTGTCTATGTTCAGTCTTTCATTGAAATTAATTTCCTATATAGTTCTTAGAAGGAATTATATTTAATTCTTAATTGAAATTAATTTTTCACAAGGTATTTAAAGGAATTAATTCTAAAACTGAGTTGAAAGTGGTGCAAAATACTAGTTGAATTGAAGCTCGTGTCAAGCTGAGTATAATGGTGTAAGTATTGTGTAGCTAGGAGGTCAAGGTTGGATGATAGGCCAATTTTAAAGTATAATGAAAAGAATTATTAAAAAATTGGTCTTTGGAGAATTATGAGAAAGTACCCACAAGAATAAGTATTTACATTTTTACCCGGCTTAGAAAATGGTTAATTTCCCAGGTTAAAAAATAAAATGTGAAAATTGCATTCTAGCCTCAAGAAAAAAAGAATCATTTGCAATTAGTCTTTAAAAGGGAAGAATTAGTTGCATAAAATTTCCTGGGAAAAATTACAAGAAAGGACTCGAAAAATTAAAAATTATAATTTTGTCAGTTAAGGGAAATTTTGTAATTTTTAAAAATTACAGTCAAAATAAAGCTTGCGACGAGTCAAACTCAATGGAATACTATTTAGAAACTAATTGAGTTTGTATAGATTTATAATTAAAATCAAAAGTCAAAAAGTAAATATTATATCGAAAAAAGTATTTTGGGGCCCCATAAAATACAATACGGAGACAGGAACAATATGGGGACCCCGCCCAAATATATTTTGGGATAAGATAATGAATCTAGTTCAAAACCAAATTTAAAATAATCCTGTACCAATTAAAAGAAGAATACGGTAAAAGTAATTAATTGGTACGGGTAAAATTTCTCGGTAAAAGTTATTTTGAATTGATAAAAGTTATGAAGCATTTTTAGACAATAATGCCCTTAAAATGGCATGATGGTGGCTGACTAGGGACAAGAAGGGTATTGTTTTAATTAATGTGGTTAAGCAAATGGTAAGATAACTCAAGTTGGTCAGCTAACTTGAGAACACTATTCACACATTTGATCTCTCTTCTCTACACCTTGAGTTAAGTGGCTTTAAGTGAGTGTTATGGTCTGAAATTACAGACCTAGAGGCCAAGGTCAAAACAACGAAGAGAGTAATAGGGAAGAGGAAGTGAAAACAAGAAGCAAGACTTGGTGAATCAAATATTAAGGTGAGTTTTCTATGCTTCCTAATTGTGTTTTCTAGTGTTTAAAGGTGTTTTAATGGAGTTTTCATCTTCCTCCTTCCTCTATGAATATTCGGCCAAGCTTGGGATGATGGAGAAGATGAGTTTTTTCTCAAATAACCTTAGGGGAAAACTTTGATTGAAAGTAAGTTTCCATGAATGGGTTGAAGAAAATCAAAGTGAATATTTTTCTTTCATTTTCATGCTATTTTCAATTAGATGAGGATTTAGAATAGAGATGAAATTTCATTGTTTTGACCCCAAAAACAGAATCCTTGGGCTCCAATTAGCTAAATACAAGTATTGGTTTGAAGAAAAACCAAAAGAATAGCAATATGTAATTTTAGGGTTCTAGTGAGCATTTTGTGACTTAGCTTCAAGAACTAGTAGCTTATGACCTTAAATGGCGATATATATAGGTTCAAGAAAGCTGTTGAAGGCTAAGGAAAGAGTGCACAAAGTGTGGAAGGCAAAGAAATACAAGAAGGTAGCTATTTTACCTATTCTTGCATTATATATCTTAGATGATTTTCATGAACTTGATTACTTGCCATGTGTTTATCTTGATGAATTGTGATGATTGGCCGAGTTGAATGAAGAGGTTTATGACCTCTGGATGTCCATTTTGTAAAATGAAACTCTGTCGAAATTTTTATGAAAATATATGGCTTGTTGTGCTAAAATATTTGATGATTGTTTTCAAGAAGTTTTTATGATAAATGTGATTATATATGTATGCTTGAATGGTAAATGCTACTGAGATTCAATGAATCTCACCCTTCCAAATGACTAACATGCTAAGACCAAGTCATGAAAGAGGCCAAGGAGAGGGCAAGAGGAATGAAGAAGATAGTGATGAATAACTTGATTTTGCAAGTTATAATGCTATGTTGTAAAATAATGTATTAAGATATGTTTGAGATGTAAATTCTATATTTATATATGTTCATGTTCTTTAAGACCACTTATGATGTTATATATGGATTTGGAATAATGAATGATGATGTAACTATGTTATGAAGTTCATTTTGCCAAGTTATGAATGGAAATATTCATTTTGAATATCCTGATAGAAACATAGGCACTGTTCACCTGAAATAAGGTATGTCACATAAGTAGTATATATCCTCCAAAAGTAAATGGAATAAGCTTTAAAAAAAGCTAAAGATCACTTAATTTGGTTAAGTACATGATTTATAATGAATTTTTAAATATAAGGTTCAGAACTGGACAAAGTTGGAAAAACTATAGGTTTTTATCATAGGTACTGCCTATTTTAAAAGGTAGCATAAAATCGTGTGGAGCTCCAAGAATTCAGTGTTTGTATGTATGAAAAGATCTATATCTTAAGAATGACATGTCACTCATTTGGAGGTAATTTGAGCTATATAATAAAAGAAATATATGTTTTCTTAAAATTGTTCTAGTGAAAGTAGTATTTTAACCGTTAATGGTTTACATTAACGCCATTTTTTGTTCAAGTTGAATAAATGTACAAGTAAAATATGTTTGGAAAGTAGACATATAGGGCTTCTGAAACATAAAGTATGTATGATTTGACTCAGATTATGATGAGATATGAAGTTTTGAAATTAAGGCCAAAATCCTGGGAATATATAAAATGATCACATGAATAGTAAAATTCATACTAAATATGTATCAATTGGCACAATTAAGTTCTATTCCATATTTTTTCCATGTAGAGAATGTTTTAATCTATTTTTAGAAACTTGAATCACCTCCATATGATATTTCTAGATTTAATTATAACTTTTCAAAGTTTATTAGAAAAAAAAATTGGGAATTACCACATGAACAGTAACTCAGAAAATTAAATTTTTCTATTTGAGTCTCTCAAATGATTCAAACTTATAAAATGATACAAATAGACCCCAATATGGTCTAAATCATGGGAATTATGGTCCAAAATTAAGGTGTTACACATGACCCATTGTTTACTTTTTGAATAGTTGGTCCTTTTTTAAATAATAAAAATTTTAAGAAAAAAAATTGGTCCGCCCTAATTACCTTCTTTGGGAGCTAGATGAGATCTTACCTGGTAGGCAGTTGGTGCTTTATCCTCCTATACTCATATGGTGCAGGGGACCTCCCATTGTGACATTGCCAATAAAAACTAGTGATAACTAAACACAAAAAACAACATCAGCTTCATGTATAACATTTTTTATAAATTTATTTGATAAAAAAATTGTTAAAACCAGCTTCATGTATAACATTTTTTATAAATTTATTTGATAAAAAAATTGTTAAAACGCAAAGATTATATTCACAACTTATTAATTTAAAAATGACATTTGCACTTAATATATTATACTCCCTCCGGTCCTATATAGAGGATCTTTTGTCCTGATCCTAAATATAAGACCATTTACAATATACGAGGTAGTATTTATTATACATTTCTAAAAAAATATCCCTATTTAATGTATTCAAAGAAAAAAAAAAGAGATTAAATAAAGGTAGTTTTGGAAAATTATTGAGATTTTTGGAGAAATCGAGGTAGTTAATTAATTTTAATTTCAATTCTTAATTCGCATGATTCAGTTAAAATAGTCTTATATTAAGTATCAGAGGGAGTAATTGATATAATCTATGCCACAAATTTGATATTTTAAAATAAACTAGTTAGGCCTTTTGATGTTGTATGGATTTTTTTTTTGCGTTGTGCAAAATTTGAAAAATAAATTATATTGTCCCGATCCATGACCAATGCAACTTGCTATAGATTTTATATTTGATAAGGATATTAAGTGAATTTATAATTTCTAAGAAAATAATGTGAATATTAAATCAAAAATAATTTTTCAATTGTTAAAATTTTAGTAAGTATTATTCATGAAAGTATGCTGGGGATATTTACTTTTATAAAACTTAACATATGATAGTTTGGTTAGTTACTGTTTCAAATCTCTATCAATATAATATAATTTTTGCCACCAATTAATCCAATGTTAAGATGGCCAAGTTGGTCTAAAGCACAAGATTAAGGTTCTACTTGGTGAGGGTGTGGGTTCAAATTTCACTCTCAACATATTCAATTATTTCCCTCAACTTTTAATAGCCTCTTGAATAACAAATAATAATTTTAAAGTGTTTTATTTTTTTATTAGTCTTAAATTGTCATAAATTTTATGAATGGCAATTAAATTAAGCAATAAGAGATTTAACATCCCTTTAAACAAATTTTGAATTCAAACCTTATAGATGGAAGAAATTATGTTGGGAGAGCTGCTCTCATTTTGGTTATGACAATGCTTGAGTTTAATCTAATAGTTCCAAATATTAAATAATTATAAAAAAAAAGTATTATAAACATTTAGTAGTATAGCTTCATTGCTCCTCCTTGGTGGAAAAAACAACATATTCTTAATACTACATACTTATGCTAATAATTGAAGATTCAATCTACAATATATAACACCACATACATCTATAAAATGTTTTTCTTTAAACCACTTGAGTGAAATTTGAGGGTTATTATCAAATTAGATAAGTATTCATAGCTAAATATTTTTTTACATCAAATATATTTCACAAAATTGATTTACTAGAACATCTCATACATCGCAGAGTGCATTGCTAGTTGAAAAGAAAATCATATGCATCAGTCAATACCCATGGAAAAAAATTTCTCCTTGACAGCATACATCTATAAATCAATGAAATGCTTATTATAAATACAATTGTGACTTTGAAAGCTAATAAATAGCCTATAAATGAATAAAATTTAATTATATTTTACTATATTACCTTTATTAATTATGTAGTACTCCTTAATGCTTCTATCTTCCTTTATTATTATTATTGAAGGCAAATTTGTTCAACTATAATTAATACACTCTTGAAATTTGTAAAATGATATTTATTTTGAAACAAAAAAAACCTTAAAGTAACAATTATTTTGAAATGGAGGGAGTAATATTTAAAAGCAACTAGCACTTAGTCATATTTGTGAGCAGAGCATTGGATTCTTACACAAGATTGATCTAATATTTTAAAACACTTTAGAAGGAATACTTGTGGTCGTCAACGAGTGGGTATTGTTATGAGATGTAACTTTGATGCTACAGACAGAGGTTCCGCTATTTTAAGCAAGTGGTGCATTGATTAGGATATGGATTTTTAACGATATAAGGACAAATTATGGAAGGTTGATGTTCATAGTAATTGCTTAGATCAACAACTCTTGATGGTTTGCATTATGCTATCAAATGATTAGGCTGTGGATTTCAATATACTCCCTTTGATTTATTTATTTTGTTGTTTAAGGTTATTTCACACAGATCAAGAAATCATTAATTATATTAAATTTATCTAGGGATTTGACTAAAATACTTTTAGACTCATATTGAATTAAATGACATACATTAAATTAGATGAGAGGAGGGTATAGCTCAAAAAAAGTAAATAATGATGCATTGAAAATAAAAAATAATAAAAGATTTGAAACAAAACCAAAACCTTAAAACTACAGAAGATATGGAATTGAGAGAGTACTCTTAGTTCTAGTAAATGGTGACATAGGGAAACATGTTAATTTTGCAATAATGATACTATGAATTTCATATATGGCAGACATAATTTCTATTGCTTAACATACTTCTATTGATTATCAAAATTTGCAATTTTCCTTAGAATTTTGTTCTTTTGCCTTCTCTTTATTTATTTTGAAATCTTCAGCTTTGAATATATCAATCAATCTTTGTGCATGTGAAATGTGTTTTTTTGGTGAAATCAATAATAAAGCAGCTACATCATATCCTAGAATTTAATGCTTGTTTGGTTCCACTTTTATAGAAGCAATTTGGGCAAAATCAGTTTGGGAAAACTGAGTTTGAATAAAAATAGGGGCGAGTTGCTTCTATGTTAGTTAAGTTTTGAGCTTATAACCTAAGTTTGCATTTTAGTGGTTCTGTTTGACAATAAAAAAAAATGAGTTCTGGGTTCAAATATGAAACCAAACAGGCTCTATTTGCCCCCATGAAAGTCTTACTTGCTTCTTTTTCTACGGAGTGCTTATATGTTAAATTTGCTAATTTTCTACATATGATTATTTTTTTCATACATTTATATTTTTTTAATTTTTACATAACTTATAAAAGTGCTATCATGTTATTTTTTTTTTTAATAGGGATAACGTTTGTACTACTCACACACATATTCCACACACGCACAATCATGTTAGGTATATGTTACTATGGTCTACATTTTGAAAATACAACTTCATATAAATTTCTTAAAAATTTTGCTAATATTAGCCACAATAAACTGTCTTGTCAATTAACTCACAGTATCACAGCAACAGCTCTATGCCTTGCACTTTTATGGTCAATTGAGTTTGAAGGATTTCGAGGGAAAAAAAAGTTTTTATCCTATTTTTTGTTTTTCAAAGCAAGCAAGGGGGAGCACTTTTTCTCCTCTCCTTAAACCCTTCCATACTTTATTTCACCTAATGGGCAGTGGGTGCACTATCCCGTACCCATATGATGTGGGAACCTTTCCATTGTAACATTGTTGCACACTTCATTTTACCAAGATGAATTTATGATTAGCACACCAACTTTTCTACATTGCATATCCTTCATCGGCCTAAATTAATTGCATATTTTTTAATGTTTTTAAAATTAGATAAATTATTTAATTAATCAAAATATTGATTATATCATCAAACTAGTGAAAATTATATCATGGCAAAATACTCACAAAAACATATTATTTTATTTTTTATGAATTTATTTGATAAAAAACTATAGTTAAGACCCAAAGAATATATTCACAAATTATTAATTTAAAATTTTAGATATTATAATTTAATTTTAGAAATAACATTTGCATTTAATATATTATTGTTGACATAAGTGATGGCACAAATTTGATGAAGTTTTACAATAAACTAGTTGGGTCTCCGTATAGGATTTGAAAAATAAGTTATATTGTATATGATTTATAAATAGTAAGACTTTTTTGAGATTTTATATTTTATATTAATAATGATATTACTTGAGTTTATAATTTTTTTAAACATAAACACATAATGTCAAAATGAAACTAAAAATAATTTTTCAATTGTTGCTTTTGTTGTAAATATTATTCATGAAAGTATGTTGAGGATATTTTAGTTTTATAAAAATAAACATATGTTTGGTTACTCTGTTTCAAGTTGCTGTTAGTATAGTAAAAAATTTGCTACTAAAATTGCAATGCTGAGATGGCCGAGTTGGTCTAAAGTGCCAGATTAAGAATCTAATCCGAAAGGGCGTGGGGATCAAATTCCACTCTCAACACTTTCTTGTTTCCTTTTTTTTTTATTTCTCAGTGCCAACCAAAAACTCCAACCAAGCTTCTGAACCAAAAAGGCTTAGAAATTGTAGAACTGATGATACAATGCCATGAGATACTTTATGGTTTTCGCTATTTGAGTCTCTCCAATGCTGCTTTAACTTCACTTAACTGCTTCTTTAGTGCTGATACTCCATGCTCTAATCGTTCTACTTCATCTTTACTGGCCAAGGATTGATAGGGTGACAAAAATGGCTTGAAAATGCTTTCAAAGCTGTCACCCCAGTAACCTATCAAATTCACACTGCCAAATCAAAAGGCTGAGGAAAAATGAGAATGGAATAACAACTAGTATTCATGTTTTTAAGTCACTCCAAAAGAAAAAAGATGCAGTATTGGAAAGAAAACCAAACTATATTCAATGGCATTACGAATGATTAGGAAAAGATTAAGGAAAATGATAGGTGAGATGCTTTCAAAGGCCACGGAAATAAATTATTGTTGGTGTCTCCTAAAGTTACCACTCATGTTCTTTGAAGCTTCAATCGAATCTTCTAGATGTTACAAGAGTGTTTTTATTCAAATGTAACAACAAATTGAAAACATCTTTATATTATCAAAAGGATCAAAGTGTAACCCTTAAAGAGAATGACTGATAAAAGTCCTTGAGAGGGCTTTGTAGCATAAAGAAGATCAAGTTATGACTTTAAGAGCATGAGCAATAACTTTCAAAAGCAAAACTGATGCCTTATTCCGTGGTTCTCATTGAATTTTGGTTTTTAGGCACTTTAACCATCATCAACATGCTTAAAAGTTTTTAACTGTCATTTTCCCAAAACTTATCCCTGCTAGCATCATTTGCCACTACCCATCTAGTAATTTGTACCCAAGGTACACAACAACTTGCTCAACAATCCTCACAAATAGTCACAAGGTATTTGTCATGTCACCACAATCATGATAGTTTGTATATATCTTCTCTGTAAATTAAAATACGGTGACCCACCTCTTCTGGGAGAAGTGGCAGCTTGGTAATGTTAAAGTCATCATACAACATGTAAAACTGGTCTAGGGACTTCTATTGCATTTTCATTCTTGCCTTAAGTAACTTGGATTCAATATCTATAAGGATAATCAGGTGATCAGGCAAAACACATCAGTTAAGACAAAGGATAGTGAAAATACAAGACATCAACAATGTGCAAGGCAAGCAACATTTGTCATCAAAGATTACTTGATTAATTATGATATTATGTGTGTCGATTTCAAACTTTGTGAGTTCTTGAACCAATCTCCCAGTTTCATATAGAGAGAGGACCTCCAGATTGCAAACACAGACAATAGTTGTCATGTCCTATGAATAGAAAAGTATAATAGAATTACATTTAATAAATTGTAGGAAATCTGCAATTCAATCACCTAGCCATAAGTTCAAATTACAAGGGTTGAGGTTTAGGCACGTTGCTCTAAATTCATGTTGACCAAAGAAGGCATAATTTACAATAATTGTAAAGTGTCACATCCCAAAATTTAGGTGTGACTAGCATAGAACGTAAGATAATCTCCCCGTTGCACAAACCTTGAACATATACATACTTACATTTAAGTCCAAAGACACCATTATAATTCAAGGACCATAAGCATGGTTATGTTCGCATATTTAAATAAAGTTAAGCCTATTGTAGAAATTTCAACAAAGTTTTCTTAGAAAATTGGACACCCCAAAGTTTTACAACAATACAACTAACAAACATGCTATATATCCACACATCAAAGGTAAGGATTCTGCCTATGTCATGTGGAGCACATCTAAACAAAGTACAAAACATTATGACAATAATATAAATGTTTTACATCTCAAGTGAGTTTGCCCAAAAGAATGACCAAGAGCTTCCTACAAGCAAAAGATGCCTCTCAAGGATTTACCGGAGATACAAGGTCAATTCTACTATCTGAAGCCAAAAATACTTACCAATAAATAATGTCCCAAAGGAAAAATATTAATATAAGAACAAGGTAAGATAAACAATTTTAAAATCAATAAGGAATATAATTAAACTTGAAACAAAAGTCAAATCATATGGTGCTATCACTCTTGAGCACTTGCAAAGAAATCTTACTTTAGTCAAAACTAAACAAAGCTAAGCTTAACAAATTTAATCAACAATCTTCCATAGAAGTAACTTAATCAAGAATAAAAGGAGTCAACATATGGGCATATGAAACATGATATAAGAATCTTCTATGTAAAATTTAACATAAAAATTTAAAAATTTTCTTGAATTTCATTTCTCAAATGAACCTAAACAGAACAATATAATAGGTATGGACACACAGTTCATGAGGGTAAATAACCAATTTGGTGTGACTAAAGCCATGAAAATATATGTGAGTGCTAAGCGCACGAATAACAAGCATGAGTGTGATGCTCATGAAAATCCATCTCTTCGTTCCACGTGTGTTGACTGACACACGGGGCTAGCACCTCCTACATATGCATCCTGTTAACTAGGTGTTAACTATGGTGCACCAAGGACTAATGGAATTGCCGTTAGCAACCAGCTTTCTATATTCAGTCCCTTAAAATCTTTTTGGCATGCATGGAATATAAATACCCTTGTAGTTCAACCATTCATAGTACATGAAAGCATAAATAATAAGTTTGAAATCATTTCACCCATTCCATGCATGTATAAATATTGGCCAAACAAATGGGAGAAACTCATTAGTAAGACTCTAAACTCTTTACAAAGTATTTTTATAACATTAGTCTGCAAAGTACAACACTATAGTAAAGGCAAGAAGCATAAAAACTGATTTGAAATTGAATTTAGTTAAAGTATCAATGTAAATTTGTAGTGGACGTTATTTACTAACCTGATATGCTCTCCAAGGAAAATAATTACCCACTAGAAGATCTCACAAAATCTTATTCAAATAGCTACCTATGTACCTCAAAAGAAGAACCATTAATATCATTAATATTAATAACCCATAAAAATTCTTATGCACTTATCTCTCACCACCATAATTTGCAAGCCAAGAAATAAATTAGCTCTTTTAATCTACCAAACACTTGTAAAACCAACCAACAAGGCCAAGCATGATACATCTAAAAATTTCCAAACTATTTATCTTACACCTTACTATCGCAGCTCCATTAATCTTAACATATTCAATCTAATCCACATAACCTAACTCTTTATCAAAATTATATTAGAACTTAAAGAACACATCTCTAACACTCACATACTAATACAAAGATTGATTAATGCATCAAATAAAATCAAATCAATATTATAACCATAGTGATATGCTATCAACTTCGTTTATAAGTCTCTTTGTCTTTTAAGCAATTTAACAAACACATGGTGTGCACCAAAATAATTATGTTCATAAAGTAAACTCCATAGCACATGAATCTATTTTCTAACAACGTCCAAACATCAATCAAGTTCCATTAGTCTTTTAAAACAGTAATTTACCAATAGCATAATAGAGTTCCCCAACATTCAGTGGATCACGGCTTAGGAGCAAGAAGGAAAAAAAAATTAGCGTTGGTTTCAAATATTCATGGGAATGTCAAACAGAAAATTTATGGTGAAAATACTTGGACAAATGAGTCCCAACTTTTTCAAATGATTAGCCAGCAACCTATTCATCCCACTCCCCTTATTTAAAGTTACAAAACAGCAAAAAATTGAGGTCTGAATTTATTCGACCATAGCAAAGTAAGAAGAATTATCAAGTTGTTTTGAGTTGAAATGAAAGAGGAACACGAGGGAAAATTTACATTCAACTTAGAATCCCCAATTTCCCAACATTCTAAAACTTAGAAGGAAAAGAGAAATAAAAATCTTCCATCACAACGCACACAAATATAAACAAAAAAAAAATTATTATTCAAATACCTATTACACTTAGCCTTCTTACTTCAGATTTTGGCCAGCCACTATACCTCCCACTTTTTCCCCTGTTTTAGCGCAACACAGAAGCAACTTTTGGGAGAGGATAAATTCAGCCACATAACCATACTTATGCCACATGAAACGGACAGCAAATGGAGAGAAAAGAATGATATAACAAAAATGACAACTTACAAAAGAAATCAACGAAGCAAAGTGGAAAGAGAGAAGAGGAACAAGCACTTACCACCATATCCTAGCAGACACGTAACTGAGCATAAAAAAGGATAAAATGGCTCACAGCAAAGGGAGAGAAAAGAAGGGTGACACGCTAGAAAAGAAAGAAGGAAGAAGAAGTTGGTGGAGATGGAGAAAGAACAATTTTCGAGAGAGTGAGAACAGATTTGTTTTTCCTATTGGCCATGTCTTTATCTAGAGAGAAGGGAGAATTTAAATGGTAAAATGAAAAAAAAGTCAAACATCATTAAGAAGAGAAGGAAGGATATTTTTGTAATCTCATTTTAACTACTATATTATATTTGAATTCTAAACTCAAATCATAAACTTAATATATATTTTTTTAATAATTTTTAATCCATTAATTAATATTTATTTATCAATTTCAGATATAAAGGTAAAATAAATCTAATAATTATATAAATATTTTTACTTGTAGTAAGAATATTATTTATATATATTATTATTTTAATTAATTAATTTTTTCACCTATTTTATTATTTAATAATCTATTTTTAGAAATTCTTAATTTTAGGATATTACATAAAGAAATAGGAAATAAACAAAGAAAACCTTCTGGGATGATTTAATGTGGAAATTATGATAATAAATATATTTTTTAGGTATTAAAAAAGTATCAAAATTTCATTTAAGTCCAACGACCCCGCACAAACAAATTTAACAGAATTTATTTAAGAAGTGCAACAGTACAGAAAACCATGCCAAATATAAAAATATAAAGCAAAGAGTCAGCAAGAATAAATTAATCAGACCAAACAAATTGAATGCAAAGGAAAAAGATGAATAGCGTATAAACCTTTTAAAAGTTTGGCTACATTGGAGGCCAGGAATATACACAAATAAAGTGAAAAATTATTGAAGGACATGACAAATACAAGCAAGAATAGCTTTATGGATGAGATTGCTTATAGTAGTAATTAAAGTTGAACATGCCTTTTATTGAGGATTTTGATCATGATATTATAAAAAAAATATAAAATTTTCAATATACTACAAGTTTAAAAATATTTTTTCACATTCAACAAAAATTACATTTTGATGCCTTAACATCGAGATGTACCATTTAAATTTTTTTTTTAATTTTATGAAAAGATCTCAGTGCCAAAAGACACTGAGATTATCCATTTCTTGTGTAGAGGGTCATGACCCCTACACTAACAACCCCCCACCTTTTTTTTCAGTTTTTTTTCTTAAACTTTTATTCTCCAAATTTTTGTTAATATTCTTTTCTCTTTCTCAAACAACACTAAAATAAATAAATAAATAAATATAAATTATAAAAATAATATATATTAAATAATATAAATTAATTCATCAATAAAGTATATTTTTTAATATTTCTAAAATCATATGATTTATCTATATTTTCAAAGTATAAATTTTAGTCAAACTTTTAATATAGAAAATATATTTTGTTAACTAAAATTTATATTAATATACTAAATAACGATAATAGAAGAATATATTACCATTTCTTTAATATTGTTAAAATTATATAAGAGAGAAAAATATCACTTAAAAATCTCTTATTTATAAAATTTAAATCTTAGTTCTATTAGAGTTTTAAAATAAGAAAACTATTTTTAAATTATCTTAAATTTAAAATATTAGTTTTATTTTCTCTTTCATATTTTTTTATTTTTCTCCCTTATTCTTCCTATTTACATCATTAACAAAATTAAAAATTCAACTATGTTTTGAAAATTGGGAGAGATTTATATAATTTTATTAATATTGAAGGAATGATAA
Organism: Adenanthera pavonina; assembly: GCA_026686845.1. NCBI lineage: Eukaryota > Viridiplantae > Streptophyta > Magnoliopsida > Fabales > Fabaceae > Adenanthera > Adenanthera pavonina. The sequence goes on from JAIVEN010000014.1 coordinate 37,260,852, forward strand.
TATATTCTATTCTTATATAATTTTTATTTATTTATTTATTTATTTTAGTGTTGTTTGAGAAAGACGAAAGAATATTAACAAAAATTTGGAGAATAAAAGTTTAAGAAAAAAATTGGAAAAAAAAAGGTGGGGGGTGTTAGCGTTGGGTCAGGTATACACAAGAAATGGATGAAAATTAACATTTTAAAAAAAATCTTGACTCAATTGATATTTCCATAAAATTTAAAAAAAAATTAAAATAGTACATCTTAGTGCTTAAGGCGCCGAGATATAATTTTTGTTGTATCTAAAGAAATATTTTTGAACTTGTAGTATATTTGGGATTTTGTAATTTTTTTTTATTGTATCATGATCAAAATCCCCTTTTATAGCATTGAAGGCTTCAAATTATTTGGTAGTACTTCATATCAATTGAGTCAAGATTTCTTTTAAAATGCTAATTTTCATATGGTATTAACTTAAAAACTGACTGAGTAAAAAAAGATACAATTTTATTGTAGTGAAATGACTGAATTTAAACTTAGGTTGAAGAGTGCTTTCTACTCAGTTTACTCCATTTAGGGCTCTTTAATCGTCTTAGGAGGTTAAATGGATATATTTATAAAAGATTTGCATAAAAATTGGAGAAAGAAAAACTAGCCTCCATAGCACATATTGCAATGAACAATAATATTTGACCATTGAAACTTAAGGTTTTGAATTGAATGATACAAATAATAGTTTATATGTCTTGTTTCAAAAATTATATGTCAAGCAAGTACATATTCATCTCATTGAGGATTAACTTCAGCAATGCATAAGACATAAGACAAGCTCCTTGCTCAGTGTGTTAGTGTAATCTTCCTCCCCCAAGAACTAACATTTGCAATTCTTAGGGATTACAAGGTCAATTGCTTTCCTAAATATACAAATGGACATTAACATCCTTTGACCAATTTCTTCTGGAAAAGTGAGGTTTCTTCTAAGATAAAGGCTTTTTGTTTAGACCGCTAAATTTAATACAGTTAATACAACAAATCTACTAAAGAGTACTGTAAGGCCCCGTCAGCTATTTCAATGAATGTTTGAGTGATATGTTTTAGTTCAGGGACAAATAATCATCTTTTACTAAATTGTGAAGTGGCATAGGAGGATTGCAATAGGTTGTTCAGCATTTTTAATAAGAGGTGGGTCTGTCCATCTGATTCACAAGTGTCCTTAGCCATTAAGTCTACTAGTCATGGGGAGAGAAAGGAGCTCAAAATGTTAGAGCTGTGTTAGTTTCACATGATTGCGGTGTACTTCTAGTCAGAACAGAATGAGAGTTTTTAAGCAGAAGTTTCTTCTTTCACATCTTTTGAAAAGGACTATTATGGCCTTTTTTGTTTTGTGAGTTTTAGTGAATGGGTTCTATATGGCAGGTGTCCATTATGGCTGTACAAAGGGATTGAAAAACTCTTTTGAGAGCAAGAGTCTTAGGCTTTCTTCCAATGAGGAGGATCTCTTGTCCTCTATATTTGGATCATTCTGTCTATTCATCAATAACACAAATTAATAAAAGGAAAATTAGAATATACATGACAATGTAGTATACGATAAACAAGGAAGTACCATTTTCAAAACAAAATGAGACAAAAATGAAGTGAAATTCTTACTGGATCCTTAAGTTGCTTATTAACTTGTTCAATCACCCCCTTCATGCTTTCAATCCTCACAAGAAGTGCATCATCGCCAAAATCATCCTCCACACCAAACATACGGATCATCTACAATAAAAATTTGAAAAAAGATTCCAACTATAATGACACAAACACATACCATATTACCAAAGAAATTGGCCCAAGAGTAGGTAACAAAATAGTTAAATGTGCAAGAAAAAAAGTAAATGTAACTTGTTAATCCAAAAGGACCAAAACTACTAAACATTTCACAGGGAAAGTGTTTGCACTATTTAGACCAGACATCAGTAATTGCAAATCAAAAGGAAAGTAGTCTCTTTAATCACTGCAAAGAATTAGATAGTGACATAGGTTCATCTTCTCCACTTCGTATATATTTATATATATAATATACGTAGATATATAAATATAGACACACACATACACATATAGACACACTGAGAGTTTAATGAAGATGCCAATTTGCCATGTGCACATACACATGTGGGATGGCCATTAATTCATATAGTTATTCAGAATACATCATTGCTGACATAATGGAACAAGGAGAATGCAAATAGTATTCAGAGACTGAGCATGATACGTAGAACAAAGCACACCATATTCCTTCTTCTATCAAGGTTATGAAATATGAAGAAAGAAGAAGAGAAAACCCTTGAATTATATATATACAGTGAATTTTAACATACACAAGACTTTGTATTAATAGGATAAGGTTACAAGGCATGACATTTGATACCCATAATTACAGAATAAAATCCTACTAATCACATAATTGTAACCTACCTAACAAGGAAATAAAAATATGCTAAACATGTTTACACACTAACTAGGTTCACTTTTGAACTAATAATATATTATAATGCAAGAGAAGACAACCATTAATCTAAAGTTCATACCTGATTAATCAAATACCAAATTTACTTTTCAAGGATAACACCTTTGCAATGCCCTTGTCCAAAACTGCCGAGAATTGTAAAAGTCTGAGTGGATGGCCTGTGGGTGCAGTGTCAAATACTATAATAGATTAATCCATTGTTTGCATTAATCTGGAAAAGAACTATAATTAATCAAATCACAATGAGGGAAAAGGAAATGGATGAAATGATAATTGACATTGGAAACAGAATCTAGAAGTGTAAAAGACCTGTATCACATACTATATTCACAATTATGAAAATTTCTTTCACTTAAGACCTAAATGAGAAACTATATCACAATTAAGCTTTTCAAATATGAAGTTAAAATTGAAATGAACCCTACTAAACCTATCATTGAGTATGAATGGCTCTAATACATGTGATGAGAAGAGCAACCTGTAATGAGCCTTGTGCCTATAGATTGCTAAATTATTAACTCCCTCTGAGTCATGAATCAGGAGCTCATTAGTACCACTTACAATTTTCGTTCAAAACAATTTTACATAAAAGGCAAAACACTAATCTTATGTCTTATCCCACTATTGCCAACCAACACCATCACCCTAGTCATGTTGAAAGTAGCATTTGACACCCTTTGGAGTAGAAGGATGATATAATCTACAGCCAAGTCTTAGCTGCACCCAATTCATTATTTTATCATTCCTTGTCATGTAACACCAAATATATTCAATTACAATTGATTCAGTATAATTATATATTGAATGGTTGACATGCAAAAGTAATTCTTAAAGATCACTATGATGATATAAGTATCCCAAGGAACAAAGCAACAAGCAGCAAAAGATCAATAACTTTGGCCAAAGTATTTACAACGATCATTGGCAAAGTTGGCAACAAAAGATGCCTAGGAGCCAGATACCATAAGCAGGAGTCTTGTAGGCAATATGGAGAGGAATTTGTGGTTTCCAATGAAGAAGACATATCAAACATGGTAATCTTAGGCACCTGGATATTTATTCCTGAATTTAAATTTTCTATAAAATTGTTTCAACAAAGATATCAGAACTCTACAAACCAAACCCTCTGGATAATTACATCAAATCAGCATTAACCATCATTTACTTAACCACGAATGTCTTACAAATCTGAGCCATCAAATTCTCTGTTTTGGCTAGGACATTTAAGGGACTCATATTCTCATATACCTTGAAACTAATAAGTGTATGATGTCATAAACACAATATCGCTCAAACAACTTTCAAAATTAGTTATCCAATATTTAATAAATTTCAAGTCAAAACTGAATCAATAATATGACACATATTTCTTACTTCAGCATCTGAGCAAAATCCATTGCCTCGTCAATTCTAGGTATAGCATCTGATAGCTCTGAAAACAAAGTATCCATTCCCTTAGAACTCGTTTCCTCTTGTTCAACAGCAGGATCCACCTCCTATAAAGTAAGGATCACAACAAAGAATGTACAAAACACTTTGCAAAATAATTATGGAGAACAGATTATTGAAACAATATAAACCAAAAAAATTTCTGCCAATTATTTCTAGAGATAAACGTTTGGCATGAACCCAGTGGATATAGATGTCACTGATTGCATGAAAAGCTTTGCACTCATACATGCAACCAATTCCTCATCAAGCGGCCAAATAACTGAGAAAATATACAAAACTCCACAAATCATAAAAAGCAATATATATACATAGATACTAAGACAAACTAATTGTTGCTGTCTGGAGTTTATTTCCAAACCAAGGAAGAAATTACGTGAGAGTGCTGCATTGTGCATGATACTTTTTTTTTAAGAGTGCATGAGAACTTTTTGGGGCTTAGATAATTATATCATCATTGAATTGTTTTTAAACCCATGAAACCATTTGAAGAGGGGAAAGAATATTCCCCTCATTCGGTAGCTTTTTTTTTTTGGTATACATTCGGTAGCTTTTAATAAGTCGAAGAAATGAATTTTTAAGACTGTCCAAGAAAGAAATGAATTTTTAAGTGACTTTTTCTTAAAATATTAAAAAATTCTCAGAATTTTATATTGATGTGGGATCATGAAAGAAGTGGAGATGAACTTTTATAATGAATTTTTCATAATTACTTAGCATTTGATATTATTAAAAACTACTTTAACGTTGAACATAGGTGAATCTCAAATAATTATAATTCTCCCAACTTGCCATTATTTTTTTCAATCATACAATGTGGATTTAAAATCTTATTATTATTTAAGACATCTTGAGTTTTTCTTTTTCACCTCATCAATTGCCATTAGTTATTATAATAAAAGTTTTAGTGATAGGTATTTGTATTTCTTTAACAAAATATCATGCAATGCACAAGAATCTAAATTTAGAGTCTTACCTGTACTAACTAACTTGCACAGGAAGCTCATCATTTAGAAACTCATTATGTGATTTTTAGCTTTTATAAAAGCCTCTATTGATTGTAAATATTTTCTTGCTCATGATTTATTGTATTTTTAGACTGTGAATTTTTTTTTTAATTTTTGGATATGGTTTTGCCATCACAAATCATATTGGCGCCATAGCATTGCAATTGGAGTTTTATTTTATTTTTCAAGATTTAACTAAATAAACGGACTTGTGGAGCTAAATCTATATAGTGGTCCATTTCGCGGTCTTGGTCCCGATGGCCATGATTATGGTGTAGGTTGGCGGCAGTGGGATGGGATCCTACCCATACAAATATTTTCATATTATAATTTGAACTCAAAACATAGGCTACCCATCGTATTCATTTTACCCGTGAGGCTAATATCTCATCACATTTTCAAATTATAATTATACTTTATATAGATCAGATACTTTTTTATAATTACTTTCTTTTCTATTTTGTATTTTCTTAATATGAAATTGAGTCATGCAAAATTCCTTTTCCTCATACATATGCTCGATCTTTGATTTTACCATAGTCAACTTGAGAGTTAAGGCTTTCATTTCCTAACTGCTCTCCCAAAAATATCATCTCCATTTTCTCTCATCTCACCTAAAAAATGTTTGGTCCTCAATTCCTCTACTTAATTTATCTTACAATATGTGGCTTACATTTTAATGTTTGATTCTAGTCCTAGTCCTACTTTTCATCGATGTAGAATTATATAAGTTCAGATGATGCCCATCAATTCGGACTCTTTTCATATCTTAATATAAGAGATAATTAAAAAAATTTTTATGTTTTAAAATATAAGAAACATATGAATTTATATGATATATTTTTTTCTAAAAACTGGCAGTACTATAAAAAAGGTGAAATGTTCTTGCAAACCTTGCTTGTACCTTTCCCAACAAAATTAATTCGGGGGAGTGGAGTTCCGTGTGGGGTTGGACTTACCACAGCATGCAAGTTACTGACAGACTGCAAAGTACGTACTATAAAAAATATGAACAATAATGGCTCTGAAGATCATTACTATATCAATTAATGTGTTATTTTTTTCCATATACTTCTTCCGTTCCTTTCTTTATAATTGTTGTTTAAGGTTTTTTCATACACATTAAAAAAATATAATTAATATGTTAGAATTTTTTTTAATTTTACTAATATGCTTCTCAATAAATTGATAGATAAAAAAGAATCATTAATATTATTTTTGACTTTTAAAAAAATAGACAGGGATATAAATAAAAAAATAGAAATTAATGAAATATTGGAATTTAAATGTGACATATAAATGAAAACAAAATTTTTCTTTAAATATGACAGCTAAAAAGAAGTAGAGGGAGTATGTTGGGATTCCTCATTAACATTAAGTGTTAGAAGGGATCACTAATTTGCAAAACAAGTGTTTTGAGACTTTCTTTCAGTTATTTAATTTCCAATGTTATCACTACAAAAGCAAAGAATAATATTCACACTACAAGACATGTCTTATGTTCTTCATTTAAATTAATCAAGACATTTTATTAGTGAAATATTTAAGAAATCATAGTGTTTCACAGAATCAGATAGCCTCGGTATACAAATGCGCAAGTAAATATGCTTTCGTCTATTGTTAGTAGCATCTTGGTGATAGGATTTGACATCAAACAGTTTGAGAAATACAGCTAAAAAGAGGTGAATAGGTGTTTGTGCAATTTTAAAATACAAAAGCAACTAATTCCAATTTTATATTACCTCTAAAAGGTAATTGTTTAATTGATTCACTTTAATAAATAAACAAAGTAAAACATGTTTTAAGATTAATTAGCTTTTGAAAATATATTATCTAACTCACATAATGAAATTAGTGAACACATAGCAATTTTATAAACAACAGTAAATTAAACACCTCAAACAAGGGCTGATTGCAAATTTATAACAAATAGAGAACAATGAGATAATTATATAAGTACTTTAGCAAGAACTATGTAACGACCAAAATATCAAAGTTGCAAAACCCAAAAGTAATAGATAAGGTGATTTTGACATAATCAAGTACCAAAAAAATTGACAAAACTAGAGAACAAACTAAAAGAAAAGGGATAAGAAATCATGCCAAATAAGTTATTTTGGTTCGGTCCTTCTTAACTTACATCAAATCCCTTTGAATCAGTGGGGATTTTCTTCACTGCCATAACAACTAATTACAACAAATGGTTTTAAACTCACCATGAACTCAATTATTCTAGTCACTTAGAACTCACACCGTAGCTCACCGGCTTTTCAATGTAACCTATAGCTAACTTCCTCGTACAGGAAGGTTTTCACACGGTATGTGGAAAGAAAACCCCTCAAATAGAAGGGAATACAGAGAAGCTCAAATAATGCTCTCAATAGCAAATACACTAGTAGCAAAGTGTAAGGGAGAAGAGTATTGTAAGTTTGTATACTCTTATAGCTCTATCTTCTTCTCATCATCTTCTTCAATCCTTCTTTTGTACTTGTTTTTCAAAGATATGTAGGAGAGATCGATCAACTCACAAAAATAGCCGTTTGAGTCGAGATCATAATTAAACTTGAGAGCATGAGAGGATATGGAGGTATTATCCCTGAGATTTGCTTCTTCTCTGTCCAATGAAATGATCGTCTAATCTCTCTTGCTAGGCAATGTCTTGCTAGAGGGATAAAATTTGTTTCCGTCAAAGCTTGTCTTCGTTTCTTTAGTGCTTCGAGTGGAAAAGACACTGTGAGATAGAAGCAATCTGACTTGTCTCCGCATTTAATACTCTCTCCTTCTCCCAAAGGCAGTAATGACCGAAAGAAAGTATGGCAACTAATTATTTTTTTTTTTTAATAATGGAGAATAGGAAGAAACAACGAGTATGCAAGTGTACTCCCAAGACGAAATTTGCTTCTAAGCATTTAATGTTCTCCTCTTTCTTCTAAAACAACCTTGATGAAGGTAAGTAAAAAAAAGGTTAAAAATTGATTTTTTTTTGTAAATAACAATTGCGATTTGGGACAAAAAAACTTAATTTTTGGTACCAAAATTGATTTTTTTTGTAAAAAATTTGGTTATCATCTAAAAAAATATCTTTGGTCCCAAAAATCAAATATGTTCTTTTTTCTATCCCAAAACACAATTTTCCCAACAAAAAAGGATCCAATTTTTTTTAAAGGAACTCGTCATATACATATCTTGCTAAAAGATACAACATTTTGTTGCTATTGCAAAATAACTTTTGAGTTTTGACCAAAATGTAAATCAAAAGCCTTTTTGTTTTTTTAAATTCCTTTGTCTCTGAGGCAACGTAATCTGACAACTTTTCATATCTCTCACGTATGTAACACCAATACGAGTACTTGTATCGAATATGATACGATATGATACAAGAGATATGGTAATTTTTAAAATTTTAGAATACGGGTGCAGGAGATATTTATACATATATAATATTATTTATATAACTATTTATATATATAATTAATAAATCTACCTATTAAGATAAAAATGAGTATTAATTATTTTAAAAATTATAGTGTTAGTTATTTATATAATTATTTATATATAACAACTTCAAATATCTCTATTTTAATGCAAAAATTTGAAGTAGTACAGATGTATATAAAGTGGTATGGATCGATACATATACACAAGTACAATATGCGTATCGTATCATGTATCGGATATAGGTGTGTCTACTTTTTAAAAGTATCAGTACTTCATAGTCTCCCTCTTGTAACATCTAAATTTTTATGAATTTGTTTGAATTTTGGTTTAGAAAATTACTGCATAATTAGAATTAAAAGAGTTTAAATATTTTATGAAAATCAAACTAGGGACTAAATTGCAAAGGATGATTAGGGACCAAATTGCAAAGAAAGTTGGATGACATAATTGAAAATATTAATTATTAGCAAAAAGGCAAAAAAGGGGACATAGATGTCATTTTCTCAAACAAATTATCTTTCCAGTATTTGCTAAGACTAATTATAGGAGATGATTCAGGAAAATTATCGTAAGAAATTATACTCTAATAAGCAAAACCAGAAAATAGATATATTGGATAGAAAATTGATTCGATGTTTCATAATCAGTAAATTAATAAGAATTAGAAAATAAGTCTAGATCAGGAAACTCAAATATATTATGGCATGAGAAGAGATACTGGATTTTTCTATAAGTTTAAAGGCCATAGAATTGGTCTAATGAATATTGGGTCAAAATCGGAGTTTGGGCCCAGTAAGATTGTACCGATTTCTTAATGGGCCAAGAGTACTATTCATTGAGGCCCAATAAAGGTGTAGAAAACCCTAATAGACCAAGGATGATTTTTGGGAAGCCCAAAAGTATTATTGACAAGAATAATTCAAACAAGGTCAAGAAAAGATAAAGGGCTCAATACGCCCAATTCACCCGATTTCCAAACTGATTAAATTATAGGTGACCCAGTAAACTATAAAATAATCAAGAATAAGTCCCAAATAATATTATAAGGTTTATAATAATCCTCTATGCAATGAGGTTATAGGAAAAACTAACTAGGACTAATTTAATCGGTGTTTTCGATTAGAGCTCAATAAGATAAAATATCTTCTAAAATAAATTATATGGGCTTAGAAATGATTAATTAAGGTCATAATGAGTTTTAAATTCATATTTTAAATATATTTATGCATGAAAAATTTTACCAAACAAAATTTACATAATTAGAGCCCGAAAACTCGGTATATGTTGAAATTGAGCCTAGAATTAAATGGTTTGAGCCCAAATAATTAAAGGAATCATCTTGGGCTGAATTTGGACTCAAAATTTCGTGCAAATAAGAAGAAAAATGAGTGGAGAAGAGTTAACCACCATGCATGATACTATTTCAAATATTAGGTGTTAAAATTGGAAGTTTGGATGAAGTAAGCTTATGTAAGCATAATGATGCAATATTTACCTTATTTGGAGATAAAAGTGGCATCCAAATTAATGACAAGAGAGGGAAAATTAATTAGATAACAATTATGTGAAGAAATTAGGTGTATGGTGGAGAAAAGAGATGATGTAGTGCAATTTTTTCCCTTGGATCAAAAGTTAATCCAATGGATGATGTTGCTTCTTGTTGTCTATAAATAGGCTCTCTCTTCCCTCCATTATTCACAACAAAAAATGAAAATCCATCATATATTAATGAGAGAGTGAGTTATAGAGAGAAGGAGGAGAAGAGGAAAGGAAAATTTGCAAGTTTAAGGTAACATCTTTTCCCTTTCTTGCATTTTATTTCTAAATGGTTGTTTAGATCTTGTATTTTTATGATTGGTAGGTAGAAAAGATATTTATGTTATGAATATGATGATGATGTTGGATCAAAATGGTGAAAGAATGATGAATATAATATGAATTTTTGCATGAACAAGCATGAACATGTGAAGAACATGATGAATATGCTAAAAGATGTCTTTTGATCCTAAATGTTACCATGCCAAAATGAAATCATGTTTCTTGCAATTATTTTTAAATATTATGCTAAGAATGAGATTATGATGTTATTGGGATTTTCTTAAATCTTACCCCACCAAATATCTAACCATGATTAGGTTCAAATCATGTGAAAGGCAAGGAGATAAAGGAGGATCTATGAAGAAATATTTAGAAATAGGAAGGATATTTTGGATGCTTATGTAATATTAAGTATAATGACATTTTATGTTACAATTATGTAAATTATGTGTGACTCCGAGATGATGAATAAAAGTATGTTTTGGATCAATTTTATATGTGTTATGTGACTACCATTGAAAGTATGGTATTATGGAATTTTAGAGAATGAAATTTGGAAAAATTAGGGTAAAATTGCAAGTAAATTCATGAAATTTATTGTAGCAATCTGCCAAATAAAATTTCAAATTAATATTTTTTCCTCATAGAGTATTTTAAGAGATGAATTTAGCAATTTGAACCATTCTTAAACGATTTTTCTAGAATTAGTTATGGTTTTTCAAAGTTCAGCCAAATTTTTATATTTACCAAATGAATTGTGATTTTTGGTAAATTTTTAGAATTTTCGAATTTAGCCCAAATTTGCTTCCAAATGTATCTAATTGGAATCTAAACCACTAAGGATGAATAGTAAATGGTTTCTAAGGTTAAGGTGTGACACTTATAAATACTACTATAGTCACCTTTTTTTTTTATTAATGAGTCTTTAAAATAACATTTATCTTATGTACGTGAATTGCAAATTTGCAAAGGAACATATTATTTTTATTTTTAAATTTTACCTCAAAATTTAGTGTGACCTCAAGTTTTATCTTATGACTTGTCAGCTAGTAATAGAGTCTTACTCGCAAGCATCAAATCTGTGACCTCAAGTTTCTTGTACATAGAATAAGACATTAAATTAATACTAGCCCCTAAATCACATAGGCAATTATGATGTGAACTTGGAGGCTTCTTTTAACACTTTGCATGATTCAAATCAAATAAAGAACTTAAGTTTGTGAATTCCATTGTTAAGAAGATCATTTTGGAGAATAAAAGTGCTTTTTGAAGCTTATTTTATCTCATCAAATGTCCAATACACCAGTATACCCATGGAGGAGTCCAACAAGACCATAATTATGTTTATTTGGATTCAAGTGCATGTTAAATTGAGCTATACAAGTAAAGTGACATTGTCAACAACCCAAAGGGTGAGAATAATATTTTTGAAACCAAATGGAGAGAGAAATCTAAGTCCCAAATTCCACTTAAATTAATTTAAGATTATCTTTTTGTTTCAATTTGTTTTAATTTTATTTTATTTTATTCAAATATATATATTAGGATAAGGATTTGATTGTTTCTAACTTGTATTCTATGGAGCCAAATCTTATATTAAATTAGTTTAGTTTAAATTCTATTAGATAAATTTTATCTTTAAGGAATATTTAGTAATATTATGATCCAAATATTATTTTTATTATTTTCTTTAATATTTTTGTTTTTATTTTTAGACTATTAAATAATTAGTTATCTCTTTAGAATTTTCTAGATTTATTAGGATTATTTTAACCCAAGTATTCTTAGTTACTTTAGGACATTTATAGGCCTATTTTTTATTATTTGCATATTGATGGAGACAGATCAATAATATTATAAATTCTTTCATATTATACGTTTCACTAGTTCTTTATATTCTTTCTAGAATACAAGTTGGAATTTATCAAAAGAATCGATCTTTCTTTTATAGCATCAACCTCTGGAGTTTTTAAAATTCTCATGTTCTATTGGACTTTAGAGTTTTAATCAATCTTCCTTTTGGGTTTATGCTTCCACTTTGCAGACAACTCAACTTTTTATATTCTTAGAACATTGATCCTAGAGAATCCACATCAGTTGACATCAGAGTTTAGATGTGTTAGATAAGCTGGCTTTCCAAGAGGGGGGTGAATTGGGAAGATTAAAAATTTTTCTGCAAAACGTCAAGAAAGTGAAGAAAGCAAAGTGTGATGGTAAAACAGAGTATAAATGAATAAATAGTAAAAGTAGCAATAGGGAAGAGAAGACTCAGATATTTATCCTGGTTCGGTTTCTCAACTTGACCTAAGTCCAGTTCCCAAGTCACCACCTGAGATTTTCCACTATTCTGTAAGAATTCAGTGGGCTTCTTGCAAATGTCTTAGTACAAAGTTGATGCTCTGTTTTTAGAGCTCACACTTTCACTTTTTACACTCTCACTAAGTGCTTCCCCAATCCCTTGTGATATCCCCTCATAAGAAAATCTTTCTTCCAGATGAAGATAAGATTGTAAACAACAAATAAACTCTCTTAATCAGAGTGAATATGAAAGTTGGAGTACAAAGTTTGAAGTATGTGAGAGTAAGAGACTTTGAATAGATGATTTGGCAGAGTTTCAGTATATACAAAGTAATTTTTGTTACCTACATCTTCAAATGAAGTTCTATTTATAGATTTCTTCCCCAACTATACGTTAAAGACAAAATCTAGCCGTTAGAGATGTTATCCAACAGTTACTCTGAGAAACTATCTGTTTACCAACCACATTTAATGCTTCTGATACTCAAAGTTCGAATTTCAGTTGGTCAACAGACGAATTTCGCAGAAACTAAAAGCTACAGCCTTTAACGTTGAACTCCTGAAATTCGTCTGTTAAGAAGCAAAATTCGAATTTTCATATTTAGAAAATGATTTTATGTTGGAACATATGAATTTTCATGTTTAAAGTTGTTTTGTTAAGTGTAAACAGTAATTTCAATTTGCTACAGTGCCTTCAAAATTCGAATTTTGGTGCCCAAAATTCGTCTGTCAGAAGCTGGTTCAATGAGGCACAATAGTTCATCAATTCAAAATTTAAATTTTTAAAGGACAAAGTTCTTCTGTCAGAGAGATCTCTTTTTAGACTTACTTTAAAGTTTAAATTTCTGAATATTGTCATTCGTATGTCAACATATCATTATAACAGACTCACAAGCTTTGTTTATGAAATTCAAATTTTCATGTTCAAAGTTCGTCTATCAGTGAGCAATTTTGAAGCTCTATCTAAACTTGGTTTCAGATGAATTTTGACTTATTCTTAGATGAATTTTTCAATTTTCATAAGTTGCATTTTATCTGAAATTCGAATTTTCAAAAGTCAAAGTTTGTCTGTCAGAGAAAGCTCTTTTCAGACACTTATCAAAATTTGAATTTCTCAAGTCAAAATTCGTCTGTGAGAGAGACCTCTTTTCAGACTTGTTGATTTTCAAAACGAAATTCGAATTTCCAAAACCAAAGTTCAAATTTTCAAAACAGAATATCAGTATAAACCTTTCAAACTTCATCTGTTGGTGGGTGTTATTCAAATATTCCATGAATTAACATAGAATCAAGGTTTTAAAACATCTTTTCACTAAATCAAAGTATTTTACTCAAATTAAAACATTTCTAAACATTCTACATCTATTCTTGCATTGATTTTTCTAGAATTCCTACACTTGAACCGTTTTGTGCACCTTTGATATCTTTATTCCAAGCTTTTGAAGGTTGGTTTGGAATCATCAAAATACTTGACTCAACATTCTCCCCCTTTTTTATGATGACAAAACAACTTACAAACTGGATTAGTACTTGAGTTTGCTTTAACAAGCTCCCCCTCAACATATGCATTATAATCCAAAAGATATCATGTATAGTAGATCAAGTAAAGAGATTTATTAACTCATTCAAAGTTCAACAAGAACAGATCATTGCAACCAAGGAATTCTTTTATTTCATCAAATGTCACTTTGCAAGAAACAACAGTACAAAATATTACAAAATTTAGAAACACAATACATAAACAACAGAAACAAAATATAGCACTGCAAGAGGACCCAAGCAAAAGTTCTAATCACTTTTTCTTGACTTGGTCTTCTTGCTGTAAGTTTTTCCAGAAGGCTTTGCAGCAGATTTTCCAGTTTGCTCACTCTTCTCCCTCTTTTTGGCATCATTGGGACGGTGAACAAAATTAGTAGGAGGAGGGATCTAAGACACTAGAATAGCTTGAAGAGGCACAGGGACAAATGACATTTATGGATTGAGCTTTGGCAAGGACTCAGAAACTTCTGAACTTGTGTCTTCATCTTCATCATCAGAAATCTCAAGAAGTTCAGAAATTTTTTGCCTTGTAACTGCCAATTGTGCCCTTCTTTCCTCTGAGAAACCATAATATGTAACAGGTGAGGAAGCAAGAGGAGGAAACTTTTCTTCAAGTCTTCTTCTCTGAGCTTGCAAGAGAGCATTGTGTGCAATTTCTTCCAAATCAACAAAAGGCACAATGCTCCTTTCTTCATTTATGGCAACCTGCATGAATGGTGAAGTGGAGATGGCTACCACTAATCTTTCTACTTACTCAGATTCTTGCCGAGATAGGATTGACTCTTGAGCATATGCTGGAATGGGGTTATGAGAGCTTGAATCCTGAGGACCTTCTTCTTTCATACCATAGTCCAAGGGAGGACCAGGACTTGGTGTGCTCAGTGTGCCAGCAACCTCAGTATCATCTACAACATCATCATGCTTAGGAGAGGCTAGCAAGAAGGGGCTTGAAGGCTTAGGAGTTGGAGACTTAGCAGGCTTAGGGAATCCTGGCTGAGGTGGAGCTGATGTGGCAGGAATAGCATTCCGAATGTCTTCATATACATCAGCAACCACTTTCATGTTCTTGGCCAACTAGTGGATCTGATCTTGCAGATGAGCAAACTTGGCATTTTGCTCATCCCTGATGCTTAGTATGAGTGTAGACAAACTGTCATACAACTCAGTGATCTTGGTTGGCTTGGCACGAGAGGAGGGAGTAGATGGAATGTGAGCAGGCAGAGATGGAGATGGGACAGCCTGAGAAGGCTAAGGTATAGGTCTTGCAGGAGCCTCAGAGGTACCTTCTTGCTGTAGGGAGGCATCTTCATCAAAGAAGATATCTTCAGATTTTCCTGCTCCCTTCCCAATCCATCTTCAATCTTTTCTCTCAATCCCCATTCTTTGTAGCTCCTCTTCCTTGAAAATCTCAGTGGGCTTCCCTTTCCCCTTTTCAAGGTGTTGAATTCTAGCATATTGTAGAATCTTGGAAAGGATTGCTGCATAAGGGAGTGTAGAGTCTTTCCTCTGATCCCTTGCCTTGATCATGCGTTGGAGAATGATATGTCCTAGGTTGATAAGCTTCCCACGCATGATTGCTGCCATTACATGTGTCTCTGCCCTTGTGATCAAATTGAAGCTACCTCCTTTGTTGAAGATAATCCTAGACACTATGTAGTGTAGGATCCTCACTTGAGCACTGAGGTCAGTGGGCTTCAGCAAACTTATGGGTGGCCTATTCTCCTTTCTTCTGAACAAAGTGTTCAGGATTGTGCTCTCCTTGTAGTTTAGGAATGGTCCACCTTCTTCATCAGCAGTCTCTACCTCATCCATATACCCAGAAGCAGTGATGTCAATCTTAAGGTCATCTTTCCCTGGAATTTCTAATTATTCATTAAGAGTTTCATCTGTGAGTCAGATGGTCCTTGATCTCAGATTGATCTCTCACTTCTTCTTCTTGCTATTATACTTCAGGGAGGCATACCATGTCTTAACCACTTCATCATCATACCTTTCCAGTATCTCTAATAGATTCTTATATCTCAGCATCCATAGTCCAGCATCAAAATTATTAGAGAATAAGAAATCTTCCATGTTCACACAATGAGGCTTGATTACCTTTTTACTCACAAACTTGGTTGAGTATTCCTCCTGAATCTGAGGAGTGCTCCATTATGGCATTGTTGTGAGTTGGTATTCTCTAGATTTAGTACTGGAGGACGAAGTGGAAGCAACAGCAGCAGCAGCAGGAACAGGAACTGAAGGCTCTGTTTTCTTCAGTGAATAAGGTCTAGCTTTCTTTGATTCACCCTTTGGAGTTGTTTTCTGTCGTTTGGAGGGAGTTGTCTTGCTTGATTTGGTTTTTCTCTTCGATTTTTCACCCTCCTTTGAGGTATATTGGGATTTGACCATTCTCTTTGGTCATGCCTCTCTCTTTCCAACTTCTGAATTCTTTACTCTTGCCATTTACGTGGACGAATGTTTCAGAATGAAGCTGAGAATGGGTTTATAGGATGCGAAAAGGAGTTTAAACGATGGGAAATGAAGATTTATGGTCAGAATTGAAGAGCATTGAAGAGAGAATTTGAACAGACTCAGAGAAGAGATGAATAGGGTTATGTCTGTTCAGTGGAAAACTGTCAGTTTTAACGTGTATAACCGCCTGATAGATGAATTTTGAGGGGTCAAAATTCGAACTTCGAGCAGTTAAAAGTTAAACCATTCAGCAAAGCTTACTGATAGATGAATTTTCTTCTGAAAGTTCGTCTAATAGAGACTTGGTCCAAGCAGCACAAGATAAATAGATGAACTTTGTGTCAACAAAGTTCGAATTTCGAAGAACAGACATCAAGCAATAATCAATGCAACAAACAACAGACGAATTATGCATATGAAAATTCATCTTTCTGAGATTCAACATTATGAGCATGTTTCAACAGACAAATTTTGAATGAGAAATTCGAATTTCTACACTCTGTAAAGGTTCTCCAACATGCGTGTGTTAAGAAATAGACATTTGTATAATCATCATGTTGGACAAAGATAACATTGAAACTTTTATTTTTGAAAATTCAAACTTTCAAGGACCAACAGACGAATTTTGAGGGACAACCGAGAATTGTTACAATGTAAATCAAGCTGAAGTTCATCTGTTGGGCATCTAAATTCGAATGTTGAGCATGCTCACTCGTTCAAAAACACAATTTATCAAGGAAATTTGTCTGACACATAACTAAAATGTGAATTTCAACTTTAAAAACTTACAGAGTGGATCCAGAACTCAGATTTCTTGCTGTCTCTTTCACCTTTTGACTATTCCATTCTGATTTGCTCCATTTTTTCAGATCTATTGTTATTTAAACTCATGAGAAGCTTCTGGAACTTACATTAAACTTGCTCCAATGCTAAAGTTAGAATTAAACTAATGTAAGAAATTCTAAAACAGATTAATACAGAAATTTACTTACAGTTCATTGGGATTTACCATACCTAATTCTCTCCTGATTTTACAATGTCTATCTTTTAAAAGAGGTTTTGTCAAGATGTCAGCAACTTGATCTTCTGTAGGAATGTATTCTAATCTGATGTCTCCTTTCAGAACATGATCTCTTATGAAGTGGTGCCTAACTTCAATATGCTTCGTTCTTGAATGTATGACTGGATTCTTTGTGATGTTAATGGCACTTTGGTTGTCACACATTATAGGTATTTCTTTTATCTCTATCTCAAGATCTTCAAGCTGCTGTTTCATCCAGATAACTTGGGCACAACAGCTTCCAACTACAACATATTCAGCTTCTATCTTGGATAATGCCACACTGTTTTGCTTCCTACTAAACCATGAAACCAAGGATCCTCCAAGAAACTGATAAGTTCCACTTGTACTTTTTCTGTTAGTTTTGGATCCTACAAAGTCAACATCAGTATATCCTTTGAGATCTTCTCCATTTCCCTTTAGATACCAAAGACCCATCTGTGATGTTCCAATAAGATATCTGAAGATACGCTTCACAGCAGTTGCATGGGTTTCCTTGGGACATGACTAGAACCTTGCACATATACAGACACTAAACATGATGTCAAGTCTGCTGGCAGTTAGGTATAGTAGAGATCCAATCATTCTTCTATACTGGGTTATGTCAAATATTTTTCCCCTTTCATCCATATCCAGTTTGGTTGTAGTAGCCATAGGTGTTCCCATTGGCTTGACATTCTCCATCCCAAACTTTTTCAGCAATTCTTTCAGATACTTGGATTGATTGAGAAAGATACCATCATTACACTGCTTAATTTGCAATCCAAGGAAGAAGTTGAGTTCACCCATCATGGACATTTCTAATTCTCCCTGCATTAGCTCAGAAAAATTCTTGCAAAGAGAATCATTAGTAGCACCGAATATAATATCATCAACATAGATTTGAACAATAAGTAAATCTGTATTTTCTTTCTTAGTGAACAAAGTAGTGTCTACTTTTCCTCTGTTAAACCCCTTTTCAGTTAGAAAATTACTTAACCTTTCATACCATACTCTAGGGGCTTGCTTTAAACCGTAAAGGGCTTTCTTTAGTTTATAAACATGGTTTAGTTTTGTAGAGTCCTCAAAGCCTGGAGGTTGGTCTATATAAGCTTCTTCCATGATATATCCATTAAGAAAAGCACTCTTCACATCCATTTGATATAACATAATATTTTTCATGCATGCATATGCTAACAGAATTCTAATTGCTTCTAATCTAGCTACTGGAGCAAAGGTTTCTTCACAATCAATACCTTCTTCTTGATTATATCCTTTTGCAACAAGTCTAGCTTTATTTCTGATTATTGATCTTGATTCATCAAGTTTATTTCTAAAAACCCATTTAGTGCCAATGACAGGATGATTTTTGGGTTTGGACATTAAATCCCAAACTTGATTTCTTTCAAACTGATTTAACTCATCTTGCATAACTAAAATCTAGTATTCATCAGTTAAGGCTTCCTTAGTACATTTAGGTTCAATTTGAGAAATGAAAGCACAATTTATCATTTGATCCCTTAATTATTTTCTAGTTTTAACTATCTCTTGTACATCCCCTATCACTTGATCAACAGGATGATTTCTTTGATATCTCCAAGCTCTAGGGAGTTCTTGAGACATTTCTTCATTATTTTCAATCTCAAAATCTCTCCTAAATATCTTCCTTTATGTCAACAAATTCAGATACTTTTGGAGGTTCAATTTTATCTTCATTAGAAAGATCCAAGTTTTTAAAGTTTGAAATAAGATCATCCTCATTAGTGACATGTTTGGAAACAGTTTCATTTTCAATAAATACTACATGCACAGATTCTTCTACTAATTTAGATTTCTTATTAAAAACTCTATATGCCTTACTTCTACTAGAATAGCCCAGAAATATACCTTCATCAGATTTGACATCAAACTTACATAGATTCTCCTTTCCATTATTATGGATGAAGCACTTGCAGTTGAATATATGTAAATATGAGAGATTTGGCTTTCTTCCTTTGTATAGCTCATAAGGAGTCTTCTTAAGAATTGGTCTGATGTAGGCTCTATTTATGATGTAACTTGTTGTGTTTACTGCATCAGCCCAGAATACTTGAGAGAGTTCCTTTTCATTCAGTATTGCTCTAGCCATCTCTCCAATTGTTCTGTTCTTCCTCTCCACTACTCTATTTTGTTGAGGAGTTTTTGGAACTAAGAAGTTGTGATCAATTCCATGCTCATCACAATACTCCAGGAAGTATGAATTATTAAACTCTCCTCCATGATCTGATCTGATAGACACAATAGAAATACCTTTCTCATTTTGCACTTTCTTAGCTAAGGTTACAAATGCATCAAACGTATCGTTCTTAGAAGAAAGAAACAGTGTTCAGGTGAATCTAGAGTAATCATTCACAATTACAAGTACATACAGATTTCCACCAATGCTTTTTACCCTAGATGGACCAATCAAATCCATATGCAATAGTTCTAGTGGTCTAGTTGTGGTGACTATGTTTTTAGATTTAAAGGAAGATTTAGTTTGTTTTCCTCTTAAGCATGCATCACATTCTTTATTTTTTTCAAAAGTAATTTTTGGTAGGCCAATGACTAATTCATTTTTAACTAGTTTTGATAGTTGATTCATGTTAACATGAGCTAATCTTCTATGCCACAACCAACTATCATCATCCTGGCTAATCAAATAGACAGAATCTAAGGGAGGAAGTTTATCAAGGTTAATAATATAGCAGTTACCATCCCTTTGAGCTTTGAGGATTATTTTGTGATCACTTTTTCTGATGACCAGGCAGAACTTTGAGTCAAACAGTACCCAATTTCCTTTGTCACATGTCTGGCTCACACTTAGCAGATTGTGGTTAAGGCCAATTACAAACAGCACTTCTTCAATGGATGTTTCAGGATTCTTGCCCACAATACCAATGTCAACTATTTTTCCATATTGATCACCTTCAAAGGTCACCTTTCCTCCTTTTTTGTCTCTAAAGGTGATGAACTTCTCCTTATCACCAGTCATATGGCTTAAGCAGGCACTGTCCATATACCATTTGTTGCTCCTTTTAGCTTTAAGACAAACCTGCAAAACAAGGTTCATATTTTCTTTTTAGGTACCCAAATTTGCTTGGGTCCTTTTCTGTCAATAGTCTTTTCCCTAGATACAGATGTACCTTTGGGAACCCATTTAATCTTTCTGTCAATTTCATTTTTCTTTAAAGCACATGAACTGGAAATATGTCCCTTCCTATTACAGAAGTGACAGGTGGTAAAGGGACTGCTGGATTGAGATGCAGGAAGAAAGCAATGCAGATAATATTTTTGTTTTGCATGCCTTGGTTGATCATAAGATTCAATGTGCCATGAAGTATGTTCTTTCTTTCTATTGCCACTGGTATGCACAAAATGTCTCATATATACATTCTGATTCTTTTTCTTAATCTTTTCTTTGACTGTATAAGGATCATAGCCAAGTCCAACCTTTCCTTGTCATATTCTTTGGCTTCCCATTAAAGCAAACAACATATCTTTACCTTTAGTAAGCCTAGACATGCTTTTCACTAGATAGTCATGGGTTTGCTTTAATTCAATACATGATTTACAGCAAGCAAATTCAGCAATAGGCAGGGAAGTAATTTCAGAGATATTGCATTGAGATTCTAGTTTGTTAATCTTTTTCTTAGCTTGCTTCAATTCTTTGGCAACCTTAACAAACTCATCATGCAACTTATGAAATGCATCCAGTAATTCAGAATAGGAAGGTTCAGATTCATATTCCTCATCTTCTTGATCATTGTTGCATGAGATTTCAGCTTCTTCAGAGGCAAGTGCCATCAGATAGATGTTGGCAATTTTATCATCTTCATCTTCTTCCTCATCTAAGCTGTTGCCCCATATTGATGAGATGTAAGCTCTTTTCTTCTTGCCTTTATCTGCAACCTTCTTTTCTTTCTCTTGCTTCTTAAGGAATTGTGGACAATCCTATTTGATATGTCCCTGCTTTTTTCACTCATAGCAAGTGACAGGTTCTTTTGCTTTTCTCTTGCTATCTCCAGCTGCTCTTTTCTTGAAGATTTTATTGTTTCTCTTCTTGCTGTAGAATCTTCTAAATTTTCTGACCATCATAGCCAGAGTTTCTTCATCTAGCTCATCTCCATCATTAGATTCTTCTTCTTTCTCCTCAGCAGCTTTCAGAGTAAGACCTTTCTTCTTTCTGTCTTGTCCTGCCTCCTTGAGAACCTTCATTTTTCCCTCATACTCCTCAAGGCTACCAAAAAGAGCTGTGACAGAGGCCATTGATTCTCTTCTGGCTTTCTCTATTGCTGTGACTTTGGGTTGCTATTCCAGAGGGAGAGCTCTAAGGATCTTTCTGACCTTTTCTGTCTAAGTATACTCCTTTCCCAGACTCTTCAGTTGATTCACAACGAGGGTGAATCTCTTCTGTAGCTCTTTTACACTCTCTCCTTCAGCCATTCTGAAGCTTTCGTATTCAACTTTGCAGGTGTTCAGTTTATTTTCTCTAACTCCAGTAGTTCCTTCATGAGCAATTTGCAAGGTGTCCCACATTTCCTTGGCAGTGGAGCATTGTGAGACCCTGTAGAATTCATCTTGATTCAAAGCACTGACCAAGCAGTGTTTTGCCTTAAAATTTAGCAAGACTCTTCTTTTATCTTTCTCATTCCATTCAGCTTCTGGCTTTTCTCTGTACTTCCCATCATCCTGCAATACCATTGGGACAAAATCTTCTTTTTGGATGACAAACCAGATGTCTAGATCAATGGACTGGAGATAGATTTGTATCCTCATCTTCTGGTAACCATAGTGTTCTCCACTAAAGCCAAGTAGTCTATTTGTGTTGTTTCCCTCTCGTAGTATGCTTTCTCCAAAGCCAGCCATAGTAATTCCCGGACTATAAGATCCTTTGATTGGGAATCTGGGCTCTGATACCACTTGTTAGATAAGTTGGCTTCCCAAGAGGGGGGTGAATTGGGAAGATTAAAAATTTTTCTGCAAAACGTCAAGAAAGTGAAGAAAGTAAAGTGTGATGTAAAACAGAGTATAAATGAATAAACAGTAAAAGTAGCAATAGGGAAGAGAAGACTTAGATATTTATCCTGGTTCGGTCTCTCAACTTGACCTACATCCAGTCCTCAAGTCACTACTTGAGATTTTTCACTATTCTGCAAGAATTCAGTGGGCTTCTTGCAAATGCCTCAGTACAAAGTTGATGCTCTGTTTCTAGAGCTCACACTTTCACTCTTTGCACTCTCACTAAGTGCTTCCCCAATCCCTTGTGATATCCCCTCACAAGAAAATCATTCTTCCAGATGAAGATAAGATTGTGTACAATAAATAAACTCTCTTAATCAGAGTGAATATGAATGTTGGAGTACAAAGTTTGAAGTATGTGAGAGTAAGAGACTTTGAATAGATGATTTGACAGAGTTTCAGTATATACAAAGTAATTTTTGTTACCCACATCTTCAAATGAAGTTCTATTTATAGATTTCTTCCCCAACTATATGTTAGAGATGTTATCCAACGGTTACTCTAAAAAACTATCCGTTTACCAACCGCATTTGATGCTTCTGACACTCAAAGTTCGAATTTCAGTTGGTCAACAGACGAATTTCGCAGAAGCTGAAAGCTACAGCCTTTAACGTTGAACTCCTGAAATTCGTCTGTTATGAAGCAAAATTCTAATTTTTATCTTTAGAAAATAATTCTATGTTGGAACATACAAATTTTCATGTTTAAAGTCGTTCTGTTAAGTGTAAACAGTAATTTCAATTTGTTACAGTGCTTTCGAAATTCAAATTTTGGTGCCCAAAATTCGTCTGTCAGAAGCTGGTTCAATGAGGCACAATAGTTCATCAATTCAAAACTTGAATTTTCAAAGGGCAAAGTTTGTCTGTCAGAGAGACCTATTTTCAGACTTACTTTAAAGTTTGAATTTGTAAATATTGTCATTCGTATGTCAACATATCATTATAACAGACTCACAAGCTTTGTTTATGAAATTCGAATTTTCATGTTCAAAGTTCATCTGTCAGTGAGCAATTTTGAAGCTCTATCTAAACTTGGTTTCAGATAAACTTTGACATATTCTCAGACGAATTTTTCAATTTTCATAAGTTACATTTTATCTGAAATTCGAATTTTCAAAAGTCAAAATTCATCTGTCAGAGAAAGCTCTTTTCAGACATGTATCAAAATCTGAATTTCTCAAATCAAAATTCGTCTGTCAGAGAGACATCTTTTCAGACTTGTTCATTTTCAAAATGAAATTCGAATTTCCAAAGCCAAAGTTCGAATTTTCAAAATAGCATATCAGTATAAACCTTTCAAACTTCATCTGTTGGTGGGTGTTATTCAAATATTCCATGAATTAACATAGAATCAAGGTTTTAAAACATCTTTTCACCAAATCAAATTCTTTTACTCAAATTAAAATATTTCTAAACATTCTACATCTATTCTTGCATTGATTTTTCTAGAATTCCTATACTTGAACCCGTTTGTGCACCTTTGATATCTTTATTCCAAGCTCTTGAAGGTTGGTTTGAAATCATCAAAACACTTGATTCAACAAGATGAAGTTCAAAGGTTTCAACATGTGTCATCTTTCATCCTAATCATCAACACATCCTCTTCAATTCAGCCAAACTCTAATTTCACATTTGATCATTTTGAAGTTTCCAAACATGACCTTATCCACAAAATTCCAAATTCAGTCTTGGTCTTATGCCTCACGCCATCAAATATGTGCTCCTCTCCTTGGTTTAGAATCAGTCTCATCATCTTGTGCCTCAAGTCCTCAATTCATCTCTCTTTTCCCAAATCAGTTTTAATCATCATTAGGGAACAAATAAGTCATCCTTCCTTCACAAATCATATTCTCGTCCTTTGTTGTTAGATTTATGTGTGGTCTTCTTCAAAGGTCCATCATCAATCTCGATCATATCTCTTTAAAGTCCATAATTAGAGTTCTCCTTCTCAAATTGATTCTCAAAGATGTCCGATAGTGCAAACTTAAACTCTTGTAAAGAGAAAGAAGCTCATAAATGAGGAAGTAAGAAAGTGAAGATCCCGTTATTTCATGGAGAGAATGATCCCAATCTCTACATGGAGTGGGAAAAAAAAGTTGAGCAAGCAATTGAATATTGCAACTACATTGAGTTCAGTAAAGTGCAACTTGGTGTTTTTCATCTTTCTAAAAAAGTTGATGCTTGGTTTGAACATATGAATATAGAACGAATTAAGAATGGGAAACATTGGATTACTATATGGAACAAGATGAAAGCAATTATGAGACAAAAGCATATGCCATCTTACTTTAATGATCAACCTCCCGAAGCTAAGAATGATGATGATCACTACGAAGAGATGCAAATTCCTATGATGTAGAATTCAATTCCAAATCTAAGTGAGTCTTACTTGGAGAAAGCTAATCAAATGGAGGCGACAGTTACTAAAACATCAACAATGAAGGTTGAGATAAGAGAATCCACTACACAAAAAATTGATGAGTATGATTCTCCCATTCCTCAAGATAGGCAAGCCTTCAATATTCTACCATTGTTCTAAAAATTTGGTCAACCAACAGAATGTATTTTTTTAGTTGACACCGTTTTTGAAAACTATTGGCTAGGTGTGCATAACACTTCTAATCCATAGGTCTGGTCTACTATTTTTTAAAACCACTGGCTAGGTATGCACAAAACTCTTGATCTATTGTTCTAATATTCTGATCAACCAATAGAATGCATTTTTTAAATTGAAATTAGGTTCTAGTTGACCGTTTTTGAAAACTACTAGCTAGGTATGCATATATAGCACTCTTATTCCATTATTAAGAAAATCTGGTCAATCAACAAAATGTCTTTTCTTAGTTGAAAATGAGGTAAGGTCTATTATTTTCTAAAACCACTGGCCAAGTGCACAGTACTCTTGATCCATTATTCTAAAAATCTGGTTAACCAATATAATGCATTTTTTTAATTGAAATTAAGGTTTAGTCAATTGTTTTTGAAAACCACTAGCTAGGTGTGCACTTCACTCTTGATCCATTGTTAAAAAAAATGGTCAACTAATAGAATGCTTTTTCTTAGTTGAAATTGGTGTCTAGTTGACCTTTTTTCCAATTGAACTTGGAAATTATGGAGTCTCACTTGCATATTATAGAGTCTCTCTTATATATAGTGGAATCTCACTTGGAAATTATCTCAAGTGTGATTTATCCCAATTTAACTTGGAGATTATGAAGCTGAACTTGCATATTATGGATTCTTTCTTGCATATAGTGGACTCCTACTTGGAAATAATTGAACTGTTACTCTGTTGCGCATAGTGTAGTCTCCCTTGCATATTTTGGAGTCCTTTTTGCACATAGTAGAGTTTCCTTTGCATATCACAGAGTCCCTCCTAGAAATTATGGATTCTTACTTGCACATTATGAAGTCTTTCTTGCATATAGTGAAGTCTTCCTTACATATTACTTAGTCCTTTTTGGGAATTATAGATTCTCACTTGCATACTGTAGAGTCTCTCTTACGTATAGTAGAGTTTCCCTTGCATATTACGAAGTCCCTCTTCGAAATTCTAGATTCTCATTTGGATATTGTGAAGTCTCTCTTGCACATAGTAGAATTTTCCTTGCATATTATGGAGTCCCTCTTCAAAATAATCTTGCTTGTACAATGTATAAGTTAGAATTCATAATATGCAAGTTAAACTCTACAATTAACAAGTTGAATCCAATAGTTAACAAGTTTAATAGTAATTCCAAGTGGGAATCCAATATGTGCAAGGTAGAATCCACAATTAACAAGTTGAATCCAAGAGTCAACAAATTGAATAATGTTTCCAAGTGGAACTCCAATATATACAAGGTAAAATCCATAATATGCAAGTTAGACTCCACAATTAACAAGTTTAATCCAAAAGTTAACAAGTTGAACAGTATTTCCAAATGGGAATCCAGTATGTGCAAGATAGAATTAATAGTTAACAAATTAGACTCACGATTAACAAGTCCAATCCAATAGTTAACATGTTCAACAGTATTTCCAAGTAGGAATCCAATGTGTCCAAGGGAGAATCCAAGATTAATAACTTAGATTACATGATTAACAAGTTGAATCCAACAGTTAATAAGTTGAATAGTATATGCAAGTAGAATCCAATATATGCAAGTTAGACTCTACAAATAACAAGTTGAATCCAAAAATTAACATGGTTCAAGTATCAACATGAGCATACACACTTGGACAGAGGTTCTAAAAAAATTGTCAATCATATGAAAAATATAACTAGAAAATTCCATTTTGGTGGTTAACCACTTTTTAAAAACAAGGTTTAGGTGTCATCATGAGCATGCATGCTTGGACAGAGGTTCTAAAAAAATGGTCAACCATATAAAAAATATAACTAGAAAATTACATTTTGGTGGTTGACCACTTTTTAAGAACATGGTATAGGTTTCATCATGAACATGCACACTTGGATAGAGGTTTTGAAAAAATGATCAACTAAATAAAAAATATAACTTAAAAATCCCCTTCTGGTAGTTGACCACATTTTAATGAACATGGTTTGAGTTATTATGTACATTGATGCATATTTATTGATTGCATATCTTTGAAATGATTAGAATTGGATGTTCTTGAAAAATGGTCGACTACCCGAATTGATTTTTCCAATTATAATTTTGATGTGGTCAATCATTTTTCTGTCACCTCATTCATACCCATGAAAAATGATCGACTATCTGAATTGATTTTTCCAGTTATAATTTTAATATAGCCACCTCAAAGGCCATGTGTGCATGCTAGTTGAAATCTTACTCATGTCCATGAAAAATGATCGATCACCCGAATTGATTTTTTAAATATAATTTTAATGTGGTTGGCCCCTTTTTGATCATCTCACCCATGCCTATGAAAAATGGTTGACCATCCAAATTGATTTTTTCAGTTATAATTTTAATGTGATCAGTCAATTTCCATAAGGAATTCCACATAATTCTATACCCAAAAAGTGAGCTTCTAATCCATTTGTCAAATACAGATTAGTTAACCACAAGATTAGAATTTCTCTGTTATTAGAATTTCTCTGTTATTTAAGCTAACTGATCAACTGATTTCCCTCAGGAATTCCATATAATTTTATACCCAAAAAGTAAGCTTTGAATGCCTATGTCAATTATAGACTGGTTAACCACCAGATTGAGACTTCTCTATTATTTAAGTTAACTGGTCAACAAATTTCCTTCATAAATTCCACATAACTGGCCATCCTTAATGACAAGGCAAACACAAAGTCTAATAACTTGAATTTTTTATAATCAAATCACAAAATCCAACAACTTGGATCATACATCTTAGAAGGTCTCAAATCTCAGAAAAAAGGAAAAAAAAAAGTAAAACAGGTGTTGAAGATAATGGCAACGCGGTGGAGATGGCAAAAACAAGGTATTTGAAGATGATGCTGGATCATTGTGAGGACACTAGATCCACTTCTATTGTCATCCAAGTTGTTCAAAGATGATGCTGCTTATGGTTTTCAAGCCCTTATCTGTGGCAAGATTGAGAAAGGTGATAGTAACGTTTGAAGAGGAAGAAGATGGGGAGAGGGAGGTAATGGTCATTGGTGGTGTAGCTGTCCATGGAAGTGGAAAATGGAAATAAGGAGGTAAAGGTCATTAGTCGCTGATGAAGGATAAGGAAGATGATCGAAGAGGGAGGTAAGGGTTGCTGATGGAGGATGATGAAGACGATCGGAGTTGAGCAATCAAACGGGAGCTTTGAACTTTGATTTTTTTTTCCCTCTTACTAAAATAGAAGGGCATTTTGGTCAATTCTATACTCTTTTTTCTATTTCCATCATGCCCCTAGTCCCAAAACCCAAATATCTTTTGCTTACATCCCTAAAACCAAATATTTCCATTTTCCACTACCACAAGTCAATTCTCCGCAAATAAAAAAGGTACAACTTTTGAAATTATTCTTGAGCAAGTGATGTGACTTTTCCTTTTTGTCATGTGTGATTGACTGGTGCTATTTTCCAAGTTCTATTTCAAGCTTAACAACACCAAATCAGTCACAATGTTTTTATTTCATCATTTCAGAAAGAAAATTATCATTGTGGAGTTTTGACTTTTTTTTTTGCAAAATGTGTCATTGTATAATTTTATTAATTGTTAAATAGTTTTGTACAATTTTATATTTTGTTAATAATAATAATAAGACAACCAAATAATAATTTAAAACTAATTTCATCCTTTCATGTTCATGATTTAAGTAGGATGAAGCAATCTCCAAAATATGTATATAGTATCAGAAAATTTGTGCATAAATATTATGAAATCCATCTTATTCTTTTCTGCTATCTTCAATATTTTGTGTCAATCACTTCTGTCCATCTCAGGTAAGTCTACTACATGTGATATGTGGTTCATTATAATTTATGGGGGGGACCAGTAGGGTGAATTAATTATAAAGAAAGACTTCAACTAAAAAAAAAATTAAAATCTTGAATACTAAGTAGTAAAATTGAGATGATGAATAGTAACATATCCTATTTTATAATTAATTTATTATTTTGGTCTCAAAATGTAATTCTCCCTAATTCATAAGCCTATTAGTTTTGCATGGAGTTAAATGGAAATTAAAAAAAAGTAATCCCATGATATTTTTTTGTCTAAAAAATTGTGATGTTTCATTTTTTTAATTTAAGAAAATTGTTGCTTTAAACACTACTAGAAAAATGGCATTTAGCGAGGGACAAATCGCTCGCTAAATGCCATTTTTCCCTCGCTAAATTGGAAATAGCGAGGGATTTTATCCCTCGCTAATTCGGTCGCTAAAAATGGCATCGCTAATTTTAGCGAGGAATGAGCTGATTCCCTCGCTAACTAGCGAGGGAATTAACGAAGGATTTAATCCCTCTCTAAATTTTGCGAGGGATTAAATCCCTAGCTATTTTCTCGCTAAACTACAAAAAATTCAAAATTTTCATGTCACCCCCAAGACCACGCCACGTCACATCATTGCCATGTCACCCGCCACCCATGCCACATCACTGTCATGCCACCGCCACATCACCGTGATTGCGACACGTCACTGCCATGTCATATAATGATTTCAAATATGTATTTACTTAGGTTTGAACCCATGACCTCCTGCTCTTAGTGCCTTTATATTTAGACTTTTGCCAGTTGAACTGTAATATATTTGCAGTCTTTATATGAAATATTAAATATATATTATTTATTTACACACCAATACACACATATATTTATAAATTAATATATTGTTAAAAAATAAAAATATATTATAATTTTAGTTATTAATATCATAAAATATTTTATATTTTGAATTTTGTAATAAATGAATTTTATTTTCATTTTCATTTTTTCCAACAAGTTATAAAAATTAATCTAACTATTTTTATTAATTTAAAATAATCAACTAATAAAAATAATTTTATAACATAATTATTAAAAAAATTTCAATTCATTAAAATTAAATTTTTAATAAAATAATTTTAATCTATTAAAATTAATTTTAGAAAATTTAGCGAGGGACAAATCCCTGGCTAGATTCCTCGCTATTCATAATAATTTAGCGAGGAATAAAAAATTTCACTCTAATTCCCTCGCTAATTTAGCGAGGGAAAAAATATTTCTCGCTAATTCCCTTGCTAAATTTAATTCGTCGCTAATTTCTCGCTATTTAAATTATTTAGCGACGGATTAGTGATCCATCGCTAAATTTCCTTACTAAACTATATTTTTCTAGTAGTGAAAGTTTTGGTTCCACACATCAAATTTTATGACAATTTACATCATTTGATGTCATTCCTAATTTTTTTTATAAACATATCCTTAAACAATTTTTTTACATATTTATTTGAGTCAAATTTAAGCATTTAAACATTGTTAGCTCAAATTTGACATGTCCTTGAACTATAAATATAACCTTAATTGTCAAATTTTTAGAAGTATAAGAGTACTAATTTAAAATAATCATGATGGGATGGGTCTGCTTATCTTCAATAATCTTTCAAAACCCAGTCTCATTCAGCTATTTTTTCATTGGAGTTCTGGTTCTATCGGCAACGTGGTCTGCATCTTTTTCTTTGATGGTAAAATCTTCATTTTTTTCTGTTCTTTATTTCTTTTTAACGCTTTGGTTAGATTTTTCATAAGTTATTAAATTCTGTGGATTCCGCAATCTTAACCATTAAAGTCAATTAATTTAGATTTCAATTTCATTAAAAACATGCATGTAATTACTACCAAATTCACAATATACATTCATAAGCATAAATTATTTGAATATTACCAATTCAATTTTCCATATATATTTGGAAGGTGATAAATACGTATTAAATAACATAATAAATTTCTAATATACATTTGCGATATACATTCATAAGTATAAATACGTACCAAATAGAGTTCAATATGGAAAAGTGTTATGCAAAATTTTTAAATTAAATTTTTAATCTATATCATATTGCCTAATTAATTAGAAAAATAGAGTTTATGCTGAAACGACATTATAAAGATTTTCTCATATTAAATATATTATTAAAGTCATTTTTATTGAAAACATCTTATATCAACCCATATTTAAATATCTTATTAAAGACTTTCTTATATCAAATATATCTTATAAAATTTATTTACTGGTACATTGGACGGTGCGTTGCTAATTTTACTGAAAACATGTAACTGAATTGTCCCTCCTTTCTATTTTGCTTGTGTTCAGAGTTTTTGGCACAAAAGATTAAAATAGAAAATAAATTTATTATTAAAATATTTAATTTTAAACCTTTTTTTTGTTACATTTACAATATTCTAGAAACACTTCAATTAAGCTTTATATATATATATATATATATATATATATGACATGTCCCCGTATCATTATGACGAAAAATTGAAAAGTCCAGAGCAGCAATGGCGTGGTTGGCAGCAGCATGCAGGAGCCTGGTTGTAGTGGGTTTGTTTGGTGTTGCAGTTCAAGTAATTTACTTCTCCACCATCAGCTTCTCCTTTGGCCGCCAACAACCATTTACAGAAGGTGATGAAAATCGGAGAAGGAGTTGTGAAAGATCCAGAAGATGTTCATGTGGATAAACAAGGTACTCTCTATACAGCCAGCAGAGATGGTTGGACCTTACGATTGCATCCAAACGGATCATGGGAGCGCTGGAAGAACACACACAGTCCGACTGTCTTCGGAATTACTGTCACACCGCAGGATGCTGTCATTGCCTGTGATTCTGACAACGTACATGTATCCTCCCTCTTATTCTTAATATAAGATATAAGATATGGATTAAAAATTAAAATTAAAATTAATTAACTATCTCGATTTCTCCAAAAATTCTAATATTTTTTTAAAATTATCATTATTTAATCTCTTTCTCTTTCTCTTTAGATACATTAAATAGGGATATTTTTTGAAAATATATAATAAATACTACATCATATATTGTAAACGGTCTTATATTTGAAATCAAGATAAAAGATCTTATATATAGAACTAAAGGAAGTATTAATTTATTTCTACTCCTTAATTAATTTCCAAATTAATTAAACATGACCCATGCATACACTATTTTACGTGCAGGGGTTGCTTAAAGTCACGGAAGATGGGGTCACTGTTCTTATTTCCCAGGTGAACGGTTCTAAATTAAGGTAACTATCTCCCACTCTTCTTTTTCATTAACACCCAACATTCTAGAAATTTTTCATGTTTCCTACTATAAAATCCTCTTTTTTTCTAGAAAAATAAAAAAGGTAAAGCATTTATGAGATTTAATTTTAAAATATCCACCATAAATCAATAGCATATATCCATATCTCTCAATTAATTAAGGATAATTTTAAAAATATTTTGTAATATTTGAAAAAAAAAAAGACATTAATTTTTCTTTCTTATCTATCTATTTATTAAAATGCATGTTAGGAAATTTAAAATAAATTATAATGTATTAATTATATTTTTTAATTTATGTCTTAAAAGCTCAACTGACACATAAAAAATGGAGAATAGTGAAAATGAGAGTATACTTTTGCTATAATACTCTTATTTATGATTTACTTCCTCCGTTTTATAATATAAGAGATTTTACAAAAAATTACACATATTAAGTAATTAAAATTAGTTGGGGGGTTGATTTTTATGTAAAAATTATTGTGATTTCAAAAATAACATTCATTCGTGTATATTAATCTAAACATTAAAAGAGGAATATGATATTTGTAAAATGACTTTATAAAGGATATTTTAAAAAAAAAAACTCATAAATACTTCATTAAATTTTATAAAATATTTTATAATATGGAATAAGAATATTTTATAATATGAGACCACTGACGTATAATATATTTACCTTTCAATATTTTTTCTTTCTTCATTAAATTGCAGTACACCTTTTTTATTAAAAAAAAAAAAAACCAAATGCCTAAAGGTGGAGTTAAGAAAAGGTTTTATAATCTATTGAATTAGTTAGTTTCAGATTGCTATGATTAGGTAGTGGATGATGATGTGCTGCCACTTGCTTTTCCATTGACCCTCATGTCACGTTTTCCAGCTCCCGGGTACTCCCTAATCGTGGGCCCCACATCATTTTGTTTTGTTTTGGCTTTTTCTTTTAATTTAGAGGATATTGAATAATCCGATTCTGAGACATCCTGCTCCACCACTGTTTCCAATTGCTCAGCATTCTCTTCACCCAACCCTGAAAAAAACTTCTCACTATACTCTTAACATTATTTTGTTTCAACTCTCTCCATTTTAAAATATAACAAATAAATAATTAAATTATTTTAATAAAAAAATAGTCAAACATTTTAAATATATTATATAAATTTTTTTCTACAAATATTTTTATTTAATATTCTCACTTAATTTTTTTTAATTCATATGTCATAATAATAAATTTACTTTAATTATAGGTAAAATTAAAAAAATACATTAATTTATCAAACAAAAGCATTCATTTCTTACATTTTGAAACGAAACATATTTAAAAATATTTCTTACATTTTGAAATAGGGGGAGTGTTGACATGATAATTGAATTTAATTTAACCTAGGTCACACAATCATTATTATGGGTAAATTTGTTTGAACATAATTAATTCTATCCTGAAAATTGTAAATTAATAACGATTTTAAAATAAAAAAAATCTCAAAATGACAATGATTTTGAAACACTAGAAGTACTTGCTAGGCTTTATTCGACGTGGGATCTACACAATTACTAATGGTGAGATGCTCATTTTTAGAGGTGGCAAATTGGGTCAGTCGGTCTTGTGCCAGGCTTAAAAGCCCTATTTGCTAAACGGGTTTGAAATTTCAAGCCAGAACCCGTGGGATCAGACTCACGGGCCAACCCGCGGTTTTTTAATATTTTTCAATTTTTTTAAAAATATTTTATATAATTTTTTAAATTAATATAACTAATTATCATCATAATTCATCAAAAGCTAATATAATATTTATTTTACAATGTATATATATCACTAATTAATAAAATAATATATATTTTTTAATATTTCAAACAATAAAAAAGGGGAAAAAAAAACGGGTTTTTCGAGCTGATCCATCACGGGACAAGCCTAAACAGAGCGGATCCAAAAAGTCGGAATTGTATTTGAACACTTAAAATTGAGACCGGACCTCCTCATTTCTTCAGACTTCTTTTCGGGCCAGCGCATTGAGTTTAACCCATTTTGACAACTCTACTCATTTTCATTTTCATTGGTATTTTAACCAAATTCATTGGCTATGCTTTATTATTTGCAAATTTTGGTTATTCTCAAATCAATGATTTTGATTTTTATATAGGGGATTAATGATTTGAAACGGTTGAACTATAGGTCGGTAGACGAAGTGGTAGCAGCTTCAGATGGAAGCTTATATTTCAGTGTTGCTAGCTCTAAGTATGATATTGTGCGCAATTGGTATCTGGATATGCTGGAGGCAAGACCTCATGGCCAAGTTTCAAGTACAGTCCTTCGTTAAATGAGACTCGTGTTGTTTTAGATAATCTGAGTTTTGCCAATGGCGTTGCTCTCTCCAAGGACGAAGACTATCTCTTGGTCTGTGAATGTTGGAAGTAAGTTTATCTTCACAATTAAACATACTCTCCTTTTTTGGCCAACAAAAGAAAAAAAAAACACTCTCTTTCTCCTTCTTACTTCTAGTCTTCTACCATGCTAATAGTTCATTTCTTGTATATCAGATATAGTTGTCTAAGGCACTGGCTGAAAGGAGAGAAGAAAGGCAATACAGAAACTTTCATTGATAACCTTGCAGCAGCACCTGATAACATCCATCTTGCTCCTGATGGGTCATTCTGGGTAGCTTTAGTTCCGGTAATAAAAAAGAATTAGTTAATTATACTCCCTCCCTTTTAAAATATAGGGCGAAATTTGAAGGGATGAAGATTTCAAAGTATGAATTATTTTGAAAAAGTTAGCAGGCATTTAGTGTTTTTTTTCCAATTTTACCTCAATTATAAGAAAAAAAAAAGTAAGACAATAATCAATTTTTATCTTTATTTTATTTAATGAGAATAATTTTGGAAGGATATAAAATTTTTTTAAAAGATTAATATCTCTACATAAGAAAAATATAGATAAATATAACTTGTATTTTGAAATGGAACGGGTATATATCGAAAATCATTAATTAATTATTAATTAATATTATACCGGTAAACCTGGAATGATTTTGTTCAAAACTGATGTCACAGTCACCGATGGAAAAGCTGCGTTTTGTGCAGTCCTCCAAGTTAGTAAGACGCTTGGTGGCTTTATTCCCAATGCTAATTAACGTGGTAAGTGGTTGGAGTGTTAAATAAATTAAGAAGGCAATGGTGGCGAATGTGGGAAGCGATGGTAAGATACTAAAATTATTTGATGATGACCAAGGGAAGGTGATGGCTTTAGTGACTTCGGCCTTTGAGTTTGAGGATCATCTTTACCTGGGAAGTCTCAGTTCCAACTTCATTGGAAAATTACCGCTGCGCAGTGAAATCAAGACTCGCTAGTTACTGATCAATACAAGTTTAGCTTTCATTTCAAACTATGGCCATGTAATATTCTAATCTACATCGTATATTTACTCTCTAGTCCTAATAAGGGCCCTTTTAAAAAATTTTCATAATTTTTAATATAAGAGTCTCTACAAAATTCAGTAAATTATTAATATATAATTTTTATAAATATTATTGAGAGTCTTGACTTTCTCTTTTAAAACATTAATGTGGAATAAAGAATAATGTCATTTGCCATTCCATTCTCCCCCTTTTGCCAATTTTAGAATTTCAAATTTGAATCCAAGGCATTTTGGGCGCCTTTTATTTATCATTGCAGTTTCAATTCTTTTGTCTGATCTTTTATTTTTTAAATAGCAATGATATCTTTTGCCAGATCTTTTATTTCAACATTTCAATTCAATTTTTTTTCTTCACCCATGCTTTTTCTCTCAAATGATTACCTCTTTTCCAAATATATTTTGAATAGCTAATTTAATACTTCCTAATTATGATTTTGGTAATAATTATTTAAACAGATTTTTTTATTTTTTTGTTTCCAAAACTTATTTTTAAAAATAGTTTTACAAAACTATTTTAAAAACAATAAAACATAAAACGCTGTCAAACAAACTCTATAACTTCTCTCCAATAGACGGTCATGCTTATGCTGCATAACTCATCGCAAACAACATTAAGACAGCAGGCTGCAACTGAATGTAACTCTCATGTTGCAATATGAAAAGAGTTCATCCTAACTGTTTTTTCCTGCTGAAACAAAGAAAATAGAGCAAGCAAGCCACCAGGAAAAACAGACTGAACATTAACGGAAAATCTAATAGTGCTTTTTCACATGAAATATTTTAGACAGATGAAGCCAGCAACAGTATCATCTCTGTACATAGCTGTATTTTGATATGCACATGCATAGCCATATACTGATATCAGATAAGCAATGCAATATACTAACTCCTACACTTGTGGATACTCAAATACTTGGAACCAATTAAAGTGGAAGATTCTGAATGCGTGAAAATGTGATTAACCAGTTGGATTCGGATCTGGTTGTTGGTCATTGTTGAGTTCAGAAAAGAAAGGATCCTTGAGGAGATCAGTGGCTGAAGGTCTCGCCCTTGGTTGAGCTATGCACTTCTCAATAAATTCCCTCAACTCTATGTCAGTGACCTTGTTTAAAGCCTGAGGCTTTATTCCTGTTGTTACCTTCTTGTATATCTTGGCAATACTGTCACATTCACTGTACGGTATCTCCATTGTAACCATCTCAAGCAAACACATCCCAAAAGAGTATATGTCCACCATTTCGGTGTAATCTTCTTCATACAGCTCTGGAGCCATATATTCTGGTGTCCCTATAATCGAATGTGCTGCATGGCTCTTTCCAACAACCGCAGCCAATCCAAGATCACCAATTTTCACCTATAAAAAGCCAAAGTTAAAAGCTAAATTATCACATTTACAGTTGGCATGATAAACAAGCATTTTGAAGCATTTCAAATCAGGAAAGATTGATCCGGTTTAAAATGGAAATTCCTGGTGGGGTTTAAAGATCTTGATTAATACTTAATATTGTTCATTCTGTGGCCTATTCATGAAGCACATTTTCGTATATTTGCCTGGCTCCTTGATCATATTATCCCAATGTAGCCATAATTTTTTTTTCTATTCTTTTATTAATATCATGACAATAGACAAGTCCCAGATTTAAACCAAAAATATTCAAATTATTGTACTTACTTGGCCAATGTTCCCATTGATGAAGATGTTACTACAATTGAGATCTCTGTGAATAATGCATGGTTCATGTGTATGTAGATATTCCAGTCCCTCAAGAACTTGTTTTGACCACTTCTTCAATGCCTTAATGGACACTTGACGATGTTTCTTCCTGTAAGCCCTCAGATTCCCAGAAGTGCATACCTCAGTAATAAAATTCAGAGTATTCCGATCTTCATCTTTCCAAACACTATAGCAGATAATGATATATTTGTTCTTCAATGTTCTAAGCAGCTCAATCTCAGAACGAAGACGGCTCAAAAGCACAGGGTCTTCACTGAGATTCCTCAGTCGCACCTGATTCCAGGCCACCTCTATGCCTTCCTCTTGATCAAAGGCCCTATAAACCTTTTTCACAGCACCACTGCCCAGCAGATCATTATACCGCCCAAACCTACCAGTTGGGTCAACTTCAGCAAATGGTTCTACTAGATCAGAGGCGTTTGAGTATGAGTTCTCAGCTGGCATTTTCAATAACCAATCCTGTAGAAGAGAAATATTGGTTAAGAGTTCAAAGATTAGTGCTTTCAATTGAATTCGTGATAAAATTAAATGAGAATTTTTTTAACTCAAATGTAAGACAATTGACTATACAAAAATAAATCTAATATATTGTATCTACAGTGATTCGCATGAGTTACAGTGATTGTGTTTGGGCTTAATTCTGAAAGAACACATTCTGAATGTGACAACAGTAAAAACTAGTCTAATATGAGCTAATTTACCATTTGTGTACAGAAGGAAATTGAAGAATCATGCTAAGCAAGATTTTTTCCTTTTAATTCCAAAGACTTTCCGGAACACAAACACCCCCCCCCCCCAAAAAAAAAAAACCAAAAAGAAAAAAAGCCAAAACTTTCTATTGTCTGCAATAATGGTGCTAGACTAAAGTTTGTTGTTATGAAAATATTTGGTCATATTATATACTTTGATATGATTCAAATATTTCTATGAAGTTGGTGATTCATGTATTTGCTTCCTGAAAGTCCTGCAAGTTTCCTGTTGATTATAATTACTGTAACGTAACCGCATTCTTTTTTTTTTTTTTTTTGGATAAACCGTAACTGCATTCTTTTGGCTAAAGAACTTCGTGTTTGAGCAATAGTAGTGTTTAGTGCAAACTTTAATCATGTCAACAAATAAATGGTCTGCAGGTCCATATTTTCAAAATCTACCAAACAATAGTACCATTATTATGAGAAGTAATCCCTTCTTAAAGTACTGATTTGTGTCAAAACTGCAATGCATTGAATCAACTTTTGGTAAAGGTAAACATAAACCAAGCATATTGAAATTATTTAATGCAAATTAAAGTCAACTAGAAGAGTCTCCCATGTATTACAGAGAGTATGAGAAATGAGTGTTCACAAACTATGAACAGTGATATTTTATATTGATGATTGACATTAAAATTGACAATTGATTCATTGATATTGATATGATTATATATCTAATGGAAAGATCAATAACTTCTACTCATGTTAAACT
Source organism: Adenanthera pavonina (assembly GCA_026686845.1). Lineage (NCBI taxonomy): Eukaryota > Viridiplantae > Streptophyta > Magnoliopsida > Fabales > Fabaceae > Adenanthera > Adenanthera pavonina. The sequence goes on from JAIVEN010000014.1 coordinate 37,299,722, forward strand.
ACCAAAACAACACTTTTTGGTCAGAACCCTCTCCACCGCCCCTCCTCGGAAAAATCTCATTTCCTGGAATTGGATTGGTGTTGAACCGAAGATTCTAGTCCATTTGACACAAAAAGACGGGGATGTCAACACTCAGAATCAACAGAAAGAATAAATAAAGGATATCACAATCTTGTCTTACCAGATTCTATCTCGGGAGAAAAAAGGGAGAGAAAAAAAAAGCAAAAACAAAAGCAAATGAGACGTGATTCATGCACGATGAAACAGACAAAGAAAATTGGCTGATAAGGTTACGATTATGATCGTGATTCACGCAACAGAACAAAACGAAAAGACAAGAAAATTGTTAAAGCAGCATGTAAAGGATTGAGAACTAACAACCTGAACTAAATCTGTAGCCAGCATGAAACTTTCAATTATTTGATATATAGGTCCGTAACCAGCATAACCAGAACCACGAACGATGTTCACAACAACAAACTTCAAATCCTCAGAATTGGAACATGCAAACAATGTTACGGTTTCGATCGAAAATCAAAATCTTCACAGAATCACAATTAAGCATTTGAATGAGTGAATTAAAAGCTTACCAGTGAAAGGAGTATCGTAGCTGAAGAATTGGGATTCTACGGCTGAATTGCTCCGCAAATTGAGCCCTGGAAGAAGAGTAAGAGTGAATGACAGTACTGGAGAAAGAAGGGAAGGATGTGCGTATTCTCTCGTTCACGAGAGTGAGTTCGCAGCAGAAACTTCTTACCAAGCGAGCGTGGAAGTGAAATACTGGCAAATGAGGACGGAGACAGAGGTGCCCCTTTTATAGGACCAGAGAATCGGAGTCATCTTGAAGCGACGCCGTTTCTTTTTACCAAATACTAAATGAACTAAAAAGTAGAAACATCTTATCAGCAACGTTTTAACAAAGTTGATAGATAATCCAATATTTTAAGTATGGCTATATTTTTTCTTATCCGTCACTTTTAATTATTTTATCAGAATAAAAAAATTATTTATATCATTAAAATTATCTTAAAATTAATATGTTTTTTATTATTATCCTCTAATAAATACTACAAATTCAAATAATTAATATTCTCTCTCATGATTAAATAAGGACATTTTGAAAACAAAATAATTAATACTCAAAAAATTCATAAAATATGACTTATATTTAGGATCATAAAAAACTTCTAGAATATGACTAATAAAAAGGATAAGAGGGAATATATAAAAATGTTTTTATTGAAAAAGACAAAATTCATTTTAGTGAGATTTAGGTCTTGAAATGATTAGTTTTTTTACTGTTGGTTCAAGAATACTTTTAGTACTAAAAAAACATGTTTAATTATAAAATAAAATGCATATAATCCTGTTAATTAAATTTTAGATTAAGTGTCGATAATTTCACCAGTTTCAAATTTTTTAAATGATTTCTTCAAACCTCATTTTGGTATCTTGGACTTGGCCGAAAACATTTTTGTACAGGTAATCATATCATTATTAAGTGAATTACTCCCTTCATTATGCTATATAGTGCACTATTATGAGAAATTCATGTTTCAAAATATAGTGCTATAGTGCACTACAGGGATTACATTGTGTTTTTTTATTGTCTTTTCAATATTACCCATAATAAGTAAGCCCATATATTCTATGATTACCAATGCATTTAATGAAAATTCTTTAATGATTCGGTCAAACCATAAATGAATGAAGGAGAATTTTCCCCAAAAGTCTCACTCTTCACGATGGCCGATGACCCATGGGAACTCTGAAAAAAGAATAAATAAGAGAATGACTATATGTCGCACCCGGAAAAATGCAACGGAAGGAAAAAAGAGAACAAATTTGGTTTCCCCGCAGCTTTCCCCTTCGCGGCCATGCCTCTTGCAGCTTTCTCGGTGGCTCTCTACTTCTGTCTCGTGGCCAGCCTTCGGCCCTGCCCCCTCTTTTTCTCAGATTCTGGCTCCTCTGAGCCCTAGCGTGCCTGAGCCCTAATTGGGGCTCAGGTGATCCCGGGCTTGAAATGCTGGGCTCAGCATTTCAAGCCCAATGTCTCCCCCTCCCCCTTTTTTTTTTTAAATACTATTTTTCCCTCCTTTTTTTTTGGTCATGTGGGCTTGAAATACTTGGGCTGTGTTTTAAGCCCAGAGCATTCACCCCTCCTCCTTTATTTTATCTCCTTTTTTTTATTTTATTGTTATTATATTTTATTTTATGTTTTTGTTTGTTTTTTTTTCTTGTTTTTCCTTTTTCGTTCCTATTCATTTTTTTTATTTTCTTTTGTTTTCTTTCTTTGTTTTTTTTTGTTTTTATATACTATTATTTTTTTTATTTTGTTTTTGTTTTTGTTGTTTTTTTTGTAAAATACCCGGACAAAATGGGGTGTTCACAGTTGCCCCTCTTTACTGTTTCTTATGCGAGAATGAGGAAAATGTAGTTTTTTTAGTGCTTGCATAAGGAAGGAGTAAAGATTAGAACACGCATTTTGTCCGTGCAACATACATGATGACCTACATGCCCTTGACGTGGGAGTAAGGCGCCTATGTTGTAGGACTTTGGGTGCTCGTCACGATGCGAGACTTGAAAAATACCTACTCTAATGCCGGATTTGGAGAATACCTACTCTGACGCAGGATTTGAAAAGTACCTGCACTGACGCAGGATTTGAAGAGTACCTACATCTGACGTAGGATTTGAATAGTACCTACATCTGACGTAGGATTTGCGAATTACTTGCACCGACGCAGGATTTGAAAAGTACCTACATCTAACGTAGGATTTGAAAAGTACCTGCACTGACGCAGGATTTGAAGAGTACCTACATCTGACGTAGGATTTGCGAATTACCTGCACTGACACAGGATTTGAAAAGTACCTACATCTGATGTAGGATTTGAAGGGTACTTACATCTGACGTAGGATTTGCAAATTACCCGCACTGACGCAGGATTTGACGAGTACCTATATCTGACATAGGATTCGAAAAGTACCTGCACTGACGCAGGATTTGGAGAGTACCTACATCTGACATAGGATTTGCGAATTACCTGCACTGACGCAGGATTTGAAGAGTATCTACATCTGATGTAGGATTTGCGAATTACCTGCACTGACGCAGGATTTGAGGAGTACCTACATCTGACGTAGGATTTGCGAATTACCTGCACTGACGCAGGATTTGAAAAGTACCTACATCTGACATAGGATTTGAAAAGTATCTGCACTGACGCAGGATTTAAAGAGTACCTACATCTGACGTAGGATTTGTGAATTACCTGCACTGACGCAGGATTTGAAAAGTACCTACATCTGACGTAGGATTTTGCGAATTACCTGCACTGACGCAGGATTTGAAAAGTACCTACATCTGACGTAGGATTTGAAAAGTACCTGCACTGACGCAGGTTTTGAATAGTACCTACATCTGACGTAGGATTTGCGAATTACCTGCACTGACGCAGGATTTGAAAAGTACTTACATCTGACGTAGGATTTGGTTTTATGCCTGTCACGCTGCCAGACTTATTATGCTCCTGCCAGTTGAGGACATTGCAAGGTGTGTGAAATGCAAGAATAAGCGTAATTTTTCTTTTCTTTTTTTGTTTTATTCTTAATAAGAATTTGTTTTGTTATGCTTGCATGTGGAATGTGAAATTCTTCATGTTTTGTCCCGAATGGTATTGTGTGTGCAAATAAGATGCATGAAAGGTGAAAAAATTATTCATGAGTGCCCCAACCTGAGTAGGGAATGATATGTGAAATGAAAAATTTTCCATTTATACCCCTATTTGAATGGGAATTTATTCATGCATGTGAGATGAGGAATATTCTTATTTTATTTTATTTATTATTATTATTATTATTTTTGTTTTATGTTTTTCCTTTTTGTTACCCTATTTGAGTGAGCCAATTTGTATGCAAAGAAAATGCATGTCAAATGCATGATTTGTCATGTATGCCCCAATTTAACTAGAAGCTTATTTTGATGCGATGCAGAATGTATTTTTTCCATGTTTGCCCCAATCTAAGTGGGAGTAAATTTTAATGCAAGGCATGCAAAGAAGATGCATGTGAAAGGTGGAGATTTTTTTTTTTGGCAATTTGAATGGGAATTTATTAAGGAAAATATGTGGGAAATGTGATTTGTTTGGATTTTTCATTTTATTTCTTTTTTTTTTTTTTGTTTCTGTGATAATTTTCGGTATCTATTATTCATTTGTTATTTCAAAATCCAGTGACCAGATCCCACCACTCATGACTACGCTACTTAATCATGTTATTCATTTTACCAGTATCATCACCTCCTCAAGCGAGAGTAGGAGTTAACGCGTGCTTAGAGAGGCTGTTTTGGTAATTTCCTCTTTTAAAATTTTGATTATGTCAGTGTCGTGAGTTCGATAACCACTACAAGTAAGAAGTGTTAACAAGAGTGCGAATAATAATGGGGCACTTAGATTGACTGTAAAGACGAACAATAGTGACTATGGATGTCAAGAGGGACGCATTAAGGAACTATGGGTGATTTCTAGTATATTGATGGTTTCTCGTCGTGCGCGGCCCTCATGCATCTTCCGAGTTGCCAGAGACATGCATACTCTGAGTGCGACCACGTTCTCGCAGACACGGGCTTTAACCTCTTGTGTTAGATGAAGTCACCCTTTGATTGATTGCCGCTAAGACCACCTCCTTCTAGGCTGCTTTGCCGTGGTGTTTTTGCCTTGGATGCCTTTTCGGTTTACACCTCAGCAGGCCCTCATTCTCTCCTCCTTTCAAGTATAATATTTCTTGACAGCATCTGCATTAACAGGTTTTGGCAATTCTCGACCTTCCATATCTGCCAGTATTAATGCACCACCGATGAAAGCTTGTTTGACAATGTATGGGCCTTCATAGGCAGGAGCCCATTTACCCCTACTGTCCTCTTGGTTCGGTAGAATTTTCTTAAGCACCAACTCCCCAGCTTTAAACTCCCTTGGGCGAAGCTTTTTATCAAATGCTCTTGCTACCCTTTTCTGGTACAATTGACCATGACATATCGCTTTGAGCCTTCTTCCTTCGATCATATTCAACTGTTCGAATCGATTCTGCATCCATTCACTCTCTTCTATCTTGGCCTCAGCCATTATCCTTAGGGATGGGATCTCTACTTCGATAGGCGTGACTGCTTCCATCCCATAAACCAAGGAATAAGGAGTTGCTCCTGTAGAGGTCCGTACTGTAGTACGGTATCCATGTAAGGCATAGGGGAGCATTTCATGCCAATCTCTATAGGTCACCGTCATTTTCCCTAGAATCTTCTTAATGTTCTTATTGGCTGCCTCTACTGCCCCATTCATTTGTGGTCGATATGGCGCAGAATTGTGGTGTTTGATCTTGAAGCGCTCGCACAATTTCTTGACCTCAGTCCCATTCAAGTTCGGACCATTGTCGGTGATGATTCTCTCTGGTAAACCATAGCGACAAACTATATTTGTTTTTAAGAAATGAACAAACATCCTCTGCGTGATGGCGGGGAAAGAACTTGCCTCTACCCATTTGGTGAAATAGTCAATGGCAACAAGGATGAAGCGATGCCCGTTTGAAGCTTTTGGATTGATGGGGCCAATTATATCAATGCCCCACATGGAGAAGGGCCAAGGTGATACCAGAGTATGTAGCGGTACTGGAGGTGCATTGATTCTATTGGCGTAAACTTGGCATTTATGGCATTTCCGTACATACTCGATGCAATCTGTTTCCATCGTCATCCAGAAATAACCACACCTTTGGATCTGCTTAGTCATGGTGTGCCCATTCGCATGGGTGCCGCATATTCCTTCATGAATTTCTATCATGATCTTCTGTGCTTCACTTGCATCAACACAACAAAGGAGGACGCCGTCGTACCCTCTCTTGTATAAAACATTAGCACTGATGAAAAAATTCATGGCCAAACGCCGCAATGTTTTCTTATCATTTTCTGTTGCCCCTGCCGGATATGTTCCATCAGCCACATAGGCCTTAATATCGTGGAACCATGGGAGCTTGTCTTGTTCTTCTTTAACAGAGAAGCAGTGAGCGGGCAGGTTTCTGGCTTTCACCTGAATAGGGTTGATGTGGATTCCGCAGTCCAGTCGAATCATTGCCGCCAAAGTAGCAAGTGCGTCAGCAAATCTATTCTTGCCTCGGGTCAGATGATGAAAGCTAACGGCTTCAAACTGCTTGACCATTTCCGCCAATAACTCTTGATACGGGATTAGCTTTGAGTCCTTAGTCTGCCATTCACCAGTTACTTGGTGAATAATAAGGGCCAAGTCACCATATACCTCCAGGCATTTCACTTCGAGATCAATAGCCGCCTTAAGGCCACTGACACAAGCTTCATACTCTGCTACATTATTAGTGCACTCAAATTCGAGCTTAATGGCAACAGGAAATTGCTTTCCCTCTGGGGAGACCAGCACGGCTCCTACGCCGTTCCCGTGCATATTTGCTGCCCCGTCAAAGTACATTTCCCACCTCTTTTCTTCTCCATTATGTTCTTCTTCGTCTTCCTCGACCGAATTTATATCTTCGTCAGGGAAATGGAAATCTAACGGCTGATAGCCCTCTAAGGGATTCTCTGCTAAATGGTCAGCTATGACACTTCCTTTGACGGCTTTTTGAGTCATATGTTTTATATCATACTCAGATAATACCACTTGCCATTTTGAGACCCATCCTGCTACATGTGGGCTCTCGAAAATATATTTCAACGGATCCATCCTGGAAATCAACCATGTAGTGTAGCAGAGCATGTACTGTCTCAATCTTCTGGTTGCCCATACGAGCGCACAACATGTCTTCTCGATCATAGGGTAACGTGCCTCACAATCATTGAACTTCTTGCTCAGGTAGTAAATTACTTGTTCCTTCCTTCCTGACTCATCATGCTGGCCCAGAACAGCCCCCATGGATTCAGAGAGGACCGTCAAGTATAAGATTAATGGGCGGCCTAGTGACGGCGGAACTAAAACAGGTGGTTTCAGCAAATAATCCTTGATTTTATCAAAAGCTTGCTGGCAATTGTTATCCCACTTCCCAGGGTAGTTTTTCCTCAATAGTTTAAAGATCGGTTCACACGTAGCTGTCAGATTGGCGATGAATCGGGCAATGTAGTTCAGTCGCCCTAGAAAACTTCTAACCTCCTTTTCTGTTTTTGGGGGAGTCATTTCACGGATAGCCTTGACTTTGTCGGGATCAACCTCTATTCCCTTTTGGCTGACAATGAAGCCCAACAACTTCCCCGATAACGCTCCGAAGACACACTTCTTTGGGTTCAGCCTCAACTGGTACTTGCATAGCCTCTCAAACAACTTTCTGAGGATGGTGATGTGACTTTCATTCTGCGCAGATTTGGCCACCATATCATCCACGTATACCTCAATTTCCTTATGCATCATATCATGGAACAAGGCAACCATGGCCCTTTGATAAGTGGCTCCAGCATTTTTCAAACCAAATGGCATGACACGATAGCAATAGGTTCCCCACTGTGTGATGAAAGTAGTTTTTTCTTTATCATCCCTGTACATGGGGATCTGATTGTACCCGGAATATCCATCCATAAAGGAGTACCTATAGCTTCGAGCAGTATTATCTACCAGAATATCGATGTGGGGCAAAGGAAAGTCATCTTTCGGACTTGCTTCATTTAATTTTCGATAATCCACACACATCCGGATTTTGCCATCCTTCTTGGGCACAGGGACGATGTTTGCCACCCATTGAGGATATTTGGCAACTTCTAAAAATCCTGCCTCTAGTTGTTTCATGACTTCATCTTTAACCTGTAGTGATGTTTCTGTAGCCATTCTCCTCAATTTCTGCTTCTTTGGCTCGGCGTTTGGGAACAACGGAATTTTGTGAGATGCGATGCCGGGATCCAATCCTGGCATATCTTTGTAAGACCACGCGAATATATCTAAATATTCTTTGAAGAGCTCCATCATCAATTCACGCTCCGGATTATCTACAATCCTGAGTTCTTTCTTATCCTCTTCAGTTCCCATATTAATAGTCTCTATTGTCTCTTCATGTGGGGAGATTCCCTCCTTTTCTGCTTCGAGTAATTTGACAAATGCCTGAATATCCTCTTCGTCATTGAGCTCAGAGTTACACATATCAGTGGCAACAAGTGAATCATCTGTCGAGGGCCTTGCATTTCCCATGTCGGTCACGGATTCAGCAGAGGCCAAATCCTTGGCAAGAATGAAGGTCGGGTAAAAGAGGCAAATAATGCAATATGGATAAAAACAAAATGAATTTACAAGAAGAGAATCCTTTGTGTGGAGGCATTTTATTTACGTTTCAAATGACATTACGATAAAACAAGTAAGAAGCAAACAATCCGATTACGAGACTAACACGACACTTAAACACACATTTAAAAGGAGGAAATAATCAAAATAGTTACTCTAAAGCCACGACATCGTCTGCATCCTCATACTCCCAATTCGATAGTGGCACGTCCGAGGTATCCGCTATAATCCAGGTGTTAATGCCCGGGCCTTTATCATTACTAGGTGCGACCATCGAGATTACTGGTTGATTGATAACTTCAGCTGGCTTGGGGAATGTTTCATGAAGGTGGGGGATTTCTCATTTTTCACCCCTTTTCTTGCCGAGTGAGGGTTCTTCCTCGGAGCTCTCTTTAATATGACCATATCCCAGCCCTTGACGCTTGGGGTTACTTGGTAAACATAAGGGCTGACGGATACCCTGCAGGTATGTGCCCAATCCTTTTCCTTGTTCAAACCCGCTCCTTTCCATGATTCTGGTAATAATGGAATTAATGTCTGCCTTACTACTCTGAGCAGTCTCAATCTCTAGGCCTTGGAAAATTGGGCCGTCCTCCTGTTCCGCCACTTCGATGTATGGGAGGGAGCTAGGCTTGCTTACCAATATCTCCTCCTCCCCTTTGATCACAACTATCTTTCCTTCCCAAATGAATTTGACTTTCTGATGGAGAGTAGATGGTACCGCGCCTGCTGAATGAATCCATGGTCTCCCGAGCAGCATTATGTAGGTGGAATTTATGTCCATGAGAAGGAAATCTACCATAAACACGAAAGGCCCAATTTCCAGGGGTAACTGTAAAGCGCCCAGTACTTTGGTTCGAGACCCATCAAAACCCCTAGCGACCATATCACTACTTTGAACTTCCGCCATATCTATATCCAATGACTTTAGCGTCATTAAAGGGAGAACGTTGAGTGCGGAACCACCATCAATTAGTACTCTGGCAACAACATATCCACCGCACTTCAAGGTGATATGTAAAGCTTTCACATTACGAGAGGCATCTGTTACGATTTCCTCTTCCGAGAAGGAAATTGTGGACACCATCCTCGAGATATTCATGATACTTGCTACTTTTTCTGGGGTGATGCTTGGTTGTACGTACGCTTCATCGAGTACTTTTTGTAGGGCTCGACGGTGTGCCTCGGAGCTTAGAATTAGTGCTAGTATGGAAATTCGAGCTGGGGTTTTCTTCAGTTGATCCACGATGTTGTAATCGCTCTGCTTCATTATCTTCAAGAATTCCTCATCCCCCGTGACTGCTTTTTCTTGAGTAGTCTCTTCGGGATTATCATCCTTAGCCTCCGTTTCCTCCTCCTTCTTTTTCCCCTTAGACGGAAGATATACTCTCCCACTTTGAGTAATTCCCCCAGGGCCGGTTATATTTGACACTGCTCGAGGGTTTTCCTCTGTCCCTCTTGAACCACTTTGCGTACCTTCAATAATGCCATTATACCTCCAAGGAACCGCCTTGTTATCGTTATAAGGAAAAGGTGCCGGTATATTTATGGTCAGTGTGGGCTGCTTTGGACTTGTAGCCGTAAGGGCTGCTGAGTTTGTTGGAACTGGAGGACCCGGAGGTAGCTCGTTGATGACGAAAGATACTGGCCCCGGGTCTCTTCGAGAGGTTAGTTCCTTGACAACCAACTCGATAGACCTCATTTCCACCATATTAATCTCTTTATTATTTTTGCTTGATGTGATGACCCCCAAGGCCATCATTTTCCTTACTTCTTCCTTAAACTGAGGGCATTGTTCAATGTCGTGACTAGCTTTGCGCCGATGATACTTGCAATATGTTCTCACACATTTCCCCTCTGTTGAGCGATTTCCTTCGACAACCTCCAACTCATACCCGGCTTCTTTCAAGTAGGCATATAAAATATCGCACGGAACCTGGACATCCTCAAAGCTCTTGAAAGTGTCAACTTCCGTGTAGATGACATTTACTTGTCCTTGATGAGCAGGCAATGGATTGGAAGTGATGGTAGAGCTCTCTCCCGTCTTAAGCTGGATGTGATTAGAGTCGATTAAGCTCCACACATTCCGTTTGAAAGTGACACAATCTTCTATTGAATGCCCGGGCACTCCCATATGATATTCACAGATTACGTTAGGGTTATACCAGGCTGGGTATGGGGGATGTATCGGCCTAGAGGATCTTGGTCCGAGCAATTTGGCCTCATAGAGTTTATGATACAATTCCGCGTTCGTCATACCAAAGTTGGGCCATGGCCGATTGTCTTAGCGGAGAACATTTTGCTGCCCTCCTCCTTGGGTTCTTTGGCCGTACCCTGGACTTGTTTGGAATGGCCTTGGATGCTCTCCTCCCAGTTGGTATGTGACGGGTTGTTTTATGGGGGACGGTTTCGTGTTTTGAACGTAGTTCACGCTCCCTTCCTTTCTCTTAGTATCCTGGGCTTTCCGAGCGTTGGCACTTGCTTGGGGTGATGGGATTTTCCCTTCCCGCATGTCTGTGTCGATCCTTTCCCCGACTTTCAGCAAATTGGCAAAATCATCAGTATACGTGCCTACCATGTACTAATAGAAAGGTTCTGGTAGGGTGCGGATAAAGTATGAGCAAACTTCATCAGGCTCCATGATAGGTCTGACTTGCGAAGCCAACACCCTCCATCTTTGAGCATATTCTTTGAAGGTCTCCGTGGACTTCTTACTCATGGCTTTTAACTGTTCTCTAGTAGGGGCGATGTCGAGATTGAATTTGTACTGTTTCATAAAAGCCTCTGTAAGATCGCTCCATCTTCGGATCCTCGTTCTATCCAGCTGCATGTACCATTGCAGCGCGGCGCCCGTCAAACTCTCCAGGAATATATGGATGTAAAACTTTTCATCCTGAGACCAGACCGACATCTTGATGCAATACGATTTCAAGTGGTATACTGGATTACCACTGCCATCATATTTGTCAAAGTCAGGTACTTTGAACTTCTTGGGTATGACTACCTCAGGGGTCAGGCATAGTTCATTTAATTCCAAGGACCCAAAGGTGTTCAGCCCCTGCAGAGTCTTTAGCTGCTCTTTCAACTCTCCCAATTCATCCTTCAGTTCTTTATCTCTGTTTGTCAGCGTTGGGATTTGGAAAGTATACACAGGGTCTTCACCTGGGTATTCTAATTCTCTTGTCGTCCCCTTTCTGAAACTTTGTTTCTCAAAGACCGACATTTGCGGGTTTCTAGTCTGATGGGCATCCGTTGGTTGTCCTTCTTTCTCCACTGCCCTAGGTGAATCAGAGGCCACCTCAATGTTAGGTGGTGCGGGATTCGAAGCGCTTGGTGTTTCGTGGGTGTTTTTACCCCTCATCAACTCGGTCAACAGTTTCAACGTGGCATTCATCTCGGCAATTTGCGTTTCCATTGTGGTTATTCGATCATTGATCACGGTTGATCCCACTTCAGCTTCCTGATTCCCTTCCATGCTTTCGTTTTCGGATGCCCGACTACTTGACCGCGTGTTATAGACCCTTGCGGGTGGGATCTGGTCAGAAGATTTTTTCTTTGGGGGCCCAATGTTGTTTTACCTGTTTTAACAGAATAAATTATTAATTTTAACAAGTTCAGTTAGTTGAATTACCTTTTCTTTGTTCTATCCTGTGAAGTATCATGCATTGCATTGGCATAAGGGTTTAGACGTGTTAGAGGCCCTTTAATTCCTCCTAAGGATCTATTGTCTCAGAGGAGTTTAAAGTTGACTATTGTATAAGAAGGACCTTGAATCCCATCCTTACTATAGTCACAGCTGGCAGATCAGGAGATAGTTGCGCGAGCAAAGATCAATAATTGCATTAATTTTGAAAGAGTCTTACAGACTTAACATTCATAGAATATTACATTATCAGAACTTTGTTAAACGTTGAAGTTCACTAATGATGCGGGTGCATAAAGCAAAAAATTCTGTGATCTCAGGCGAAGTATTTATCGGGTTAACCATGCCTTCAGCGCGCCTAAACTCCCAAGCGAAGTTCGGAATTGCCTCATTGGCGAGTGTGATCATCCTTTTGCACCTTTCCATCCACTCTTTGGTCTCTTCAGTTCTGTCAAGGTATAGAGATCTCCACTTATCGGTGTCCTCTGTTTGCTGGTTAAGCTTGTCCACTAAATTCTGCATTGCTTCCGCGGTACTTCCCTATATCATGGATAGTTCATCCGTCCGCTTTTGCAGTAACTTGGTGAGTGATTGGACCTCTTGTTGCAAATCATCAATAAAGCCGTCTTCCACCGCCGGCTTTTCGAGTGCATTTTTAGCTTTTGCCAACTTCATCAGTCGGGCCTTGCTGTTTGTTGATTCTGTCTCCTTGTCTCTCAGACTATTCCTTAACTTCTTATTTTCTTCTTTCAACCTTTTAACTTCAGCAATTCTTTCAAGGTCTCTAGCCTGTTTCTCCCCTGCTAATTCATTCTTCAAGGCGGTGCATTCTTCTTGGAGGCGGGTTAACTCCTCTTTGTCCTTGGAGCTTTCTCCTTGCAGTTCCTGTATTTCCCTTTCCCTTACAGCAAGACGCTTCCTTATCTCTCCATTAATTATGGATATATTATTCCCGCGCAGTGGGTCTTGGGAAGCGTATGCGGGGTTAATTCCAGCTATCTTTCCTTTCAGCCATGCCTCATACTCTGAAGTAGACTTGCCTTTTACCCAACTCAGCCCTTCCCTTGTAGATTATTGCGTTCCAGGCCTCTTTAGCATTTAGGCATAGCGCCTTCATTTCCTCGTCCGTGTGATTAATGTATATGGCCCGTACTTCATCAGCTGAAGGAATCGTCTAGAGATATGCAAGTTGTCTCAGCGCGATAGCTGGGTTATAGTTGATGGCACCTCTAGGTCCGATCAATGGTACATTTGGGAAGTTACCCCAACAATAAATAATTTCTTCCTCCCACCACCAATCTACTTTCCATAAGAAAGTTTCTCTGTTATCACCCTCAATAAATTTCTGTATCCATTCCTTTGGGCTCAAATGATCGAAAGCCCGAGGAGGGGTAAATGCCGTGAGAGGATTGCTATCCAGATCTTGTTGTTTTCGAAAGGGGCGCTCCTTCCCACACCAGTGGCTTAGCATCCATATATCTAGGATGGTAAGACAACATCTTATTTTACCTTTCTGCTTTGAGTGGCAGTGGGTCAATGTCCTATACGTCTCTGCTAAAATTGCGGGCACTGGGTTAACTTGGTGGTCTTCTACCTTCTGAAACACACTAATAGCTTCCATGTCAATTACCCCCGCTGAGTAGGGGAAAATAACGGTCCCGTAAATGGCCATTGCCAAAACTCTACAAAAAGTACTCCATTCCTGTTTTTCTGCGAGTCTCTCTAAGTGGTTTTCGACGTCATGTTTGGAGATACCCCCGCCTGGGCCTGGATGCACTATTCGTACTGCTTCTGGGGCAACTCCCAATAGCCTCGATATGGTCTTTCGGGCCGGTAAGCCTTCTAATCCGGTGTATATGGCTGAATTTTCTTTAATTGGCATCCTCTGAATTTCGCCGTACTCTTCCAATGTCGGAGTGATTTGGAAGCTTGGGAATGTGAAGCACCTGAGTGAGGTATCCCAATATTGGCAAAGCTCAATTAAAGCTTCTGTGTGCACGGGTACCTTCAAAAGATCGAGTATGTTACCGTACTTCTTTCTGAATTCCCATTCCACACGTCCTCGGATGTGCTTACTTAATTGGACTAACTTATCTAGCGGTTGTATTTCCAGAGTGAGTTTGATGCCCTTGTTTCTGTACGCCTTTCCGGTGGGTGCCTGATCTTGACTACCTCTTAACGCCATTACCCTTATGCCAATTGCTAATGCTGGATATATCACCTGCCCATTATAAGAAAAAGACACCTCATAAGACCTCTTTTTATTAGGGGTCAATTTTCCTCCAGTGACTCGCAGTCTCTGTGGAAATTTAACAAGTATCGACTTACATAAAATCCAGAATTCTATGCAACCAAGGCTATGTGCATTGTTTGTTTTCATTTTTTTCTGTTTTTTTTTTATTTTTATTTTTTTTATTTTTAGATTAATTCTCATGATTATACTGTTTATTAATTCATGGCTTAGGGTAAAATTCATGCTATAATGCAGCAATGATGCATGGACTCAATGCTAAGCTAGGGTTGGAGACCCAGCAGCTTGAAGTTGGATTTTTAATGCAATCACCTTCATTGCCTTGTATCAAATCATAATGACATGCGATACTTGCTCTGGTGAGGGTAACACTTTGTCACCATTCTTAAGATAGGTTATATTGATGCCATGTCATGATGCATGAGGAGAAAGGAATGTGCTCTTATGTGTCTTATTCAGGGTGGATCCTGGGCTGGGTCTTTTCACCCTAAGTGGTCAGGCCTTAACTAACAGGTTAACCACTAAATTTGCTTGCTACCTTGCATGGTTTCAAGGTGGTTCTATTACTCTCTAAAGGTCCCCAAGTTGCCCCCACCATATGATGAGGATCTTATTCGACAAATACAATTCTCCAAAGGCTCCAAAGCTCCTTGGGAACTGCACTTATTGCATAAGATACAACCTGAGTGAAGTCTTCATAGTAACCGTCGTGAGTTCAAAAACCCATGAGGAAACCATTACAAACTTCCGCTAGCCTAGGGTGCTCACAGACCCGGGTATAGGGCCTAAAATGTGTGTGAGGAGAACTGTGTCCGTGTACAGTGTGTGAGGAGAGCATACAAACCTGTACTTATGCACTACATAACCCCCACTTGTCTGACAAATGATAATTGCAGGAAAGACACAGCAGATAAAGTCTTCTACCCTAAGGTTTAATCCGCATGTTATCTACCCTAAGACATGTTATTCAAGCAACAAATGAATAGAGAGGTATGTGAGAACAATGTAAATCACTTTGCCAACCCTGTGGCCCGTTATCCAAATAACAAACAAATAAGTAGCATGTGAAATAAGATATGTTATCATGCAAGGCAGACAACAATTAAAGGAAAACCAAAATAAATATAAAGTCATATTGTAAACACAATCAACGTATATAGGCTTGACTCTCAAATGTCCCCAGTGGATTCGCCAAGCTGTCGCACCCGGAAAAATGCAACGGAAGGAAAAAAGAGAACAAATTTGGTTTTCGAGTGAAAACCGACTTGTGAGGAGTCGCCACCAAAATTTTGAGGAAAAATCTTGGGAAACCGAATTAAAGAGGAAAGGATGGTCTGCGTAACCAGAGTTGGATTCGGGAGTCGATTGTGTGTGGGGAAGGGGTTAGGCACCCCACAACACCCGTTCCTAGGGACGGTTACCTTACATTGATTGTGTAAATTAATATGGCTTAAAAATGTATTTTAGTTTTCCTTTTGTAAATCACATGCGAGAAAATGGGTAGAGAAAAAAGAAATTAAGAAAGTTTGGAAAACTAAATAAAGAAAATAAATTAAATTAAAATTAAGGATGTTTAAGCAAAATGAGGAAAAGGAATTGAGAAAATAAATTGGGAAAACATTTATTAAATTAAGAGAAAAAATACCAAATAAATCAGAAAATATTTATTTATTTACAAAGGCGGACTTGACCCAGGATCAGAGCCTGGGGCCTACGTACCCTGTGATGGGGATCAAAGTCCACGTAGTTTGGGACTAGAAATGCGTGTCACTTGGTTAATATTTTTTTGTTTTAATTTTTGTAGTAAGAGAAAGTTAATGAAAAGTAATTTAACTTTTTACAAACAAAACAATTTTCTGAGATTGCGTTGGTGTGTTTTAATTTGCAAAAGACAATCTAATTCCACTTACTTACTCTTATTTGATTTTGTGCGAAAATATTTTTCATTTTTTCTTTGATTTTTGTTTTAAAAATGATACATTTTGTACTTTTGGGAAACCATCTCATTTTTATTCTTTTGAAAATTTTCTTTTTCTTATTTTTTATAAAAATGAAAACCAATTTATCTGGTACCGACTCGCAGTCATGCCCGATAAACTGATTCCTAAATTACCTTCGAAGGCTCTGAAACCTCACGGTATAAAGATTTTATTATACAGTGATAATTCATAAAATGCCATTATTATTTGATTTTCAAGCGACAATTTTATTATACATTTTTTTTTTGGAATTTTGGAAAGGGACTTATCATATTATCCTGATTTATTTCCTATTATTATTTTTCGGAAAAATATAGTTATTCTCTCAAGAAGAAATTTATTTATACGGATATATCTACGTGAACTCGCAATCTCATGTGACAACTCAGTAATTGGATACCTACGCGAATTCCAAAAATTCCCGTGGTGTAATTATTAATTCATCAATTTATTTATTTATTTATTAAGAAAACAAACTTTTAAGACTAAACAAAGTTGGGACTTACTATGTGTAATCCCTTGCAATATACCCATACTTCCCTATGGGCTCCTGGTGTCAGGCCCATGAAAAAAAAAACAGAAGCAAATAAAAAACATAAACAAGGAGAATTTGTAGCAAGCATCCCCTTGTCGGGCCCCCTATCAAAATGTTCATTCCAGAGTTCATAAGGCCCAACTCATAAAAGAGATAGGATGGAATATCTCCCCATGTGCGGCCCAGCCCAAAAGAAAAACCATGAACCCATAACAGACTATCCTATGACTGGCCCAGATCAAGTTTCACGAAGACAAGGAGAAGACTTGATTGAACATGCAGCATTCAGAATTGAAAACAAGATCTCATTCTTCACACCACGCTCTAACAATTAACATCAATGGCATAACCACTGCCCTGCTCCTTACTTATTTTAGACACGATGCGGTTTATCATTGAAACAGCTACTGGGTTTTCACAACGAATGAATTCAATCAGAATTTCCCCAATAAGTCGGGTATGGAACTGAAGAACCCAACCAATGGACGATTGAAAGAGAACCGAGCGATGCTAATAGAAAAAAAAATCCAGTAAACAAATTCGAATGTCCTACAGTTTTCCTAAGCACACGAAGTCAACAGAGACTCGTATAGAACATTGGCAAAAACATAAGCAACCTTAATCCAGGATTCCATGACTCAGAGAAATGGGGTTAGAAAACTAAGGGAAATAAGCGGTAATTGAAAATGAAGGCACAATTGGAATGAGAATTACCCCAAATCCGAGCGTCTTTGCTACTCAATTCCTAATTCCTACCACGCCTTGTCTCCCATTCAGCCTCTGGTCCTCAATTCCTCTCTGTGTTCTTTCTCAGGCACGAACCACGCTCAAGCTCATGGCCTCTCGCTCTACTTCCCCTCTCTTCTCCAAGCTTTGCTCTGCTCTCAGGACCCCTGCCTCGGATTTTCTCCAAATCCGCAGGGCTTCTTCTTTTTTTTTTTTTTACCCCCCTTCTCCAAGCTTCGTCGGTCCCTTTTATAAAGCCTCCACGGCCAAGGAGGGAGGAGTCCCGTGCGTGTGGTCCTCGGTTCTTCCAGTTACGTGCACGTCTCCTCTATTCCGGTCTGCTTCACGGCTGCTCCCTCTGTTTCTGTCTTTTCGTGCTCAGCTTTTTTCTCGACTTCCTCCCTTCTCTTTTCCGGTTCAGTCTCATGTCTCTCTGCCGCGGGTGCTTCCATTGCGGCTTTCTTCGTGCTCACTTGTCACATCTCCCTCGGCTTTCCATTCTTTCGTGCACGTCCCTCTGCTTTTCAGTTTCGTACACGCCTTCGATTCTGGTCTCCCCGCAGCTTTCCCCTTCGCGGCCATGCCTCCTGCAGCTTTCTCGGTGGCTCTCTGCTTCTATCTCGTGGCCAGCCTTCGGCCCTGCCCCCTCTTTTTCTCAGATTCTGGCTCCTCTGAGCCCTAGCGTGCCTGAGCCCTAATTGGGGCTCAGGTGATCCCGGGCTTGAAATGCTGGGCTCAACATTTCAAGCCCAATGTCTCCCCCTCCCCCCCCCCCTTTTTTTTAAATACTATTTTTCCCTCCTTTTTTTTGGTCATGTGGGCTTGAAATACTTGGGCTGCGTTTTAAGCCCAGAGCATTCACCCCTCCTCCTTTATTTTATCTCCTTTTTTTTATTTTATTGTTATTATATTTTATTTTATGTTTTTGTTTGTTTTTTTTCTTGTTTTTCCTTTTTCGTTCCTATTCATTTTTTTTATTTTCTTTTGTTTTCTTTCTTTGTTTTTTTTTGTGTTTTTTTTTGTTTTTATATACTATTATTTATTTTATTTTGTTTTTATTTTTGTTGTTTTTTTTGTAAAATACCCGGACAAAATGGAGTGTTCACACTATAATTTATTAATGTAAGAAGTATTATTAAATGAGGATAATTTAGGAAATAATAGAAAAAAATTTCGATTACTAATCATTGTCTTGGTACGTGTATGGTAGTTAAAAGTATACTATAAACTGGAACGGAGGAAGTATATTAAATTTTCTTGTACTCTTTTTTTATGCAGGTAATATTTTTAAATTTTTATGTGATTTAATGAACATTAAGTTATATGTAAATAATTCTCTAATGTACTATGTGTTATTAGTGAAATAATGAATGAAGTAATTAATAAAAAATTGGAGAAGTTCTCTGCAATTTAGCCTAAGATTAAAAAAACATAAGGCTATAAGTAAAGTTTAAAAAATCAAAACCCTGTGCATTTGATATGATAAGAAAGATCTACTTTTTGGCCAGAGTGATGAGAAGGTTCTTCACCAATTGCTTTAACTAGAAATTCACTTCCTTAACTATTCAATATATATGCATTAAATAGATAAAGGACGATAACCCACCTTGATATTTAAAGAAATATCAATCCATACCTCCCAAATTTGGTAATTCCCTTGATTTTAGTGCACCATTAAGGTTCCTTCTGTACACAAATTTGAATCTCACATGTACTTTCTACTAATTTTTTTTTGTTGGCCAACAGTACCATATCTGGTCCTATATATAGGATTTTTTACCCTGATCCTAAATATAATATCCTTTATAATATACGAGATAGTATTTATTATATATTTTCAGAAAAATGGTCATATTTAATGTATCCAAAGAGAAAGAGAGAAATTAAATAATGGTAGTTTTAGAAAAATGTTGAGATTTTCGGAGAAATCGAGGTAGTTAATTAGTTTTAATTACAATTCTTAATCTACATGATTCGGTTAAAAGCGTCTTATATTAAGGACTAGAGGGAGTAACTTCTTTTAAGATAATACAAGAAAGTCCTCATAACATCTTTTTTTTTATTAAGAAACATTTTTTTTAACAAACCATTTTATATATGATATTAGTGAGTTAGTTCAAACCACATCATATTCTGATAGAAATTAAAAGGAAGGGAAGACATACATACCAATCACGGAGTATACTTCCACTTGAAAAGGATGAAGAGTTCCAAGCGGTAGAAACAAAATCACTCGGATTTTGTTTACAAATTCACCGTAGATACACACCGGGAAGGAGAATTTAGAGGAAAAAGAGAGAGAGAGAGTAATTTTCTTCAGAGAGAATTTTCTTTCCAGATTCCTCACCGAATCAGAGAGTCTCTCGATTGAAAACTGAAAACTCCTCTAACCCACATACGCACACACGTTCACTTATTTTCTGTATCGTGCGTTGTGTGAGGGAGCGGTCCTTATTAACCGTTCCCTCCCTCTCCATTAAATTAAAAAATAAAACTAAAATAATTTTATTATATTTTGGGTTTGGGCCCTTATGATTGGGCCCTCAATTTTCACCCATCAAGGGTGTAACCCAAACCCAACATCTCCCACTCATACTTGATGGGTTAACCTCTTATAATTCTTCCTTTCCATTTCATACTAAGTGTTCTACCGTGACCGCATGGGCATGACATCTATAATTAGGCATTCTTATACTAGAAATCCTTTTCAAGGACCAGTATAGAATTACCTTATGTATTTCGCATTTATTTTGTTCATGTATTATGCCTTGAATGTCCTAGATTTATCCATATACACTTTATCCATAGCAAATCTAATCCCTCATAAGTTCTTATATATAAACTTAGATCACCTTACTCTTGTATACTTAGTATCTACGCTTAAGATGTTAATACCATAACTTCTTAACGGACATATCTTAGACGCCAGTATAAGTGTGTATATATTCAGATAATCTTCCTTTCGCCCATATTTCATTTCAATATGAAATAATTGCTTTCCTAGCATAAGACCTTTAGATCGAATTAATCATGACCATTGGATATATGCTAAAGTAGCTAACATTGAATCATTTTCCATGAAAAATGTCAAAGTCATAAGGACATTAATGAGAGGTTTTATTTCTCTCTGGGACTCACACAGTAATGAAGCAGGGATCTATTCACTTACTTCCCAATTGCGGTTTTATTAAAAAACACATGCAGTATGAATTGCATGCTATGATGTTACTCTTATTACATAAGAGCGTATGTCGATTTTGTTTTTGTTGTTAACACCGTACAGATTTAAGTTCAGACACACACAATGTCTAACCCGAATTCCACCAATCCGTCCATTTATCATAACGTCTTTGTTGAAGAATTCTCATCTGGTTACATGTATTATGGATTGTGGGTATCCATAATTCAATCCAAAATTTATATTTATTGGATCTCATCCCGACTTATTCTCTTCTTTTGTTAGGGCGACTTATTTTGTATTGTTTAACTGTCATATATGCTCTCTTACAGATTTGCTAGTAAATACAAAAGATGTCTCATCTTTGCCCACTCTTCATGAATGTCAAAGGCAGTTGCTCGTGTGAGGAAGCCAACCTTATCAACATGTACGACATACTAGACATTGTATATTTTTCATAAGTATATGTACTCGAATGACTCAATTATAGAAAAAATGCACTTAATCTTATTCATATAATTGATCATTACATAGATTTGTGTTACATCATATCCTATGAATACCAAGTGATTTTACATGATCAACATATATATCTCTCGGTATTGGCTTGGTGAAGGGATCAGCAATCATTTGACGTGTAGGAATATGGCGAATTATAACACTTTTCTGTGCTATGGCATCTCTTACAAAATTATACTTGGTGTCTATGTGCTTTGTCTTACTATGATACTTGGGATCTTTAGTGTAGGCAATGGCAGCCTCACTATCACAGTTTATCAAAATTGGATCCAATTTATCACCAATGATCCCTAAGTGTTTTATGAATCTTTTCAACCATACTGCTTCTTGTACTGCTGCAGAACATGCAACAAACTCTGCTTCCATGGTAGACAAAGCAATACAAGTCTGTTTCTTGCTACACCAAAATATAGCTCCATTGTTTAGCAGAAAAACATATCCAGAAGTCGATTTGCGCTCATCTAGATCTCCTCCCCAATCTGCATCGGAGTATCCTACCAAGCGTAAATCACTTCCTTGATAACATAGGGCATAATCTGCTGTGCCTTGCAAATATCTCAGGATCCTCTTCACAGCTTTCCAATGTTTCAGTCCAGGGTTTGACTGGTACCTACTGACCAAACCAACTGCATAACAAATGTCTGGTCTCGTACACATCATGGCATACATTAAACTATCAACTGCACTGGAATAACGGACTCTTTCCATCATTTTCTTATCAAACTCAGTCTGAGGACACATATCTCGGCTCAGATTTTCTCCTCTTGAAATAGGGGTATCCATAGGTTTATAGTTTTTCATGTTGAATCGCTCAAGAATTTTCTCAATATAATTTTTCTGAGAAAGGGATATTAACTTTCTTGGGCGATCTCTATGGATCTTAACTCCTAGTATATAGTCAGCTTCACCCATGTCTTTCATTTCAAAATTCGAAGATAGTCATTCTTTGATAGCTATAATCGATTTTAGACTATTTCCGGCTAATAGTATATCATCCACATAAAGGGATAATATCACAAGATTCTTTTCAAAATTCTTGATGTATGCACAGTGATCCTCGTCGATCATCTAGAAATCGTACGAGGTTATAGCTTGGTGAAACTTTAAATACCACTGTCTAGATGATTGTTTAAGTCCGTAAATGGACTTTCTTAACTTACAGACTTTATTTTCTTTCCCTTTCTCAATGAAACCTAATGGCTGTTGCATATAGATTTCTTCATCCAGTTCACATCTGATGTAATTCTAGATTTAAACTTGCTACTATTGCCAGAATTAGTCTTATGGAGTTAAAACGCACAACAGGTGAAAAAGTATCTTCATAATCTATACCTTCCTGTTGAGTATACCCTTTTGCCACTAATCGAGCCTTGTATCGTTCAATTGATCCATCTAAATTTCTCTTAATTTTGAGAATCCATTTATTCCCAATTGCCTTACGTCCAGATGGAAGATTGACCAAATCCCAGACTTGGTTTATCCTCGTTGAATTCATTTCCTCTTTCATTGCTTTCTTCCATTCATTACTAGCAGGGCATGATAAAGCCTCATGTATTGAACTAGGCTCATCATAATCTTGTGGAGTAACTATAAGTGCAATCCCTTCTATTGGGAAATATCTCTTTGGTATACTTTCTCTATTACTTCTTCGCAATGGGATCTCTTGTAAGTTATTCTGTTCTTGAACAGAATCTTGTACTTGTCCTTGTGAGCTCCCACTCGAATTAAGAGGTTGAGGTATATAAATTTGTTCCTCAGTTTCTTCATGTATCTCATAAAGAAATACAGTACGATCTACCTCACCCCTGCTAGGAAATTCGTTCTAGATTCTATTTCAGTGACACTCCCATCCTGGTTTTCTCCAATGAAAACGTAACTCTTAGATTGTTCAGAGTATCCAATAAAGATACATTTCTTCCCTCTTGGACCTATTTTTCCATATTTGTGGGAAGTATCATGGACATAAGCTGCCGACCCCCAGGGTTTTAAAATATTTAAATCCGGCTTCCGATTTGTCCATAGCTCATAGGGTGTTGATGTGACCGATTTCGAAGGCACACAGTTAAGTATGAATGCTGCAGTTAAAATTGCATCTCCCCAATACGAAATGGGTAGATTGGTTTGTGCCATCATGGACCTAACCATGTCTAGTAATGTTCTATTTCTTCTTTCGGCTACACCATTTTGTTGTGGGGTGCCAGGAATTTTAAGTTGCCTTACTATTCCCTTTTCTTCACAGAGCTTTTTGAATTGTTCCGATAAATATTCACGTCCGCGATCGGTTCTTAACGCTTAGATTTTCTTGTCCATTTGATTTTCAACTAAATTCATGTATCGTTTAAAACATTCTAGTGCTTCAGATTTATGTGACATCAAATAGACATAACCAAATCACGAGTAATCATTAATGAAAGTGACGAAATAAACAGCTCCATGTTTTGTCCTCACACTCATAGGACCACAAACATCTGAATGGATTAATTGCAATGGAGTTTCTGCCCTAGTTCCAGTTCCAAATGGTTTTCTAGTTGCTTTACCAGCCAGGCGATGCTTACACAAGGACATTTCCATTTTATCAATTTCACCTAGCAGTCCTTCTTTAGCTAGTTTAATCATTCTATTTTGATTAATATGTCCTAGTCTAGCATGCCAAGCATTCATATCAACATTTAAATTGGAAGAAGTTGCAAAGCAATCATGCATATAAAATACATCAACAATGTCCATAACAAAGAACTTCTTTGAAAGAAAACCTGAACCATAAAAGGTTGTCCTTAATGAAATGTCTGCTACTTTATCATGAAAATTTACATTAAACCCATAAATTAATAAGCGGGAAATAGAAACTAAGTTCCGTCGGATGTCAGGTGCATAAAGTACATCATAGAGGATTAAGGTTTTTCCACCTCGCAAAGTTAATTTGTAGGTTCCTATGCCTTTCACCTCAATTCTCGTGTTGTTACCAACATAAAGCCACTTGCTTTGATTCGGCAACCGATGGTACTCTGTAAAGGATCCTCGATCCCTGCTCACGTGGTCTGTGGAGCCTGAGTCAATTATCCAAGAAGAAGAAATAGTTTCTGTTAAAAAAACAGTACTTGAAACATAAGACATATGTGAATTAACATAATTCACTAATAACTTTTCACGTTCATTTTACTCAGGGCAATCCCTTGCAAAATGACCCATTTTCAGGTAGAAATAGCACTTAACCTTACTCAGGTCAGTCTTCTTCTTCTTTTCGCCTTTCTTTCCTCTTTTCTTGAAAGGTTTATTCCCTTTTTTAAATTTCGGGCTATTCTTCTTACCCTTTCTTTGATATTTCTTGCCCTTTTTGAAATTGGGCTTAGGATTTGAAGTTCCTGCTTCTTCACTCAGATAGGCTTGTCCAGATGCTCTGTAAGCCTCTAGACGTTCATCTTCAAGCTCCAGGTGTTTCGTCGCATCACTAAAAGTGTTTATATTCTCATTATGGGTCAAGTTGACTTTCATCTATTCCCAACTTGAAGGGAGTGACCTTATAACAGCTTGGATCTGCTGTTCATCAGACAATTCATGCCCAGCTTCCTTCAGTTCTCTAATCATGTTGGCCATCTCATAGATGCTGTTTCATAGGAGTATTCGGCCTTAACTTATAAGTATCAAATTTAATTATCAGCCTTCTCAGTTTGATGGTAGAGGTACCTCCAAACTTATCCTTTAATGCTATCAACATGGCTTGTGCAGTTGAATATTTTTCATACTAACACATTAGGTCTTGGTCTCTCCTATGTTGAGCTGTATTGGTGGCTTCTGGTTGTGCCAAGACTATAGTCAGTGGCTCTACAGCATCTTGTTCTTCCAATATATATGAAACCTTTCGGTGCCAGATGTCCCAATTATCCCCATTTAGTTTATCTTCCTTGTTTAGCTCAGCCATTATACTTTTGGTTGTCATCCTCAAATCAGTTACGAAACTATCCCACATAAAAGACTTCTATTATTGAGCTGAATGAATGAATATATTAATAAATATACATGTAGCACAATACAATATAAAATGTCATATACTTGTATTATTTCTGAGTAGAACAATAATAATATCATTAGTTCCATGATCAGGAGACCACAAGTGTATCTCTCATCACATGGATGCTAATGTTATTATTATTTTCTATTAAGATTTTAATACAAGTACTAGAATATTTAACTCAAAAAAAATTATTTTAAGAGCTCCCACTCAAATAAAGCATATATATAAAAAAAATATTAAATCCATACAAGAACATAGTCATTGTACCAAAAATAAAAAATAAAAAATACATAAATCAAATAGAAAAATAGAAATTAACAATTTTTCTCTTAAGAATGCTATTCGATATTTTCATCGCTCTCTTAATAGCATCGACCCAGGTGTAATCTGAATATTTCTTGTTTTGTGTATTCAGATTTTCTCTTAACTTAATAATGACGTTCGCGAAGAACTCAGCATCTTTCATATTCATCACAAAGTGTGAATACTTTGCAAGAATTGGATACAAGTCTTTTAAATGTTTTATTTTTTTCGCATCCCTATTTGCTATGTCTTGTGCTACAGAGTGGGTAAGGGGTTGATCTACTTCTTGATCTTCAATTTTAGGCTCTTCAAAAACAATTTCATCTTCTTTTGACCCATTTGGATCTGTATACACTTCTTGAAGTTCCCCAGGATTTTCTTCTCCTTTTAGAAACTCCTCATCAAGATCTTCATCCAAAAATTCATCTTCTGGAATAAGTTCTTCCAAATACTCATAACTTGGAGAACCATATCCAACTATTTCAGTGCTTTCTGAATTCTCTTGCTTCATTATATATATATATATTTTTTACCTTCAATAAAAAATAGTAGGAATTATTAAAATGATAAAAAAAAATTTATTAAAAAAATATAATGAAATAGCTCTAGATAGATCCAAACTTATCTTAAAACTAGCCAAATAGTATATCAAATTGAAGATCTCGAATTTAGGAATTTTTAGAAGCAAACCGTGGTCAAAAATACCCCTGCACGTGCCCCCATGTGCCCAGAGAAGTCCAGAACCAAAACAATGGAAAAAAATGGTTTTCTAACGCGCCAGGGAGGCGCATGAGATCCACGCGCCACCGTGCACGGCTCTCTAGGGGACACGCGCCGGCCAGACGTCTTCCACGCGTCGCCGGCATTCTAACAGTGTCATCCACATGGCCCAATCACGTGCCGATGGGCCCCACGCGCCACATCAGCAATCCCCCTCTTTTTTTTTTGAAGGGCCCATAGTCTCGGCCCAAAAAAAATTTTAAATTTTTTTTAAGGGCCCAAAGTCTCGGCCCAAAAGAAATTTTTTTAAATTAATTAATGAATTTATTAAACCTAAAACGACATGTCGTTTTGGCGAAACGCCAAAACGACGCGTCGCTGAGGTCATCCTTGACCTCCCGCCGGGTCAACCCGACCCGGTGGCCGACCCGCGAACCCGCCACCATTTTTCACCGTTTTCTCCTTCGTCCGGCGTCCATTTGAGGCGTTCTTGGTGTCGTTTTTCTCGTCTCGACGCCCTCTACATGATGGTGGCCTCCTTTTGTCCAAAAAATTGTGGTTTTAATAAACCCAATTTTTGAATCTCCTTCGCATACAGTAAATTTCTTCCGGCAGTTTCTCTCGATCCAGTGTAGATTTTAACACCATTTTAGTAATTTTATTTTCATCTATTTATTCTCTACACTATGGTGTATTTATTTTCTAGGAAGGGATGATCTTACAGTACCCAAAAACTACCCAAAAATTGTACCGTGTAAAAAAATTTTTAAATTTTTAGATCCCCTACACTGAATCCTATTTACTTATCTCATGAGTATAAACAGTATACAAATTATACAAAAAAAACTCATAAGAAAAATATACACGGTATGCAAATTATAAAACTCAAAAAATTTGCAGCGGAAATCGATTTTTCCTGAATCTAAACTCAGGCTCTGATGCCAATGATAGAAATTAAAAGGAAGGGAAGACATACATACCAATCACGGAGTATACTTCCACTTGAAAAGGATGAAGAGTTCCAGGCGGTAGAAACAAAATCACTCGGATTTTGTTTACAGATTCACCGTAGATACACACCGGGAAGGAGAATTTAGAGGAAAAAGAGAGAGAGAGTAATTTTCTTCAGAGAGAATTTTTTTTCCAGATTCCTCACCGGATCAGAGAGTCTCTCGATTGAAAACTGAAAACTCCTCTAACCCACATATGCACACACGTTCACTTATTTTCTGTATCGTGCGTTATGTAAGGGAGCGGTCCTTATTAACCGTTCCCTCCTTCTCCATTAAACTAAAAAATAAAACTAAAATAATTTTATTATTTTTTGGGTTTGGACTCTTATGATTGGGCCCTCAATTTTCACCCATTAAGGATGTAACCCAAACCCAACATATTCCAAGTGGGGGGAACCCATCCCAACATGATTTTTTTTTTCATTTATAAGATTTAAATTCAAAATTTTATCTAAAAAATGTTGAGTTATTTACTACTCAACCCATCAATCATTGATTTATAGCTAGTTTTATGTGTTAAAACCTATATTCATTGGCTAATTCTTTAGAAGTTTAGTTCTATTAATATTAAATACATGAAATTGATTCATTCACGAGAAGAATGGGGAAGCAGCAAGACTAAAGTAGGTTTATCAACCTGTCCTATCCCAAAAGTTTCAGGCACACCCCGTGTTCGTATCAAAACTCTCATCCTTCCTTCCCACAGTGCCTTCCTTATCTCACCAGTTTCATGACCCTTTGAAAGATATGGTGAATCTTCATTTAGCCCCCTATCAGATTTTCCAATAAAAATGCAATACATCCAGAAATTTTACTTTCAAAAGAATCAGTTATACTATACAGTGCTTGATCATGTTTTTATCCCAGAATTCGATATCAGCCTTTTACAGCAATGGAGCTAAAAGCAGTACATTTGCTACCTCCATAATCAGTCACCGTCCCATGAACGGATAACTCGTGGCCTCATGCTACTCAGTATACAGTGTATGTGTGAAACTCCTCCAGAAGATCCAAATGCACGAGTCATTTCAATACTTTCAAGGAACCAAGTTGCTGCAACATCTAGAAACCAAAGCAAAGAGTACTGACCCACCTTATTATCAAGCATTATTTATCTGATTTGCAAGTCGGAACTAAATGGCATAAGTGCAATTTTTAGGCCTGGAAATGGAAAGAAAATAATCGTGTATAGAATAAATTAATCATGTTTGGTATAATAAAGAGGAGGAAAAAACGTCATGAGCTTTAGCCAGGTTGATATTAAGAGATTGCTTTACATTCATCAGATGTTCTTCAGTGATGCAAGTAACAGTGGAAGTCTAAAGAATTAATGTTTTAACCCAAGGAAGCATCCCCCCATTGCTTCTCTCAATCCAAGAAAAATAATTTTCTCTATACCCATTGTTAAAAGAATGCAGGCAGAGGCACTGAGTGCGACCACAATAAAACATATATGGTTCAGCTTACTTCAAGAGCTCATACCAAAGGCCAAAGGGAAGCAGCAACAAGCTCCTATCTAGTTGAAGGGGAGGAAGTCCACAACAACTTAAGCCGGTTTGGTTTTCATTTAGTTAAAAATGAATTTTGATAAAATTGGTTTTACAATGTAATTATAATAAAAATTTGGTTTTGGGTTAATGTATTTGTCGCACCCGAAAATGCGACACAGATGGCGCGGAAATGAAAAAAAAAAAAAAAAGAGAAATCGGCCCGTACGACGGAGGCCGATTTCGGAGGAGTCATCACCAAAATTTTGAGGGAAATTTTGGAAAACCGAAGAAAAGGATAAAGATGGTCTGCGAATCAGAGTTGGATTCGGGAGTACGATTGTGAGTGGGGAAGGTGTTAGACACCCCCACAACACCCGTTCCTAAGAACGGTTACCTTAAGTTGATCATGCAATTTTTATGGCTTTAAGAATGTTTTGATTTTCCTTTCATCATTCACATGCGAGAAAAAGGGTAAAGAAGAAGGAAATTAAGAAAATTTGAAAAATAAAATAAAGAAAATAAATTAAATTATGATTGAGGATATTTAAGTAAAATGAGGAAAAGGAATTGAAAAAATAAATTAAGAAATATTTATTAAATTAAGAAAAAAAACACCAAATAAATCAGAAAATATTTATTTACAAAGGTGAACTTGGAAAAATAAATTGGTAAATATTTATTAAATGAAGAGAAAAAACACCAAATAAATAAGAAAATATTTATTTATTTATAAAGGCGGACTTGATCTACAATTAGAGTCTGGGGCCTACGTACCCTGCGATAGGGATCAAAGTTGACGTAGTTTGGACTAAAAATGTGTGTCATTGGATTGATATTTTTATTATATATATATATATGTTGTTTTTTGAAAAGAGAAGTTTGAAAGATGAATTATCATTTTACAAATAAAACAATTGTCAAACTTGGTATTTGCGTTTTAACTTGTAAAAGATAGTTTAATTTTCATGCCTTACTCTTATTATCACTTTTCATAATAAAAGAATAATAATAATAATAATAATAAAATGTGAAAAACAATTTTAAAAGATCAACTAACTTATGTGGTGATTTTATCACTCACATTTCGCCAGTTGGTACCTAAATACCCACAGTATTACCACTCGAGGCGAATAGGCGTAAAGATTAAAGAAAGGTTTGAAGAAAAACAAATAATTTTTGCACCAATCATTTATATTTTCTTGTTGTTATACAAATAGGAAAAAATAAGATCCTTTTAACACAAATTTACTTATTTAAAGGAGAAATATTAAGAAAAATACAAAATGTGATTATTACACATATTTTCGAAAAGAAATAATCAGCATATGTGGTGACTTTATCACTCACAAATTACTGATCAATATCTGAATACCCACGGTGTTACCACTCGGGGCAAAAGGTATATAAAGAAAACAAATAAAATAAAAACTTGAGGGCTAAAATCAGGAAAAACAAGTTTTTTTTTTGTTGCATAAATTATTTTTATTTTCTTGTCTTATTAGAAAAATAAATAAAACCATAGTAACACATTTTTATCTTAAAAGGAAAAGCGAAGAAAAAAGAAAAGCAATAAAAAACAAATCAATGACAATTTATTACTCATAACTTGCCGATTGAGACCTAAATACTCGCAGTATCACTAATCGGAATATAGAGGTAAAAAGAAAAAGTAATACTAATGAATAAAAATAAAAATAAAGTTTGCAATTGAGAGTTTGTATTTTAATTATCTATCAGTTATCTATTAGTTATCGGAAATTTTCTTTTTTGTTGAATCCCCACGTACACAAGGTATTGACATTTGATTTTTTTTTTTGAACAGAAGCCCCATAAAGAAAATCAAAATCCCAACAGATTGAAAATTTTCTCCTTTGTCTTTTTTTTTTTTGCATATAGGTATGTATTTAGATCACATGCAGACCCTTCCCTTTTTTTTGTCTTTCACACGTGTGTGTGTGTGTACTAATATGAACATTACGATATTGACATGAAATACAGTTATTGACAATTAAATTTCAAGCACATGATCAAATCCACAAAGGAATGGGAAAATCAACTTGCTCCCAACAGAATCTGGAATTAACTTAAGACAAGCAGTAACTAACACGCCTAATACAATATTCTAAACACTTTCCTGTGACAGCAAGACTAACGAGCCTGGCCTACAACACCCATTAGTAACCATAAAATTGCAGCTTATGAAGTAACCACAATCAAGGTCGAGCTCTCTTATTGCTACAGCATGAACATGTATATACGTGCAATCAATACAGGTTAATCTTTTCCTCTTAACTCAAAACAACACCCAAGCTTGAAAATCAGATTTGCTAAGCCCAAACTCCATGAGAATTCAAACCAAAATAAACACATACATATATCGTAGTCCATTCACATTCAAGTGTTGCGAATAACCACACCATTGAGCTACAGACATGAAAATTTTAGGACCTTTTATGGAATGAAATCAAAACGCAAACGGCATCTAAACCAGACACCCTTGCAAGACAACTGTTATAGGTAAGGTTTATACAGAATGTAAAATTTCTGATCTTATTCGGTCAGACACCAGATAACAGGGGAAGGCTGCGACTCCTATGTGAATCTCACCTAGGCATTCTATCAAACACCTTGTACACATGACCACATCACATTATAATTCCTATTCTTCCACTTTGAAGCCCCCACAGTCAATAACATTCTAACATGGCATCCCGTGAATAAGCACCCATTGTACCCAGAATTACAGAGAATCAAACCGAAAGGGAGAATTTAATTTCGAAACTTACGTTACCTCAGATGCTATGTTTCGCTTGCTTTTCTTTCTCTCCTTGGATCTGTGCAAGTCTCTTGGTCCCTCACTTTCTTCCACCTTCCTGGAATTTTCCCCGTCCCTCTTTTCCTTCCTCTGCCCGAGCCTCCCACGTTTTTTTTTAGACCTCCCCTCGTCTCCACGCTATCCGAGCTCTCCCCTGTTTTTTTTCCTCTCTGTTCTTTTGTGCCCAGAAAAACCTCCCCTGCTTTTCTTCTCTAGGGTTCTTCCGTGTCCAAAAAAAAAATCCCCCCACCGAAATTCCTCTGATCCCTTCTTATAGCAGTTCCGTGAGTGAAAAAGGCGCGAGATCTCGGGCGCATGGTAGCCCATTTCGGCCCTGCTTTCGTTGCCATATACGGCTCCCTCTAGCTTTTTCATCTTCATAGGTCAGCGCCCTTGCTTCTTCGGGTCTCCTTTCTCTGGTTCCTGTTCCCTTCGCTTTACTTGTGCTCAGACTACTTCTGATCCTCAATCAGCCTTTGCTCAGATCTCGCGGCTCCCTTCTTTCTTTTTCTCTGGCGAGCTCCTTCTTTCTTTTTCTCTGGCGAGCTCCTTCTTTTTCTCTGCTCTGCCTCCCGCGACCATCCCTCGGTTTCTTCTCCCAAGCTCCCTCTGTCCCCTTTTCTTTTCTCGCGGCTGCCTCCTCCCTCTTTCCCACTCTCCTTTCTGTCCTGCGTGCCCTTTAGCTTTAGGGCAACTTCGAGGGGTGAAACGCAGTGTCATGCCTGCGTTTCACTCCTTCTTTTTATTATTATTTTTTTATATTTACCAAAAGAAAATACCCTTTTTTTCTTTTTCTTTTTTTCTTTCCTTTTTTATTATAATATTTTTATTATAATTTAGTTGTCATAAGGTTCACTAAGTTTAGGATTAAATATATTTTTAACTTTAAGTTTTTTCATTATATATTTTTTGAATCTTGAAAAAGATTGAATTTTTTTTTAATTAAACTAAAGAGATATGATTTTGAAACTTCTAAGAGGAAGAAGATTAGATTTGGATAGTGAAAATTATAAAGAAGAGGCATTGGATTTGGATGGCAATCCTAAAAGAAGGGAATAAAATTTTCTTTTTGTTTTTTTTTTTTAAGACTAAAAGATAGGATTTTGATTTTTGAGAATCATAAAAGAAAGGAAATCAGTTTTTTGATTTTTTGATTTTTTTGTTTTTATATATCTATATATATATATATATATTGAAATCCTAAAGAAGAAGGGTTTTTCTTCAATTTTAGAAAATATGCGTTCAAATTGAAATTAAAAGAAAATTTGTATCTTTTTTTTTATTAAATTTTTCCAACTTTTATATTTGTTGGTAGAAAATCCGGATAAAAAACGGTGTTCACAATATTTATATTTGCATAATTTATTTAAAAATTAATTTTGACAAGACTCATAATTTTTCTCTAAATTGAGTTTAAACTCTATCTGATGATTAATTTAATTTTCTTAGACTAAAAATTAATCTGAAATTATTTAATTGGGAATAAAATATATCTAATATAATATCTTCTTACAAGTTATGATCTATAAAAATTAAAATTTTGAAGGGATATTTTAGTTAATAGATAAAAAAAATTCTATGAAAATTTTATTTTCCTAACTTTTATATTTTTTTTATTTTTATTGATCTATTTTTATCTTACTTTAAAATAAATACAGATAAAAATAAAGATACCGACCAAAAAACATACATGCAACTACTTCTTCGGAAATCTCATTTAGGAGAAGAAATGACCAAACGAAAAAGTGAAAACTTGCTAAATTTACCCAATACTATATTAAATTTGACTTTGAACCCAAACCATGGTTACTCTGATGGTACCAAACAGAGCGTTATTCAACATCTAAAACAACTTATATCACAAACAAAACTCTGCGAAGAACTCACATCAGCAGGAAAACTGTGCTCTGCATTTATTTTTATGAAGAAAAATGCACCAAATCTGACATCCGTCATCGTCAACTAAAAGTTAAAATCTGATTTCCATATTAACCTCTCCAGGGATATCTGAATGGCAAAGCTCATCAGATTGATTCTTTCAACTTGTGTTTTCATGTCAAAAAAAGATCATATTGTAGACTATAAATTCTGTGGCATGTATTCATTTTCATCAAGTACTCCAAATCTGAAATCCTTCATGGCCAAATTAAAAAGAAAAGTTGTGATTCAGTTCACCTATTAAGTTCTCCAAGTACATCTGCATGGCAAGAGCACAGCAGGTGGACATTTTCAACTTGTCTCAAAGTCAAAAGCTTAATATATTCATATTCAAGACCTTATATTCTGTGCTCTGCATTCATTTTTATGAAGAAAATGCACCAATCTGAAATCCTTCATTCCCAAATAAAAAAAGTAATTCAGTTTTCATAACAAGCTCTCCAAGGACTAGTGAATGGCATAACAAGGTTTTATTTTATCCTTTCAATTACTGTCTCAAGTCAAAGAATGATCATACTCAAGACCTTATATTCAGTGTTCCACGTTCAGTTTTCTGAAGAAAAATGCATCAAATCTGAAATCATTCATAATCAAATAAAAAATTACAATTTAGTTCCCATATTAAGCTCTCCAGGGGGTTCAGTGGAAGAGCTCACCAGGTTGACACTTACAACTAGTGTCTCAGGTTAGAAAATGACTGTATCATATCCATGTTATGTACTCTGCATCCATTTTTTATGAACAAAAAGCACCAAGTCTTTAAACCCATCTGGATGTACTTTTGCAAATGCTACCATCACAGACAGCCAATAAGATGCAAACAACGGACAACCAGAAGAAACAAACACCAAAATGAAGGTACGTCAAAGAGGAAACCAACAACATCCAGATGGGTTTCATCTCAATTTTTCATTTTTAGCAATTTTCTGAAATAAACATCATCCATCTTTGAATAATCTAGAGCGAGATCTTGAAAATATTTAAGCTATATAAC
Source organism: Adenanthera pavonina (assembly GCA_026686845.1). Classification (NCBI taxonomy): domain Eukaryota; kingdom Viridiplantae; phylum Streptophyta; class Magnoliopsida; order Fabales; family Fabaceae; genus Adenanthera; species Adenanthera pavonina. The sequence goes on from JAIVEN010000014.1 coordinate 37,334,117, forward strand.
AACTTAAACATGATGGAAGCAAAAAGCACCTATTAGATCAAGCAAAAAGAATAATGAAGAAATTGGGGCAAGAAGAAAATCAAATGCAAATTCTTAACGCATTTCAATTCCTAGCTCAACCACATTACCAAAAGCAATATCACCACCATAGCAGACCACAGGATAGGAAAACTTACAGTGAGCAATAAGGAAGACACTCACAAATTAAAAACGATTAACTTCACATCCTCAGTATAGGAAAGATTCAAAGGGAACATTCATTTAAATTTTCAGTCAGATCTTTTCTCTGAATTTACATAGTTGATGTGTAATTACTAGATTTATCCAGGAAAAAGTTGCAACATACTCAACTTATCAAGACTTCAAAATATGAGATATTATACATAGCAAGAGAATGATAACATATCACCAAGGAGCATTTGACCCCTCTCTAACAGATGGAGACCTAGAACCCAAGCTCCCATCTCTACCAAACCTCGATACACTCCTACCACTTCTAGGAGTAGTCAAAGCAGGACTAGAACCACGGTAACTAGCACGAAGTGTTTCATCAACCGAGGATGAGGATTTGGCAATAGCATTCCTCACAAACTTCTGCGCAGCAGGAGAAAGAGTCCGAACACTTGGACTAGCACTTCCACCTCTAACTGGTGATGGCAACGGAGGCTTATGAAACATTTTTGACCTTTCCCTCAGCTTACGTGCAGCCTCCCTGGAAAGTGAGTGAGCCTTTTCATCTCTTGCAGGTGCAGAAGGAATCTTATAATGAGGCCCATCAGCACTACCACCAATATCAATTGGTGTATCCTCTGGATCCAACCTCAGTGGGGTCCCGTCAATTTCACCCCAAGTAATAAATGGGGATTCATCGACTCCTGGAGCAGGAGATGGTGTCCTTACATAGCTATAACCATTCTCAGCTTTCTTTCCAGATTCAACATAGAAAGGATTTGGAGTTTTCCTTAAATCTTCCAAATCATACTTCCTTAATTTCTCCCCTTCTCTATCCGATGGAGGAGCTGGAGTTGCACCAGCAACAGGGGTATAAAGCACCTCGACAGTTCCATCATCATTTGGCCTAGATTCCATCATTTTACCATGAAATCTTGTATTTGCGCGATTAATCTCCTTTGTCAAGCCTTTCATTCTGACTGCCATTTCCTCTTCAGTTAGAGCGGCTTCACCCCGATCAGTTGGATGATACATCAACAGGTTTTTTGCTGTATATTTCCACCCCTCCAAGGTACTTGGGGGCTGATCAGACGTCCCATATCCATCTGTTATCCTCCCCCTCTTTGCATCCTCTATAGCTTGAACATCTTCCTTTTCACCTTCTGTAAGGTACCTAAATCTCTCCTTCCTCTTCCTATTAACTTTCTCCAAAATCTTAGAAAAACTATAATTGTCCTCACTCGTATACCTCCTGAGAAACTGATCCAGACTAAGTGACGTATCCACCACACCACCTCCCTCAGTAGACTCACCATCGACAGATGCCTCCCCATTCGGAAAACCGGGTGTTCTCGGGGTTTTGCCATCAAATTGATCGAAAGGAGTAAAATTCCTAAGAAAAGTGGAACCAGGAGTTTGCGTTCTCCCATCAGCGTTAGAATTATTTACCTTCTGCCCTCGGCGCTCCATGATCTTCAACTGGGCGTCACGGATTTGCACCGGATCGCCGGTCTTGATAGCTTCGAGCCAGTCAAGGCGATCCCTAAGCTTGGAAATATCAGGGAAGAAGTCGCGCTCGATGATCTTCTCGATGGCGGCGACGTACGTGTCTTCATCGAGGACGGCTTGGTTCTTGTGAGGGATCTTGGGAGTGATTGCAGAGGAGGAATCATTAGGGTTTTGCACAGAAACTTGGGAAAGAGAAGGAGAGGGCGAAGAGATATGGCGAGGGGAGTGGCCTGGGGAGAGAAGCATAATTATTGAGAATTGAGGCTACAGCTAGGGTTAGGGTTTTGTTTTCAGAAAAGCACAGGATTACGAGATTGAATTGAATATTTTGAATGAGATTGAATTGGAGAGGAAGTAGCAGAATGGCTGTTTGCGGCAGGTGCAAAGGTTAAGGGTTGAGTTAGGCTTTGTGCAGAAATTGGCGTGGTCAAACAAATTACTAGTTAACAGGTCAGGGAAAAAACTCAATAAGGAAGAGAGTCCGAAATGGGAAAAACTTAGATATATGTTCATCCAAGAAAAACTTATATATATATATATATGAATTTTTAATAATAATAATAATAATAATATAAAAATATATAACAGTTTTACATAACAACTTTCTTTTTTAATGAAATTTACATAACAACTTTTTAATTAAACTAGACAAGATATTTTGTTGTACATAAATAATAACCTATTACCTCATAAAGAATGAGGAAATTTTAAGTGTAAAATTCAAAATTTAAATTTAAATAAAGAAAAAATATGAGTAATAGAAAGTACAGTTCATTTTTATTTCTCAAATTTCTTACAATGCATAAAAATATATTTTTTATTTAAATTCACCATAAGAGTTTAATAGAAATATAAAAATTACATTTAAGTCTAATATTATTATTTTCCCTATAAATTGTCCTACTTTTAGAAGCTACTTAGCTTTTTTATTTTCAGATATATTTTGGACATAATTTTTGCATGATTGTACTTGAATTAAATTTTTATATTTTTAAATTAAATTTCTAAAGAAAGAAACATATGCTTAATTATGTTAAATGGTCAAATTATAAAAATTACATACTAATCATGTGTTTTAACATTTTTAATGATAAAATTATACTTTTTCCCTTTAACATGTAATTATTTAAATTATTTTCCCTTATTTTTTTTTAATTTTAATTATAATTATCTTAATTAGTTATTTCGTTTTTTGTCAACAAATATCAATTTGTACCAAGCAAATAGAGAAATTATGTGGAGAAATGTAAGCTAACGCACAACAAATTAATCTTAATTAAATTATACACTTATCATATTGTTCTTGATAAATCATATATTATTACTTGGCAATCAAAAGCTTTGCTAATAAAAATACAAATATCAGTATATAAGTTTAATTCTTTATGGTGTATATTTTTGGTAAGCTAATTCTTTGTTGTATATGATTAACAAAAGCCTTAACTGTCTAAAAGATGGGCTTCATGCCCAAATACAGTTTAGGAGGGCTGCAGATTGAGGCCCACTAATGGGAGTGTTGTCATAAAAAAAAAACTGGAAGCATCCAATCGAAATGGCTGACAAATCAAGGCACAGAGAGATCATATTCTCTATGATACTCACTTGGGAGTGGACTTTTTCCTTCGGCATCCCAAGTTTCCTTTTCTTGGTAAAATATGGAATTTGTACATGTTGGACTTTCTTTCATTATTCCACACTTGAAAAGCCAAACCAAACCCACAACAACAAGCATGTTGTTATGCTTCTTCACTCCAACTAATCCTCCCTCTCTTCTTCCCATTTGCACGCATGCTTGATTTCCGATTCTGCTCTCTTCCTCCTCCGGGTAATGATTTCTTGGCATCCTTAGGGTTTTTGTGCTTTCTTTCAGCTCACAAAATGGAGGGTTGCTTCCTTCTGAAGCTGCTTTTTTGTGTTTTAAAGAATTTGACTGCAATTGCTTTTGCTTTTGCTTTTCCTTGAAATTCGATTTTGTTTATGATTTCTTACGGTAATCAAATTATCAAGCTGTGGGTGTTTGGAAATTCTGAGAGAAGATGGAAAAGTGATTGTTTTTATCTTTGAATTTTTGTTGTACAAGACCTTAAATTTTGAAATATCTGTGTTTGTGTTCCTCTTGAAATTTAGAGTAGAAAATTATGTCTTAGCAGAACCTGCTGGGTTTGTTTGGAAATTCTGGAATATATGCTGTTACGCTCTGATTTCAATGTTAGGAGCAAGTTGAGATGCGAGTTTCATCATGCCACTTCTAGGTTGGGATAAAAATACTGATAAGATTTACTATAAAGGAGTGAAAGATATAAAGCACTTGGTCTTTTAATATGGTACTCTGAGGCTGTCATGTCCCTCTTCAATGCCCTTTAACGTTGATGAGAAATAGTAAATGAGAAAAGAAGCATCACTACTACTATCTGAACATCTTTAGCGAAGAATCCTCTGCTTCCTTTCCTTTTATTAATCTGTAGGTCAAGCAAATGATGATGTAGAAATTGTTATGCTAGTTGTGGCATTCCAAAAATCTTACTAAATGATGATTCACTTAAGTGACTAACTATTATGCAACTACCGTCAGACTCAACCACCACTAATCATATGGCATGCAATGCTTACTATGGCATTGACACAGGTAGACAAGTCATTCAGGATAAGAGATTTTCTGGCACTCTATTCATCAAATGCCACATAATCATAGTAGTCCTAGTTAGGCAAACCTTTGATTTCCTCTTCATCTTTTGAGGAAGGTGGTGGAGGTAATTCAACAGGAGGATCAGATCATGGCGGTGGATACAGAGCAAGCATTGGTGTTGGAGGGGAACATACTGGAGATACCTGGCTTTGGCAACTGCTAGTGACTGTGGTGAAAGTTAGGTTGAAGAATGCCAGCCTTGAGCCTCTTAAAATGAATTAGTATAGTGTCCTTATTTTGCTTTAGTACATATTGCATGCACTACAGCAGCATAAAAATAACACTTGAAATTAGTGTGACGATAGCCAAGTTATGTAAAACTTGCAAGGTATACATGTAGCTGTGTGCCACAACCCATAGCACTGACCTACAAGGTACAGTGTGGGTTTAGCAAGCTATTAAAAAAAAACATGACTTACTACTAGAGATGACTGAAGAGTGATGAAATTTCCTAAGTTGTATGAAATGCTGCAATTTTTTGTTTCAACCTTAAAGATTGCTGGATTGATAACTTTGCATCCACATTTGTGCTTATGCTAATTAGTTATTTAAATATGTCTTGCATTTGTACTGCCACCAGCACATTGCTTTTGTTCAAGTCCACCACTGAAGATATTCATGGAAGCATTTAATTCATCTGGATCTTTCTGCTTCTGATATAATAGAGGTTAACATGGTTACTTCAGACAAAAGTGATGATCGAAATGTTTCTTCTGATAAATTGCATCAGAGGCTGAGTTCTCAAAGTGATATTACTGTGTCACAAGAGACCTGTGATGATAAAATTGATTCATCCAGACCGGAGGGAGCAAGAAAAATTCCTCCTGATGTGGCTGAAAAAGAAGTGCAAGATTCTGATGCTACTCCTGATGCACTGCAATCAGATCAAGAAGGAAGTGCATGTACTTCACCACTTCAGAGACCTTTGCAGAGCCCTAGTGCTGATTGGCGTCCATCACAAACTGGTGAGGAAAGTCCCTCTGTAATACATGAAAAGAGCTCAAAGGACAATGTAGCTGAAAAAGAAGTGTGTGGTTCTGATGCTACTGCTGATGCAAAGAAATTGGAGCAAAGAAGTACATGCTCTTTATCAGATGAGAAACCTTTGCAGAACCCTAATACTATTCCACGTTCATTACATTCTGGTCAGGATGGTCCCTCTATAGCACGTGAAAAGGTCTCAAGGGATGGATATAATTGGCGAAAATATGGCCAGAAAAATGTTAAGGGCAATGAATATATAAGGAGCTATTACAAATGCACACACCCCAACTGCCCAGCAAAGAAGCAATTGGAACAGTTAAATAATGGGCAGATTACAGATACCATTTGCATTGGTCAACATAATCATCCCCAAGTGAACAGCCCACGACCAGTTGACTCTGTTGTGACTGTTGTCCAAGAAAAATCAGATAAGCCTTCTTTAGTCAACATGGAAGGTAATCAGTGAACTTTTTCAGTATTTAATTTTCTATCCTTGCAAAACTTATTGATATATATATCATTTTGGCATCATACATGAAGACAAAGCATCCATTAAGCATGGATGTGAGCCCCAAGAGATCAAGCCTGTAGAAGCTCATCCAATTTCAACAGTTTCTACAAGTAATGAGGTGAAAGCCGCACATTTACAGTCAACTAGAACAAGGGATGTGGTTCTTACCAATGAGGATCCTGAGTCAAAGCGCCTGTACAATATTACACCACCAATTTTTAGAACTATTTGAATTGATATATCATATATATATGTGGTCTAACTTTTCTGTTATTTACAATCAAACAGGAAGAAAAACAATAGTAATGATGCCATTGGGGTTGATAAGTCAACTGGTGAATCTCGTGTTGTCATTCAGACTTCAAGTGAGGTTGATTTTATTAATGATGGGTACCGTTGGCGCAAGTATGGGCAAAAAATAGTAAAAGGAAATCCAAATCCTAGGTATAAGTTGGTTTTTATTTGAATATGGACTTAATCTTTTTGTCTACTTGCATTGTGTTGACTGGTTGTGTAAGTGGAACATGATAGTCTAGATACATATTTCATGGTAAATTCATATCATTGCCTACTATATGGCTCCTAATCTTGAAGTGGCAGGAAGGGAGTATACTAGTTTTTATCATGTGTCACTCCAACTGTATTCCTTCTACACTTTTTTGTGGCATTGCCATGTATGACAAATACTGCTTCAATTCCCACCATTCTTTTTCAGGCTTTCAATGTTTTCATTCATGAAAAATCACATCAGATTTCTACGATATTTCCTTGGCTTACCAAGTGAGCACTGACCTTGTATCGATGGTCTTTGTTTTGCATCATATCCTTATGCACAAGAAAAAGCATTCTATTTTTCATCAGAATTTGCTCCAATTCATTACAATTATGACTATTATTTTTGCACTTTAGCTTGTGATTTATTGTAGTTTGACTGTTCAATTAGTCTAAGAGATACACATGGATGTGCTTTCTTGGAATCTCTGTGCATAGATAATTTTTTCATATGTATATAGATAACTTCTTACAAGTGCCTGTGTGTTTTTAGCAGTATTATGGAAACGATTTATCTTTAGGCAATTGTTCTCTGTTCCTCATACTTCGATTTAACTGGAATCCAAGGATTCCTAGTATATTATGTTTATTTCTCCCACGCACACATTTCTTTGTTTGTCTGTTAGTATTTTCCCTGTTCTTTTGCTTCAAAATTTTGCTTTTTTTTTTTTTTTTGAAGTAGAAATTATAAGCAATTGCTATCAAATTCTTTAATATAAACATGGCATGAAGACATTTACTTACAGCTCAAGATCATATGATTGGATCTCTTAAAAGTATCTTATACATGTGTCTTTGTTGGAAAATCTTATCGCACACAAGGTATTTTATTGAAGTCTTGTCCAAAATTTTCCATCTCCAATATAAAGTTTAGTTGTTCTCCATCATTTTCCCCCTCTTTACAAGAATTGGTAAATGTGGCTGTCACTGAAACTCATCAAGTTATAGAATTGTTCACATTTGTTTGCAGATGCTTATTTGCTGTGTTCTGAGCTGACTTGGAAATATGGATCCACTTATTATTATTATTATATTTAATAATTAATAATTAATAATTGGAGGTTTGTGACACTGCATTTTCACTCCACTCTTCCAGAAGTTATTATCGGTGCTCAAGTCCTGGATGCCCTGTCAAAAAGCACGTGGAAAGGGCCTCTCACGATCCAAAAATTGTGATAACCACATATGAGGGAAATCATGATCATGAAAGCCCCTCTGGAATGACTTTTATTCATAACGGAGCAGCAAACACCTACACGACAAACATGAACAGTGATTCAGGAACCAAATCTGGCGGAAACTCTGTTTGTGTTCAGACCACAGAACAGAGCTCCTTGGACATAGAAAGCAGATCACAGGAACAACCAAATGGTGAGCAAATTGCTAAACTAAAGTCATGTGATACAGTTGAATCCCAGGGGATCATCAATCCTAGTCGAGTTTCTGAAAATACATCAAGTGAGAAAGAACAAAATGGCAACTCGGGTAAGGAAGATGATTCTGGCGGCCTTGGCACCACATGCCATTCAGGTTCCGAGCTTCCTTGTAGATTAAATAAACAAAAGAAAGATGAGGTAAGAACCATATCAGAAGAAAGTAAATTAAACAAGCAATCTGAACCTGATGCAGAACCTGTCCAAAGCTAAATTGGCATTGCTCTTAAAGTTGAAGCCAGTTTACCCAAGACCAAAATAGTTGACGATAGCATAGGTAATACAGGAATAAGTATTATATGGGATGATGATTTGTATCTCTCTTCTAACCTTTTCTTTTTGCTTACTTCCTCACGCTCTCCTTTCTTAAAATTTGGAAAGGTTTACCTAATAATATAAGGTGATACTACTACCTGGGACATTACTTGTATACTACTATTTGTATGGGATAAATAAGTGAAGATGTAAAAATCTTGTGGATGTATCTTAATTTTCATTTTTAATGATATATTGTCAACATCAGTAATGAGCAGATCTTTGCTCTTGGCCTATTGATGAATTTCTAATGTGTCTGTTTTAATGAGACAAATGCAATGTCTTGCGGAAATATAGTCTTGTGATGGAAGGATGTTTCTTTCGTTTGTTGCAACTGGTTGTTATTCTAAGCGGATTTAGAACTTGATGCTGACTCTTGGATGAGGTAGAGGGTATTAGAATTGAGGAGCTGGATGTCAAATTAATGTTTCACATTAACTTTATATTGTTTGCTCATGTGGGGCTTAGGGACATTTTGTTTAAATTTTTTTTTTATGAACGTGTTTAAATGTTTTGTTTGCGTTGATTTTGCGTTAAAATTAAATTGAATTGAATAAATCATTTTTCTGACGAATGAGATTTTCTTTTTAACCATATTTTTTTATTATAAAGGGCAAGTTAAACAGTTTGATGGAATGAGCGGAATTGAACCCACATCCTTTCCACTAGTAGAGAGTTTTCACGCTGCCAAAAGGGCATTGACACCATTATAACTCTTATACCAAGCAAAATAGTCTAATGGGTTGCAACTTGCAAACTATAAATTTATTAGATCTTAAATTCCTAAAAAAATTATTCAATAATACTAATATCAATGTAAAGAGCAAAAGAAAATCTGATATATAATTTTAGTTGAATTAGAATCAAACTAAATCATTCAAAACGGAACTACTTTGACATGTAACAAAAATGATTTTGGACCTATTTGCTATGGTTTTGATTTGGTTGAATTCATCTTAGTATAATTCTGTTTTGAAGATTCTTAATTATGAATGTCCAGTGTAAATTATCGGATGTCCCCTAAGGAACAAGAATGTTCAGTGCAAACCAAATGTCAACAACTGTATATAAGTTTAATCTCCACATGGGATCTACATGTCAAATTTAGAGAGTTTAAATTCACTCAACCGATTTTACAGATCAAATTCAGATTCAGTAGTGGGCACACATATTTCTTGGGGTCAATCAAAAAAACCTAACTCCGCCTATATAGTATCATAATCGGTCTCAAACTCGGGTGAAAGAGAAGGGTTATGTTAGGTTCTAGACAGCCAACTTAAAAATTTGTATAATCTTTATGATAAGGATCAAAGACTTAATTGTGCTAAGACTAGGTTGTTACTCAAAAGTAACGTGCTATATGGCTCGAATGTAGTGTCAAATGAGTTAGAGCAGCTACATCAGCACTCAAGTGTAGTGTTAAATAAGCAAGGGTTCCCACATCATTCTAAATGGATGAGGATAAAAAAGTTAGCCAAGAAGAGTAAGATTAGGTTTGATTCTTGAAATATTGGTACTCTAACAGGTAAATTTATAGAGGTAATGGATGCTATGATTCAAAAGAGAATTAACATCTTATATCTTCAAGAAACTAAATGGGTGGGAGAAAAGGCTAAGGAGTTAGACATGACTGGTTTTAAACTTTGGTATATATAAAAAATCAGAGCAAGAAATAGAATTGATATTATTGTGGACAAAGATTAGAAAAAGAATATGGTAGAAGTCAAAAGGATTGGAGCTAGGATATTATCCTTAAAATTGACTATTGGGCACGATACTTTTCATGTTATTAGTGCTTGCGCACCTCAAGTATGGTTGGAATTACATATTAAGGAAAAATTTTGAGAAGATTTGGAAGACTTGATTAAAAATATCCCACAAGAGGAAAAGATCAACATTGGGGAAGACTTTAATAGTCATGTGGGAAAAGAGACAAGGCAATATATGGGAGTTCATGGCGGTTATAGTTTTAAAGAAGTAAACAAGAAGGGGCATTCCATTCTTGATTTTTCAATGGCTTATAACCTCACAATTGTAAACACTTGCTTCAGGAAATGGGAAGAGCATTTAATCACATATAAAAGTAGAGCCCAAAGGTCGCAAATTAACTTCTTTTTGGTAAGGAACTCATATAGAAGAACTTATAAAGACTGCAAAGTAATCTCTGGTGAGAGATTAATTTCACAACATATGGTCTTGGTCCTTGATATGTTGGTTAAGAATCGTAAACTAAAATGTCGAAGAGCCTTAAATCCTAAAATCAAGTGGTGGCACCTAAAAAGTGAGAAACAATTAGCCTTTACGAGAAAAGTCCTAGAGGGAAGCAATTGGGAGTCGCAAAGAAGTGTTAACATCTTATGGGAAGAGATGGCTAAAAGAATCAGGAATATCGTTAAAACAGTTCTGGGTAAATCAAAAGGTTTTAGACCTAAAGATAAAGAATTTTGATAGTGAAATTCAAGTGTGCAGGAGAAATTCAAACATAATAAAGAATGTTTCAAAACTTTGCATTTGTGCAATAACGATGAAAATTAGAAATGTTATCAGTTGGCTGGAAATAAGACTAAGAAAGCAGTGAATGAGACTCGATGTAAAGCTTTTGAGGAATTCTATCAAAACTTAGGAATCAAGAATGGTGAATATAAGATTTACAAAATTACCAAAAAAAGGGAAAGAAAGTCAAGAGATTTGAACCAAGTAAAATGCATTAAGAATGAGGAAGGAAAAATTTTAGTTGCAGATGATGATATCAAAGAAAGATGGGAGAGCTACTTTTATAAGCTTTTCAATAATTGATTGGATACAACTATTAATACTGAAGGATTAACAACCCATGAAGATGATCTTAATTTGAACTTCTATCGTAGGATTCGGGTTTGAGAAGTAAAAGAAGCTCTTAAGAGAATTGATAATGGTAAAGCCATTGGTCTCGATGGTATTTCTATCGAAGTTTGGAAGTGCTTAGGAGAGAAAGGGGTTTGGTGGCTGACTAAGTTACTTAACAAGATCTTAAGGTCCAAGAAAATGCCAAAGGAATGGAGAAAGAGTACTCTGATGTCTATATACAAGAACAAATAGGATATTCAGAATTGTGCAAATTATCGGAGGATAAAACTCATGAGTCATACCATGAAATTTTGGAAAAGAGTAATTAGGCATAGACTAAGACAAGAGTCTCATATTTCGGAAAGTCAATTTGGATTTATGCTAGGACGATCCATAACATAGGCTATTTATTTATTAAGGAATTTTATTGAAAGATACCGGAGTAAAGAAAGACACTTACATATGGATTTTATTGATTTGGAAAAAGCTTATGATAAAGTATCAAGAGATGTGTTGTGGAAAGTAATGAAGAAGAAAGGTGTTCATGTGGCTTATATTCGAGCTATAAAGGATATGTATGAGGGGGCCAATAACAAGTGTGAAAACTCCTGGAAGTCAGATAAAGGATTTTCCTATAAGGATAGATTTACATCAAGGATATTCCTTGAATCCATACTTATTTGATTTTGTTTTACATGTTCTAACATAACATATACAAAAGGAAATTCCAAAGTATATGGTCTTCGAGGATAATATAGTCTTACTTGAAGACTTGAGAAAATTCTAAACTTCTAAACTTGAGTGATGGAGACACATTTTGGAATCAAAAAGTTTTGTTTGAATAGAAGTAAGACGAAATATGTGCATTGAAAATTTAACAAGAAGTCAGTTAGAAATGATTTAGAAGTAAAAATTAGAGAGTAAATCATTTCAAAAGTGTCAAAATTTAGATATTTGAGATCGATTTTATAGAGTGATGATGAAATTGATGAGATATTATGCATATGATACAAGCTGGTTGTTTAAAGTGGAGAAAAATATTATGAGTTATTTGTAACCGCAAGGTACCTACAAAGCTTTGAAAGTGAGCCACAAAGCTTTGAAAGTATCAAGGAGTTATTTGAAATTTTATCAAACAGCTATAAGGCCAGCAATGTTATATGATAGTGAATGTTGGGCTTTGAAAGAATAATAAGAGCATAAGATGGAGTGGTAGGAGTGGCGGAGATCAAAATGTTGAGATGGATGTGTAGTCATACAAAATTGGATAAGATACGAAATAATTGCATACGAAAGAAAGTTGAAATAGCACCTATCAAAGAGAAAATGGTGGAATATAGTTTAAGGTGGTTTGAGCATATACAAAGAATAGGGTAAGAGGAGCCAGTGAGAAGAGTTGATCAAATGGTTTGGAGCCCTATCAAAAAGTATAGAGGAAAACAAAAAATGACACTAAGAGAAGTTAAAAAAAATGACATCTTAAGAAACGATTTGTATGAGGAGATAGTGTTTAATAGAGTCCAATGACCTTGTATAATCTATGTAGCCGACTTCACATTAGTAGAATAAATCTAATATTGTAAATCTAATATTGTTGTTGTTGTTGTAGTCAAAAAAGACCTACCAACCGAGAGAAGACTTAGCTTCACCATTTCACAAACGTCCACTCACCCAACTACCCAAATTCTAAATTTACAAACCAAACATTCCTGAACTTAAGAGTAAAATCTCCATTTTTCTTGAGTTTCTCCCCATAAAAACAGCTCAAAGTAAGATTAAGAACATAAATTAGAATATTTATGTATTCCTCATCTCTCTCTCTCTCTCTCTCTCTCTCTCTCTCTCTCTCTCTTTTTTCATCTATCCCTTTGTGTATTATAAGTATTTATTTTTCTAAATAATGGGTTTCACTTGGATTGAAATCATTTGCATATAATCTATCAACATTCAATAGACTAACTCAATAGGACAAAAGTCATAGTCAAAGTCCATTCAAAACCATTGAGAAGTTGTACACCCAAAAACAAATTATTGAGAAGTTCATTGACATCTATATTGCTGTAATTAACTTCATATTTATAAACATAAATATTTCTTATACGGTTTTGCTTAGTGTCTTTTCAATTAAATATAATAATTTACCTAATGATATCACATGGACTTTTCCTTTCAGATGAGATGATACTTCAAACCTTGAAATGAATTCTCCATGTGATTTAAGTCACATCCATTACGATAATAACCTCAATCCTGAAGTGAAACTTTCCCCAGCCAGCTAACCAAACAATTTGGAGTGCTCAGAATTCAGAGGCCAGAAAAAGATCACGAAGTAAATGAAAAATATTGCTGACAAAGAAAAAGAAAACTAGCTACATTTTTTACTTAATTTCTTGCAACAAAGGAAGATGGGCAGTCAGATTTGGTCTAGTGTGGATTTTCTCATCCACTTCTAGCAGGTATTGGAACAGGACAAAACAGAACAGAACAGAACAGGTAAACTCATCTTTTAGATGAAACTCAGATAGTTTTTTAAGTGTTTGTTATCGGGTTCTCCAATGAAAAAAACGACAAAGTAGATATTTTCTATGAGCTCAACGCCAGAAAATTGGATGTTTAAAAAATTTTCTCCACATGTCATGCGTTTATGGAGAACCTCATAACAAACACTGAGAAGAACTTTCATAGGATGCCCAGTTCTCACTTCCACGCACAAGAAGCAACTAAATCTCTATTCATCCAACCAAGATAGAGAGCCCCATCTCTCTCTTGAAGAGTGTATCTATCGGAATAATTCTCAAGCAGTTTCTTAATGGTACCATTCACCAATGAGCTCAAAGGGTAAGGTGTGAAACCAGCCATTGCAAATCTGGACTTCCACTTGCCGAGCACCTCATGCCGTTCCACCCTCTCAACTCCTTCACAAGCTATGATGTTAACAACATCTCTCGCCAAGCAATGCTGCTCCACATTAATTCGCTCTTTGTGTTCTCTGGGAAGAGTCACATCGATTGACTCAAGCATAGCTTTGTAATAGTCCAGAGTTTCGAGGAAACGTGGGAAGAATGGTGCAGTGTTTGTGTTTGATTCTTGCTCAACAAGTGTCACCACCTTCGGAGACAAGCTCTTCACCAAGCGCAGCAGTCGGTCCCTGTGATTCTCAGTGCTGACACTTTCATCAGGCATGTGATGTAGCATAAATGCAAAATTCACAGCCAGAGCCTCCCCTGGTCGAACCCCAAGATTATGCTGCTGAACATCACAGCCAGAGATCGCTGCAGCATGAAATTCAAATGGCACCTTGAATTTCTCAGCCAACTTTGATAGCCTCTTTCCCACTATGTTTAGCCCTCCTCCACGGGCATAAGCTGATGTTGAATCATCAATACCTGTTATTCGGATGTGGGGTGGCCCCCCAGGTCTAGCAGCAAAAGCCTGAATCAAAGTAATCCATTGGCTTCCCTGAGCAATTTGGAAATCAATAATATGAACTCTGTCTTCATCTTTCATAGCTTCAGCAATGGCTCCATTTGCAGACATGTAACCGAATTTGAAATAGGGGCAGACCTCATAAAGTATGTGCATATACGAGAGCAGCTCAGCACTTGCCGGTTCTTTGCATCTCAAAGCTTTGTAGATTGAACTCCCAGAGGCAGACAATCGAGCTACAAGCCCTTCCAACATATATGCACCCAACCTCTGAATTGGTTCACCAGAAACGGATACCATTTGACGTAATTCATCCATCAAACACTGAGCCATTAACAAATCATTATCTGCAACTGCTTTTGCACATGCGACTAGGACCTGTGTCAGGTCCTTACTAGAAATTGCTGCCATTGTTTGTCTCCAGCCATCCATTTCAGGTGAAAGAAAGTTAATTCCATCCTTGAAGGAACTGTCATAGCTATCAAGATTATCAGACTCAGGGCCAAACATTACACTTTCCAACTCTCTCAATTTGTGCTTGAAGCTATTTAACTCATCGGTAACACAGGACCCACTCATCGGAGAGCTATAAGTATTGTCAGGAGAATGATGCTGATCAGGTGGGTATGAGTATGACTGAGAATCTTGCTGCGAGATTGGGCTGCCATCAGGCGAGAAACTCACAGTTGAAGGGGAGTTATAAACAGTGAAAATTCCAGTTGCAGAGGATGACTCCAATGTGCAGTAAATTTCAGAAGAACTTGGAGTAGAGAAGTGGGTTCCATGGCTTCTAAGGTCGTTGCAGTGTAGCTGATGATTGAAGGTTTGAAACTGCGGCAAGCAGTAGGCCTCAGTTTGTTGCATCAGTTGATAGTGCATACTTGAACTTCTATGATGTTCTGACGCTTGCATTATAAAAATAAATACTAGAGTATCTGAATAGTGCCTCTACTGTAATGGAGTGACTAAGACAGCCTAAGAATATTGATAACTGGTTCTCATGGTGACAAAACAGGAAGGCTTGAATTTTCTTTCACAAACCGGAAGACATCTGGATTATGCAGAAATCAGAGCAAACAATATATACCACAAATTTAGCATAATCTGCACCAAAAATCACAGAATCAGAGTTATCATACCGTCAGTTTCAGTTTTCATAGACTGCAAAGAGAAAGAAAGCAGCAGATGAAATAGTCAGTCAGATACCAATGAGCTTTGGCTTAGTGTTATCTGAGTCACCTTCAAAATTGAAAGATCTGACATATTCAGTTTGATAGGAACATAAACACAAGGACAGAACATTTTCATGGCTTTAATTCAAGAGGTTATACAGATTCAGTGCATTATAACAATTAGTCTAATTTTCTGTTCCTCCTTCCGTGTATTATCAGCAACTTGACCCCCATACCAAGTTAGAAGTTTCCTCTCCTTGTTCATTTTTGAAGGAGAAAACAATAAAGATTCAAGTCAAGTCAAAAGGTATAAAAAGTCCAAGAAACTGCATAAATGACCAATTCTACAGAATTTTCTTAGCAAAGTAAGATAGAAAAAGAAAGAAAAGTTCGTAGAAAATTGGAACAAACTGGACGTGTAAGTCTACTTTCTAAAATAAATTCAAAGATCAGACATCTGTAATGATTATCTCCCCTTGGCACGGCACTGACTGTGGCAAAAAATCAATGAGCATTTGAAGAAACAACAAAATTTACCGGGCCCATTTATGTTGCATTATATCAGAATGTAAGAATTCATTCGAGCAAAAATTATTACCCCAAATAACCGAAGATTTACATTGATTTCTGATACACAGACACATGCAGAACGATTCTTAGCCAAAGCTACCATATCCATACAACACATACTAAAAAATTTCTAACCTGCATACTTTACTCAATTCAAATTAATTAAGCTGAAAGAAGAAGGCCTTAATAGATGCACAAACCACAAAAGCAAGTACTTAGTTTCATGAAGAAACCAAATATTCCTAGCCAAGACCACCTTTATAGGAACTGAAATCCCATTTTACCGAAAAAAAGAATGTATAACAAGCAAAGAGGTTCCTTACGAATCATCCCCACCATAAGAAACTGGTACTTTTTTCTTCAATAGAAAGAAAAATTGATCCATTGATCGCAAGAATGGATACTTGAATGTCACACCATTGCATAAATGGGTCATTAAAAATAATCCCAGAACTCCCATTCCAGCTAAGAATCATTAGGGGAAAGAAGATCAACATTTTCCGTCACACCACAAAAACAGAGACACTGAAAAAAAATCCAAGGACTTAACCACAATCATCAACCCGTTAAAGAAAATGGGAATCTGAATCGCGAAAAGGATTTGTGTTACAATTTTACCAGAAAAAGACCCATAAGATAAAAACTCTTCCACATCATAGAAATCAAGAGGGAGCAAAAGTTCAAAGGAATCATGAAACTATGAAATGGGTTTGAGTTGAAGAAGAATATGTATGCGTTTGAGAATCAAATCAGTTTCTTACCATTGTCTTGAGGGATTCGAAGCTTAGAAATCCACAGGGGACAAGATTCTCTGCGTGCGCGTGGCTTTTTGAGAGATAGAGTAGGGAACAGCAAGAGCCAAGAGGATTATATTGATCACAGTGAAGAAAAAGAAACAGAATAAATAAATAAATTGAATTAAATAAAACACGCGTCATACAATCGTAACAAAATAGTATATTGTAAGTTACCCTTATGAGTTTAAAAAATTACAATGCAGCCACTGGGCATGCAAAATGAATCTCCTAACTTGCCGTCCCCTTGGAGATGAAAGAAGAAAAAATCAGGGAGAAATAGGGTCCTCTCAGTAAGATTCTTTGCATTGGTTAAAAAAGAAAGTAACTCTTATTTATCTCTAATTTGAATCCTTTCTTCAAAGACTCAAGCTTTAAACATAACATGTGTAATTAACAATTCAGCCGTCTAATACTTGAGTAACTGATAATTTAACTATTTGATACTCAAGTGACTAATGATCTAGCTATTTGATATTTATATAGTATAAAATCATAAAAATATTCACGTAAAACACAAATTGATCTAACTATTTCTCAAAGAGGAAAATGCATAATTAAATTGAAAATATTTAAAGATATAATGAAGAAAAACAAAGGTGAAACCTACAGTAATAAGTGATTTGGGTTGTTTATTTAGGAGCACAAGTCATGATTGTCAAACACTTTATCCTCTATTTCCTTATTATTTCTCACTTCATGGAGTTGTTTGCTACAAAACTAAACCATTTCCTCACCCTTGCATATCAATTATAACAACCAAAATTTCTTGAACAAAATCTATCATTTGCAAATCAACTAGAGATCAAAGCCAAGATATATATATATATATATAATATACACATGTCTCTATTTTAGAATCACACAACAAATGTAAAACCTAGAATCTAAATACCAAAATAATACTAATAAAGGCTTACCCCAGCTTAATTGGTACTAAAATGTAGGTTGTGGGCACGTAACCTCATCTTCCACTCTTAAGATTTCACCCAAAATCTCACAGTAGTGCTCAAATAGTCACATTATTATCAAGTAATTTTTTTTTCTAGGAATTTTCTTCCGAAGTGTAATCTCCATACTTCACATGAGCATCTGTTTGAAAACATTACATAGTCTATAAAAAAAACAATAAATTATTTTATAAATCAATTTAAAAATATATGTGTATGGGATTGTTTGATATGGGAATTAAAATAACGTGGGGGATGTAAACTTCCTCAAAAGTATATCCATTGTTATTGCTTAGTTTCAAAAAACAAAAACCAAAAAAACAACTTACAAATTTTTGAGAAATTGGACTAACTGGGGAAGTACTTCCTGAGTAGTTTATAATAATTTTTTCAAAAATATTCTTAAATTATTTATCATTTTCTTTAATAAATAGCATATTTATGTCTTTTAACATTTAAACATAATATTATATATATATATATATATATATATGAACTTCCTAAAAAATAAAAAATGAAATAAACAAGTTCTATAAGAATTTTTCAAAAAGTACACTCCCTGAAAAATATACCAAATGACCTTGAGAATGTATTTGAATTATATTCATGAATACTAATTAAATCCCTTCAACGAAACCGAAGCTTCACTTCCAAGCAAGTCCTTCACTAATCAAATAAAGGATATACAAAAATTAAATTAAGGCTACTTAATTAATACCATATGATATGAACATATAATAAACATTCCAATTAACTAAATCCATATCCTAGTTAATCCACTTATCACAAAGGCCAGCACTAAACACCTCTCTCACTCCTCCGACACTACAAACCTCCACTAGTGTCTACATTAATTTTATCTGCATCGATCTACTCATATAATTAAATGAATTAATGAATTAAACTTTGAAATTAATTTAGCGATACAATAGCTAACGCACTTACAGTTTACTCCCTTTTATCTTTAATATAAATCTATTTTAATCGAATCACACGAATTAAGAATTGGAATTAAAACTAATTAATTACCTCGATGTTTCCAATAATCCCAACATTTTTTCAAAACTACCCTTATTTAATCTTTCTCTCTTTTTCTTTGGATACATTAGCTAATGCATTTTTCTGAATATATATAATAAATACTACCTCATATATTGTAAAAGGTCTTATATTTAAAACAAGAGCAAATGATCCTATATATAAAATCGGAGGGAATATATTACCACCATATATATCGATCACCGCCATAGTCACATAAAAGTCTGTTATATATAAGGCCTCAATTAATGTATTATGATCAATATCATATTAATACATGGAAATTAATATGCGAAATCACAGTCAAACATTTCTCAAAAACATTTATGTAATTATCATATGAACAATGTACCCAAGTCACATGCATGCACAGTCATTTACCTTCCAACCGTATATCACAGTTAAGCATACTCCCACACCAAAATGCCAAAACGATTGTGCCAAAAACCAACAATTTCTATTATCACATTCAATCATGAATCCAATAATCCACGGATAACATTTTTTTTTTTTGCCAGATGGACCTCTGGGCGCGATCACACTTTCAATCTAGATAACTTTGCACAACTACTCTATTAAACACTTAATAAAGTCAAGTTGGCTCATAATCACTAATCAGTTAGTACTTCTGTGATAATTAATGGAAAGATAATAAAAGTTTAATACCATGCGGCCAAAAAAAAAAGTTTAATGATATAAATTAAATTAATTCATATTAATTACAAAAATTTAATAACACATTTAAACTATATAATCTAATCAAAGATCAAGTATAACAAATATTATGCACTGAAATCTCCTTGTAATTTTTAAAAGGTAATTCAGTTATACAGTTATATAATTGTGATTAGAAATTATAAAAATAGTTTTATGTTTTTATATATTTCATTCTTATAAAGATTCGTTATGTAAATTTATTATAAAAAAAAAAAGTAATGTAATTGATTATTCATCCAACCAATCTAACAGCTATCACCAATTGTGATTGAGTTTATTATTGTTATTATAGGATATGATTAGCATATAAATGTTGTAGAAGAAAGAAGAATAATACCAAAATAAAAGATGATCTTTTATACTCCCTCATGTACTTAATATAAAACTCTTTTAACTGAATCACACTAATTAAGCTTAGGGGTTAAAATTAATTAACTATCTCAATTTCTTCAAAAATCACAATATTTTTTTAAAATTATTCTCATTTAATTTCTTTTTCTCTTTCTCTGGGGTATATTAAATAAAAATATTTTTTTAAAAATGTATAATAAACATTATTTCATATATTATAAAAAATTTTATATTTATGACCAGTACAAAAGATCCAATATTTAGGAGGGAAGGGAGTATCATTTATTCATCCAACCAATATTGTAAAATATGATAACAGGAAAAAAGAATAAAAAATGAAAACATTATGTATAAATTTTTAAATTATAACAATTAAATAAACAATTAATATATTTTTAAAAGATTGAAGAAATAAATGTTTGATTTTAAATTTTTCGGAGAACTGTGCTCCCATTTAAATAGTGGGCCACAAGGTCGGGGACGAGTGGAGGGAAGCTTGCATAAAATAAAAGGCACCAATGAATGACATGGGAAGGAGTGCTTTACACTACAATTCACATGCACTTTGCATTCCTTTCAAGTTTATTGTTCCTTCTCCATCTCATTTTATCCATCATTTTCACTTTTTTATATAATATAATAAAAATATTAAATAACTTAAATTATAATAAAATTTAATAATATTTTATTAAAATATTTTAAACTTAAATATTATAAATAACTTGTATTCTACTTATCATTATTTTCAATGAAAGATAAAATAATGAACAAGATAATTAATATTTAATTAATAATGTAAAATAATAGATAATTTTGGATATTTAAAATTTTTTAACTCTACAAATAAAATGGGATGGGGGAGTATTTAATTAATTAATAATTGATTATTGATTTGATATAGTATATCTATTGACACGCACGCGCTTGCACGTTTATTCATTTTTATGATCCAAGAGATTGGATCGATGATGCTGGAGGTAGAAATATTAGTTTAACGGTCATTAATGTAATCATAATAGGAAGATCTTATTGAATTACTTAATATATTTTTATTATATATAAATTTGAAAAGTTAATTTTTATTGATTTCTATGATTTTTTTTATTTCTATTCAATTTTATATATTAATATTAATTCTTATTATTTTATTATATTTTATTGTTATTTAATTTTTATCAAAAAACTACAATCATTAATTTTCATTTATTCATTTCATCCTTCTTTATGCATCTCGAAGGGCTTGTAAGAATAAATTACACATGTTTTCTTCTAGTATACATAACTATTTTGAAAGAAAGTATATTTTTATCAATCACGATTAAATTAAGTGATAAATGACTTAAAATCCCTTAAGTAGGATTTTCCATTCAAGTCTTATGGATGGAAAAAAATTACATTGGAGGAATACCATAACCTTATTTAAATTATGTTTTGTTATGATATTATATTTTGTTTAAAATTAAAAACATACTTGTTTAAGTTTGTGGGGGATATTTTGATGCAAAATTTAAATAGTGTTATGAAGATTTTGTATCTCTATCTAAAATATTTTTATCATAGGGTTTAGTCATCTTTTCTGTTTATCTTGTTTAATTAATTAAATTTTTGTTATCTTTTTTTGGGGTTAGAGTTTTACTTATCTCTTGTATAAATACTCTCTTGGAGAATGAATAAACACTAACTTTGCATATTCTCTCATCTATCAAATTCTCTATATTCTCTATTTTATTTAATAACAAATAGAATAATATGTGAAATATCTTTTTATTTTGATGGAAATCTATGAATGACAATTTAAAAAATAAAAATGTGTATTTTCAATAAAATTTAAAAAATTGTAAAAATTATTCAAATAATAACAGTAATAATCTATATAATTCTATTATTATGACATGGTCAACCAAAAAGAGTTACTTACGTTATTATAAGAGTGCACATGTCTAAAAGACTATTCAAAATCAATTGGTGTGTGTACAACACCCCCTCTTCTTATCTAAAGTCGTTTTGGGCACCAAAATCAATTGGTTCAAAGTAGAATGTTTGGTTGGGTGAGGATTAATGTACAAGTTGATAATTATGATTTAATTGATATACCATTGTTAATTGGATTTTGATAAGGCATAATATCAAGATCATCTAAATGCTTATTTAAATAATATTTTGGAGTAAATTTTTAATAGGTTAATGAAAGCAACTTGATGGTTATTTATTTATTTATTTTTGGTACAAATCCCTAAGGGCCACATATTTATTTATATAAAAAAAAGGAATAATTTGACTAAGAAGTTGAGGCATATAAACATGTTCTAACTTTTAGAAAGACACGATTTTATATATAATAAAATTTATTCACATTGCTTGACTATGCACCCAACATTTTTGCATTATTTAAATGTCCACATTCAAAATGAAAAATACTATTTTAGAGGAAAACAGAGATCAAAGTGAAGAAAAAATATTAATTGATGACGGTGTAATTCATTTGGACCTTGCTACAATAAAACTATACATTTAATTTGGTCCACCATATCTATTTCACTTTATGCGCATGCTCTTATAGGATACCTTGATCATGTATTTCTTGAAATGTTGACAGATCATTTAAAAACAAAAATAACCAAATTCCTTTTTTCTAGAACTATGTGTGAGAGAGAGATTTTTTATTGTTGTGTTCTTATATGTGAAGTTTTTTTTTAATTAGATACTATATTTTTATATATTTTTAATTTTCAATTTAGTTTCTATACTTTAAAAAAATTGTAATTGAATGCTTAGAACTTACAAAGATTTAAATTTAATCTCTAGTGATACAATTTTGTGAATATATGTTAAATTTTAATAACATAATTAATCATATATCCTCTTAATGTTCTAAATATGTATACTTTTTTAACATCTAGAATGATAAAATTAAAGATAACGAAATAATATCTCACTTATATGACAAAAAATATTAACAAAATATTATAATAATAATGATGATGATGATAATGATAATGATTAAATTAAAATTATTAAATTATAAAGGTGTAATTGAAATTGAGTAAAATTAACGTGATAAAAAATATAATTTTTTTAAAAACTAGGTGGCCCCATATATTGCATGGAATTTGAGAAAAAATACATATTATTCATGACTTGTAAATAATATAATTTGTTATAAATGTTAATTAATATTGATGATTTTCATAATATATAGTGAATCATTTTTCAACCTGTGAAATCGTGAGGGATAAAGTATGAAGTAGGAATTAGGAAGATTTTATTCTTTTTATTCCTTATTATAAGTCATATTTTAGAATGTTTTTATATTACTAAATATAAGTCACGGTAGTTAAAGAATTTAATATTTTTTCTATAAATACTCTTTATTTATTTACATTTAATTAAAATGGATTAGAAATAATTATGGCATTTAATTAAGAAAATTTAGGAAAATAAAGATAATTTTTTATAAATTTAATTATAAAATTTATTTTTAACTAATTTTTTGATTTATGTTAAAAGTGAGTTATGATAAGAAGTTGAGGAAATATATGTTAAAGAATTATTAAAGATGATAAAAGGAGTGATGTAATGGGGCAAGTAGATGATATTCCTTGAAATTGAATCATGTTTTGTAGAATCAAATGTGCCAAAGACAGAGAATTAAACCGAGAAAGGGAATCACAACATGTTGCTTCTTTGTCAGCTTCAAAGTTGAGTGTATTTCAGGGCCCACACATTCTTATCTCTTTCATTTTTTTTTCTTTTTCGAGCTTTGTGTTTATATATATATATATATATATTCATGTTTGTGTATGCTTTTCAATGGTCTGTTTTTGAGATTTTAGAGAGAGAGAGAGAGACAGAGAGAAGACAAATTCGATCCCTTGCTTGCCGTTAAATTTATCTCTCTTCTTTAATAAAAAATGGCAATTAAATTAAATTCGGTCTATAGATCAATTTTTTGTATATTAATCAGTGAAAATTCCCATCATAATCAATCTAAAATTAAGATGTATTATATTTTTAATTGAAATAAAATTTAAAACGGATTTACAGTGGGATTGTGCTTTACATAGAAGCCAAAATAAAGTATTTTTAATAAGAATCATACTGTTTATAATTTATAAATAATATAATTAAAGTTTTTATTATATATTTTCTACAGTCTTAATTAGACATTTTATAGAGGATTTCATGGTTCGAAATATAAAGTCATCTCCTAAAATTTTGGTATTATTAAATATTTGTTTTCCCAAAATATTTTTCATTACATAAAGTATAAAAGGGAAATTTGATATTCATACGAAGGAAAGTCAATAAATGTTTTTTTTTGCCACATAGGAAGGCGGATAATTAATTAAGAATAAATATAAAAAAATATATTTTACTAGAAATTTAATTATTTAAAGTAAATTTAACTATTTTTATTGATCTATACATTGACAATGTGCTTTTATACTTTCCCTTGTCTATAATATAAGATATTTTTAACTGAATCACGCAAATTAAGAATATGAGTTAAAACTAATTAATTACCTCGATTTTTTCAAAAATTATAATATTTTTTCAAAACTACCATTATTTAATCACTTTCTCTTTCTTTGTAATACATTAAATAGGGATATTTTTTGAAAATATATAATAAATACTACTTCGTATACTGTAAAGAATCATATATTTAGGACCAAAATAAAATGTCCTATAATTAGGACCGAATGAAGTATTCAGATATTTGAAACACATTAAGTATATATCTTGATTATTCTATTACTCCCTCCTATCTTTTATATAAGAAAATTTTAAGAGTGATATCCTAGTTCAAAATATAAGAAAAAGTTACCATATATCTTGTATATTTAAGATATTTTTTCAATTGTGCTTCTATAATAAATCAATATAATTAAATTTAGAAACAAAATTAAACATTAGATGAGGAGCATTTAAGGAAAAAAAATTTAATTTGTAACTCAGTAGAATAAATACTTTTAACAAACTTTTTCTAAAATTCGTGAATAATTATTTTTTTCGTTATTTTCAAGACTGGAGGTAGTAGGTCATAATGTTAGTTTAGGAGAAACTTGGTATTTAAGGACTGATATTTGACATTAATGACAGTTAAGTATTTTAAAAATCAGATGAAAATTTTTGTAAAGGGAATGATAAAAGTTACTACCATACAAGTACGGAATCTTTTCAAAATTACAACTTAATTAATTAAAATGACTTGTATTGAACTGCGATGTGTATCTCTCTCTCCGTCTCTCTAATAATTTGCAGGTGAGATGGAGAGTGACATTTGCTGGTTTCACCACCTTCTTTTGTCTCTCTCCATTTTCATTTTTCAAGTTATCTCATTCTCAATCATTTGAGACCTGTCAATTAACCAAAGTACAATCATTACACATTTAGACTGCGATGCGTTTATTATGGCAAGATTAAAGTCCAATTAATAAAACTTTTTAAGATTATAGCATACTGATGTTTAATGTGATATCTATAATTTTAGCGATCAGGATCCTCTCCCTCAAAATCACTCTCCATCAAAATCTATATTAGACAATACATTTAAGTGTTAATAAATGATAAATTGACGTAAAAATTATAGGCAAAATAAATTTACTAAAATATAATATATAATTTTTTAATATTGGTAAATAATAATTTTTATGTGGATAATTATTTTTGAATTTAAATTTTCTTTTTTCATGTTAATGAATTAACATGTATTAATATCTACTCATTTTAAATTAGTAAACTTGATGTGCGTTACTGCTATATTTTTATTTCCCACAAAAATAATTGAACGACTATTTGGGATTGAAAAAACAAATTGTATGAATAATTTGATTAATGATTGAAGGAGTGAAATTTTTATTAGCATTTTTTATATATAAAAAGTATGTAGACACTCTCCTAACTTCATGTAGAAGTTAGTTTGGTTAACTATTAGTATTAAAAAAGTATACGGATATATTTTTATTTTATAACAAATAAAAATAAATATAAAAATTAGAAATAAATGCTCCCATCTCTAATGAATATTTATTCCACTTTGTTTTTCCTAGTCCTTAAATACATTTAAATTCATTCTTCCAATTTTTTTTTTGTTTGCTATGTCAGTTTAACATTTATCAACCATTAGATGTAGTGTACAATATAGATTTTGATGGAGAGTGGATTGAGAGATATATTGCCGGGGAGGATCTGGATCCTAATATTAGGGCCCGTTTGTTTAACTGATTTTCAAATTATTTGAAAAAGTAATTAATTATTTAGAGATTTTTTAAAAGTAGAAATTATTTGTATTTGGTTAGAATAAAAAAAGTATTTTTTAAATTGTTTAACAAATAAAGAAAAATATAGATTTATTTTATAATATTCTTATGGGGTCAAATATTATTATTTTTACAATTTTTAAAGTTACTCTCTTGCATCTTCGCCTCTTTTGTATTTTTCTCTTTCATCTACCATAACTGCTTTTTTTCAGAAATCACTTAGAGTAGCTTCTCAAAATAAGCAGAAATTTTTTTTTTCAGATTCTGATTATTTTTATAAGCTTAAATAAACACTCTAAAAAATTTTAAAAGTGTTTTTTCATATAAAAAAGTTGATTTTCACATAAAAAAAGGGAAACAAATGGACTCTAGATTTGATAAAAATTCTACGTTGACATATACTATTTATCTAAATTTTTTATGTTATATTATGTTTATAAAAACTCACAATGTTTTAAAAACCGGACTAGTTATCGAATCGGAAATAGTATCGGGTCACGGTTTTTATGGTTCAACAGGTTAGACTGGCGGTCGAACCAGTGACGTAATAATTAAGTAAAAATAATATTATATATAATAATATATTTATAAAAATAAAATATCAAATTGTTAAGAGAATAAATTCAAATAGTTTAAGTTCATAATAAGTTAATAGCATATAGTAATAATATATGTTAAATTATTGAAAGTAATGTTAAAACATTTTAACATAATAACACTACATAACCATAATATTATAAAATGACTATACTCCATTCATCCTCAATTATAAGAAACAAATATTAAATAATTACTTCATCTGTATTAAGGAAAAAATAGCTTTGGTAGTTAAACTTATTAATTGTGCTACAATTTCAATTTTTTTCTAGAATTGCCCACATTAAAAGTTTGGAGTAAAACTAATTAATTATTAGTAATTATCAATACAACATTAATTACTCAATGGTATAAAAGGAAAATAATATTAATTATTTTACAAATTTTATTTATGTCTCTTATATTTTGAGATAAATAAAGAGTCTCAAAATTCTCTTATAATTTTGGGATTGAGGGAGTATAATATAATGAAATTTGTCATTTTTATAATTAGTAATTTTAAATAAAAATAAAAATAATATTTTACTCTCTAATAATTTTTATAATCAATAATTTTTGCAAAAAAAAAATAAATTTAAGTTAAATTTTACCCAATTTAAAAAATTGTTCGGTTCTCTAAAAACTACTCCGGTTTGCATTTAGTTTTTTTTTAAATAAATCCATATTAGACTTTTTCTAATTTAAATTGAGTTGAGTAGTACCATAAAAATAGTAAAATTCTCTTAATAAACATTTAATATAGCTGTATATCCCAGACTTGAATGAAAATGCAAAAGTGCTATTATTATATGTTTGGAACGTGTAAGTCCTGTCCTGTATATTAAGGGAATGTAGGGCTTTCCACCCCTAAAAGCTCTAAAAGATAAAAATGCATCATCTATCTATCTGTCTATCTTCAAACTCTTGGAATGGGGATCCCGATGCTGCATCCACACGTGGTGAAAAGCAGAAAGTTGATAATGGCGAGAGAGGGTTAATGATTTTGTTTTGAGCATGATAATTACGCTAAGCCCAAACGTGACCTACCTAATTAGCAGGTGGGATCCATTCATGAATTCTTCCGGAGGGTTCTTCTAGACCGTCTGGTCCAATGCCCTATGATCCCCTTATCAATCAACTATTATACGTAAGTATCCTACTCTCTTCCGTCCATATATACAATATTAAAGGAAGTCTGAAAACATATTAAATTTATTAAAAAAGAACCAAAATTTTCATTTTTAATCTTATTAAATACTCCATCATCATACCCATTAGGAATAGAAAATTTTGATAGACATTATAAGAGAAACAACAACTTGTTGTATCATACGAGAAGTAATAATGACAAGAGGTAAAAATGAAAAAAGTTGTGCTTAATACGTTATAATGTGAACAAAAAATTTATTTTACAAGACACCCTGCATATCTGAGAAAGTAATTTTAGACTTATGATGCTTGTCCTACCCTATTGCCATTTCTAAATCTTGACCTATTAGCTTAAGCAAAATGCCAATCAGATTTTGTATGGATGAGGGTTTTAAAATTCGTCAATGGTATAGGTAATTTTATAATTGTAAACGCTCTCTAAACTATAAATACGATGTTACCTGTGTTATAGGAATAAAAGAGAATGGCGGAGGAGGTAAAAATGTTAAACAAGGAGCAAAAGCTGGTGGTCAGCATGCCCAAGAAATAGCTAACACGTTGAAAATTACTTGGCACACCCATTTCCCAGAATGAACTCTTCATCACTTTCATATACATTCATCTTCCCAATAAAGCAGAGACAGACACACACAAGACGCAGCCTACATGGTAGCTGCTTTGTGAGACTAAATAAAGACTCTGGTGGTCCACATTCAATTCAGGTTTCCAATTTTACCAATGCTCCAACCATGTCCATGGCAGGAACCAACAACATTAGGCAACAAAAATGACACTTGAGGACTAGAAAATAAAATCCCTTCCAACAACAACATCTTCCCTTGTGTTTTCTTTTAGATTAAAAGTATCTCCTAACGGCAATAAAGACCAATTTCCTTTAAAGTGCTGAAAACTCCTTTCAGTTACGTTTGCTCCGTCCACAAAAGATGATAATCGGCTCCTAACACTCATACTATCATGAGTTGGTAACAGTAATATCTCTCCTTTGGATACTTTACAGAATTAATGCAAGTCATTCCCAAAATTACGAATTGATTTTTCAGATATCACAGGAAAGGAGGAAGTATGAGATGAGGTATGAATAAAGGCGTTTAAATATCAGTTTCACACGAGACAAGAGTAGACTCACACCTTCACTTTTGTTTTGTGCGTCCAATTTCCCCCTCATCCCACCGACGATGTTGGGGCTTTTCATGGGTTGATTGCATCGCTGTTCACTTGTTGCCCTTTTTCTTCTGCACAATTTGTCCTCTTCCTCCCCCTCCCCAAACTTGAAGTCTTTTTGTGAATATTCAAACGATCCCAAATTTATAAAAGTATTTTTAAAAAAAAATGGTTAAATATTCAACTATTTTTTTTAAAAAAAATTTAAGTCATTACTTGTACTTTTCAGAGTTGCAACATTTTTCAACATCCACAGCCTGTTGACGTTATTAGTTGTGCATTTTTGGTCTCATATGGACCCTACATGTTGTTTGCATTGTCTGCTCCAATTGCAAATTGGGATGTGTGCATGAACTTTTCCACAGCACGTTCCAATTGGATCAGGTTTTGAGCTTAACTTTAAAGCTTTTTATTTATATATGATATGCTTTTAGTAATCTGTCCGCAGTTTTTTTTTTAAAGCAATATTATCCTAAAAGTTGAGGACACCAGACCAAATGGAGGTGCAGTAGTAACAGTAATAGTATGAAGATGAATATAGTCAAGCATATGGTGTTGGATAAAATTCCGTTCGGTATTACAAGCATTCTGTGATGAGAATTATATTTAGTATAAATTAGCCTCCCTAAAATAAATGCATTTCTTAGATTTTAAAACTTGCATGTTTCCATCCTCTCGACCCACCCAGTTTCTTCTAATTTTCTTGAACCATCTGTGTTATTATTATTCAAAGCTTGGAATGGATCCAACGCCTTGGATGCATTATTAAACAACACAAATCAACTTCCAAGGCTGCTTTGATCCATTCATCTTTAGTGTTATAGATATAAGTCAATAACAACAAAACAAAACTTAGTGCGAATTACCCAAAAATATTAGTCTAACTTGCCACGTCACATTTCATAGTGCAAAGTATCAATCTTTGAAATATATCTACATACTTTTTAAAATCATAAATTTATTTGAAACCAAAAGAAAAAAAATTATCTGATATGAAATATTAATATTTTCAAGATTAAAATATTAACTACTATCAATATTTTAAAATCACGTGTGAGAAATTGTAATGAAACATTTGGATACCTCTCATCTAATGAGTAAGCTAATCCTCAATATCAAATAGTAAGACACACTATATATGACTCATTTCTTAAATTTTATACAATAGACGAGATTCCAGCTAGTTAATCATAAAAAATATGCTATATTACCGGAAAAAAAAAAAAAGAAATTGAGCTGTTTGAAGGGTATGAGAAATTCACCTTTTTTCTCTACTCTTTTATTTTTCTTCTTTTTTTTCAACTCTATTATCTATTAGAACTTTACAACATACAACAACAAACGCTATACGATCAAGACTTCACCACCATAACACTATATTCCAACTTCCATCAATTAAATATAATATACAGAAAAAGAAATAAGAAAAGAGGGAACAAAAACGTGTTATGCACAGACAAAATTTCCATTTATTTCCTATTGACCGCCTTCTTGTCCTTTGAATATCAATACCACTCCCAGTTAGCATCCTGAGGAGGGGGAAAAATTATTAAGTTGCAAGTCTGCAATAAAAATTAAGGCAAAAAGCTATTGATACTTGAAGATTCATTCAAATTGTGAAATGCATAGGGGAAAACCAAATTGAACCCAAATTTATCTGTATTTCAAAGACAAAATGAGTTGGTTCCTCAATTTTTCTTTCTTTTTCGGTTCATTTTAGCTCTAACTGGGATTCAAACCTGGATCCTTTGTCTAGTACCACTAAGTGGAAGCTCATTGATAGTTAGTTGGTTGCTTATTTTATTATGTATGAAGCACAAGTAAACTGAAAATATAGAGGTTAATACCGAACTTACTGCAACGATAAACAATGCCACACATTTGATGCCAGCATGCACGTCTCATCTCGAAGCCGTTTCCAACCATGGAGAGAATTTTCAGCTGAGATGTATCCATCTGCTAGCTCTCCGTTGCTGGTTGTCTTGTCCTTGATTGAAGAGATACTAAACATCAGATATTGGTCAACCATTCGAACATGATGCCATCATTACTTGTTAAAGATTATAAACATGGTAACTTTCACTCATCAACCAGAACCAAAGCAACGCGCCACCGCCTTATAGAGCTGCTCTTCTTCGAATGGCTTTGACACATAGTCATCCATCCCCCACCTACTGCACTCTTCATTTGAAGCTTGAGTTACATCAGCTGTCATAGCTAATATGGGCATGCGCCTATGAGCCGCATTAAACGTCTCTGTTGAAGCTTCACCGAGTGCAATTTTTACCTCGAACTCTTTCTCCAGACAGCGGATTTGTCTGGTAACTTCAAATCTGCCATTCAAAATGATGATGAGAATATTTGTTAAAATTATATCCTATCTTGAAAACAATGCAGAATCTATCATATTTATTACATTTGCTAACCGCTAATTGGCCACCCAATATGCTGAACAATCACCAAAATGATTATAATATACTTATACCATTTAAAAAGAAGAAAAAGAAAAGTCAATGGAGGGGACAGTTAGGGGGAAGAAGATAGAAAGAGAGGAAGTGGGACCCACCTTGACAAGTGGATCCACTGCTCTCTCTTTCCCTCTCATCGGTGCCTTATCTTCTCAGCATCAAATTAACCAAATTAATTGTCAAATAGACATTAAACAGATAGCTTTATAACAATCTTGCTCCATGAGATTGTGGGAAGAATAGCAAGCATAAATATCATTCTTCCTTACCAAAGGGGGGTCTCTAATCATCTGACAAATTAACAATAACATAAAGTTAATTACATACCAAAAATCACTAATACCATTTCCAAATGAAAGTGGTTAAATTAAGTTGAGTTGTTAAATACAAAGTCAGATCATAATTACATTTTATTTTCAACTCAGCAGGTCACAGATTATATAGATAGCTTTACTGGTCGATAGGGCAGCAGTCAGGCTCAACAGATGTAACTCCCGGTTCAAATATTAGAGGTAGCAGGCTATTTGCAAATACATATAATGTACACGCTGATTTCTTGCATAAAGTTAATTACTATACGCTAATATGCATAAATGTTTTCTCCAGAAAGAAAAGGCAACTACAGTGTCTCTTTGCATTCTGAAAGCAGCATCAAAGCAGGAGATTAATAAAAGACAGATCAATTACCCGTCCATTTCTGGCATTTGGAGATCCATGAAACAAGCATCAAAACTATGTGGTGGCTTAAGTATCTTTAAAGCAGCCTTGCCACCCTCCACGCAGGTTACTTTAGCCCCATATCTTCGTAGCACACCTTCTGCTACTTTCCTGTTCACTGCATTATCATCAACCACCAAAATTCGCTTCTGTCTAAGCAAGTTCTCAAGGTTTGGTTCTCTCTTTCTATATATTTGCTTCTTTTCACTTCCAAGGGCTTCTCTGTAGCAGCAAACCAAAGCACTAAACCAAAGAGGTTTCATCAGTATATCATCTACAACACCAAAAGATTTTAGCTCATCCCGTTCATCAAGACTAAGGTTGTTAGCCAAGAGAAAAGTCTTGGGAAAACCTTTTGGGTCTCTTTTGACGTCATTCTGGCTCTGTTTCTTGATAACATACAGTAGACTACTTTCCTTATCCAAAACATCCTTGTCTATCACAATCATTTCCAGCTGTTGAGAAATACTGGGAAAACAGACTAGTAATATTTAGCCAAATATTTCACAGAAACTGATTCACCAGTAAATTTTTTTCAAATAATGACTTATAATGCAAGTTTCCAGAAATTAAAACCTTTTACTTTACTTTGTGGTAAAACAAAATTAACCATATCACCTCTCAAACAATTTCAAGCCCGTTGGGTTTATAGTTTGCAAACTTAAATTAGAATAAAATGAAGTTTACAAAAATGAAGTTTTGATAAAAGTAAGTTTGTTGTAACATGATTTATGTTTGAATGTTTTTTATTGTAAAAGTAAGTTTAAAAAAACAATTCTGAGACAAAAGTATGTTTGTAAACTAGAAAGTAACTTTCTCAGCCTGTTGGCTAAAAGTATGTTTAGAGGAAAAAGTATTTTTATTGGAAGACATTTTAAAATGAGATAAACACAAAATTAACCAAAAGTATGTTTGCAAACATATTTTTATTGGACAAAATGATAAACCAAACAAGGTCTTCCACTTTTAAAAATATAAACATATGAGGCTGCAAAAAAAAAAAATGGTGAACGTAAGATTTACAAAATTGTCAAGAAAAGGAAAAGAAAGTTAAGAGATTTGAACCAAGTAAGATGCATTAAGAATGAGAAAGGAAAAATTTTAGTTGATATCAAAGAAAGATAGGAGATCTACTTTTATAAGCTTTTCAATAATAGATTGGATATGACTATTGATGTTGAAGGATTAACAACCCATGAAGATGATCTTAATTTGAACTTCTATCGTAAGATTCGGGTTGGAGAGGTAAAAGAAGTTCTTAAGAGAATAAATAAGGTAAAGCCATTGGTCTCCATGGTATTCCTATTGAAGTTTATAAGTGCTTAGGGGAGAAGGGGGTTTGGTGGCTCACTAAGTTATTTAACGAGATTTTAAGGTATAAGAAAATGCCAGAGGAATAGAGAAAGAGCACTCTAATACCCATATACAAGAACAAAGGGGATATTCAGAATTATGCTAATTATCGGGGGATAAAACTCATGAGTGACACAATGAAATTTTGGGAAAAAGTGATTGAGCATAGACTCAGAAAAGACTCTCGTATTTCGGAAAACTAATTTGAATTTATGCTAGGACGGTCTATAATAGAGGCTATTTATTTGTTAAAGAGTTTGATTGAAAGATACTAGAGCAAAAAGAGACTTGCATATGGTTTTCATTGATTTGGAAAAAACCTATCATAGAGTACCAAGAGATATATTGTGGAAAGCAATTGAGAAGAAAGGTGTCCATGTGGCTTATATTCGAGCCATAAAGAATATGTATGAGGGGGCAACAAGAAGTGTGAGAATCCCTGGAGGTGTGACAAAAGACTTCCCTATAACAATAGGCTTACATCAAGGATCTTCCTTGAGTACATACCTGTTTGATCTAATTTTGAATGTTCTTACAGAATATATACAGCAAGAAATTTCAAAGTATATACTCTTCGCGGATGATATAGTTTTAATTGAGGACTCAAAAGAAAAGGTCAACTCTAAACTTAAGTTATGGAAACACACTTTGAAATCAAAAGGTTTCCGCTTGAGTAGAACCAAAACGGAATATATACATTGCAAATTTAATAAGAGAACAGCTATAAAGCCAGCGATACTATATAATAGTGAATGTTGAGCTTTGAAAGGACAACAAGAGCATAAGATGGGAGTAACAGAGATGAGAATGTTGAGATGGATGTGTGGTCATACAAAACTGAATAAAATACGAAATAACTGTATATGAAGGAAAGTTGGGGTAACACCTATCAAGAAGAAAATGGTGGAAAATTGTTTAAGGTGGTTTGAGCATATACAAAGAAGAGAGTAAGAGGAGTCAGTGAAGAGTGTTGATCAAATGGCTTGGAGCCCTATCAAAATGTGTAGAGGAAGACCAAAAATGATACTGAGCGAAGTTATAAGGAATGACCTTTTGAGAAATGCTTTATATGAGGAAATAACGTTTGATAGAGTCCATTAGCGTCATATGATCCATGTAGTCGACCCCATATAGTGGGATAAAACTAATGTTATAGTCGTTGTTGAGGCTGTCAAAAAAATCAGAATTACATGGAATTTTCATTTGCCATCTGAAACATCATTGATTGCATCAGTTTGAACATAATGTTTTAATTTTATTGTGCATATTGCCCACTTTGTTCTTTCTCCACTCCCAGAAAGCACGTAATACAGATAATCTATATTCCACAATTATATGTTTAGTAAATGACACATACACAATTTATTAAGGCCGCCTTACAAGGTGCCTTTGGAATGATGATACTCTTCCATTGTGTTTTGGTATTTCTCTAATGTCAATTATTGTTTATTGAAATTCAGATGACCTTAATATAAATTCAATGGCAAATGCAAAATACCTCTTGTTTGAAGAACCAGACAGATAAGAGTATGCTGAGTTCAGACTACAAGCCACATCCACAGACATCCCCAACCTCTGCA
Organism: Adenanthera pavonina; assembly: GCA_026686845.1. Classification (NCBI taxonomy): domain Eukaryota; kingdom Viridiplantae; phylum Streptophyta; class Magnoliopsida; order Fabales; family Fabaceae; genus Adenanthera; species Adenanthera pavonina. The sequence continues at coordinate 37,369,410 of JAIVEN010000014.1, forward strand.
GATAATATCTTGTAACTTCAGCACGGATTTTTCTTCCATGCACCACTAATGCTCTCACTCCTTGAAGCTCTGAAACAAAATGGTTACACTGTTGTCGCTTTGTATCCAGAGATAAAGTTTTTTGTATCCTGAAAGTTGCACTAAAAGAAAAGGTACTGCCAATATCAGGTTCGCTTACAAATCCAATTTCTCCTCCCATGAGGTCAACTAGACATTTACTAATGCTCAGTCCTATTCCAGTCCCACCATATGTTCGTGAAGGAGAACTATCGGCTTGCATAAAAGGGGTAAATATGCGGTTTTGTGCATCCAAAGGAATTCCTATACCTGTATCCTCAACTGTTACTAGTAATTGAATTACTTCAGGCTCATCCATCGGATTCATACAGCTTAACTTTTTGAAATTTGCCCAGCTTTTCCATCTATTGACAACAGGAAACCCACTCAATGTATCATAGGTTCTGTTTGACATGTCCTGGAACCCTTGACTCAGCACTGCATCCATAATGTGAAGTGGGCTGTTTACTTCATTCGCCAGATGAACAGATACAAATACATGTCTTTCTTTAGCCCGAGTGAACTGAAATACAAAAGATAAATTAATGAATAGAGATCATGAAACAGTGATAAAAGTGAGATTTTATGGGTACAAGAAAATCTGCTGGCGTAACATAAAATTTATGAAATATCATCTCTAAAGTCTAGATAACGAGAAGGAGCAAGAGGAACAGGGAAATAAATTTTACAAAATATTGGCAAACACCCATGTCAAATAACAGTGAATTAAAACAAACAAATCATTAAGAAATACCGAACAAAAATGGCATCATAGGATAATGGAAGAAGCAACTTTTCTTCATTTACTCAACTTTGACCTCTCAAGTAAAATTAGCAAATGGGCCAAACTCTTCTTCAAGATAACACAATTTTGCAACGAGAATAAATTAATTGGTCTCATAGGTGGAAGATATTTCTTCGTAGGCCAGGGTTCATAGACAAATCCTTGTAAGCAGAAAGGGTGAGAAGGTTGTCATCTAAATCTGAGATGTTTCAAATTTCAATCCAAATATTTATTAGTAAGCATGACAAGTGTCCAAACAAGAATGCAGTGAGAAACATAGCAAACCTTAAGTGAATTTCCAACAAGATTAGTTATTATTTGCCGGAATCGTTTAGGATCACCAATGACAACTTCTGGCACCTGATTGGATACATAGACAGCCAACTGTACTCACCCAAAAGAAGACATAACCAAGTTTATGTAAGAGTTAATATCCAACTATTACTTGAGGAACAAAAATTAACTAGCTGAAAACTTGAATTCACCTCAATTCCTTTTTCATTAGATTTTCCAGAGAAAAGTGATAGGACTTCATCTAGAATAGAACGTGGATCAAGTTCTACAGCTTCAAGTTCAAGCTTTCCTGCCTCAATCTTAGCCTGATCAAGAACTTCATTTATCACAGATATAAGATCCTTACCACTCTTGTAAGCAGTCAGAGCATAATCCATCTGGCTTTCATCTAGTTCAGTGTCCATCAACATTTGCAGCATACCTGGAAAATGATTGGAAAAGTTGATTTTTACTAACTCTATGAATAGGGAATTAGCTAAGATCAAATTCTTTAATTATTTTTCAATTACCTAAAACACCATTCATTGGAGTCCTAATCTCATGTGAAACAGTTGCAAGAAACTACAAAAAAAGGAAACCAAAGATACATAGGTCATTGCAGGAATTATAATTTAGGATAAACAAAAAAGGTTACATTATCCTGAGTACTGATAGCAATGTGCAATGATGACAATGATGTTGAAGTTCTAAATATGTGAACTCATTTTGTTTGAGAAAATCAAACAAGAAATCATCTTGCCATCAGTCTAACAATTATGTTTCAAAACAAAAACCAACAACCACAAAAATATAATGAACCTGAGATTTCGCTACATCTGCAGCTTCAGCTCGAACCATGAGCTCTCTCATTTCCCGATAGTCATCCTCCACTTTTGCTATTCGATTGATTGCAGCATAAAAAATATGACCAAGAAGCAAAGTAATAACAAGTACTCCAACTGATGCATTGATTGCTGTCCAAGGTAGAGGAGGCTTGTGCTTGAACCTGGAAAATATAATGAAAAAAATAAATAAACAAAATTAAGCTTACATGAGATGTCAAGCTTTTGTATTCAATAACTTCCCACTAAGTGCGAAAGCAAACCTGCAATGCATCTCATGTTTCCGCAGAGGGTCCCCAAAATCCAGGTTGCTTATATGTAGTAGGCCAGTATCAACAACATCAGTACCATACATTGTGATGGGTGCAGATGCATTAGTTGTATCGTAAACATTTACAACAATGGTTTGCTTGCTGGCAAGTTGGTGCAGGAGCTTGTCCACCAGTGATGGAATGTCATAGGATGCGCCCAAGTACCTAGAAACAGACTAACATATGAATTACACTAGCACATGAGTACAAATGCAATATATTATATATTAATTATCAACCGTTAAGTAAGGACTCTTATAAAATTACCCAACAGTAGCTTCAATGCGTTGCTCTGGTGTAGCATTTGGAGGAAAATTAGCATTGTAGACAGCAAATGTAAGTACAACACCCAGGTGATTGGACTTTAGTAGTTTAAAAGGAGATGTTAGCACTCCCTTTCCAGTTGCTCTTGCTCGCAAGATATTCTCACGGTCTTCCTGTATAACAGTAACAAACTAAGCGGTCAGACAACTGGATAATCAAGCAATCTAATTCACCAGTCAATAAATAATTGCTCCTTAATTTGTCTCTTTTCAACCTATCACATGCACGAATTCATATGAACCCATAAGACCTGATTACTTGTAGTTACATCCAGAAACAGGTAATTCCAGTGCTTAGAGTCATCCTATTACTGTCAAAAAATGAAATTCTGATAAGTAATTAAATTATTATTTTCTCTCAATATTTAACTTTTGCTTTCAAAGAAAATTATGTAAAATAAAGCTTAAGGTATAATTTAGTTTGTATGTTCAGCTCCATATAATGATGATGATGTCTAATGCTACCAAACTGAACAAAGGAAAATTAAAGATAAAGAAAAAAGATCTATCTGGGAAATAATTGAACACCAACATTCTTCCTCTTATGCACAATATGATGGCAAGAAAAATCACAGAAACGTAAAGTGACAGTTTCAGACAGTGGCCCACATTTTGCTTAGAATTAGGAAATTATACAAGGGTTAACAATAAGGTAAGCACACCAAACCTTTCCTGACATCATGTCAATAGATACAATATGGGAAACAGTTTCTTGGGCAAATATCACTGGTGCATATTCATCTTGAATTGGTGAAGGATCAAGATTTTCTGGAATACAATCTTGGACAAGAGTCTCATTCTCAGTTTCCATTTTCTTAATTGTCCACCCATGCCGCTTTTCAAACTGCTCCCTATCAGAGTGGAGAACCTTCAGAGCATAAGCAACACCACTAGTGAGTGGTCTCTCAAATGCTGTTCTCTCTGTGTATTCTCCAAAAGTTTTCTGCAGAAGAACATAAGAAGCTTCAAGATTAGTTTTCCCTCTCTTTGTGCTTTGTCTTATTTTTAATTTCCTGTCAACAGTACAACAAGGAAAGTAAATAAAAAGTGAGAGAGGAAATAAAATTTTATATGCTTGGTTTTGGACTCTTGGCGACCTTGTCTGCGACTAACAAGACAGAGTTTTACTGTAAATACTGAGAGCAAGCTTTGCCAAAACTCTACCTGACTCATTAAGATCAATTTCATTTTCAGAAACTCTATTAGAATTACAACTGAAAGGAGCAAAAGTTTAAAGTATCAGCTTGCTGTTTGGGCCTTTCATATATTTCAAGATATACTTGACAATAAGCTTTAAAGATAATATCGCTTGCCAGGGAATGCTGCATCATAAGGCCATCAAACAAGCTCTTAGTATTCACGCTCCCTTTGAGAAATACCTCACAGTCACAAGTCACAACTCTAATTTACACCATTTTCCTTTACAAGTCATTCCAATAGCGCAATGGAGAAAAAAACAAAAAAGGAATGTTAGAATATTTTTTAGGCAGCTGGGAATAAGCTTGAATAAAATCCCTTAATAAGTTCTGTAATTCTACTTGTTTTACTCATGTTCAAACTTCAAATGCGCACAACTTTCTTGTTGAAGGAAAACTGTTACCACAGAAAATTCATGGAAAGAAAATAAAGAAACAGCTTAATTTTAAGTTCACATTTCGTTAATAAACCCAACTTTTGATACATTAATCAAATTTAGGTCTGTGGCATAACCAGAACTCTTCCCACTTTCTTTTCATGTTAATTATTTCAAGAACATGTTCTTCTTTTTCAGCTTCCTTCTTTCCCCTTTCTGTCACAGTCCCTCTATTATTATTTTGTGTGTCAAATTGCCTCCAAATGAGAGGGATATTCCATGCCACCCTACAAGATTTGCAGAAGATTGAGAATCACATTTTCCCTCCTTTGCACACACACATTCTTATATTTATCATTATATTTATGACTGCGATGTCAAATACATCCATTATACCTGCATGCAAGGTTCACTAAGTGAGAGCTAACTGACTGCTAGAAGAAATGCATTATATCTAACATTTACTATGCATGAGTGTACACAGAATTGGGTAAGGATTGACATTCAAGGATTTCACTGTGTCTCAAGAACCAAATGGGGATGAGCGCACTACCTGGTTAACAGCAGAAGGATGTTTACTATGGTGAAAAGTGGACACAAGAATAGCCAAAGCGTGAACGTGGTTCATGCTCACATTGAACTGATCCTGCAGCATGCGGGCTCGCTCATCACACATATTGGTAAGCATTTCTTCTCTCCTCAGCATAATATCATTATTCAGGTGCCAGAATAACCAAATAGACCCAACTATTCCAAGTAACACAAATGTAACTAAAAGCTTTTTCCTCCACCTCCCAGCACCTTTTGGATTTCTTCTGGCAGAATGTTGCAATTGTTTCAGCTGTGAAACCAGCTTGTGATTTGGAATCCTCCAATGTAAAGGAAAGCCAGACAATATGCAACACATTGTAATTCCAACGAGAATCCACCACCGTCCTATAGACAAACTCAGACAACCCTGAATTGCACATAACTTCAATACCCATGACTGCACAATGTTCTGCAAAACCAATATAAGCATATTCATTACATTATAGAATGCAGATGCATTTGTTTTAAATGAACAAGTATGAACTGCTTAATCTGTTATAGCAAAAAAATGAGTGCTAGAATGCAATTTCTGATATAAATACAGAGTATACCAGGTACAACCTCATTTAACATAACTTTAAAATTCAAATTAAATGCGAATAATTTTTTAGTGACACTAATCTGTTTTTTATGGTGCTTCATATTCTTAAACGTATGCTTCCAATTTAGTCAATGAGACAAGAATGTATTATAGTACTTGTTGAGCTAGAAAAAATGCAACATTGCAGCGAAGGAAATTCTACAGATTCATCTGACCTTGAGTCATATAATGCATGATTAACAATATTTTGCCTCACCTTGAGTCAGTAAACTAGTAAGCTTTAAAAGAAATATTGAGTAACAGTGCTAAGGTTCAACAGCAATGCTTTTGTGTCTCCATCCAGTAACCCATCAATAGATACTCTATAATGGGTAAAGGAGAGAGACATGGGAATAATAATAAATGATAGTTCATTGGCACTAACTATTTGGCAAAGTATCAGCAGTTTAAACTATGGAACTTCTGGTTATGACATATCACTCTCAGCTTTTGTGAAGATTCTACCTTTCCATGGGACAAGTGATTAACCAAATTGGACATGAGTGCAGAGTGTGAGGCCGATGATACAGTTTTTTCCACTAGCAGTGGTGATTCGAGGTTTCTTTGAACAGAATCATTGAGAACCGGGCATTGTTCTATAAGTTTTACTTGGTCTGTAACACAAGTATGCTCCTTTTGGAACTCCTTATTATCTGAACATATCAACTGTAATGTACTGCCAATGTCATTGCTTAACAGCTTTTGTACTCCTCTTTCATCAATACATTGGGATAGAATCTGCATTGTATAGACTAGTGAGATAGAGGGGAAAAAGTAAAGCATCACTTTTTTTGTGATCACATACATCTCTACAACAAGCACTGTTTGCTCTAAAGAGATATAGTGAGAGAAAATTGAAGTGTACAATATAAGTTAATCCTAGAGGCTATCTTAATTTCCCAAGTACTAGGAAACCTATATATAACAAATTGAAGATTGACAGATATATATATATATATATCTAGAAAAATCATCATCCCTTCATTATTTAAGACATGAAGTGCATATCAATGTTAAAACTTTTCATGTGCGTTATATCCAACCGTCTTTGAAGGGCCGTCCTTGAAGGGTTTGGGAAACTAAATTTCTCACATACCAAAGATCGCAAAGTATCATAAGAAAGAATGAATTTACCCTTTCCCATTAAATAGAATCTAACAGCAAGCCTCCACAGGGAGAACAGTCAGTATAGAAGAAGCCAACTAATTAAATTAAAGTTTCTGAATACAAGTTTATACAGTGGACGACCGCTATGCTAAGAAAGGAAACAAGAAAATGGAAAAGAAAAAAAAAGGCCATGAATGCAGCTTCTTGAAGAAAGGAGGTAAAAAATACACAAACATCGCACCTGATCTGATACAGAGAGCAAGGAAACGAAAGCATGAAGCTGCTTTTTGCTGATATTGTGCCGTTGCAGCAAGATTCGAGCTCTCTCTTCACAATCACCCCACCTTCTCTCCTTCCTCAACATCAACAAATCACTGTGAGAACTCATGAAGAACCACACAATTCCCACAGCAACAACCACGACAAAACTCCATAAGGAAAAGGGCTTCTTCCTCTTGCATTTCCTGAGTGAAGAATTAGACTCATGCATAGCTTCATTTGACTTGCCTGACTTGGAACTTAGTGGCATCCTGCCATTTAACCCAGGGAGCTTTCGATTCACGGACATTCTTGCAAAATTGACCCACTTAAAGGCTTGAGATAAGCCTCGGCTCAACCAAAGCATACATATAATTCAATTCAACTTGGAGGCGAAAATCTGGCCAAAAAAAACTTGGAGGCGAAAATTGATGAAAACCTAGTATTAATTTGGGTAAGCCAGCGGTAAAAACTCATAAAGTTGAATAAAGTCAAACCAAAAAGGCTGAAATTGCATTAAACCAAGTGGTCCATTCTCTCATATCGCTGTCCGTGAAGCCTCAAGAGCCATAAAAAACCTGGAACAGCACCATGGGGTAATTATCACCCTGAATCGAACACAGTTGGAATATATTTTGGCAAGTTCTGATAGAGAGACTCATGATATAAATGAGATAAGAAAAATTTGTTGGTTTTCTGAAACTGGTTGTTCCTGTCTCTCAGAGCTCTGAACAGCAAAAAGAAGCATCAAAGAGTGGAACAGTTGAGTCTCTCGTAGAAGACCCACCATGAATCTGCCCTCATTTTTAGTAAAATAATAAATTTTTCCCGTTGAAAAATAAAAAGAAATCATTTTTCATCATCCGTCGCGTTGCAAATAACCATATTATTGTTTTTATGAAATTTTAATATGATGGCGAGAAAAAGAAAGTCCTGGCCTTTGCTTTCTCTCTCCGGCTTGGGTGCAGCATGAGCTAATAGAAGATGGATTCATGATTATCTCATCATCTTGGTGGGGGATGGTTTAACCAGAAAGCAAACAGAAGTCCTGCCTTTGTAAAATATCGCACCAGAAAAGAGATACATAAATTGATCATTTCATAATTTTACATTTTTAGTTACTCTCGTTCCAATTTAATATTGATCGTTATTGGAGGAGAACATAGGTATGGAACATTCAGAAATTAATTTGAATTGAGATTTAGTATTTCATTGGTTACCTGTAATTTTAAGTTCTGATATTAATGAATTTTGTTTTGTAAATAAAAGAGTAGAGAAAAAAAAAGTTTTTAAAATGTTTAATTCACGCTGAACTGAATTTCTTTTGTTAGCTTCCATGTGGGAGGTTTGAAAAAGACCAGACTACACTACTGTTTAAAGGTGGGGTAGTGCCGTAGTGTGGTGCTGTACACTGCAGAATACGGAAACACTGAGAGAGAGGGAAGGAGAAAATTACGGAAACACTGAGAGAGAGAGAGAGAGAGGGGGGGGCGGGGCGAGAGGGAAGGAGAAAATGGTTCCAGTGAAACCGTGAAACAGAGATCCAGTCAGACATAGACAGCAAGAAAGAGAAAAAAAAAAAAGACAAACATGAAATAACATCTATGTCTAAACGCTAGACTAGAAGTTACCTCTCCTCTTTTTTATTAATTAAAAAATAGAAAGGATATTTAAAAAACATTGTACTCTCCTTTTTCTTTCTAACAGAATTGTAACTCCTCAAATTCTAGTTCTAATTCTCTTTAAACGAAAGTATAATTTCTGGTAAAGAAAAGTATAATTTACTATTTTATCATAAAAAGGAGTACAATTTATTATAATTCATATTTTTTAGAAATTTAAATTTTAAATTTTTAAACGATTTTATAATAAAATATAAATTATATGAAGAAAAAATTAATTTTTTAAATTAGAATGAGAGAATATTACAATTAGATCTTAGGGTATTCTCTCCAATCAATGTTTAAAAATTTTAGACTCACTATTAGTTAGCTTTTAAAACATAACATACTAATAAAGATTAACTTTAACAAGTAGCTAAAAAGTTTTTGAGGAGTTGAAATGTTATTTATCATAGCAAGTGTTTTTCTTCTTCTTCTTCTTTTTTTGTGGCAAAATTTTTCTTCTGATTCTTTCTCCTGAATTCCTCCATATACAAATCAATTTACTCGCTGGTTTACTGCAAACTGTAGTAGAGAGTGTATCTATTAAGTTGAAAGTATTCTTCCACGTTTCTTTTTTTTATCAATTCTTTCTGGAGATTTGAATTATTGTTAACAAAAGATAGGTTAACTTTTTTTTAAGTATTTTATTAACTAACTCTATATATGATTTCTGTTGCCAAAAACCAAAAAAAAAAAAAGAAGGGATTAAGCAATAGCAAGTTGATAACTTTAAAAAGCCAAATCATATATTTTAAATTTTTAAGAACCAAATAGTTAAAACATGTGTTTTTAACTTTTTATCACTTGAACAATATATTTTTAAAATTTTAAAAATAAAATAGTTAGTGTTAAGATATAGTAATTCAGATCAAATTTAATTTAATTTAAATAGTTGTTAAAGTTGGATTGAATGATTTAGCTTTAGTTTAAGCCTTGGTGTGCATAATAAAAGGCGATGCCTTTGATGTATGTGGTGGTAATTTTAGCATATTCCTATGTGATGAACTCATAATAATAATTTATAGGAAATTATTTTGAGTGAGGGGGGCATCAAATATAATGAATGTGGGGCCCTATACTTACCCACTCATATAATTTAAATTGTTTTAATCATAAAATAAATAATAGGTGGGGCCTAAAATAAAAAAAAAAGTAAGCCCCAAACATGATGTGAGCCGTCACAACTCAACAAAAAAACAAGATAGGGAAAATTGCAACTTTACACGGTTCTCAAGAAAAACAGGCTGCAAAATCAGTTAAAAAGTAAAAACCAGCCCACTATTAGTCAAAGGACTCAAAATAAGCATATTTAAATTGCAACAAGAAACGCTTTGTTTTTAACATAAGAGAATTTAAATCATAATCATTAATTATATTCTGTGCCATCCTTATTAAGTAAATTTATTTCTAAATGGCAATTTTTTTTTAAACTGATCTTTTATCTGAAATGAAGCAAACAGATGATGAGTATAATCTTTTAATTTACTTTAGGTCTGATGAAAGTTAAAATATTATATTCATCTTTTATTTATTTTTTGAAACAAAACATATATGGTTGATATTAAAAATAAATACGCAATTAAACTATAAGTTGTGTAAATTAAATTTAAATGATTTAAATCTATTTTAAAAGAACAACATGTCATGGAAAAAAAAAATCAAGTAGTTAGGGAAAGACAAGGCTGTAGGAAATTTTTAATTAGAAACTTGCATGAAAAGCATAATTTGTTTGACCATCATTACATAGACATTATTATAATATTTGAGGTCATCTTTATTTATGGCAATATTCTTTTGGTGTTGTGCAAACCCACAAAAGAGGCTTGTAATATAGACATTATAATATCTTACATTAAGGGTCAATCATCATTGTAAGATGGGGATCAAGGTTTTGCATGTTAATCATTATTTATTGCCAATGAGAAAGGAATCTTCATAAATTATGCTATCTTTCAATGCAAAACTCTTTCTTATGGATTCAATCTTGTGCTTGAATTTTTTAACCCACCTTAGATTGTCATGTATTTTTTTTTTAAAAAATAGTGTTTTAGAGAAAAATAGACCCTTTTTAAATTTTGCTGAAATTTCAAATATATCTCATTTATTTTTTTATGGTTTTAAGACATACAAAAATTTAGGTAGATTCCCCACAAAAAAAGTTCATGTAGATTGAATTTTAGAGATTCACTGAAGTCAATGTATGTCTTGCAAATTAAATAGCGCATACAATGATACTTACTCCCTCCGGTCCCTATTATAGGGTGTGATTTAGAAAACTTGTCTGATCCAAAATATAAAATGTTAAGTAATAAATTTAATTTTAGTCTCAATTTTACCCCTATTGAATACTTTCATTACAAGTCTTAATTAACTTCTCTCTCTTCCTATCATCATTATTAATTTAATGTATTTTTATTCTCTCCTTAAGGGTAAAATGTGAATATCAGAATTTTTTTTCATCAATTTTAGACCGTAACCAATTTTTATTAATCTACATGTGATAGTTAAAACATCTTATAATAGGGACCGGATGGAGTATCAATTAGACAAGTCTTTATTAGCTATCTCATTTATTTGTATAATACATAATTTAGTCCTATTTTAAGTTTTTTACTAAAATGTCCTTCATTAATTTTACATATATACACAAATAGTACTAAAAAGATTAGATTTTGATTTCATTAAATAAAACAAAAATGTATTTAGATTAACCGCTGATATTTTAGTAAGAAAATTTAAATTTCAAATAAAATATATTGCCACTTTCCACCTTCAAAAATTCGATTGGAAAAAAGACAAGTTGGAACGTAGGAAAAATAATATTTTTTAACAAGGATTTCACTTAAAAATTCTTAAGAGGTATAAACTAAATTTTCAATTGATATAAACTAAATTCTCATGTATACCTTGTTTTGTAAATTTTTTTTTATGTGGATCTTCACTTGTTTCTCCTGGTTCTATTTATATTATAATGATAAAAAAGAGTTTTTACAATATTAAAAAAAATTGAAAAAAATGAAAAATTGATTTTTTATTTTGCCAACTACATATCTAAATAATTCTTACCAATTATAAAATATTGATTTGTAAAAAGAAAATTTTATTAGAAAAAGACTCATGTTTGGTACATGGAATGAAATCATAATTGTAATTATAAATTAAACAAACAATAAAAGACACCTTATTGTACTGCAAGAAAAATTCTGAAATAAACAAATTAATATTAATAATAAGAATTAATTTTTATTATTTAAGAAAATATAGTTTATATTTTAAATAGAAATAGGCCAATGTAGCAATGATTATGGTCTAAAAGATATGAAACCTTTCGCTATCAATAGAGCTCAGTGCTTGCCTCTGTCTCTAGACTGATGGGAAGCTACCAATTTTATGTGTGGTCAATATTGGTAAGCTGTTTCTATCACTGTTTTTTTTTTTTTTTAAAGTAAACAATCCGGCATCTGAAGTAAATGGCTCCCGCTAATCAGATTGACCCGAGTCGGAACCGCGGGTGAATCTCCCAAATATATTTCTTTCATTTCCATAGTCCCCAAAAATCAAACCCAGAAATTGGTGGTTAAAGGATCCAGCCTCCTTTTATCTTATCTAAGTCAATGTGGGTTATTTTTTTTTTCTCCTTTCAATCTTTACATCATGTACTCTTATTATATTTTAAATAAAAATATCGTCATATATCAATATATACACAGTTACGCACACAAACACACATACTCTCCAGTTTCTCTTAGATTTTTTTTTTAATTATACATACCTTTGCCATATTTTTAAAATTAATATATATATTTATATAGTATTTTGTTGAAACGAAAATTTATCTTACATTTTACCGAAGTTAATAAAAGATATTTTACTCAAAATATTTAAAATTTAAATTTAAGTGTTAGATAACTTTTTATTTGAAGAAAATTTCACATATATATGATTTAAAAATTAAATCTTTTGTCTCTATAGTTTGCACTCATTTTAAATTTGGTTGCTATAGTGTATTTTATTTTTTAGAGCACTCCATATGCTTTTTCAAGTTAATTCCTCCATTTAACCAAGATGTACAAATAAAACCAAAAATCATGCACATGGCACAAATGGTGTTAAAATCATTGTTGTTAAAATCGGACCGGACCGGCAGGTTTGACCGGTCGGATTGAGAACCGGTGCCAGGTCCGGTCCGGTCATCATATATGACCGGCATTGTTCAACACCGGTGAAACCGGTCTTGAACCGGTTCTGTACTTTTTTTTAATTCTTTTTAATTTTTAAGATAAAATAACATCATTTTTAGTACAAAATATTTTTTTATATATTATAATATTATATAACCATTATTATGATATATAACTATTAAAAATTATATATTTACTTCATAAATAATAAATAATGGATTATTAATTTATTATTTTGAACTAAAAATATTATTATAGATTAATATTAACCTATTTAAATTAAAATATTGAGTTATAAAACTTATTAATAATTTATTTGTGGTAAATAATAGATTGATAATTTAATATTATTTAGTTTGAAACTTTAATTAAGTTATAAAATTTGTTTAGATTTACATTAGTTATTTTAAATATATTATTTTAATCACTACTAGTCCGATCTCGATCGAACCATTGAATCTTGAATCAGTGACTTACTCGGTTTAATATCTAATCCGGTTTTGACAACATTGATTAAAATTGCTAAAGGTAACTTGTCAGCATGGTTGTTGATTGGGCGACATGCAAGCCACCTAATTAATCCACATAGAATCCCACATATGCAGGCCACTAAATCCACGTGGCTGCCAACACTGGAAGCCTCTTCACCAGGAAACTTATAATCAAATTAAAAATAGATAATCCAAATTTAATTTAATTTAATTATTATATTTTTAAAATATTTGTATTTTAATAGATACAAAAATTAAAATAAAGATAATTTTATAACGGTCACTTTTAAAAAATAATATTATTATTTAAAAAATCAAAATAAAACTTTAAATATAAATCATTCGGATTAAAACTTAGACGAATGCGATTTGAGCAGGCTGATAAATGAAGATCCTCTTCACCATCACTATGCACCGCTGCTAACGCATTGATTTCCATTTTGACTCACAATCTACTCCAACTCCATTCATTTCCACAAATCTTGCATTATATAGCAAGCTAAGAATCTATAAAAGGAATGAACTGTTCTGGGTAGCCATGAAATACTAAAATTCAATTCAATGTGAGGGAACAATAATCTACATATTGGGACGCAGCTTCATCTTCAATGTTTTGTTTGCTTCTATTCTATGCAGACATGACCTCTGACATGGATTAAGTGGCTTGTTTGTAGTTGTCCTCCAGTCAGTAGCCACGTAGATAAACTGTCAGACATGCCAGCACAGTTTGTGCCATGTGGATGATTTTTGGACCTGTTAATACATTATTATTATTATTATTATTATTATTATTAAATGTAAGGATTACCTACTCAAACTTTAAAAAAACATACACTTGAAGAGAGAGTTTTTTATAGAATCTAATAATATTATATGATGCATGTAATCCACCTGTGGGATAATGCAATCATTATTGTATATTATTTTTAAATTCAATTCATCAAATATTATCATTTAAAATGCTGTTGGACAAATTATCTAACTTGATTCAAGCTATATTGAACTCCATTTAAGGAAAACTCTTCTAATATTATTTTTTTTTTAATTTACAAAGCTCAAATTTGGAATCATGCTTAAAGGTTATTATGTCCCTTACCATTCAGCACAACTGCTTATTAATTTTGTGAGACATAAAATCAATTCAAATGTAACAATGTGTTACAAATATAAAATTAATGTATCAAATATAACTTTTTTATTAAAATAACAAATACTAAAATTATAAATAAGTCTACTTTCAGTTTTATTTAAAAAAGTCTTATATGAAAACCTAGCCTAATTTTATAGGAGAACCTAATTTAAAGGTGAATATTATATTAATAATAATCAAGTTTCTCTCAACATATATATATATATATTTTATCTTTTATGGGTCAAAGGGGAAAGTGAGTGGGTAAAAACAATTGGAAATGGTTACATGGTGAAAACTTGTGGGGTCATCCGCTTGATTGTCATCCACTTTCACATAATTTCATTGGAAGCTTTGTTACTTTCTGCTTTAACTCTTTCTTCTTTTTGAAGGGGGGTGGCGAGAAGACAATACCATTAAAGGCTTCCGAGAATAAAAGCCATAAAAAATTTAATTCAAAAAATTCTTATGAAAATTTAAAAGTTTACAAATTATCACTTATTCTTTAATTAAGAACAACTCGATTTTATAATTGTTACAATTTTAGCTATTAACTGGTTACAAATAAACGGATAAAAATAAGTTAAAAAGAGTGAGTCATAACAAATAGAAGAATAAATGATAATTTTTTTTGAAATCATCAGTTTGTAATTAGTGTTCAAAATTGTAACATTTGAAAGATTGGACTGCTACCTAATAAGAGATTAATTGATAATATTTTATATTTTTATATCATTAAAAAATAGTTTTTTTTTTCAAGATTCATTTATTTTGCTAGCAATAGAAACCACTCTCTCTCCTCTATATGTGTGTGTGTGAATTAAGTACCATGTTCATGTGGGAAGTGGATCAATTAGTATTGCGCAATGTGCACGATCAATAATTACAAAATCCAGTTGTTGTAAGACCCACCACTATGTGTATTATTCTTCCAAGGAAGATTCCCCACTAAAAGAATATGCATTCTTATTATTTTAACCATGTTAATTATGCTTTGTTTATGGCTCCAATTGGAATGGAAAACCTAAATCCTCTTATGAATAGTAAGTGTTTTTCTTACAAAGCACAAGTTATTAATAGGCTTAGGTAGTGCTATGTCCGTTTCTTTTTAAGTGTCGTTTGAGGTTTTATCTCACAAATTAATATCTTGGAGTTTCTTATAAATTTACTAATATGTCCTTACAAAAATGAATAGATAAAAAACTAATTAATGTTATTTTTAACTTTTAATATGACAGATGATGGTATAAGTGAAAAAATAGTAATTAATGCTTTCTTGGAATTTCAAAATGACTTATAAAGATAAACAAAAATTTTCACAAATAAAAAGAAATAGAAGGAGTAATTAATAACTAGTCAAGCTTTTTGATTTTCTTAAAATAAGATTTCAAGTAAATTACATTAATTAGTTGGTAAAAAAATAAAATAAATTACATTAAATTTTCTTAAACTTAGATTAATTTAACCTAAGATTGGTTTTATTTTAAAAATTTGATATTTGACATACATTATAAAAACTTTCTTTACCATTTTTGTGTTATATGTGAAGGTAACTTATTATATTAAGAATAAAATCGGAATCTCATGCTGGTGGAAAAAGCAATGAACACGAACATTGGACGTTCTAGGGATTGATGGGAATGCTTAGGTATTCAAGTTTGAGAAATTAGAGGAGTATCATAGGACATTCAAAAGTCGATCGTAGACAATTAATACAGGGAATGAAGTGGATTTTTTCGCATGCTCATTTTAGCTGCAATTTCAAAGTCTTTCATCGATCAGGGGCAATGAATTAAATGGCAAGAACACGATGAGGTTGGGTGATAAGGGCAAATTTGATGGTGAATCGGAGGATGATTAGAAATTTCATTCGGGTTAGGGTTATGGATGATGTTCGAAAGCCTCTGGTGCCAGGGGTTTGAATTTTGAGAAGATATGGGTTTTATTATCATGAGCTGCTCTAAAATATTTTTATTCCAAATTCACTATAATCAAAATGAAAAACCACAAATTTAGCAAAACTAACAAATACATGGGAAAATTTCGAACCATTTTAAACACAACCCAAACCTCTAAGCAAACCCAAAATGAGAACCAATAGTAATAAAAATGAAGTTAAATTAAAATCTAAATGAATTTCTCCACAAAAAGTCTAATATTGCAAACCAAAGTAAACTCTCATGGCCTTAACCAAGAAATCATCACTTTAGTGGTCATACTCCTGGGCTTTTCATAGGAGAGCTTGAAGGGAAGGTATAAGCATGAAGATTTAAGGGTAATTTAATTATAAAAAATTAACATTTTTTCGGTTCAAAATTTTATAAATAAATATATTTGGACCAAATTTAAACCCAAGCCCAAAAATTTCAACCCAATTAAGTTATGAGCCTTTCTATTGAAATTTTAGTAGTATAACGACTATAACCTAGTGGTCCCCAAAGAAAATATGTCAAAAAAACTTTTAATATTATAACATTTCCGGTAACAACTACTACTAAAATAATAAAATGGTTATTTATGTTACACTTCTTGCATTTAAAAGGACCTCAGTATATACCCAAATGCAAACCACATCATTAACACAAATGATTACTCATTGATCATTCAAATTCAAAAAAATAACATATTCATCTACACTATATCAATTGATGACATCCAATATGCTATTAAGTTATCCCATGTTCCAATGTAACACCCTTCCATTTAACTTAATAGAGCTAGAGTTTAACATAAAATATTGATTTTATCATAGGTATTCATTAAACTATTTCAACCCATTCCCAAATTATCCAGTTTCATCAAGTAAATTGAAATCTCATTGTAAGAGTATTACATCCAAAATATCATATGGTTTTTATACTTGGCATTTACATATAACATATAACTAGATCAAAGTTCTGTAATCATTACCAATTCTTACTACGCATATTGTATTCCCATGAGGTCAGAGGAAAATTACTCCTCCACTTTCTTATTTTTCAAACTAGAGCATTCACCTGAAAATATTAACTACAAAAGGAAGTGAAATATGAATCTCATTAACCAAGGTAACGATTTTAAACAAAGCTACTAAATATAAATATGTGAATAAAATGTATAATTATACAACCATTTTACACTATTATAAGTTTCATTACAAACTACATAGTAAATGGAAATATGGTTATCTATTAGAAGTTACCATGGCATGGTATGCCTTGGTGGCACACCTACACGAGTGCTACATTTTAAAATAGTCAAGTTCACATTCCGTTGTTCCATCTTGGTGGCACATTCCCACGAGAGGTGCTACATCCCAAGGAATTCAAAATTCATATTTAATTCATGTCCAATTAGAGATTCCATTCCACCCCTATTATATTCAAATGGGGAATTCATTCCCTCCTTTAACACATTTATTCAGGAAATCCATTCCATACTCGATGTAGTAAACACGTATATGTCTACCGTGATGGCACCAATACATGAGATGTTCATCCTAGGTGATTAGATTCATAAGCGAATAACCCATCATGACAACATACCCACACAAGAAGTGTCCACCTCAATGCAGTATAATTTCATATCAATATGACTCACCATGATAACACTCCACATGTGTCCACTTCAAGGTAGTCTAGTTTCACATCCACATGACCGACTATAAAGACACACACTCACACAGGGTGCTCCACCCTAAGACAATCAATTAATAACTTGCATATCCATGGAAAAGCCAATTACGTGACCCACATATGTTCATATATAAAAAGTTTTTATGGTACCTAATTAGTTGATGGTCGTATGCATCTATGCATCATATAGTCCACAAAAGTTAAACATGATAACATGATCATCATCATATCCATCATGAGTAGCACTACAAGTCACATCATCATAGGTTCTCATTGAACATTAATTTCATACATACCATAGATGACTTCTATTATAAGTTTTAAGCAATATCACCATGAGAGTTATACATGCTATGGTCAAGCTCAAGCTAACATCAACATAATAAAGAATCATGTGAGAATATCATATTATGTTATATAACAAAGTATGCAACATATTATGACAAGTTAACCAAATTACCTCAACTTGACTAAAAGTAAAACCGACACCATGACAAGTCTCATAGATTGTCTATGCTACACACAATCATAAGAGATGATTAATAAATAATCTAACAGCTCCAAAATGCCTCTAAGCAAATTCCCATGCATAGAGTTCAGGCTCATAAGTCATTGACAACAATTAGGCTTACTAAATTCCAAAAACCAACTTCTTTTTTACATAATAGAATCAAAATCATAACTTGACAAAAGTCAATTTACTGATAATAATAAGTCTAGTGGTTATACGATAAATCATATTTTTATATATTTTTAAGGAAGATTTTATATAAAAGAATTGATTTGTAGTTAGTTATACTCATTTAGCCTTGTTATTATTTTCATTACTTTATTAATTAATTTTAGTTTAGTTAATTAATTGAGTTTAATTTTTAGAACCCCTCCCTCAAATTTCAATTGTTTTGTTTTAGTCAATTTTTTTTTCTATTCTTAATTTAATTAAGTAACTCAATTAGTTCCTTGGGAGATGACCTCATTTGCGTTATATTATAAATCATTTTTTAAATCAAATTTTGGCCAGTTTGAGAGCTGTGTCAAAATTTTAGCACCGCCATTTGTTCTTACTCAATTAGATGATGAATTAGTTTGTTTGCATTTCTTTTCTTTTAGCATTTTCCCCTTTTCTTTTAGAATTTTTAGGTGTTTTCTTATTTAGTAATTATTTAATATTTTCTCTTTTTCTTTTTTCTCTTAAGCGTGATGTATGTTTCGATTCTCTCACTGTGATTTAGCTAATTTTGACCATGAAATCGAGAGAACATTTCTCAAAAGGGTTAGAGAAAGTAGGATTAAGAAAATCATAGTTAAAGAATTGATTGCTAAGTTAATTAAGTGTGCTTGTGAATCTAATATTGCATCTAAAAACATGGTTAGGCAAAATGACCATGATAGAACCATTAAAGAACTTGCTACACCTGATTTGCATTATTAACTTTTGTGCATAGAATATCTTGAACTTGATGTTAATTTTGAATTAAAGTCCGGACTAATTCATTTGTTGCCCAAGTTTCATGGACTTGTAGGAGAGGATCCTAATAAACACTTGATAGATTTTCATATTGTGTGCTCAACCATGAAACCCCAAGGAGTATCTAAATAGCAAATCAAGCTTAGGGCCTTTTCATTCTCTCTTGATAAAGTTGCAAAAGGTTGGCTATATTATCTGCAACTATTGACTATCACTACGTGGGATAAGCTAAAGAAGTTATTCCTTGAGAAGTTATTTCTTGCCTCCAAAGCTGCAATTATAAGAAAAGATATATTTGGTATTAGGCAGATGACTGGTGAGACTCTACATGAATACAATGAGAGATTTGAGAGACTTCATGGAAGTTGTCGCTACCATCATATTAGTGACCAATTGTTAATCTAGTATTTCTATAAGGGATTATTACCTATGGACAGATACATGGTGGATGTTGCAATAGGTGGTGCTCTAGTTGATCTTACTCCAGCAGCTACATGGGGTCTTATTGCTAAAATAACATAGAAAACTCAACAGTTTGGTACCTGGGCATGTCAATCAATTAAGGGTGTTAGTGAAGTTCATGTGCCATCCTATGACCATAAAATTGATTAGAGGTTTGATGAGATAGCATCCATGATTAAGCAACTTACTCTGATCCTGAAATAGTCATTGTCTAGTCTTTCTTATGCTTATACTTCTCAGCCTCTTGGTTTTTCTACACCAAGTTACTTCCCTCAATAATCTCCCACTTCTATTGCACTAGTGGGACCTCTTTATGACATTTGCCATCTTGCAACTCATGCCACGACATAGTGTCCTCTTCTTGATGATAGAGTTGAGTCTTGCAATGCTATTTATCTAGCCAAGACTCTGCAACACAGACAAAAGTATGACCCCAACTTCAACACATACAATCTTAGGTGGAGAAATTACCCCAATCTGAGATATGGAGGGGATAACCAACAAAGCTTTAATGCTAAAAGGCCTAGAATTTCACAAGTTCCTCAACTTATGAGACAATTAGTACCTATTCAAGAAGAACCCAAGAAAGAAAATGGCATTGAAAATGTGATGAAATAGTTGATACTGTTAATTCAGATGTTTTGATGATTCTAAAACAAATAAGCTTGTGAGATCCAATATCAAAGGAACACAAATGAAATGAAGAACAAAGTTGGAGCTTCCTATTGATTGAAGAACCGTTTCACGCATACTTAAAGAACTCATCTGTAAAAGAAGGTAGTTGAGCTTTGACTTTCAATTAATCCAATATTAAATGAGATGAATAATTGAGTGATTAGTTCTTAACTCATGATTTGAAAATGATTTTCAAGAAAAGAGCTATCTAATGAAGATAAAGGTTCAATCTCAAACTGATTCTAAGTGCTCAATTGATTTTCATGAAAATGTTTTAACTTATGGGAATAAGATCTCAATTTCAAAGATGTTTCTAAGTGTTTACCTTGTTTTTAAGATAATATCTTACCTTATACGCATAACCATTTGAGGTTATGGAGATAAAGACTCAATCTCAAAGCTTTCCCAAAGTCCATCCCTCAATTTCATGAAAAGGGATTGAGGTTATCCACATAACACAGCTTGGGGATCAAGTTCTCAAGTTTATCTAAGAGGTTATCCTGTCTTATTCGCATAACAAGGTGAACAGTGAAGAAAAGTGGTACTGTGTAGCCCGTTATTCACATAATCTAGGTAGGTTATCTGCATAACATGTGTCACGGAGCACTTGCACCCTTCGGGTAAAACAGGTTATCCACATGACCAAGAGAGGTTATCTGCATAACTTATATTTTAAAATACTTGAACTTTTCTCGGGTAAAATAAGTTATCCGTATAACATTGAGAGGTTATCCTGATAACCTAAGTTTTACGAAAACTCAGTTTGAGAAAAACTTAACATTATCCTAATAACCAAGTGTGTTTTCAAGAAAATGATTCTGAACTAAAACTTAGTCATTCTGGGTAGTACGTTATCCACATAATGAAAAGCTCCACGGTGAAAATAAAAGCAAGCAGTTACCCGTTATTTGCATAACCTGCGGAGGTTATCCACATAACCTTTATCAGATGCATTTAATGCGGTGGGTGAATGACTATTTTATTAAGAGTAACGGCTAATCTTTGTTTCCAATGGATAGTTCTGTCCCAATACTATAAATAGGACCTTATTTAAGTTATTGGGTAATGAGAAAAATAATTTACATGCCAAAACTCTGCTGATTCATTTATTAATTCATTCAAAGCTCAACTACCCTCTGTTTTGCTCATTCAGTGTATCTCAACTTTCATACCTACTCTTTTGAGAGAGTTTTCATTCTGTAAAACATCTAAACACTTGTAGAGAGTACTTAGTGTGAGATTACACTAAGAGAGATAGTCTTACTCTTGAGTGAGAAGAGTGAGAAAACTTGTTTGAGTCCACAGTTTGGGCTGGTTTTGTTGTACTGTGGTCATTGTAGGAACCCATTCAAATCTTGCAAGAGAGAGTGGAAAAATCCCAAGTGGTGGCTTGAGGGCTGAGTGTAGGTCAAGTGGAATAGACCGAATTAGGATAAACTACTGAGTTATCTTCCCTCTGCTCTTTATTTTTATACTCTCTTTTTAGTTATCGTTTTTATATCACTATTGTTTTTCGACTTTGCATAAAAATTTCAATCTTTCCAATTCACTCCCTCTTGGAAAGCCAACTGAGCTAACAGATATAGCAATTTAAACAAGAGATGCAAAACATGCAAACTTAATATAGACAAGAGATGCAAAATGTTTGTACTCAGTTGGGTTAGCTTACTTCTTCTCTTAGTGAATTGAAAAGCCAAGGGTTAGGCAAATTACCTTCCTAGACAGTGGTGAACCCTAATAGTGGCAACATCAATGCTATATCATTAAGGAGTGGGAAGCAAATTCATTATGAGGATGAATCTACTCCAAAAGCTTTGACATCTTCTACAATTTCCAATGAAGTATTAAGGATCCACAATCTTCTACATCATCTGATAAGGGTAAGATGATTTTAGAAAAGACACAAGCCATACTTAGTGAGTTCAACGAGAAAAAAGAGAAGGAAAAGAACAAGGTATTACCCTTCCTTAATGGGTAACCTAGAGCAAAAAGTTGAAGGAGAAAGAAATGGGAAAGAAATCTTGGACATATTCAAAAAATTAGAGATCAATGTTCCCATAATTGACATAGTCAAGTAGTTCCCTAAGTATGCCAAGTTCGTTAAAGAGTTTTGTACTAATAGGAGGCGGCATAGGGGCCAAGAAAGAGTGTACCTTGAAAAGAGTGTGTTAGCACTGTTTCAATAACCTCTACTATAGAAGTGCTAGGAATTTGGTAGTTTCACCATACCATACACCATTGGCAACTTGGAATTCATCAATATCTTGATCGACATTAAAGCTGCAATCAATGTTATGCCTAAGTCTGTATACTCTTTTTTGTAAGAAGCAGAGCTCAAGCCTATACAATTGGTGGCACAACTAACAAATAAAAGGGAAGCATATCTAGATAAAGTGTTAGAAGATGTGTTAGTCAAGATAAAAGACTTAATATTTTCTACTAATTTTTATGCCTTGAACATGGTAGATGATAGGTTTAGGTCAAAGGCTCATGTTCCATTGATCTTAGGTAGGTCATTCTTAGAAACTGCTAGAGCCATCATTGACGTTCATGTTGCCACTTTATCAATGGAATTTTGCTAGCAATGTGATTCATTTTTACTTGTTTGATGCCATAAAACACCCACATGATGATCACTTTGCTTTAGTTCTTAATTTGATTGATGTGCTTATTGATGATGCATCCATTGAGTTTTGGGATACTATGATTCATGATTCCTATGTTGTTGTTTAGCTAGATGATTGCCTTAGTTGCTTTTGTGATAGTTCTTTTATTTGTGTTGGTTGTAAAGCAATTAATGCTTTCCTTAGTGATGATGCATGAGTCTAAGGAGTCATTAGCATGTGTTAAGCATGATGTTTTAGTGACTATTAATTGTACTGTTAGTTCTGTTAAACTAATTATAAGCAATTAGTTGATGCTAATTCTGTTTCTAGGATTGACTTTGTTGATTCTGATTCTAGTCCTATGGATAATTTGCATGTTGATAAGTTTGTTGAGTGTACTGGTTCTGTCAGTAATGATATTGCCGTGTTTGGTTGTGATGATAGTATTATTCATATTGATTATGTTTCTTATGGATGGGATGCTACTTTTTGTGATTTGTCTGTGCAGGTACACAATTTGGAATAAATTGACCTTCAACCTCTAGTCTCTTCTATTAAGCAACCCCATATACTAGAGTTGAAACCCTTACTAGAGAATCTCAAGTATGCTTACTTAGAAGATGGAGAAAAGTTACATGTGATTCTAGCAAGTGGTCAATAGTCTGATCAAGAGAAGAGATTGCTATATCTTCTAAGAAACAGAAAGAAAGCAATTGGATGGACCTTAGCAAACATACCTGGTATCAGTCTTGAGAAATATATGCATCATATCCTCTTAGAGGAAGGAGTTAAGCTAGTGAGACAACCACAAAAAAGGCTCAATCCCATGATACTTGATGTGATGAAGAAGAAGGTCACCAAATGCTTATTTGCAAGCATCATTTACCCCATTTTTGATAGCCAGTGGGTAAGCCCAATGCAAGTTATACCTAAGAAGACTGGAGTCACAGTGGTGAAGAATGATGAGGGAGAGCTTATACCCACTTGAGCACAGAATAGATGGAGGGTTTGCCGATTAGAGGAAGCTTAATCAAGTAATTAAGAAGGATCACTTCCCTTTGCCTTTTATTGATCAAATGCTTGAAAGAATTGTAGGGAAATCTCAGTATTGCTTTCTTGTTGGCTTTTCAAGATACTTCCAAATCCACATTACACCTGAATACCAAAAGAAGACAACTTTTACATACTCTTTTAGTACCTTTGCCTACAAGAGGATGCCATTTGGACTTTGCAATACACCTGGCACATTTTGGAGATGTATGGTGAGCAACTTCTCTAACTTTCTTGAAAAATGTATGGAGATCTTTATGGATGATTTTACTATTTATGATACTTCATTTGATGACTGTTTGATTAGTCTAGATAGGGTCTTAGAGAGATGCATTGAAAAGAATCTTGTGCTGAACTTTGAGAAATGTCATTTCATGGTGAGGAGAGGGGTAGTTCTAAGACATGTGATTTCTGAGCATGGTATAGAAGTTAATAATGCTAAGATTGATGCAATAACTTTTTTACCTTATCCAAATTGTGTTAGAGAAGTGAGGTCATTCTTAGGGCATGTAGGTTTCTACCATTGGTTCATTAGGGACTTTAGTAAGATTACATTGCCTTTGTCCAATTTATTGCAAAAAGATACTGCTTTTTGCTTTGATGATGCTTGTAGCACGACTTGGGATAAGCTAAAGAAGAGACTCACCTCTCCACCCATTGTTCACCTGCCAAATTAAGTTTGTCATTTGAGTTGCTGTGTGATGTCTCTAACTATACTTTAGGAGCTGTGTTGGCACAAAGAGTGGACAAGAAGTAGGACATTATCACCTTTGCATCAAAGGCCTTGGACCCTACACAAGCCAACTACACCACCACTAAGAAGAAGCTGTTTGTAATTATCTTGGCATGGAGAAGTTTTAATCTTACCTCTTACATACCAAAGTGATCATGTTCACAGATGATGTGACCATTAAATATCTTTTTAAGAAGCCTGATTCAAAGCCACGACTAATCCATTGGGTGATCCTTTTGTAAGAGTTTGATATGGAGATCAAGGACAAGAGTGAAGTTAAGAACTTAGTTGTTAATTACTTGAGTTGTATTGAGGTTCCCTTGGTAATATATTCCTTCACTTTAGATAGTTTTCTTGATGATGGATTATGTGCTATTATTGGTTATGATCCTTTGCATGCTGATTTGATTAACTACTTAGTTGCTTTTGAGTTGCCTATACACTCAAACAAACACCAATTAGATAAACTTAGGAGTGTGGCTAAGCACTATGTTTGGGATGATCCATGCTTGTGGTGCATGTGTAGTGACCAAGTTATTAGGAGATATGTGCCTAACCATGAGTTTGCCTTTGTTTGACATTTTTGTCATACTCTTGCATGTGCCGGTCACTTTGGTTCACAACACACTACTAGGAAGGTTTTAGACTCTGGTTTATATTGGCCTAGTCTATTTAGGGATGCATATGAATTTTGTAAGCGTTATGCACGTTGTTAACATACAGGAAACATTTCTCATAGGATTGAGATACCTCAACAACCATTATTATTTTGTGAGATCTTTTATGTCTAGGGTATTGATTTAATGGAACAATTTCCTGTTTCATTTGGTTTTACTTACATTATTTTGGCTATTGATTATGTTTCCAAGTGGGTGGAAGCTAAAGCCACCAGAATTAATGACTTTGCTGTTGTTATGGATTTTGTTAGATCTCATATCTTTTGTAGGTTTGGCATTCCTAAGGCAATTATCAATAACCAAGGCACCTACTTTTGTAATAGAAACATGCAAACTTTATTGCACAAGTATGATGTGGTGCATAAAATGGCAACTCTCTACAATCTTCATATGAATGAGCAAGCTGAAGTTTCAAACAGAGAGATCAAGTAGATTTTAGAAAAGACAGTATAGTCTAATAGGAAGGATTGGAGCAAGAGATTAGATTATGCACTATAGGCCTACTAGATTGCTTACAAGAGTTCCATAAGCATGTCATCTTACATATTAGTCTTGGGGAAAGCTTACCATTTGCCAATAGAGGTTGAACACAAGGCATATTGGGATGTGAAAAATACAACATGGACTTGACTTGAATGAAGTATGATATTAGAGGAAGGTTCAACTACAAGAGGTTGAAGAGATTTGCTTGGAGGCTTATGAGAATTCAAGGATCTACAAAGAGAAAACTAAGGTTGTGCATGACAAGTTGATAGCAAGGAAGGAATTTCAAGTTGGAGAGAAAGTGTTGCTTTATAATTCTTATGTCAAGCTTATGCCTGGCAAGCTTTGTTCTAGGTGAACTAGTCCTTATTTAGTCACTCAAGTATTTCCGTTTGGTATAGTTGAGATCATGGATAGTTCTACTAGCAAGCAATTCATGGTGAATGAGAAAAGATTGCAACACTTTTATGAGGGATTCCAAGAGCACATTGTGGAGGAGCTCTATCTCAGCAATATCACTTGATCATGTTATGCTGTTTCCTTTTCCCTTACTCTTATATTTTTCATTTCTTATACTTATTGGCTGCCTAGTTCACATTGAGGACAATGTGAAATTTAAGAGTAGGGGAGGGGAAAATCAATTTTGCTGATTTTACTATTTCCTTTTTGCTTTTGTCTAGTTGTTTCTTTGTAGTTTTCTTGTCAATTTTGTTTTCTGTGGTGTGGAAACTGTGAGTTGAATGCAATTTAGATTTGAAGGACTCTGATATGATTGGTAATCAATCTTGTTTTCCTTGAATTCAAGTAAATTGGCAATGAGATTGTTTTAGATAAATTGATTTAAGTAGTCCTAGAGAGGATTTTGAGCCTTATATTGTTCATTCTTTGATGTTTGTAATCACCTATTTTAACTATCACTCTAGAACTTGTCTTGATTCTCAATTGAGAGTATATTTGTATAGGCATGGATGAAGATAATTTAGGAATTCATTTCTTTGCTACTCACTTAGCCAAATAGCCAACCGACACATTTTTTCCATTGTTTAGCCCCTTTAAGCCTAAATCTTTCTTTTCAAATTTTAGCCATATAAAAAAATCATAGAAAAAAAAATCCCTTCCCACCTTTCCTTAGGAATTGAAAAGCATGATATTATGTTTGTTGAGATGAAAGAATATGTATATAATGAATAGTTTAGGTTATTGAAAAAGTAAGAAAAAAAAAAGAGAATAAAAAGGGTTGAGATTGAGCGTAAAATACACTTGACCACACAAAAAAGGTAAAAGAAAGAAAAGGAACAAAAACTCAAACTAAGTTCTTTCATTCCATATTATTGCTTAGCTGATACTTTTCATATTCTTAAGGTTTTCACCCTTCTTTTCCCATATTTTCCTACCATACCTTTATCCTAGCCTTATCACAATCCTAAATAAAGTCCTTTTGATTTCTGCATCACATGTGGCGTAAGTAGTGGAGATTGAGAAAATAAACAAGCTTCTAGTAGTAAGGTTTTGATGGTTTGAAATTGAACGAAACACAAATCTCATACACTTTTGTGAGCTGAGAGTATACATTTATCCTATGAGGTACTGCTTACTTTGATTTATCTTTATCAAATGAAATTGTCATGCTACTTGTGTTTTTGGAATTCATGCAAGGTTATTTTTATTGTTTGTATCTATAGAGCTGAAATTGTTTTTGACTTTGCAGTTTTCACGTCTTTGTTTTATCTTTATTTTCATTTTGAGTGTCTAAACTTTTTACATCTTTGCTAGCTCGTGCTTTTGTTCTGAGTTTTGAATTTTTGCCTAGAAGTTCCAAAAAAGTTAAGTGTAAAAGAATTAATAAATCGTATTTTTATATACTTTTATACTCATTACTTAGTCATTTTATTAATAAATTTTAGCTAATTGAGATTATTTAGACTATATTTTATTTAATTAGCCAATTTTAGATTAATGAAATTTATTTGATTAATTTTTATGATTTATATTTAAAATTTCCATTTAATTTTTTTGCACACTATAGATATTGACTATTATTTTATTTTGTGCAAATTATTTGAGTTTAATTGAATATCATTTATGTTATTTTTATTAAACTGGAATTAACTGAATTTATTTGATTTGTTAATTCAATCTTGAGTTTAAATTCCTATTCTATATTTTCACACAATGTTTCTACTGAATTGCTCCCTCTAATCCATATTATAAAGTATCTTGAGAGGTTTATCTTAATTCATAATATAAGGTGTCATGTAATAATTTGTCATTTTTGCCCCTCTTTTATTATATTACTAATATTGTAACTTGTATTATGTTTAATGAAATAAGTGACATTAATAGGGGTAAAACTAAAAATTTTAACTTTTTTTATAAGTTTAAAGATGTAATAAAAGATTCTTAATATGTGTGAAAATAATCCTAATACCATGTAATGTGAATTGAGAGAGAAATGAAGGCACCGTTATGTATTTTATTTATTTTAGTTTTTCTTTCACTTTTAGGAACGTAAACATTTAACTGAGTCTTTATAGCTAATTTTAATTTAGGGTAGATGAGAATAGTTTAGTCCCTTGAATCAGAAAAAGGGAAGGGTTTAGTGGTTCTGCGTCGGATTGAAAAGCTAAAAAAGGGTCAATGGAAGCGACAAAGAGGAAGCTCAACCAAGGCCTCATTTCAATCTCGTCTTCGTCAATTTCTCTCACCTCCATGACCAACTTTGCTTCTTCTCTTTGGGTTCATCACCTTATAGTTATAGGTCACTAAATTCTTCTTGTAATCAGTCACAAATTATGATTATGAATATGATGTTTTGATTGGAACTTGAGTTTAATATAATTTTTTAATTTAGTTTATTTTAGTTCATCTATCTTTCCTTCCTTTATTTTTATATTACTTTGTTTACTGTGGATTAGAGTTATTCAATTTGCATGAACTTGGGTTTAAAGTTTAATTGGAGTAGTTTGATCAATATAATTGATTGATTAATGGGACGTTCTAATTTTGTTTAAATGATTATTTAGCTTTGTTTTTGTATGTTTTGCATTGGGGTTACTACTATGTTATGTGTTAAATAAGATTTTAGTTAATTATTATATTTATAATAACTTAATCTCTAGATGATCATTTAGAGAATTTTTTTATTAGAATTTCAAGATGTTAAACTAGACTAGATTAACAAATTAAAAAAGATAACAAGGAAGATTTTGCATCAAGGAATTAATTTGTGATTATAGTTACACTTATTTAGCCTTATTATTATTTTAATTGCTTTATTAATTAATTTTAGTTTAGTTAATTAATTGAGTTTAATTTCTACAACCCCAAATTTTAATTGTTTTATTTTAGTAATTTTTTTACTCTATTCTTAATTCAATTAAGTAATTGAATTGGTTTCTGATTCACATTGTAATGAAAATCAATTTTTAAATATAATTTTGACTGGTTTGACAAACTGTGTCATTGTCCTATCATCCACAAGATGTAATGGCTTCAAAGAAATTAGTCAAATGCCTCAAAGGGCTTTTAGCTACTTAATAACAAGCTAAGAAGACCATATTAAACCAAAACTCTAAATAAGTGCTTCATATAGCAAATCCCAACCAAATATCACAAGACTTTTCATACGCCATCATTTGGTTAAATATAGAGTTTCAAAACCCAACTATAAGAATTAATATCTTTTCCATCGATAACATATTACCGATAACCACTAACTGGCATTGATCTTATTAGAAATAGCTAGGGTCACTTAAGTATGATATCACAAATTTGGTATTATATGGATGTAAAAGATGTTTTTGGGAGAACTTCCCCTCATATGATGTAACATCCCAATTTTTTTTTGGAAATTATAGTGATGGTAGTGACCTTAAACATGACATATGATTAACTATCAGCCCAAAAGAATAGAACATAAGATAAAGTAATGGGAAAGTTTAAAAATTTATCAATATTCAAAAGTTATCTTAATTAATTTTTTTACACCTATTAGGTTTTTTTTAAAAAAATATATAATAATAATAATAACGAATAAGAATAACATAAAGAGTCATCAGGATATTATTTAAATCTAATTAGATTTTTGAAATTTTGATTTTTAAAATATATTTAAAATTTATATTTATAAAATAATCGAGATATAATTAAAAAAATGGTCTCTTAATAACCAAATTTGAGAAAAACCATAAACGCTTGAATTAACTGATAGGAGTTGTTTCTTAACCAAAAGTTTTGAGTTCGAGTCCTGGAAGTGCGGCAGCCTATTATCCCTCCACTGTCAGAAGCCAGAGGTTGTCACTGTTCTGTGAAGCTAGCCTCACGCAGTCCCCCCTCGTCTAGAAGCCACGAGCCCAAAGCCTTCGCTGAAGGCACATGGTTCAACTGATCCATAGACTGTATAGGTATGAGACTATACGGTTAAATGATAGTTTAAAGGAATTGATAGATACTACCTATACCAACAAGGTGCACCTACCTTTTTAGTAGCCTATCCCTTAAAAACTCTTCAATTAAGCGTGCTTGACCTGGAGTAATTCTGAGATGGGTGACCTCCTGGAAAAGAGTTGTGTGAGTGAGGACAAAGCACACTGAAAATTTTTGTGTTGATTTGTAGGAACAGTCATCAAGCTCAAAGAAGCGGCCAGACGTTATATTTGAGGCCCACCTTAACTCAATTTGAATTAATCAAAACACAAAATGGTAATAGGATAATTGCCAATTTTACAAAAAAATAATATTGCCAACAACCTTTCAGAGTGATGTTTTCGAACAATTTGTTTATATAGCAAATCAACTGCAAATCTTACCAAACTTGGTATACACATTCTTTATAATCTAGTGAAGCTTATAATAAAAATTTCATGGTCCACATATATCCATTTTCAAACTCTACCACACACATAACTAGAGTTCTTGCGATATTCACATATACCACTTCTAACACTCAAAATCTATCAATTTATACACAGCCATACCATGAGAAAGTTTTAAATCATTGTTTATAACCAAACCCAACAAGAAATTTCGAGTTTCAAGCTTAGGGTTTTCAAATCCAAATTTTGAACAGTGGAAATTGTAGAGAATGGAGAGGGAAATAAGAATATCACATTACCTTAGTTTTTAGGCTGTGGAATCACTAGAAAATGGACACTAAACCTTCAGAGAGCCATTGGAAGATCACCTCCCAGGAACCCTAAATCCTCCTACCACTTGAAGTAATGAAAATGGGGTACTTATAGGGTCTTACAGCGTAAATTTTTCATTGTTATTTATTAAATTTGTGGTCCTTCAATGTCAAAGATTGGTCAAGGAAAATGAACGTTATATTTTTATCCTTGGTCCCTCACTCTCATATCCCAAATTTGTGGTCATTTGTTAATTCAATTTACCACAATTGGAAAACATTTCTTTTCCCCAAGCAAATTTTGGTGCTTCCTATGATCAATTTATACATTGTAAATTCTCTAAATTAGCCTCAAATCAAAATCTCAAAACATGATAATATGATAGACACATCTAAACCATAGGCATTTCTCATGTATCCCACACACAATCTTAAACTCCTCAATCCTCAACCAACTATTTCCATACCAAACCCAAATCAAGTTAATGCATCAATCCATAAAAAAGAAACCCTAAATCCACCATTTTACAAGCATCAACTTCATACATCAATCTTTCTTCAAAACCACTCCTCCCCATTATTGATATTGTAACTTATATACAATAAAAAGAAAAAAAAATTCATTAATTTAGTGCTTGTTTGGTTCATCTTTACGAAAAAGATACTAAGGTTTTCAACCATAGTTTTCTAAGAAGATATGTTTGGTCAAATACAAACTATCTTTTTGAAAAATAAAAAGTGAATTAAACTGTGATTTTGGAAAATGAGGGGGAAAGTTACTTTTCCTTTAACAAAACGTGGATTTTAGAAAAGGAGAAACAAATTTACTCTATATTATACATCTAAAAGTATTTTTAACCCTTATCATCTAAATAAATTTTTTGTCAAACTTACTTTTACAAAAAGAATATCCAAACATAACAACTTATAACAAATTTACTTTATCTAAACTTCATTTTTACAAATTTCATTTATTTTAATTTAATTTTACAAAACTGAAAACCAAACGGACCCTTAATCTTACCATCAAACTAAGGAATGAATTACCTCCTTCCTTTTCTCATCCCATTTTTTTATCACATCTCCTACTGTTTTTGAAAATATAAGGATGATCTTTGCAATTTTAGCAAATTTTAAGGGGGTCTATATAATTTATTATTTTTTTCTTAAAAATTGTGTAAATTTTATAAATATAAGACAGAACTGCATAGTTGAATACAAATTCAAAGCATGTATACATAATTTATTTTTTGTTTTTGAGGTCAATATAAATAAAAAAAGTTTTTAATTTTAATATTTTGTTTACAAAATTGTATAATTTTAATATTTTCACAAAGGTCTCTAACTCTTTGTGAACACCCAACTACCCTCTTATAACGTTCACGTGATAAGGTTAAAAAATGGAAAAAAGATATACTTTAACATCATGGTTGAAGTTGACAACTTCAGCAAAATAGGGACAGCATAAATTAATCTAAAAGAAAGAAGCATTATTAAGTATTATATCATCTATGTGTTTTTCTGGGACAGAAAAACATTGTGTTGACCATATTTCATAGCAACCCGTGCATTTTTGTCTTTCACATGCTTATGGGATGTCAAATGTCAATTGTCTTTTGTCATTAATTTTATTTTATAATTATATTTTTATTCATTTTATTTTATTGTATTATTAAGTTTGTTCATTAATTGGCTCACTTCCAAATTGTATCGGATCTATAAAAAAAACCATCATTTTAGTCATATTCAATATTTTTTATTGAAGAAAAAAGTTGGAAATCGTATAATTAGGTATGAAAATTATAGGCATCAATTTAAAAGTCTAGAAATTATCAAATTTAAACTTTTTGAAGAATTATATGTACATGACTTAAAATTCAAAAACATTTTGTGTAATGTAATCTCTCACTCATTAGCACTTAATTATCAATTTTTTTCCATTCTATCTGAGTATCAAACGCAGGCGTACATTGTAAATTATGAATTATGGCTAAATGTAATAAGTCAGCAAGCATAGAAACATAAACATGAGGACAAGCTTGAAGATTATAATCTTTCAGACGCAATTTTATTCAACATCTTGCAACACCAAGTACTCTTCACGACTATTACACAATATACAACTTCTTTTTTTTTTTTTTTTTTCCTTTGGTGTATCGACATGTTGTATGATAAGGGAATAAAAGATGGATGAGGCTGCATTCAAGGTCAATTGACTTTTTTTTTTAAAAAAAAATATGAGGATTAGAAATGTTGATCATGAAAAAAATTATTGTTGTGAAGAAAAAAAATTTAGTTGTGAGAAACAAATTATACTAACAAAGTTTTAACAGTTTAGAATAATTGAAATCTTTAACTAATTTTTTAACAATTAATATTTTCGACATCAAATTATAATTTTTTTCCATTATCAATATATTTAATCTCTATGTTAAGCTCTTCGTTTTTGACTATAAAAGGCCAAATAACTTTGACACCTGCAATCACGATGATGACTGCAGGGGATCCACCTCACTTGTGATAGGGATGTTTAAACTAGCTGAATATAATCGGGTTCTTTTCTCTTTTTTCTTTTTTTCGCCGGATGAATATAATCTAGTTCTTTTTTGTACAGAAAAAAGAAAGAATATCATAACGTGACTAATCTAATCCAGCTTAATTACATTCAAATTAAGTTAGAATAAACAAAAAAAAGATTTCAAAGTTTTGCTACTCTTTTTTTTTTCCATACAATTATTTGTATTTGGTACTATTAGTATAGATTTGATGAGTACTGTTAAATTCAAATAGAAGTATATCTCCCAATCTAATTTTTTTTTAATAATGAGATTTAAATTCACATTACTTAAAGGGTATTGACTATTGAGTTCCTCCCCATCCATCCAATCACCATTAGTCAAAGTTTAGATATTTACACGGTAAGCTTAGAACCTAGATGACTTTGACTCAACCCAGTTCTCTTATTTTAAAAATTATAAGAACCTACTGAAAATTTTACTTGGAATAAAGAAAACTGTTGATTAATGTGATTCACGTTCGTCCTTCTCAGCTATGGGAATTTCGCTAAAAGGAAGCACACTCTCATTACCAACTACCCAGTAGCTAAATAAAATCTTTCAAAATGACACGAAGTGGAAAGAACAGAGAGGAAGTATTAACCTACTTCTGTTGGACTCAGGATGACAGAAATAAACCTCACTTCTCTTTTTGATTTTTTTTTATTTATCTCAGTTAAATTTCACGCCAAAGGATCTGAATTGATTAGCGGGATCCGTGCCCCCTTTAAGTTCAAATTGTATTGTATTACTACTAGTCATGCACAACCTGCCAATCAACTAACCTGCAAAAGGAAACAAGTACTATGGGCGTGAATTTCCAATTACTTAATGGTATACAAGTACCAAGTACGGTCTCATTCCACTACACGAGTAGTGGTATTCAAGCAAGGCTTGAGATTTTCAACAATGGGTGCTCTCTGGCTCATCCTCCTCGTTCCACTCATCATATTTGGTGAATCTCAGCCCACGAGTAGAATCAACCAAACTGACCTGCAGGCAGCCATGGCCGACATGAGAGCAAGGTCTTACCATGGATTTGTCATCCTTCTGAAAATCCTCAACAGCATGCCCAACTCCTTGCAAACCACTGATATCACATTCCTCATGCCAAATGATCAAGAATTATCCCTATTCTCAATCACTCCAGACCATCTCTAAGATTTCATACTCAGTCATTCTATTCCAACACCACTAGTCATCAACCAACTGCTACATTTTCCAAATGGCTCCCTGGTCCCTTCTAGCATTCCAAACAGGATGATCAGCATAACCAACAACACGAGATCAGGAATGCTCCTTAACAATGCAAGGATTGTCACACCCAATGTATGCCTTAGCTCTTCCATAAGGTGCCATGGAATCAGTGCTGCTTTAGAATTTGACAACATAATTCCAAATCACCAGGCTTCAGGTTTCAAGGATCTTACAAAGAACAATAACATACCAAAGCCAACCTCATCTGTCAAGCACAAGAGCATCCCACCTTTCAAATAAGCAAAAGAATACTTACACCTTGACTGTAATTTTATGTTGTGTCATTCATAATAAAAAATCAGTCCTACTTCGTCTGCAGCTATGATGTATGTGGCCCAGAGCTCACTTATGCAACACAATAACAAACGGAAAAAAAATAGACTATAGCTTACCACGATGTCAAAACTATAGCACTCCACGGACAAGCACCCACCACTATAGAAGAAACTACTGTTACAAAAGCATATCTATATATTATACCGGAGAGAAGAATAAGCCTAGCTTCAAACTGCTTTAAGCCTTTTACTAAGATCTCTTCCCTATACAAAGGCTGATAAAACTGTCTTAAAATCCAATGGGATTTGATTGACTCCTGATTAATGGTTCAACAGAAGATATTACTTTAATATGGTAAAAGATTAAAACATACACAGAACAAATACTCATGGATTTGTTCGAAATGGGTGACGCTCATTAGGCTGACTGTCTGCCTTGGAGGGAACATTATAGAGCAGATCATGGATTTTGGAATACACCAGCATCTGAGAGGGGTCACCACCACTACTGCTCTGTGATGCACGTGAACTCTCCTGCAACTTGATCTTCTCATAGAGATATTGCTTCTCAGCTTCAGCCTCACTTAACCGCTGTTTCAAGTAGTTGCTAGTATATTCTTCCTCTGATTTATCCGATTTGGCAAGAGCAATTCTCTGGAGCCTATCTGCCTCTCGTTTAGCCTCATTAGCCTTAAACTGGAACATATCAGCCTCTGCAGTTTTAAGCCTCACAATTCTCTCCAATTCTTCTATCTGTAATTTCTTTTTTTGCCTGTCCATCTTGAGTTCTGCTGCTTCCCTTGCCTTATCTGCTAATTCTCGATCACAAGCCTCAAGAGCCAAGCGAGCCTTCTTGAACATTCTCATCTTTTCATCAGCTACCATTTCCATTTTTCTTATAGCCTCCTGCACTACTTCAGCTATTCTATTGCATGCCTCCTGTGGAGCAATCATCCTTCCACTTTCCCCATTTTCAAGGCTCTTTGGGGAGTCCACCTCAAGTTCTTCATTAAGGAAAATAATTAGTTAAAACTTGGGGAAAAAATTAAATACTTACAAAAAAAAAAAAGCCCCTCCCTAAATCAAAAGATCAAATTCCAATGCATCAATTATTTCATCAATGCCTTTTCTTTCTTTCTTTCCTTTTAAATCATATTTCTTGATGCCCATTTCTTCCCACATGTTTATAAAGTTATCATGCTTTGGGCTAAAATCATTAGATCCTCTCACATTATCTAGATTTTATGCATTATAAATATGTTTTCCTTGGTATCAGGAATTATCAAGCATTTGACATTATCAGATAAAGTACAAAAAAGTGGGAAAAAAAATGTCAAGCATGAAAAATGCCTTCTACCCTTACTTTGTACATATCCTAACAAAGCTTAGATTAGGGCAGAAATTGCAAGATTCAACAGTTCACAAAAACACAGGAATCCATTTTACCTTGGAAAAACATCAATATTGCCCGGCAGGCAGCATTTGGTTCCACTATTCCACTTTTCATTTTCTCCTTTAGTTCATCACACTTCCAGAATAGTTTCCTGCCTCGGGGGTCTTTACTACCATGAAAGATCCTACTAACAAAATCAAGTTCCCTCATTAAGGCCTCCCCATCCCAGGATGGTGCACAATGCTGGAAAACATCTTTAACCCAACCCAACAGCTCTGAAGTCCTCTTGCATGCATGACACCTGAAAACCATTTCACTTGGTCCTGCTCCGCTCTTTGCAGTAGGACCCATGCAAATAAGTTGATCACGAATGGCACAATCTGTATGCGTCCAATGAGAACATAAATCACATCCAATCCAGCGGCATGTATTTACTTCGAAGTCAAACTTGTTGCAGATTACACACATGCAGAGATTGCAGAAACCATTTCTGTTGGTGCATATTTCACAGGTACAGTCATCAGCAGGAAGCTGGTTTTGACAAGCTATATTTCTGCATCTCTTGTACACAAAGATCTCGATGAGGGAAGTTTGTGAGAGACTAATGTTGGGATGCAAAAATGCCTGAATTCCAGTATTAATTGCAACAAGGATTTCAAGCTGCACACGATGTGCTCTAATCAATGTCTTGGCTGTTAAATCAGTTCTACTCTGAACAAGCCTCTGCAAAGTGAAAAATTCCTCCCTGTGCTGTGAACCATTCCCCCCCTCAAGGATCACTCGAAGGCCGTTTTTCAGCTCTTCTGAAAATTCTTCAGGTAGGTGATGCATCTTTTCAGAGATTATGTCAACCCTTTCTCTTCCTATGTCCTGAAGAGTGATTTTGTCAGCACTAGAAACACGACGGATGACTGACTGCTCAGGGCAATCATTCTCAGCCTTTCCATTCTCCATCTTCTTTCCTGCAATAGCTTCAGCAGTCGGCCAAGTTTCTCGAGAGCTGGCACTTTCAGTGGGAGATTCTCGAATGTTGTCAGAGTTTGATCTAGGTTCCTCAGGAGACAGGCGAGGATCTGAAGAAACTAGGGATAGTGAAGTTTGTAGTCCTCCAACACGAGATTGCTGACGTGGAGGTAGCATTGTAGAAGAAGGCTGCTGGTTGATGTTGGAGCCAGATGACACACCCATCAAAAGTTTACTTTGTCAGTAACTGTGGCAGCAGTGATTATATGCAATATTATTAACCACAACAATTAATTGTAATACCTTCACTGTAGTCATTCTCATTTAATTCACAAAAGCTGAATTTAATGCTAAAATTTACAATAGATGAGGAATTCAAGCAAATATATGAAACAGACAATTTATATTATTTCAAAAGAAAACCAAAGAAAGATAAAGTTTCCTCTCTATATGGACTATGATACAGACATTAATATATGAGCTCCAAAATAGATCACTTGGTAAAGGATTGAAATTATTTGTAATCGTTCACTCAATCTATCTAAAACCTTAGATCTCTGATGGGCAACCCAGGTAGAGTGGAGTGGGAAACCGTCAATCTTCAAGATAAGTCTCACACATATTACACAGGTTACCAATAATGGATTAGATTAAGGTGGAGGTAAGTTCACTAACAAAAAGCGGATCCTTCAGTTGTATATTGCCAGACATTTCAGGATATGTGACAGGATTAAGAAGTCTATATCCTAAACCTTTTCATCTCACTAAGATATGCAGAAGCCTTAGCCTGACATAAGGCAAGGCTGTCTGTTAGTCCTTATTTTTAGAGCTGAGACTTTCAACACATCAGAAGATTCTCTCATCTTCAGTTTTCTATTGATATTTTCTCCCTTGTCAGGTATGTGCTTTAACCAAGATAATGAGAGTCTTAATATTCGTTCAAGAAATCACATTAGCCACTCATCAGCTCATGCAGCACAAAAGGCAAAAGCCTCAGCCCATTAAAAGTTACTCCAAATTTAGATATCCAACTTGCATCTTAAGTTATAACAACATACTCAGGAAAGACATATAAAAAGTTTCATGTGATGGTAGCTTGTTGCTCCAAAGTAATGTGGTTTCTTTTGAGCATTTATTTCCAGGGGTCATCATGCTTCAGAAAATAAAGGTAGAATATAGATATTTTCTTCATATGTAAAGTGGCATAATAAATAATCTCAATTCATAGAAAATTTATATACAAACTCATAAACTAATATAGCTAAATTTGTTTTTTGACTACTTGCATGCACTCAGCTCACACAGACCTCCAACAAGTTTCTTTTCTTTTCTTTTCTTTTTCCCTATTAGCCCAGATTATCACAATTCATAAAATATCAGCAAGAAAATCCACCAGTTATGATGCACGCCAAGGTTATTAGAAAGATTGGTTTTTATTGTCACATGATTCTACTATTTGAGAGATTCTAATTTGTTTATTATTTTCTCCTATAATTTCTTTTTTAATTCAGTAACCAATTCAGCTGATATTACTTTCCATTTAAGAGTATGCGAAGTCGCTTATCGCACTAAATAAGATTTATAAAGAACAATTCTAAATTTCAACCTACAAGATTCCCTCAATCCCGTTCTCTAGTCGGCATGTGTATTTCCATATCAAAGAAGCTAACTCGTCAATCCAAACAACAGATCAAATAATAATGATGTTACTAAAGTGACCCACGACACAGTTTGACTAAAAATTCATCTCCATTGATCATTTAATAGAGCTCACAGAGCATTTCATACTTTTTTTCAGGCAAACAAAAGTCAAACCCTGTCACAGAAACAACAAAGGATGCTTGAAACTTTCACAGTTTAGACAGCTTTAAGACTACAGCTACGTTAGAATTCATACAATCACGGTAAAATTTCTATAAATTATCCAAAATCCGAAAGAAAAAAACCTCACCAGAGAAGAAAACCCCAAAAATCAAACCGAACTCAAGCTAATGGATCGAAAAGGGATATGACTTCGATCGTGAAATTGGACTCACTCCGGTTCTAAACCCGACCGGTGCTAAGGTTTAGACAGGGATTAGGAAGAAGCAACAGCCGGCGAATCGGAGCGACGGGAATTTTGGGTTCGATTTGGGAAGTGGAAACTGAACGGAGAAGGTGAAAAAGTGGACGCGGAGGTCAAGTTTTTCAACGCTGAGGTGACCGGTTCAGCCGGTTGACCCGTTTTACGCGTACTCGTGGTTGCGTCATTTGTCGTACTCGCACAGTCCGTGGCACCTCGGAAACGCCGTTAGATGTCTGTAACGGTCAATGGTTTTCATGGGAATTCATGCTGTGTCACTTGTAACGCCTGCAACGAAACCGTTCTGCTGTCAACACCAACAAAGAGTAAATAATAAATAAAAAATATGAGATAAATATTAAAGGCTTATTAAATTAAAAATTAACAATTAAGATTAAGAAATATGAAAAAGGTAACAAGCTGAAGAAAATAAAGATCAAACTATTGTAAATATTATATGGATGTTCATAATTTTGGGACTTTGGTGTTCTATCTCTTTAATGTCTTTACCTCACATAACATCCTAATGTTAATTATCTACTCTCCATAACATTTTCACTCAATGGCCTTCTAGGAGTTTTTCATTATTAATATTCTATAACCTATAAATGTGTAATATTGTGTCATTATATCCTTATTTATATCTTTATAATCCTTAAGTTAGTCTTTAATGGTTGATGCCTAATAAATAGATGTTCTATAACAAGCGTTGCTGCTTTAAGTAAATGAGAAATACTCCTTACTTTCTTTCTTCCAATTGTCTATTTTTTTGTTCATCTCTTGCTCATACTACTTATATTTTACTTATTTTATAACAAGTTATCAGTATGATTTCACTTAAAGATTTAAGACATATTCTCTTTTACTTGTTAATATGATATATATATTATCAAATTCTTCTTCTTACTTCTTGTGAATTAATTTTGTTTTTGATTTTATATTTATGAATATGTTATATCATTTGAAAAGATGTATAAAGTTCATTTTCTTTGATTTCAATGGACATTATTAAAGTAAGTATCACCACAATATTACTTAGCATGGTAAAAAGCATCATAAATATTACTTTGTCACTTCTAAATCACATCCATGCATGCATGAATATTGTATAGTTGCTTCTAGATATAATTTAGTATGTAGATTCATTTGTGTTGTTGTTTATTTAGTATGTAATTTAAATTATTAATTTGTCACCTCGTATTTTAAATTTTTCTTTCAATTTTATAAAATTTTGTTACTTTATTGCCTAAATTCTCATTACCATGAGTTACTATATAGTAGTTATTTTTATTGTTGGTATTATTAGCTAGAACTCATAAAATATAACTTGTTTAAATCTCCAATTTGATACATATTTAATTGATAAATTTTAGAATTGATAACATTTATTTTGTATATATATATATATTATTGAGCTTTGATTAAATTGAAATAGCTCATTTTTTCGCATTTTATATTTATATTTATAAACTTTTAGAATTAAACTAATTGTTATTATTATTTTAGTTTGAATCATGGCAAATCTCATCAAACTTTAGTTCACGGTACTTGATATAATAGGTAAAAAATATTTGTCTTAAGTGTTGGATGATGAAATCTTCCTTGATGCCAAGGGGTTATGAGAAGCAATTTTATTAGGAAATGAGGCAATTAATTAAGATAAGGTTAATGCAATAATTTTCTTTCGCCATTATTTGTATAAAGGATTGAAATGGAATATTTAACAGTAAAAGATTCACTTAAATTATGGAGTAATTTAAAAGAAAGATATGATTATAAAAAATGGTAATTTTGCCTAAAACTTGTTATTAGTGGATGCATTTACAACTGCAATATTTCAAAACTATAATTGGTTATAATTCTACAATATTTAAAATGAGTTTGAAATTGAAATCATGTGAGGAAAAAATATTTGATGGGGACTTATTGAAAAAAAAATCTTTTCAATTTTTCATGATTCAAATGTACTCCTGTAATAGCAATATTATAAAAAAGGTTTTAAAAAGTATTCTGAATTGATCTCATGTCTTCTTGTGGCTAAACAAAATAACAAGCTATTAATGAAAAATCAAAAGATTCCTCTTGTAGGATCTACTACATTCCCTGAAGCGAATGTGACAATATGTAATAATTACCATGGTCATAGTCACAATTGTGGAAGTGGTCTTGGTAAGGGGTGTAATAATTACTATTATCATGGTGACTGTGGCAACAATTATAATCACAATAACTATCAAAAGAAGAAAAATAATGAAAGGCAAAAAAGAGAAAAAAGTCATCCAAATAATCTTCCAAAAGCCAAAGAAAATCAATATTTTGGATGTGGTATTAATATGACAATATTTTACCATACTTTTACCTCCTAAACTTAGTGATTTTATCACTTTATTTTAGCTAAATTAGGGTTCTTAGTGCATTTTCATTTTATAGCCAATTTTGAGTACTTGGTGGAAAAATGTGTTAAATCCTTAGTTTATGCTTATTTTGTGATAATTAATTATATTCCATAGATTTAATGCTTAATTTTTTCTACCGAATCATTTTCCACTAAATTTGTTTGATTTTATATTTAATTGTGCTTTATCGGGTGATTCAATTAGTGTTTTCTATATGATTTCAATTAACTTTTTCCTAGGGAATTTCCATTTTATCATCTATTTAATGTCATTTATCATCTTATGCTATTCAATTTTCATTTATGTTGTGACCATTTTCATGCATGAAATCTACCATTTTCACTGGATCATTTTATCCTTAGTCAAAGACTCACTTGAATTTCATTTTAATTTTTCTTAATGATTTATAATTTAATCACCTAACTATTGTATTAAGCACTTACTTAAACCTAATATTATATAATTAGGTTGGTCAAAATCATTATGGAATTGAAATTAAAGAAGGTCAAAATTTGGTCAATTAGGGGCCTTTTTATCATTTTCTTAGGAACCTTATTTTCTTTCTATTTTCTTAAGGTTTTTTATTCTTTTCTCTTTCATCATTTTTAGAATGATTTTCCCTTGATTTTGGTGATTAATTTCGTGATATTCATATCCCTAATAATGCTTAAATTGATTTTATAATTTTAGAACTAAGTTTTATGAAATATTGTTACATGCTTTAATATGTCATATTTTGATTATTTCTTGTAAATGTGCTAGTGGGCTAGTGGACTTTACAAATGGCTAAAGGAAGCAAGCTTATTTGTGGATTCAAGACACATCATTACCATGTCATATAAACTATTTTACCAAAGCATTTTTCATGAAATTTCCTTCTTTACCCCTTTCTAAAGCCTAAAACACATAACTTAGCCTATTTTGTTTGATTATTCAAATATGAATCAAGCTCCTTTCGTCCTCTCTCTCTTCACATCACTGCTTCATCATTGTTCTTCATCTCCTCTAAGATCAATCTTGCTTTCTCCATCAATTCCCATTAATTTTCTTCATCTTATCATCAATTCCTTTCTTTGTGCCACACTTCTTCCATTTTTCTATCATCAATTTGTCCAATTCTCATCTCTGTCTTGCTATTCCTAAGCTGGACTGTGGACAATATCATCTAAGGAGCTCAAATTGATCTTTGCCGAATTGAAGATTCAAGTACACACACAAGGATAATTTTGGTTCTTTCTTTGATTCCACCATGGCTAATGCTTTGTTTCCTTTTCTTGGTGTTGAGCTAGTGAATCCAACTATGGAGGAGTGAGTTTTCGGTGGCTGATTTAATAAGGAAAGGGGAACGAGGTGTTGAAGATTCAAGGACACCTTGAATCTCAAGGGAAAGATCTCTTTATTCTACTCTCTTATGCTTCTTTCTTAATTAGCTCGTATGGCCTTTTAATTAGGTAGATTAGGAAGGATTTTAGATCTACAACTATCTTGATTATGGATTGTAATGACTGGACCTCTCATAAGAGAGTGAATTGCGTTGCTTTGAATTGAAGCTTTTGATGATGGCAATTTGATTCTTGATTCTGGCCAAGAGCATTGTCCTATTCTTTTTTATTTAACTTGTTGGTTATCATTAATTACATGTTTTGGATGTTAAATTGAGATGCTTAGCATGATGTTTAAGTTGAAATTGAGTGATTATTGGGCTTATTGTGTTGTTGATTGCTTAAGGACACATTGATAATCCAAAGTTCACTTGATAGCTTGAATTGATGTTATGCCTTCAAGGTGTTTGTAAAAATGCTTGGATGATATTTTAATATCGATTATATATATTCAAATGCTTCATTTGGGTTGTTGAGTAGGGCTGTAATTTGTCATCAATTCATGCTACCATTTGTATTATTCCTTTAGAGATATTGCATTTAGTCTCATGATACATCTCTGATCCAATTTCCAACTTGAATTAAGCCATATTTAGGTCTTGGATTGTTCATTCACTTAGTTGTCTAGGCTTGATTCATAGGTCCTTTGTAATACTTCCGTACTTGGTGTTTTTAGCATTCAAAACCTCCATTTAGATAGCTATAGTTTTGGCTTCTTGCATATAGTAATTGTGCATTACATTTTCATACATCTTAGTTAGTGTTTCATTATTCACTCACACATCCATATACTTGCATACATACATTTCATCATATTTGCATTGCATTTAGACATTGTAGACTTAGTTTAGCATTAGTTTTAGTTCGTAGTTACATATAGTTTGCATTTAACATTACTTTTACTCTCTAATCATAATCAATTGTAACCTCCAAAGCGAGAACGACCTAAGTTGAGTTACTATACTATATAATAGTTCTACTTAGTATTAAATTAAGACCTTGTGACATGGGTCATCAAATATTAAAGGGCATTGGTTACATACCTATCATACATCTAATCATCTAGTAAAGTTTTATCAAGCTTCCATAAAAAGAATGGA
This sequence comes from Adenanthera pavonina, assembly GCA_026686845.1. NCBI lineage: Eukaryota > Viridiplantae > Streptophyta > Magnoliopsida > Fabales > Fabaceae > Adenanthera > Adenanthera pavonina. Next base: position 37,413,850 of record JAIVEN010000014.1, read on the forward strand.
ACAATGTGAAAACAAATTTGATTGATCAAAATGATAATGTTGAAGCAAATTTTGCATACAAAGATGACTATTTCAATTGCCTTGATGGGTCTAATGATATTAATGGTATTCATATAATTCATTTGGAAGTAGTTGATTTCTTTGAAAATTATGATTAGAGAAGTTGAGGATGAAAAATAATGAGAATGTTTGTGTTTGTCTTTTATGTTTCTTTTCTTATTTTCCTTATAATAAGAGTAATATTGCTCATCATGTATTTAGTTTATTTTGTCATGTATTTTATTCCTTTAATTATGTCTGATGATATATTTTCTTGTTTTAATGAAGACTTTAATGAATAATGTGGATATTTCTCATCATTTGGTTGGACACAATAATGAAGATATATATCTCGCGGATAATGCTACAACATATATAATTCTGAAAGATAAAAAATATTTTTTCTCATTTAATGGGTAATTCAAAATTAATTGAAGGCTCCAGAAGAGCAATTATAGTATTTCTTGGAGGGTCAAAGTTTTTTCATAGATAATGCATTGTTTTCTACCTAGTCTCAAAGACATTTGTTCAACTTTAAAAATATTCATCGAAATGGATATCATATTGAGACTATAACTGAGGAAAAATGTTGAATATCTATTGCTTATAGTTATTGCATCTGGAAAATAATCATGTTTTGGAAAAATTACCTTATTTATCATATAGTTTGTACTATAAATATATTAGTACAATTGAAACAAATGTCATAGTAAATCAAAAGTTTATTGATAAAAATACTTTTATCATTTGGACCGATTAAACCATCTTAGATTAACTATGATGCAAAAAATTATTAAAAATTCATATGGACATCTATTAAAGAACCAGAAGATTCTTCAGTCTAAGGATTTTTTATATACCACTTATTCTCAAGGTAAACTAATTACAAGTCATTACTAGCTAAGATTGGGACTCCCCCATATTTCTGGAATGTATTCAAGGTGATATGTGGACCTATTCATCCATCATATTGATAATTTAGATAGTTTATGGTCTTAATATGTGCATATATGAGGTGGTCACATGTATGCTTATTAACGACTTATAACTTGACATTTACTAAATTACTTGTTTAAATAATTCGATTAAGAGCACAATTTACAAATTATGCAATCAAGACAATTCATTTTGATAATGCTAGTGAGTTTTCATTACAAGCTTTCAATAACTATTGCCTGTCAACTGGAATAACAATTGAAAAATCTATTCCTTATATGCATGCTCAAAATAGTTTAGCATAATCATTTATCAAATGCTACAAATTAATTGTTAGACCAATGCTTATGAGAACACAACTTCCTATTTCAACATGTGGAGATGCAATTTTACATCAGTAGCACTCATTCACATCAAGTCAAAGAGTTATTATAAATTCTCCCCATTACACTTGATTTTAAGTCAGAAGCCAAATATTTCCCATCTTTTATTAAGGATCTCTTTTATTAAATAAAATAAGTTAAGTTAAAAAAGCTAGGGAAAATCTAATCTTAAAAAGAATGAAATAAAAAGATGCAAAATGCTGAATATTTCAGCATTGGACTCTCCCAATAACAATGCCCTATTTCCTCTTCGACATTGTTGAAGTAGAGAAACAAAGAAGGGATGACAAAGCTAGAGTAATTGAAGAGAGAATGAGGAAAGTGAGTAGCGGCCTTGTCTCTCTTTCCCCTCTATTGTCAACATTGACCTACAAAGAGGCAGAAAGGCAGCAATGTAGTGGAATTAAGTAGGGCAGTGATACAAAGGCATAAAGACACAAAAACAAAAAGGAGGTCAAGAGTTCTGGGTGCGAGGGGTTAATCGATAACAGTAAGTTAGAAAGATTCATTTTGATTCTATGATTACCAAATCCCACCTTAGTCAATAAGTTCAGACTATGTCAAGAAGCAGCCTTGGAGGAGGAAAAAGGAGGAGGAAGCAACAAAATTAGAGAGAAAGGGCATGGGAGATGCTAAGAAAAGAGAGGGAGAAGAAAAGGAGAATGAGCAAAAGGAGGGGGAAATGATTAAGAACAGAGAGCTTGAGAGTGAGAGCAGATTAGCATCTATCCATTGAAACACCCATTCAAAAAACGGCCTTCACTTCCATTTATTCTGTAGTTGTTGCCATTTTAGGGAAGTTCTATATTATAGTTTCCATGGGTGCTTAGGTTATTAGTTTTTTTCTCTGTTTGTGTTGAGTGTAAGGGCTTAATAATCTTTGATCATGGTTTCTCATACTTTGTGTACTGTATTATAGTATGATGTGTGTTGATTAGCATTGCTTAGGGTTTTGCTTGTGATATTTTTCAATATTCCTGAAGTATGAATACAAAGTATATGACAAAATTATTAAGAGGGGTATGCTTTTAGAAGTGTGTGTAATTTTTCTAAGCATAAAGGTTAATCAAAGACCATTTTCTTTTAGTTTGCCTTTGTATGTTCACTTGACAAGTAGCCCACAAATGCTTCACTAATAGCCCATGTTGTAGGAGTCTCAATTTAATACTAAGTAAAACTAGTATGTAGTATGTTAGCCCGACCTAGGTCTATTTGCTCTAGAGGTTACAATTAATTGTAACCTAAATAAAGAATTGGAATTATCTAACCTAGATGACAATGGCCACAACCTTGAATGAAAATGAAAGACTAATTTTGAATGAATGGATGTAGGTAAATGTGCAAGAGATGTGAAATATGTATGGATGTATAAATAAAGTGGTAAATAAATGAAAATGGACTCTAGATATAAGTCAACAACAACCAAGCTTGAATGCAAACTAAACTATTCTAGAATGCAAGATAAAAATAATGAATATTTTTATTCTATTACTTATTCTTTTTTTAATTATTTTTATGAATGGGATGGAAACCACGGATGGATGAATGAAAATATGATGAAGTCTAAGCTAAAATGAATAAGAAGTACAATGAAATGCAAAGGAATCTAAGTGACTGAAGCAAAACTACCTAAGCTAATCTATCTAAATGCAAGAATATATGATGGAAAGAATGGAGGGGTTATGTAAATGAATGGTTAAATGTGTGTTTATGGATGATTATGATGGAACCTAATCAGATAAATGTATGGAAAGTGGTTTGGAATGTAAAGATGCAATGCACACTACAAAATTAACCTAAAAGGCCAAAATCTACACTAAGATAAAGGAAGGTTTTAATGCTTGAAAATACTATAAATGAATGTAATGCAAGAGACCTATTGATAGATAATGGATAATCTCAAGATAATTATGATTATTTATCTTTATTATTAGAATTTTAAATAAAGTTATTTTATTATGATATTTAGATTTAATTTAGTCTATTTTGAATTTTTTTAGAATTTAGATTTTATTTTATTTATTCATAAGATTTAATTTATCTTTAGTTTAAATTTTTTTACATAGTTATCTTATCTTAGAACTCTAGTAGGACTAAAATTTAAGCTCTATAAATAAAAATTTTTTTGCTCAGTTGTATTTAAGACTTTAATTATTGATTTTAAGATTTCTCCAGTGATTTCCCTCTCTCCCTTATGCTTTCTACTATACTCCCTCATATTTTTTTTATCTCTATCTCTCTCGAATTTTTCTTTTCCCTTTCCCCTTTGTCTACTCTATATCTCTCTACAGTGCCCCGTCTCCCTTTATTTATATCATTTGGTATCAGAGCACATTTCTGAGTTGTTTTCATGAATTTTCTTCTATTCTAATCCGTTAGAAATGCATGCCTCATTTATTGCAAGAGTTGCATCATATGCATGTAAAAACCATGTACCTCGTGAAGTTGTGGGGTAAATAATTTGGTGTAGAAATAAACTTTTTATATGTAGAGGAAGTGCAAATCTTGGATGGAAGAAGAAAATACATACCAAGAGACATTCAGCCTTGTAGATAATTTCTTAGAATATGAAGAAGACAATACTCTCATTAAAGACTCTTCACCTAAGCAGTATAAAGATAAACAATCTCAATATTTTCTAGGTTTTGATTCTAAGAGTGAAGTTCCTCAAGAGAAATGTATTAATTATGTTCTTACAAAAATACCTCCATTATCTTTGGAAGGTGAAAGTTTGAAGAAGAAATAAACTCCAAAACAATCTCCACCAGTAGAAGTTGTGCTTCCTAAAGTTGCTGATAATCTTCATGGTGCTACTATTCCACCTTACTCATTTATTATAATAGGTATAGGGATTGTGGCGACAATGAAAGAGTAGAAAATTCTCTTACTTGAAAGTTTCCTCCACCAATATTTTATCCATTGGAAAGGCTTGCCAAATTTAGTAGCCATGTGGATTTTTTATGAAAAGATTTTGTGGTTAGATCTTATCCTTTGCTATCTTATTCACTGTAAAGGTTTTCCAAATCTAGATGTTACATAGAGTTTTAACTCTTCAAAGAATTATTTATCTTTATCCTTAAAATTTTAAATAAAGTTATTTTATTAGGATATTTAGATTTAGTTTAGTTTATTTTAATTTTTTTAGAATTTAGATTTTATCTTTTATTTATTCATAGGATTTAATTTATCTTTTATTTAAAAATTTTTTTAGATAATTCTTTTATTTTAGAACTCTAATAGGACTAAAATTTGAGCTCTATAAATCAAAACATCTCTGCTTAGTTGTATTCAAAACTTTGATTATCGATTTTAAGATTTTTCTAATGATTTCCCTCTCTCCCTTATAGTCTTCTACTATTCTCCCTAATATTTTTTTTATTTCCCTCCCTTGAGTTCTTCTTTTTCCTCTCCCTCTTTGTCTACTCTCTCACTCTACATCACCCCTTCCCCTTTGTTCACATCACCTATGAACTAAGGATAAATGACTAAGTGTTAGAATTAGATAAAACCTGAAAATAAGAGGTAAAAATCGTGGAAGAAAAGTGTTAGAATTGGAAATTGGACATGAAATGAATCACATGACAAAATGTGTTTTCTTCAAGAGAAATATGCAAATGCTAGTATGAATTGATGACAAGTTCAAACCCATTTAGCTTCCCAAATCATGTATTTGAACATGTTCAAGTGATATTTCAATGCCACCCATGTAATTGAACAAACACCTTAAAGGCATAGTATCAATTCAAACTAATTAAAGAACTTTGAATTGTCACTATTTTCCAGAGGAAATTAACAAAAAAATCAGCCCAATAATATTTAAATTTTGATTCAAACTAGTCATCCAATATTTGAATTTAACATCTCAAACACATTTACAATAATATCTAAGAAACTAATTCATAAGGGAAGGCAAAATGACTGAAACTGAATCAAAACATAACATTACCATTAACTGATAGTTCAATTCAAAGTCATACAAATCACTCTCTCTTGAGAGGTTCAGCTATTATAATCAATATCCAACATAACTCTAGATCTAAAACTCTTCCTAGTTAACCTAGTTTAAAGGTCTTACAAACCAATTAACTAAGTTAATCAAGTAGAGATCAAGAGAAAGTAGTAAAGAATAGTTTCCTTGAAGATGATTTCCATGTATCGTCATCATCTCCTTCCACTTCCTTCTTGAATCAACCATCAAGAGCTCACTCTTCCATGAGATTGGCCATGGTTTTAGCAAGAAAAATGAGCCAAAGAAAAGCCATGAACACAAGAAGAAGATCAGATAGAATTAACACCTTGTAGATTGCTTCCAATGCTTGCTCTTTAACTCGGCCTTAATGAATTCAACTCCTCCTTCTTGATTCAGCCATGGTCAACTTCTGGAATAGCAAGTTTAGGATGAATTCATATGTGAATGATGGAGAAAAGGTGAAGAAAAGAAGGCACAAGGTGAGAAAATGGAAATAAATGGAAGGAATTAGGTGGAAATTAAGGTAGAATAGCTAGGGTTCATGGAAGTTGATGGAAGCCACGAAGAGAGGACTTGGGAGTGAAGAGAGCACAAGAATGGAGGCTTTCATATTAGAATATGGATGAGAATGAGGGGTTTAGGGTTTAGAGAGGAAGAAGTAAAGGCAAAGGGTTTTGGAGCAATCTATTAATCTCAAGATAGGTAGCCTAGGATTCAAGATAAATGAAAAAAATGTGAAAATAATGAATTTAATTCCTCCAAATCTTCAATCCTTGCCCTTTTAAGATACCAACAAGGTCTTGTGTAACATCCTCAAATTAATATATTTGAAATAATATATTTAATTAAAAATAATTATGTGAATAAATTGTAAGCCACCAAAATATTATTTTTTATATACTTATCAAAATTTTGAGTTACTTAATATATTTCATAAATCTTCAGATTGATCTGACTATATTTTGTGCCTTGACATGCTTAATTTTAAGTAAGGATTAGTAATTATGATAAAATTAGAATCTATTAGGTATGACAAGGAGAAGCTCTCTATTATGAGTAAGCCACAATTTTATATATGTGGCACAATAGGACTATTTCTTATGGAAAAAGCCATCTTTAATGCCCCATTAAGCCAAGCAGATTTGACAATGATGGATTAAAAATAAGTAGTAGTAGTAGTAATAATAATGTATATGTAAATTAATAAATATATGCATAAATAAATCATTTATATGGAAATAGTGTTAAAATTATATTTTAATAAAATATTTTAATCAGAAAAAATATAGTTAACTTTAGGAAATAATAAAACAAAAAATATCATATAAATGTATGGCTTCCTTATCAATTGAAATTAAATTAGTTGGTATATAGAAATTGGAACACGTACAATAGAGAAAACAATGTCATTTGCCGTACTTTGAATCCATTTCTTAATCCTTATCTTGAACATAGAAGCTTTTACAAGTAATCTAATAAGTTTAGTGAGAAAGTCAACAAATCCTACCATTCCTTAGTTGCCTATTTGGCAAAAATCCAATTTCACAAGTTTGCTTCATTGGTTGAAATTGTCTTCTTTAAATTAGTTTTCTTTGAGTGCAAGAAACCATCCTTCTCCACACTATAAATACCTCATTTTCTCCTTCTCATAAACACACCACAAGTTAGAATGAAGAGGAGTGAAATAGGAAGGAGTTGGAATGCTTAGAGAAATATTGAGAGTAAAAAGGAAGAAATATAAGTAGAAGTACATGAACAAAAGATAAGAATAGTTGAGAAAATACTACATAGATACCAAGAGAGAAAGAGAGAGAGTGAAAAAGAAGGAAAGGAAGAGACTAAGAAAGAGAGAAAAAGTAAGGGAGAAGGAAAAAGAAGAATCAAAGAGAAAGAGAAGACAAACTTGAGAGAGAATTTCTAACCATTTAGAAGAACAGTAGAACACTCTAAGGGAGGTAAGACTCGTTTTATTGAGTTTTACAACTTCCATTTTGGTTCTAAATTTATTTTAAGGAATTAATATCTTAAAAGATTTTACTCCATTTCAACTCAATTTTCTTCTAATACTCTCTATTTATGATTTTGAGTATGTTTTCTAAGAAAATTATTGTGTGAAATTGTATGATAATGTTTTATGTATTCGTGTAACGCATGCATCAAGATATTTGTATTAATAATATAGATTTTTATGATTCAGCAAGTTTCTTGTAAAGATGTTCTGTAAGAATATCCATATGAATCCTAAGTGGAATCCCTTGATAGGAGAATATCCTAGGTAGAAAAGCTCCAAAAGGAATCCTATGGGAGAATATTCATAGGGGTTGTCAAATTGTGGATCTACTCTAGCGGACACCCTAGATGCATGATTGGTTACAATTGATACACTGATATAAGTTTTGAATATCTTTGACAATTATTTTATAAAATCCATCTACTTTAACCATGAGATTGTTGCAAGAACTTAGACATGTGTCCGATGGTATGGGACATTGTGCACATTGTCTATTGAAAAATTTTGTTTCAAAAACCTTGATTAAAGGGATGGACTACTGGATTGTCCAAAGTAAATTTTATAATTTTAGTGCATGCTTATTATGAATATATGTGTATTTTGTGTAAAATTCAGTACAGATAAGAGTAAGAAAAAAATGTTTTCTACACATAAGGTGGCTGGACCATTATTTGTTCAAAACTACAGTTTACTAAGAATTTTGTAACTTTCACTTTTTATTTCTATTGTAATGTATCCAAAGGTCTGACTACTCAATACATCATAAAAAATGTAGCTAGTAAGGGAAAGTGTCTAAGTCATAATTGGAGACAAATTCACATAGTCAAAAGGGATACCATGATAGTCATGTTAAAGATGTAACTATCATGAGAAATCATGATTAATGTGTGTAATATGTAACATCAATTTTTCTCTTAATTTTATGAGCACACACTAAAAAGTCTAGAAACTTTGTATAATTTTCTCATTACAAATATTTAATTTATTTTAATTCAGCTTTCGCTAACATAATAAATCAATAGCTAATTAAAATAAATAAAGGGTGTTACATCTTGCATGTTCTCCCATGACATCTTAATCTACACATAAAAATGTGATACATTAAAGTACCTAGGTCATAAAAATATCACATGCATAAAATGTAACAAAAAATATCAATGTTGTCATTATTGGACCAAACATTGAACCAGAAAAGAAACTAGTTCCATATTCAATAGTTCAATCATGATCTAACTGGGGTCAAAACGGTAGTGATTAAAATAATATATTTCAAATAAATAATACAAGGTTAAAAAAATTTATGACTTAATTAAAACTTCAAATTAAACAATAATGAATTATTAAACTATTATTTACCACTGATAAATTATTAATAAGTTTCATAACTTAATATTTAAATCTAAATAAGTTCATATTCATTCACAATCACATTTTGAATTCAATATAATCAGCTAATAATCCATTATTATATTATTTGTTGAATAAATATATAATTTTTAATAATTATATACCATAATAATGCTTAAATAATATTATAACATAAAATGAAAAAATATTTTGTACTGAAAATGATGTTATTTTATCTTAAAAACTAAAAAAAAAAGTTGTAAATTTTTTTTTAAATTTAAAAATGGAACCGGTTCAGCTGGTTCCCCCAGTTCTTGATTAGTTTGCACCGGTTCCTAGGCTAGTCGGTCCTTACCTATATCTAGACTGGACCTAGCACCAATTTCGATTCGAATTGGCTAATTTGGTTCTTACAACACTAAATTAGACTATTAATGAAGACATGTTTAATACGAAATTCAAGAGGAAAATATTATGAAAATGATAAAAAAGAAAGGAATTAAAAGCCTAAGAAAATAGGGTTTCAAGGAAAATGACCAAAATGCCCTTAGTTGACCAAACTTTGACCAGTTATAATTTAAAAACCCTAATGACTTTAGCTAACTTAATTATGAGGATTAGGTTTACTTAAGTGTTTAAGACAATGGTTAGGTGATTAAATCATATATCATTAAAGAAAAATTAAATTAAATTCAAGTGGGACTTGGATCCTAGGCTACCTATCGTATAGGTTATATACATTTTTGGCTCCCCTAATTGTTTTCTTCCAAATATTTTTCTATGTTACTACTCCATGTTTATCCTATGTGATTCCCACTTATTCTTTCTTTTGGTTTTTATTTCATTTTCAACATCATTCTCTTCTCCCCCTTATTCATTTCCACATTCTCTAGTCTCTTCCTCCTCCTTAGAATTCATATTCAACTAACTCAAATGTAGAAGAGCCTAGTAATACCTATCTTCAATATGTAAATTGTAAAATTCATGGTTGAACCCAAGATTAACCAACAAGAGATAGAGGGATGAAATTTGCAGAACCCATCTTCAATTTGTAAATGGTGAAATCCATGGTTAAACCTATGATTGACAATGAAAGACAAGAGAAAAAGGAATAGAATTTGTAGAACCCATCGATTTGGACATGGAAAAATAATACCTATCTTCAATATATAAAATTCTAAAATTTAGACCTAGAAGATTGTTGCACAAAGGAGACAATGGAATTTGCAAAACCCATTAATTTAGAGAAAGCAGAAAGACCCTTTAGGTTTGATTCAACAGCTCAGTTCTTTGCAGTTGTCTCATTGTTGTTGCCATCGAGAGACCATTAAGAGTTCATAATTCTATCCTTTAGCAACCCAGTTTGTTGTCTTCCTCCTTGGCACCGGAATTCATGATCTAGGAGGATGACAACCTAGTTTTCCTTGGTAGTTAGTGACCCATTTCTAATGGCTTGAAATAAATTGTAAAATCTTTTTCTTCTAAGTTGATTATGAACCAACCTTTTTCCCAACCACCCAATGTGTTAAAGTAAATGGAATGTCCAAGAGGAGGTGAAGGGGTGAATTAGGCTCTTGAAATTTTTTACAAAAGCAAGAACAATAGAACAATACAAGGACACCAGAGAAAAGCAAGAACATTAAAGTAAAGAGAGTAAGGAAGGAGAGGATCAAACTCTACCATTTATCCTGATTTAACCACACCACTTGGTGTAACATTCCTATTTTTGGTATGTATTTAAGTGATTAAATGATGATATGAAAATGTTTTGAATTGATATGTGATGATTAAGGGTGTTTAGAAATTTAATTAAATAAGTTAAAGATCTAAAATAACATAAAAAGATAAAAAATGGACTTAAAATGACAAAATAGTTATTTTGTTAAAAGGTAAGGGTAAAATAGTCATTTTATAAAATTAGAAAGAAAAAATAATATTATAATACTCCGATATAGGGTAAAGGTATAAGTGATATTGGGTATGTGAGCTTGGAGAATGAAAAGTATAGGTACAATAAAAAATGGGTCCCATGTGAATAGTAAATACCGACTAAGTAAGATGAATAGTAAAAAGTAAGTAAGAAAAGAGGACCTTACATAAAAAAGTAAAGAGAAAAATGCATTGTGCCTCATAGATAAAGTACATAGAAAGAATATAAGAAATAATAGAAAACACAGATAAAAGTATACAACCTAGAGCCAATTAGATTTGTGAAATAGCAAGATAGTAATCTCTCTCTCCCCATATGATGTGACATAAATTATTGGACAAAAATGCCCTTCCACACTGTCTTTGCAAGGGCTAAAATATTTGAGGGCAAATAGATAAAATTATATAAACAATTGGAGAATAATCTTGTGCCATTAGATCAAGATTGAATCCAACGGCCAAAATACTCCCCTTTCCTATAAATACCCATCCCCCTCCAACTTTCCTTTCTCATTTTGCAACACCAAGAGGGGTGTTTAGAGAGAGAGAGAGGGCATGTGGTAGAGAGAGAAGGAAGCCAAGAAGAAGAAAAGGAAGAAGGAGAGTACTTAGGTAAGGTGCTCCTTCATGCTAGCTTTAGTTTCCTCCAAGAGTTAGGGTTATAAAATGAGCATTCTTTCTCTAGCTTCGACCAAGTATGGTCTTGGTAACTAGAAAAAATGTTTCATAAAACTAAGCATGGAAATGGAACTAGGATGATGAATGAATGATAGAATGCATGTTAGAATGGTTAAAGAATTGGCATTTTTCATTTGGGTTTTTTAAGAGGAAAGTTTTAGCCCAAATGATTTATGTACCTAGGAGTTGTTTTTTCATGAAATGGATGGAAGAAATGTGTTCTTAGGGTCCAAAATAGTAAGAAACGGGCAAAGGATTAAAGGTTTAGACTAAAATAACGAATATGAAAATTCTAGTGTCACTTTTGTACCTAAAGTCCAAGTTATGAGTATGGATTTTTAGTAAGCCTTTATATGATGTGATTAGGCTTGTAAGTAAGCAAAGGATGTGATTCAAGTTTGGAACCAAGTGGTAAGCAAGAAAGAAAAGCCATCAAGGTAGTCTCTTGCCCTGGTCTTTATATTATTACTTAATGATGTTTTGTATGAGAATATGCTATGAAATTATTGTCATGTTGTTGCCACGACTGTTTTGTGATTGGGTGGCTATTTTTATGATGAGAGCTAAGCCTATGATATCCTATTTTTAAATCATTATACTGCCAAAATTTCGTTAGATAAAATATATGTTTTAAATGCTTTATGAAAGTATGCAATATTTTCTATGTTTTCAAATATACTGTGATGATATATTGACATGTGCAAGTTGAATACTAAGATTCCCCAATCTCACCCCATAGTTTCCCACATGTTAGGCCCAAGCAATGTCAAAGGAAAGCAGATTGGCCATGAAGAATGATGATGCTGGAACTATTATTATTGATTATGTTCTGTAATTGCTATCTATTTTAATCTGTTGTATAAATTTGAATAGTGTGCCACTATATTTCTGGATAGAGCCATGTCTTAGGAACAATATGGCATTGGTTTGGATGTATTTCGAATTATACAATGGGAGTTATGCATAGTGAAAAATAATTCTAACCACTAAAGGTTTATGTTAGTACTCTAACCTGTAGAAGTATAGAAAATATACAAGATAAATACGGTTAGAAAGTAGATAAATGAGGATTTCTAATGATGCTAAGAATGCAAAAATTGAACTTGTATTTTATGAGATATAAATTTTCAAATTTATGGCTTAGAATTTAGATAGAAACTGGAAGTAGAAAATAAATAGTAAAGTTTGATGAATTAATTGTATAAATATAAGTGTTAGCTTTCCAGTTTCACATTTTTTCCATGAAGTTTAAGATGTGCATGATTTTTAGAGACTTGAATTACTATGAAATATTTTTTTTTTACATTTAATTATACTTTCAAAAATTCGCTGCACAATTTGCTGTGAAGTTTGTGAAAACAGTTTTTCACAGTTTTAAGTTTTAATTAGTTCAAGTTCTTGAAAGGCTTTCTAATGCTTCAAAACCAAGCAGTTTACATGGGAAAAATATTGAAATATAAGATGTTATACTTGACCTACGTCTATTCCAGAACATTGATCTGAATTATTGCAAAACCTTAGTACAATACCAAGTTCTTCATTTAAGCTCGAAATTTGTCTCTTACACCCTTACAAAGACTGTTTACAAGACTTTCCTCAATGTATACCCACACTAAGATTTCTACCTAAATATATAAACAAAGATTAAAATAATCAGTCTTGCTCAAAGAGTAGTTATAGAACAGTGAAGCTCACTTTCTCACTCTAAAAAGTGCTTGGTAAGGCTTTAATGAACCAGAGACAAGAATCTTAATGATTCAATAGAGTTTTAGCTCAATATCACTTAATGTTCTTACCAACCAACTTAAATTGGGTTTAGATATGAGAACTAGCCATTACTAAGTGAGATATAATATTCACTTATAGCACTACATGTGTTGTCAGAGTTTAGTCGACAAAGCAGAAAATTTAGTGCATTATCCCAACTAATTGTTAAACACATCTTATAATGTTGAACCACAATTGTCGACAAAGGTGTGCCACTTAGTTGACTATCAAGCTTCATATGTTATTTCTTGTGGCTTAGCTTAGGCATGATTTCATGAAAACCTCATAAGATGGTAAATAAAGCTACTTAGACTAAGTAAACCCAGAAGCTTTTGTTTCAAGATAGACAACAAAGCTATCTAGGATGTTAATTCTAAGTCCACAAAGCTTAGAGTCCACTATACTTGGTTTTTCAGAAAACATACTTTAGTCTACTAAGTACTAGGGTTTAGTCGAGAAAGCTATCCTTTCTAGAAAATAAGGTTTCCAGTTTCACCATAATAGAAGATAATCCTTCTAAGATAATCAATTATCGTGCCTCGACAAAAAAGACACTCCTTTTCTGCACAGTAGCTTTTCCTTCTAAGATAGGTAGGATAGTTCACTAAGTTATTACATAGAGAGGAATATCCAAAACAAGACCCATGATAGTCTTCTAACCTATCAATTTTAGCCCATAAAGCTCATTACCAAAAACAAGAACATCACTAAATAAGGAAATTAGTTGAAAATCCACCTTTGCTTAATCTACTAAGATAACTTTGACATAAAAATAACTTTGAAAATCCTTGAGCTAGCAACTAAAACTCATTCGAGAGCTCATCTAAGAGTAGTGATAAGATAAATTAAGTAATTTTAAAGCTCTAACAACCATTTAACCTAAGTGAAAGATAAAATTACAATGAAATCATATAATCTTCAATTTTAGTCCATCCTTCACTTGGTCAAGTCTTCTCTTCAACTTGTACTCCCTAGATATGTTTCTCATAGCTCTAGGTGTTTTATGATTCATCAAAATTTTCTTTATCTAACAGGATAAATTTGATGGTGGAGATTTGCACACTTGAGGCATTTGAGGGAAACACAAGTGATCCATAAAATTTAATAATTTATTCTAACTTTTTGTTGAAGTTGAACAAATTATCAATATATAATTACATATATGGATATATAACTTGACTTTGTTTTTCTTTTTTTGGAAAATTTTTAATTTTTTAAAGTTTTTTCTTCATAAAATATTTAAATATTTTCATTTTTTTGGGTAAACATTTAAAATTTTTCATTACTACACATATAGTTGTGATGTGTATTACTCTTTATAGAGGGTCTGGCCCTACTATGATTTAATGTCTCACTTTGTCCCTACAAATTATATAAAGATTAGTGATCCAATACAGTTTATCCAAAGCATATGTTATATCTTTTTTATCACACGATATCTAGGTCAGACATAAGATATGGAGTCGTCACCTTTATATTGTTCAATCGTGCATTCATGATCATGAGTTTGACTAACTTATACAAATGGAAAACCTTCCATTTGAGAGTGGCCACATATTTTTCAATCTCTCTCTATCGTGGAGACTAGATAAATCTCTTTTATATTAAGAGGGACAAATCCTATCTTGATTATTCAACATCCATTGCATGGCTCCCACTACATCCAAACATAACATGTATTATCACATGGTTAATTAGTGACTTCTTATTATACCAAGACATATTATTTCCCATGTAGAAATCTATGTCAATTTTGGGTCTGAGAACTAAATGACATAATTATAAGTGAGATATACTTATGACCTTGTTCATATAACTACCTTACAATGGGCAGTCCAACACCAAGTTCTTCAACCAGTGCCTAAGATTTTGATTTGTATCTCCATACATGATTATTAATAAAAACCATAGGAGTCTCAATTCATCATTGTTCCCATAGTGATGATCAACAAAAGACATTTAGAATAATTTTTTAATTTTTCATAGATCCAATTATAAAGAAAACACGCAAACAATATAATAGAAATAACAATTTCATTTATTAAATCAAAATGTCTACATCTAAACAAATAGCTAGGGCACAATCTCCAACAGAAAGAATGAGATACAACACTTGAACTGGAATAGAACTCAAACTTGAACAAAGGTTGAAGCACAATCAATGAATTGGATCTATGAATAGAGGTTATTAAGGCTAAAGCTTGATCTTCCAATGAATTAGTGAATAGAGGCTAAAGCTTGATCTTTCAATGAATTAATGAATAGAGGTTGCAGCAATAAACTTGCTAGTAAAATATGTGTTTGATGGAGGAGCTTAGAGGTTGATGGAGGTCGCCAAGGCCGAAGCACAATCTTCCAACTTGTGAATAGAGGTCGTTGAGGTTGAAGCATGGATCTATATGTTTGATGGAGGAGAAAATAGGTGATCACCAAGGTTAAAGCAATGGATTTATGCATTTGATGGAGGAGCAAACATGTTGATGGGGAGGACTATATGCATTTGATGGAGGAACTTGGAGGTTTGATGGAGAAAATTGGAGAATGGTTATGTTTTAATTAATCACAATAAATGCATCTAATGGTTAAAAATCAATTTTAACCAACGGAAAAGCCGGGTTACATCACTTACAGGTGGAAGCAATTTTAGCAGCTTAATTGCTTTGTGGGATGCGCGGAGTGGGAGAAGCCAAACATGATGGCAAAATTACAAAATGACCTTTTTTAGCTCAAAACTAAGGTTTGGGCTTCCTCAACTCGGAGCGAAACATATTGAAATATGCATGATGCAAATTTTCTTCTATACATATCTTCTAAATATGTGAAGTAATTAATTTTAGTTAAATTCACTTTCAACATATTTTATGCAATGTGAGGGGAACAACCTTTGAAGCATTGTACTTTAAAAAAGTAGATGTACTCGAATACAAAATATAATATGATACATATTTCACTCTTGTACATACACACATACTTGTACTACTCTACACTTACCATATCATTTGATATTTTGATAGTAAAATATGACTATTTTTTTGGTAATATAAAAAACAGGGTCTCATGAATGTTTATAGAAATATGATATTTTTTGCATTGCTTTTGGTCAAATGATTTTTTGTGTTAAGAAGAAAGAGTAAATATTTAAATAAATGTAAGAAAAACAATAAATATAAGTAATTTTTATTTATAAAAATTAAAATATTTTCATACTTATAACAAATTTTATTATATATATTAATATATTCTTAGGTGAACATGTACATTAATATACTAATAAAAGATAGTGATATATTATAACATTAAAAAATATCAATTTGTAAAAAGAGTTAACATGTCAAAATAAAGTGACTTTCATGTGATGAGCTTCCTCCCCCCCGGCTCTCTCTCTATATATATAATATCGAGATAAGGTAGTATTGTATACAAATTATAAACCATCTAATTCATTTGTCAAATTTTATGTAATATATAAAAAATTATTAAATTAGAAAAAAAAGAGTAAACTTGTAATATATTGTTCACATTTTTTTATAATGGGATCTATGAATAATTGGAACAAAGAATTTAACTGTATGTCATTGATTATCTGGACAAAGAAGTCAAGTGTCATATATTGATGATGCCTTTGAATCTCTCCATCACTCTTGCTTACAATAGTGCTTACATGTTAAGACAGAAGTTGTTGGACTTTTAAGGCTGCTTGGTGTAGATAAAGTTTCTTAGAAAATTTTTTATTGTTAAATCATGTATAACATATGCATTCTTATTCATCCAATGAGTATTAAGAGTGTTTCTTTCCCCACATCAACAAAATGATAAAAAAAAAATTTTGGACACACATATATTCTTTTCTTAATTTGTGTGCATTTGGTACTCTCTTTTAATTTTAGTGTGACAACCACTATCATTCAAGCAAAGAAGAGCAAGCAACTTGTGATGAGTAGTTCATTATAATTTCTTCCTAAAATGTCATCTTTAACTTCCATTCAATCTATTACTTGCCCATTTTTCCTTACCCTTTTGCCTTCTCTCTTTCTCTCTCTTTTAATTTTCTCATTTCTTCATCCTTCTTTTCCTTTACAGCACCCTTAACTCTTATTTTTACAAATTACAGTGGGTACAAATGTAATCGTTAGTGCCACCAACTTTTGCTTTTATAGACTTTTTATACTAGTGTATATATATATATATATATATATTAAAACAGCTGTCAAAAGTAACTATCACATAGCTTCTAAAAATCTATGAATCCACATCAGCATCCAAATCCCGTCAACATATATTTTCTTCCGTATATCACCAATCAATGATAATTTATAATTGACTCTGACCACATACTCCTGCAATGAATCTTTTGTCTTTCCTTGGATTGGGTGCGTTGAATCTAGCTTATTCTTCTATAACTATTAAAATCATATCAAATATATGTCCATGTCAAATATGAACATGTGTTGGAGCATAAATTAATAACAAAATGATTTTTTTTAAAACAATTAGATTGAGCTGGTAATATCCGTGATTTGTGTGATATGAGGTTTCACATAAAAAATTTACATTTGAACATCAATTAATACAACATAAATACTAAAACTATTTAAATTAAAAAATATATTATGAGATCATCACATATATAATTGATAAGAAACATTTAAATTGGAAAAAATTATATTCATAAGCTCCATGAATCTTTTAAATTAAAAAATATATATAATTGTCACTATTTGGCCCTTTGTTATGAAGGCTTAAATCAGCGGAGGAAAACTTTTAGCCATAATCTTGATATACTTGGTGGGTATGGGGAAAACCGATAGTAGTAAAATGTAATTGTTGAAATATATTACATGTAAAATGATAAAAAAAAAATTCAAATCATTTTTAAAACTTGAATTAGTTTTGTTTTGTTGGCAAAAAAAAAAAACATTTTTTTTCAATTAATTAAATATAAAGATCCAATAACGATTTTTTAGTAGATAACTGTTATCTTTGTATATAGTTGATTTCCCAATATTATCAGCTCATAATCAATAATCATTGATTATTAATAATAAATATTTCAATATTTTTTAATAATTAATTCTCCACTAACATCCGCTTGATATAAAAAATCATATAAAAAATATTGGGAAATTTTTTTTATTGTATAAAATAACTGTTATGATATAAAAAATCATATATAATATAATTTTTATTATGATATAAAATAGTTGTTCTTTTGCGGCTACCAAAAGTAATAATGCAGTCAAAATTTTTTTAATATTTCATTTGCATAAATATATAACTAGTATGCTCAAACAACAATCTTTTTTAAATTAATATTTTTACTATCAAAATTTTTTATTTCTTTCACTAAATTACTTCCAGCACTTGAAAATTTCAATTCAGATAAGATCATTTTCATATAAATATTTTATATAACAAATATTTTTGAAGTTGGAGCATCAATTACAAATTTTTTAATAAAGAATCATCATTAGATGATGATATTCTCCTTGATTATTTGGATATAGATTTTCATATAAGAAAATTATATTGCAATATCAATTAATAAAAATTAAATACTGAAACATTTTTAATTAAAAACATTGTGAGATGATTATATAATGAACTTGATTTAAAACCAAATTTAAACACAATTAATCATATTTAGATGGATGAGTAATAATCTCTCTCACCATTTTGATATGATATATTACTTGATGTTGTAACTGATAATGATGCAATATAAATCTAATCAATGGGTTTAAATATAAATATAACTTTAATTTCTTATTATTTAGATAAACAATATATTAAGATATTTGAAATTGATTCATTTTGACTCTTTTCACAATTCAATCTTTCATTTCAATGTTATTTACTCATATTCAAAAACATTCAATGTTATTTATCAATATTCATCATGAAATTTAATAGTTTGTCTTTGGTGGACATCTGTAACATTTCAAATATGGTATCAACATTTAATATTTATAAAACCTCACACATAAAACCAATTTGCTTTTTTTCTTAATATATGGGTCACGTGTCTTAATATATGTTTTGTTGTGCATGTTGACTCTCAGCATCTCATTAATATATGTTTTGTTGTGCATGTTGACTCTCAGCATCTCATGATAATCCATTAATATCCGAATTTGAATGGTGGTTTAATTGGATATTATCATTTATACATGTATAACATCTATCATTAATTATATTGTATTAATTACTCCATTTCAAACTCCAAATTATTCAAAACTTCCAAATCCCACCAATCAACCCTACATTACATATTTTTGTATGCTATAAATTAAGCTCAGTGTGAATGTCTTATCATTCATATATCACTAGACACTTTCATGACCCATACTTGCTATTTCTAATCAAGCATATCTTTCACCTCCTCCCAGAAGTATGGATTCTCGCTTTGCCTGAGTCAGGTCTATAAGTCAACTTCATGATAGCTGGAGCATAAGGGTTAAAGTTGTGCAAATGTGGACAACTCTAGAATTCCATCTTACGACTGAGATTCATTCCATGGAATTGGTGCTATAGGATAAAATTGTATATTTGTACCCCAATATTTTCTTCATATGCATGTTATAGGTTATATGTTTTAATCAATTTTTGTATGTGAAATCCCTTGTAGAATAATCACATAAGTGCTGTGGTTAATAAATCATCTGTTCTAAAGTTCTGACCTTTGCTACGTGAGGGTAATGTTTATGTCATTTACCAGTTCAATGTCAGGCAAAATGCTAGATCATATAGGTCCACAAACCATAGTTCAAGATCAACTTTCAATATTCAACATTTGTGAAACAACAACATGATGACGGATCAATAGATCAATATGGATTTTTCTTCATACCATTCAATGATATCTCATTTGGTGATGCAGATGACAACTACTTAGTTGGTAAAGTGCATTATTGGGCAATATTTATCATACTATTTCACTATTTATCATACTTTCATGCTAAAATTAGTCTATGTTGATTTTTGTGTAGACATTATTAGGCGCTTGTCAGAATTGGGAGTCTTAGAAAATATATACATACACATAGATCACTACCTTTAGGATTTTATATTTTATTCTCAATATTGACCATATTCTTATACATAACACTTTCATTTTAAAATATTCATATTCTAGGTGTAATCGGATGAGCTGCACCTTATGGGGTTCGCTTGCAAGTGATATTAGTTTGTTTATGAGGAGTGCGCATAATTCTCCCATTGTGGTGATTATTCAATAGTGTAAGATTAAAGAATTCAAGAGTGAGTGCTCTTCCTTATTATGGACATAGCAGCCCAACTTACATGTTTGTGTAGTTTTCATACCATATTTATTCTAATGATGATACATTTGTTTGTATGCTTATAGGTGTGTGAAAAATTTCACGCACAATATATGTTTCAATGTTGTTTATTCACCCTTCCATAATTGAGGTCACGGTATTCTTATCATGGTAATTCTTATTATGTTATATAGTATTTTGGATCTCATTTTGCACCAAATTATAAAGGGTTAAAAATATTGTCAGCTTAAGGACAGATGAAATAAAAGATCCTTAACCTGCCACCATCAATGCACCATCGAGTTACTCAATACAAGAAGATATTTTGCATGTTCAAGAACCAAAAAATCTTAATGACATTCGAGATTGTCTTGCGGTATGTATATTTTTTTGTTCAGTTGTGATCTTACTAAATTATCTTCTTAAATCATGTTATTTATAAATCGCTGAAATTTTGTTATCATAGGACACACTATTACAAAAATGAGCTTTCTAGGCTATTATTTTTAACTTTTCCGAAAAGTTATAAACCGCCTACTATTGAAGCGTCATAAAAGGAGGTGACTTTTGTTGGTGGTTATTAATCATCTACAAAAGTCTCTTTTTATTAGTGGTTATCTATGTAGACAGTAATCTATATAACTCCCTACAAAAAGGGCTTTTTATATGTAGTTATCTATATAACCACCTATAAAAGTCTCCTTTTATAGGCAATTATCTGTATAACCACCTGCAAGACTTTTATAGGCAATTTTCTGTATAACCACCTGCAAAAGGTGTTCAATTTTTTTAAAAAAATATTTTGATACAAGAATCTAGTATCAAAATATTAACTTACTAAACCCATTGACCAAAAAAAATTATTATATTAAAAAATATCTATAAATCAATATCAACTTTATTAACAAATCAAAGAAATTACACACACTAATCCACAAAAGTAATAAATAGAAATAAAAATAAAGCTTAGGATACAACTTAAACATATGATTGTCAAACAAACCTTCCCCTCTAATCCAAACAGTAGTAACTACAACAATATTCCATGTAAGACGCAAAACCAAACCTACAAATTCACGGGTCAACATGTCAAACAACTCTAAAAAACAGATTCCCAAACATTTGCCAATTACCAATCATAAGTGACAAAATAAGATGAAGATCACAAAACAAAAGACTATCAACTATCTTATTCAATTATATATATATATATAGAGTCAAGAAAGAATAAGATGCTAAACTAAGATTTGCCAAATACCAATCACAAGTGAACCAATAGATACATAAATAAACTTTAATTTTACTTATGACACATCGCTAATTAGGGCATGGACAAAACAACTATCAACTAGCACCGACAAAAACATTTACTACTTATATCCAACTAATTTAGCTCATATAAACATTTCTAATCTATCAGAACCTTATATTCTTTCAAAAAGAGGTGTTGTTTCTTAGATTTTGTACACTAAGCATTATTTTGTTAGTTGGTTTGATGAGAAATAAACTAAGAATGCTATAAAATAAAGTTCTCTCACTTCCTAAGTCTCTCTAATATTAGTACTAGAATCTTGAAACATGCCCCAAAAGGCCATGAGCCAAAAATGAAAGGGACACTAAGTGCATAATTATGTCCCAATAGAAAGAGGCCGCCTAAAATCTAATGCTAAAAAATAAACTAATGTTCCTATCTTTAAGTGTCCAATGTTACTAACCTTTTGAGAACAAAGATTTCCCACATTTAACAACCAATTCAGCCTTATGTTCTGTAGCCATCTTCAAAAGATTTTGATGGTTTTTCATTGAGATGTATTACATGATTGCTTTCATCTTCTTCCAAGACTACCATGAAAATTAATGAAAAAATAATAATGACCAGGACACAATTGTTAATCAAAATAGCACTTTGAAAAGTATTAAAAATAGGAATTCGCCAAAGAAGAACTTATATGTTAATTCATTTATCCAGTAATAAAGAGATTCAAAATCATGCACTATTAAGCAACTTGATTTTGTCATAGTGGCCAAGTATATTCCCTAGAATACAGTCCAAAAACAGTATGAATGAATTATTAAAGCATAAAAAAATTATTCACAATTGCAAAATGCTAGTGTAGGTTCTCCCTTTCTAACACTTCTCATTTTCATTTTCATTACTAGACATTCCAACTATGTTTTTTGGAAAGAAGTTTCAAAATATCAATGTCATCACCACCATCACCTCCCATAGTATGAAAACAATACCAAAACAGTAAGTTTCCACCACTTGAAACTAGGATTATGCTTCCCTATTAGAGTTGCAGTAAAAGAACCTACAGATCTATCACATGAAAAGTTATGCTCTAGTTTTAATCAATCAATATACACATAGATATATGTATATATAAGTTGTTTCTTTCAATGTAACTGAACATACGAGTCCATTATGGGGTCAATACTAGGCAAATGACAACTCAGAGGGATGCTAGAGTTCATGGTCACAATAAGAAAAAAAAAGTTTGATTATAGCAACAAGTTTAGAAAACAAGAAATATAAAGTTATTCTCCATGAGTTCCATGACCAGAATGCAACATAGGAAGCCAATCCTCAAAACTTAATTATAAAAGCAACTTTCTTAAGTGAAATGAAATTATGTCCACTTCAACAACTTATAATGAAACTTGTAGCTTGCCTCTACTTTATGTTGTTACTCTGTACATGACTAGCAAGATAAAACACCATGACCTTTGTTTATTGAAAATTAACAAACTCTCCACATGATATTGATATTCGACAAAAGCATTCAAAACATCCTAAATTACTCCCAAACATTGAAGTAATGAATATTCATATGATGATGGGTTAGATTAAAAGAGAAAAACTATATATGAATGAGTCAGCTACAAACATGA
This sequence comes from Adenanthera pavonina, assembly GCA_026686845.1. Classification (NCBI taxonomy): domain Eukaryota; kingdom Viridiplantae; phylum Streptophyta; class Magnoliopsida; order Fabales; family Fabaceae; genus Adenanthera; species Adenanthera pavonina. The sequence continues at coordinate 37,437,079 of JAIVEN010000014.1, forward strand.
CCAAAAATTTGATATATACAACTCTAGATGCTTTTGATTAATGTATGTTAAGCATGTGCAAACTTGATCAAAATATTTCGAGTTTTACATCCAATGAATATAATATATGGAATCAAAAGCCCTAATATTTTTTCATAAAAAAAAGTCCCAACATTTGTGCAAACTTTAATTTGATATATACTGCTATCAATTTGATATATACTTTAGATATCTTGTTAGCAAATTTTTTTTTAAAATTCCCTAAATATAATAATAAAAAAGAACTTTGTTAGCAAATAAACAATAAGCATCCATGTGGACAATATATTACCTTTTTGCCAAAGTCTAATGCAACGATGCATTGCCTGTTAGAAAACAAAGTTAAATTCTGTAATTCATAAAGTTCCATTTTAAGTGTAGGTGAGACTAGTACACATTTTGTGACAATAAGATATCTATAACAATAAAAAAAAAATAGGTCAACTACAAACTTAAATGATATCTTGTTTTGTTTGCTTGATACATTGATTAATGATTATGGTTACTTCTCTGACTTATTTAGGATGTCGTTGAGAGTATGGTTAATGATGCAAATAAGACCTAGGTTCTAAATATCTCCTAAGAGGACCAGAGAATTTTGGGTTAAGGGTAGAATTTCTCTTAACTTCAATTTCCCATCACTGTAGTAGACTTGTAATACAATAAACAAACTACAAAGTTCAAACATCATTTACAAGAAAAATAGTAAATGGTGGATGATATCCAGGGAATTGAACATAGTTTAAGCTCAACGTCAGGATAAGGGATCATATTAAGCACAAACAAAAAACCAAGATAAAACCCAAAATAGATCCAACTAGGGGAAAAATTAACAATAAGACACAAAGCACTATGACCCATGAAAGCAATGTTTTAAGCATTACAATTGATGAATAAACCCAAATATATTTTTGATAGATGCAAATCATAAAACTAGATTTAAAAAAAAAAGTAAGGGCAATGGCAGATCTATCCCAAAGTAGTAGCAAATGACCATCAAGAGTGTGATTCCAAAATTCCGAACTCAATCCAGATTCCTTAAATTGATAAAGAAGAGAAGAGAACAAACAAAAGATGAGAAGACAAATGAGTTGAGGGAAGATGAGCATACTCACAAGGGATGATGAAGAACAATGACGGCGATTACAGAGAACATAATAGGGGCTAATGGTGTAGGACTCGAAGACTTGAGGCTTGATATTGAGCAAAGCCTAAGCTAAGATTTGATGAAAGGGAAAGAGGTTATACGTTAAAGATGAGGAGGAAGGAGGAAGAGGCTATACAGATACTGATACAATGAGATAAATACAAGACAATGTATAGAGCTATGAGCTAAAGGTGGGAGCAATGAAGGGATAAAGAGCTTACAACGAAACATGGTGGGGGAGAAGAACACACTAATAACGAAAATGGTGGAGAGAGAATTGACAAGAGGGAAGGAGATTGGGAGTAGCTTTGACAAATGGGGCTAAACACGATAAAGATGGAGAGAGCTTATATTAAAAAACATGTGTATTTAGGCTTAAAAGGAATAGTATGTTATAAAAAAGGGAATACATTGGTAGGTGGTTTTTTTCTAGAACCACCTACTAAAGTTTGTTATGTTGACTTTAGTAAGTGGTTTTAGCTTAAACCGCCTACTAAAGTCTTGTATAGATTAATTTAATTTTTTATTTTTAATTCACATAATATGTTTGTTGGCGTTTATGTTTAATAACCGCCTACAAATTCTCCCTGTGTCACTTTTGCAGGTATTTATTTAAATAATCACATACTTTTTAGGTGCTTATTGTTAGATATGCTGGCTTCCAAAGAGAGGGGTGAATTGGGAAGATTAAAATTTTCTGCAAAAGTCAAGAGTATAGTGAAGATAGAAGAAACAGTAAAACAGAGTAAAAAAAGAATAGCAATGTAAAAGCAGAAAAGAAGAAGGGTAGACACAGAAGTTTATCCTGGTTTAGTCTCTTTATCTTGACCTACGTTCAGCCCCCAAGCAACTACTTGACATTTTCAACTATCCTGCAAGAATTCAGTGGGTTTCTTGCAATTGCCTCACTACAACATTGATGCTCTGTTCTTAGAGCTTACAACTTCTCTTTTTGCACTCTAACTAAGTGATTCTCAAATCCCTTGTGATATCCCCTACAAGAAAATCTTTCTTCTGGATAAAGATAAGATTGATTACAAATAATGAACTCTCTAATTTAGAGTGTATATAAAAGTTGAAGTGCAAAAGTATAAAGTATGAGAGTAAAGACTTTGAGTTGAGAATCTAACAGAGTTTCAGTAAATACTTTGTTAAAATCATTACCCACAACTTCAAATGAGGTTTTATTTATAGATTTAGATCTTAACTATACGTTAGAGACAAAATCTATCCGTTAGAGAAGTTACCCAATGGTTATTCTGAAAAACTATCCATTCATCAACTACATTTAATACTTTTGACACTCAAAGTTTAAATTTTGGTTGGTTAACAAACGAATTTCAAAGATACCGAAGGTTAAAGACTTTAACATTAAGCTTCAAAGTTCGTCTGTTATAAATCAAAGTTCGAACTTCCATTATTGAAAAACATTTCTGTGTTGGAACATACAAATTTTCAAGTTGAAGTTCTTCTTATTAGTGTGAATAGTAGTGTCATATTGTTACAGTGCCTTCGAAGTTCCAATTTTGGTACCCAAAATTCATCTGTCAGTGAGCAGCTCAATAAGGCACAATAGTTCATCTTTTCAAAATTCGAATTTTCAAGATTCAAAGTTCATCTGTCAGAGAGCTCTCATCAGACTTAGTTCAAAGTTCGAATTTCCAAATACCAATATTCGTATGTCAACAGATTGTTATAACAGACTTGCAAGCTTTGTTTCTAAAATTCAAATTTTCATAAGCAAAGGTTCGTCTATCAGTGAGCTCATTTTGGACTCTTTCTAAACTTTATTTTTCAGATGAACTTTGACATTCCTCAGATGAATTTTTCATTTTCATAAATTGTGTTATATCAGAAATTCGAATTTTCAAAACTCGAAGTTCGTCTGTTAAGAAGGGCTCTTTTTAGATTGATCTTAAAGTTCAAATTTCTGTACTCAAAGTTCATCTGTCAGAGGAGTCTCTTTTCTGACTAACTAATTTTCAATTCGAAATTTGAATTTCAGAAGCCAAAATTTGAATTTTCAAAGCAATAGATCAACTTTAAAACTTTAAACTTCGTCTGTTACTGGTTGTTTTTTAAGTATTCCATGAATCAACATGGAATCATATTTCTAAAAACTTTCTTTTGCCAATTCAAAGTCTTTTACTCAACTCAAACACAATAATAAATCCTATATCAAATTTTGTGCTGATTTTACTTGGATTTCTTCATTTGAGATCTTCCATGCACCTTTCATATCTTCTTTCCAAGCTCTAGAAGGTTGGTTTAGAATAATCAAAACACTTGATTCAATATTCTCCCCCTTTTTTATGATAACAAAACAATTTGCAAACTGTATTAGTACTTGGGTTTGCTTTAACAAGCTCCCCCTCAACATATACATTAAATTTCAGAAGATAAGATATCATGCACAGCAGATTACCCAAAAGAAAACCATTCATTCATTTAAGTTTTTACAAGTTATGGCAATCATAATATTTAGAATATAGTTCAAAACAAAGAATTATGTCATTCAAAAAGCAATACAACGAGAAGGGCCAGTCCTAAGTTCTAATCACTTCTTCTTTGACTTGGACTTCTTGCTGTAGGTCTTGCCAGAGGACTCTGCTGCAGTCTTTCCAGTTTGTTCAGACTTCTCCTTCTTTTTGGCAACATCAGGAAGTTGAACAAAGTCAGCAGGAAGAGGAATTTGAGACACTGGAATTGCCTGATGAGGCACAGAAACAAATGGCAGATCTGGATTAAGCCTAGGCAAAGACTCAGATGCTTTAGAATTGGAGTCCTCATCATCATCAAAGAGTTCAAGAAGTTCGTGCATTTCTTGTCTAGTGACAGCCAATTGAGCTCTTCGTGCCTCTGAGAGACCAAAAGTGGAAATAGGTAAATGAGCAGGAGTACGAAACATTTTTTCAAGCCTTAATCTTTGAGCTTGTAAGAGAGCATTATGAGTAATAGCCTCGAGATCAACATAGGGCACAATGCTTCTCTCTTCATTCAGGGTCACTTGCACAAAGGATGAAGTGGTGATGGCTGCCACCAGTTTTTCAACTTGCTCAGATTCTTGGGATGAGAGGATTGAATCCTGAGCAACTTCAAGAATATGCTCATGGGAGCTTGGTTCCAGAGATGCCTCTTCCTCTATTCCATAGTCCAAGGGAGGACAAGGACTTGTCTCATCATTGGAGGCCTATGGTGTGGACAATGTGTTAGCAGCTTTAGTATCATGCATTGCATTACCAGGTTCAGGTAAGGCTAGCACAAAAGGACTTAAAGGCTCAAGTGTAGGAGATATGACAGGCTTAGAAAACCCTGGCTGAGGTGGAGCTGATGTGGAGGGAATGACACTCCTTATGTCTTCATATGCATCAGAAACCACTTTGATATTCTTTACCAACTAATGTATCTGATCTTGCAGATGAGCAAACTTGGCATTTTGCTCATCTCTAACGCTAAGTATGAGTGTAGACAGGCTGTCATACAACTCAGTGATCTTGGTTGACTTTCCTTGAGTAGATGGAGTGGATGGTACTTGAGCTTGAGTGGGCTGAGATGGATATGGTCCATGCTGAGAAGTCTGAGGTATGGATTTTACAGCAGCCTCAGATGTTCCTTCTTGCTGTTGGGAGGCTTCCTCATTAAAGAAAAGGTATTCAGTCTTTCTAGCTCCCTTTCCAATCCATCTTCATCCATCTTTCATCTTTCTTGTCTATTTCCATACTTTGCAGCTCTTCTTCTTTGAAGATTTCAGTAAGCTTCTCTTTTTCTTTCTCAAGATGTTGGATTCAGACATACTGAAGTATCCTAGAGATGATTGCTGCATAGGGAAGGATGGAATCTTTCCTTTGATCTCTTGCCTTGATCATGCGTTGGAGGATAATGTGTCCCATGTTGATGAGCTTTCCACGCATAATAGTTGTCATCACATGTGCTTCAGCTCTTGTAATCAGATTGAAACTACCTCCTTTGTTGAAGATAATCCTGGACACAATATAGTGTAGGATTCTGACTTGAACACTGAGATCAGTAGGCTTCAGCAAGCTTAGAGGTGGCCTGTTTTCTTTTCTTCTAAACAGAGTGTTCAGAATTATGCTTTCCTTATAGTTCAGAAAAAGGCCCTCCTTCTTCATCAGTGGTTTCAGCCTCATCCATATACTTTGAGGCTATGATGTCTATCTTCAAACCATCTTGCCTTGGAATTTCTAAAACCTCATTAAAGGTTTCATCTGTTAACCAGATGGTCCTAGACCTCAGAGTCACTTCCCACTTCTTCTTTTTGTTATTGAATTTCAGATAGGCATACCAGGTTTTCACTACCTCATCATCATATCTTTCTAGTATTTTCAACAGATTTTTGTATCTTATCATCCATAGCCCAACATCAAAATTGTTGGAAACCAGGAATTCTTCCAAATTTATGCAATGAGGCTTGATTACCTTTTTGCTGATGAATTTGGAAGTGTGTTTTCCAAGAATATGATCATTACTCCACAATGGTAATGAGGTCAGTTGATATTCTCCAGATTCAGTGCTAGAAGATGCAATAGTTATAGGAGTAGCAAGAACAATAAGCTCTGCTTTCTTCGAAGGAGAGGGAGCAGATTTCTTCAAGCATACCTTTTAAGTAGTTTTTTGCCTTTTGGAGGGTGTTGTCTTGCTAGATTCGCCCTTTCTTTTATGAGTTTCACTCTCTTTTGAGGCATATTGAGATTTTACAGACCTCTTTGGCCGTGACTCTCCTTTCCCAACTTCTGGATTCTTCACTCTTGCCATTTTTGTTGAGGAATGATTTAGAAGGATGAAAAGAGTGGGTTTATATGGTGCGAAAAGGAGTTTAATTGGTGAGAAATGACGGTTTTCAAATATAGTTAATGGGAATTAAGGAAAGAATCAGAACAGACTTGAGAAAGATATGAATGCGTCTGTTCAGAGGACGACCTTTGGTTTTAACGTATGTAACTGCTGAACAGACGAATTTTGAGAGGTCAAAATTTGAACTTCGAGCAGTTACAAGTTAACCCATGCAGTTACGCTTATTGACAGATGAATTTTCTTCTGGAAGTTTGTCTAACAGAGACTTGGTTCAGGAGACCACGCAAGAACAGACGAACTTAGCTTCAGCAAAGTTCAAACTTTGAAAGAACAAACAATAAGCAATCATGAACAAAACAAGCAACAGATGAATTTTATTTATGAAAATTCATCTTTCAGTGAATTAATAATGAGAACATGCTATAACAGACGAATTTTGATTCAAAAATTCGAATTTTAATATTTTGTAAAGAGTCTTCAACATGTGTATGTTGAGAAATGAAGATTCGTATATTAGTCATGTTGAACAGAGACTACATTTGTATTTTATTTTTGAAAATTTGAATTTCTGTTGTTCAACAGAAGAATTTTGAAGGACAAAAGAGTACTGTTACAGTGAGCAGCCAACTGAAATTCGTTTGATGGGCATCCAAATTCGAATGTTAGGCATACTATATTGATGAAAACGCAGTTTAATCATGGAAATTCGTCTAACAAACATCTAAAATGCGAAATTCAACTTCCTGAACTTACAGAACAGATCCAGATGCTCAAATTTCTAGCTTTCTTTTTCATCTTTTCATTGTGTCATCTAGATCAGCTCCATTATATGGTTTTGTCATCATTTGAACTTGTGAGGAGCACTTGTACTTTATATTAAACATACTCTGATGCCAAAGTTAGGATTGATTCAATGTCAGAAACTTTAATTGAGATAAGTATTAGGACATACTTACAGTTCATTGGGATTTACCAAACTCAATTCTCTTCTGATTTTACAATGTCTATCCTCTGAAAGGGGCTTTGTCAAAATGTCAGCAACTTGATCCTCGGTAGGGACATATTCTAATCTTATTTCTCCTTTCAGAATATGATCCCTTATAAAGTAATGCCTAACTTCAATATGCTTTGTCCTTGAATGTATGATAGGATTTTTTGTGATGTTAATAGCACTTTGGTTGTCACATATTATTGGTATCTCCTTCATCTCAATCTCAAGATCTTCAAGTTGTTGCTTTATCTAAATAACTTGGGCACAACAGCTACCAGCTGCAACATATTTAGCTTCTGCAGTAGATAGAGCCACACTGTTTTGCTTCTTGCTGAACCATGACACCAGTGATCCTCCAAGGAACTGACATGTTCCATTTGTGCTTTTTCTGTCAGTTTTGGATCCAGCAAAGTCAGCATCAGTGTATCCAATGAGATCTTCTCCATTGCCCTTTAGGTACCAAAGTCTCATTTCTGATGTTCCAATTAAATATCTGAAGATGCATTTTACAGCAGTTGCATGGGATTCTTTAGGACATGATTGAAATCTTGAACACATACAGATAGTGAACATGATGTCAAGTCTGCTAGCTATTAGGTATAGCAGAGATCCAATCATTCTTCTGTATTGGGTTATGTCAAAAGTTTTTCCTCTTTCATTCATATCAAGCTTAGTTGCAGTAACCATAGGAGTTCCCATTGGCTTTGCTTTTTCCATGCCGAACTTTTTCAGTAGCTCTTTCAGATATTTTGATTGGTTAAGGAAGATACCATCAGCACCTTGCTTAATTTGCAGTCCAAGGAAGAAGTTAAGCTCACCCATCATTGACATTTCGAACTCACCTTGCATTAGCTTAGAGAAATTCTTACAAAGAGATTCATTAGTAGCACCAAATATAATATCATTAACATAAATTTGAACAATAAGTAAATCTTTGTTTTCTTTCTTAGTGAACAAAGTAGTATCTACTTTTCCTCTACTGAATCCCTTTTTAGTTAGAAAGTTGCTTAGTCTTTCATACCATGCTCTAGGAGCTTGTTTTAAACCGTAAAGAGCTTTCTTTAGTTTATAAACATGGTTTGGTTTTGTAGAGTCCTCAAAGCCTGGAGGTTGGTCTACATAAACTTCTTCCACGATATATCCATTCAGAAAAGCACTTTTCACATCCATTTGATATAACATTATGTTTTTCATACATGCATATGACAACAGAATTCTAATTGCTTCTAATCTTGCAACTGGAGCAAAGGTCTCTTCAAAATCAATACCTTCTTCTTGATTATATCCTTTGGCAACCAGTCTTGCTTTATTTCTGATTATTATTCCTGATTCATCAAGTCTATTTCTAAAGACCCATTTAGTGCTAATGATAGGGTGATTTTTAGGTTTAGGCACTAAATCTCAAACTTGATTTCTTTCAAACTGATTTAATTCATCTTGTATAGCTAGAATCCAGTATTCATCAGTTAAGACTTCTTCAGTACACTTAGGTTCAATTTGAGAAATGAAAGCACAGTTGATCATCTGATCTTTTAACTATTTTCTAGTTTTAACTTTCTCTTGAACATTCCCAATCACTTGATTAATAGGATGATTCCTTTGATATCTCCAAGCTCTGGGAAGTTCTTGAGATATATCTTCATTATTCTAATCCTCAAAGTCTTTCTCCTGAATATCTTTCTCCATGTTAATAGACTCAGATATTTTGGGAGGTTCAGTTTTACCTTCTTCAGAAATATCCAAGTTCTTAAAATTCGAAATAAGATCATCTTCTTCAGTAACATGCTTGGAAACTGTTTCATTTTCAATAAACACAATATGCACAAATTTCTCTATAGATTTAGTCTTCTTATTGAAAGTTCCATATGTTTTACTTCTACTAGAATAGCCTAGAAATATATCTTCATCAGATTTGGCATCAAACTTACCCAGATTTTTCTTTCCATTATTGTGGATGAAACATTTACAACCGAACACATGCAGATGTGAAAGGTTTGGCTTCCTTCCTTTGTACAGCTCATAAGGAGTCTTCCCCAGAATTGGTCTGATATGGGCTTTGTTTATGATGTAACTTGCTGTGTTAACTGCATCAGCCTAGAATACTTGAGAAAGTTCCTTAAATTTAGCATTGCTCTTATCATTTCTCCTATTATTCTGTTTTTCCTTTCCACCGCACTATTCTGCTAAGGAGTTCTTGGAGCTGAGAAGTTGTGATTAATTCCATGTTCATCACAGTACTCCAAAAAGCACGAATTCTCAAACTTTCCTCCATTGTCAGACCTGATAAACACAATAGAAATACCCTTCTCATTTTGCACTTTCTTAGCTAAGGTCACAAATGCATCAAATGTTTTACTTTTGGAAGAAAGAAACAAAGTCCAGGTAAATCTAGAGTAATCATCCACAATCACAAGAACATACAAATTTCCACTAATGTTTTTTATTCTAGATGGACCACTCCGATCCATATGCAATAGTTGCAGTGGTCTAGAAGTAGTGACTAAATTTTTAGATTTAAATGATGATTTGGTTTGTTTTCCTTTAAGGCATGCATCACATTCTTTATTATTTTCAAAAGAGATTTTTGGTAAGCTAGTGACTAACTCATTCTTAACCAATTTTGGCAGTTGATTCATGTTAACATGTGCTAATATTCTATACTACAACCAACTATCATTATTCTGACTAATCAAACAGATAGAATTTAAGGAAAGAAGTTCATCAAGATCAATAGTATAGCAATTACCATCCTTTTGAGCCTTGAGAATTACTTTGTGATCACTTTTTCGGATGATCAGGCAAAATTTTGAGTCAAACAGTACCTAGTTACCTTTGTCGCATGTCTAACTCACACTCAGCAGATTGTGATTGAGGTCAATTATAAACAACACCTCTTCAATAGATGTTTCAGGATTCTTGCCTATAATGTCAATTCCAACAATTTTGCCGTATTGATCACCTCCAAAGGTCACCTTTTCTCCCTTTTTATCTCTAAGGGTGATGAACTTCTTCTTATCACCAGTCATGTGGTTTGAGCAAGCACTGTCCATATACCATTTTTTGTTCTTTCTTGCTTTAAGACAAATCTGCAAAATAAATTTCAAAGTTTCTTTTTAGGTATCCAAATTTGCTTGGATCCTTTTCTGTCAGTGGCATTTTCCCTAGATACAAGTGTATCTTTGGGAACCCATTTTACTTTTCTGTCAAGTCCAATTTTCTTCAATGCACATGAACTGGAAATATGTCCCTTCTTGTTACAGAAGTGACAGGTGATGAAAGGATTGCTAGATTGTGATGCAGGAAGAAAACAATGCAAATAATATTTTTGTTTTACATATTTTGGTTGATCATAGGATTCAATGCAATTCAAGGTATGATCTTTCTTTTATGCCCATTAGCCTGCACAACATGCCTCATATACAAATTTTGATTTTATCTTTTTAATCCTTTCTTTTACTGCACAAGGATCATAGCCAAGTCCAGCCTTTCCTTGTGTGATTCTCTGACTTCCTATTAATGCAAACAACATATCTTTACCCTTAGTAAGTCTAGCCATTCCTTTCAGTAGATAGTCATTAGTTTGCTTTAATTCGATACATGATGTACAACAAGTACATTCAGATTTATGCAGAGATGTAATTTCAGAACTACTGCACTGAGATTCTAGCTTATTAATCCTTTTCTTAGCCTGTCTTAGTTCTTTAGCTGTCTCAATAAATTCATCATGCAGTTCATGAAATGCATCAAGTAATTCAGAATAGGAAGGTTCAGATTTATATACCTCATCCTCATGATCACTGATGGATGGATCTTGAGTTTCTTCTGATACAAGTGCCATTAAGCAGATATTGGCAATTTTATCTTCATTATCTTCTTCATCTGAGCCGTTGCCCCAGATTGATGAGACATATGCCTTCTTCTTCATGCTCTTGTCAACAGCTTTCTTTTCCTTCTCTTGCTTCTTTAGAAATTGTGGACAATCATATTTGATGTGCCCTTATTTTTTGCATTCGTAGCAGGTGACAGGTTCTTTTCCATCTTTCTTGTTGTCTGATGCTGCTTCTTTCTTGAAAAATCTTTTATTTCTTTTCTTGTTGTAAAGTCTTCCAAATTTTCTGACCATCATAGTTAGAGTTTCTTCATCTAATTCATCTCCATCATCAGATTCTTCTTCCTTTTCTTCAGCAGCTTTCAGAGCAAGACCTTTCTTTTTCCTGTCTTGTCTTACTTCCTTGAGAACCTTTATCTTTCCCTCATATTCTTTAAGACTATCGAAGAGGGCTGTGACTGAGGTCATTGATTCTCCTTAGGCTTCCTCAATTGCTGTTACTTTGGGTTGCCATTCTAGAGGAAGAGCTCTAAGAATTTTTCTCACCTTCTCTGGCTGGGTGTACTCCTTGCCAAGACTCTTCAATTGATTCACAATAGGGGTGAATCTCTTTTATAGCTCTTTGATGCTCTCTCATTCCACCATTCTGAAGCTTTCGTATTCACCAATGCAGGAGTTCAATTTGTTTTCTCTTACTCCACTGGTTCATGAGTGATTTTTAAAGTGTCTCACATACCTTTGGCTGTGGAACATTATGACACTCTGTAGAATTCGTCTTGGTTTAATGCACTGACCAGGCAGTATTCTGCCTTAAAGTTCAACAAGACTCTTCTCATATCTTTCTCATTCCATTCGTCCTCTGGCTTTTCCTTGTATTTTCCATCATCCTGCAGCTTCATTGGGACAAAGTCTCCCTTCTAGATGACAGACTAGATGTCTCGATCAATGGACTGGAGGTAGATCTGCATTCTCATCTTCCAGTATCTATAGTGTTCTCTATTAAAGCCAGGTGGTCTATTTGTGTTGTTTCCCTCAGGTAGTATACTTTCTCCAAAGCCAGCCATTGAATTTCCCGGACAATTAGATCTTTTGTTTGGGAATTCGGGCTTTGACACCACCTGTTAGATGTGCTGGCTTTCCAAAAGGAGGGGTGAATTGGGAAGATTAAAATTTTCTGCAAAAGTCAAGAGTATAGTAAAGATAGAAGAAACAGTAAAACAGAGTAAAAAAGAATATCAATGTAAAAGCAGTAAAGAAGAAGGGTAGATACATAAGTTTATCTTGGTTCGGTCTCTCTATCTTGATCTACGTCCAGTCCCCAAGCAACTACTTAAGATTTTCAACCATCCTGCAAGAATTCAGTGGGCTTCTTGCAATTGACTCAGTAAAACATTGATGCTTTGTTCTTAGAGCTTACAACTTCTCTCTTTGCACTCTAGCTAAGTGCTTCCTAAATCCCTTATGATATCCCCTCACAAGAAAATCTTTCTTCTAGATGAAAATAAGATTGATTACAAAGAATGAACTTTTTAATTTAGAGTGTATGTGAAAGTTGAAGTGCAGAAGTATGAAGTATGAGAGTAAAAGACTTTGAATTGAGAATCTGACAGAGTTTCAGTAAATACTTTGTTAAAATCGTTACCCACAACTTCAAATGAGGTTTTATTTATAGATTTAGGTCTTAACTATATGTTAGAGACAATTCTATCCGTTAGAGAAGTTATCCAATGGTTGTTCTGAAAAACTATCCATTCACCAACCATATTTAATGCTTCAAACACTCAAAGTTCGAATTTTGGTAGGTCAATAGACGAATTTCAAAGATATCGAAGGTTAAAGACTTTAACATTAAGCTTTAAAGTTTGTCTGTTATAAATCAAAGTTCAAATTTCCATTATTGAAAAACATTTCTGTGTTGGAACATACAAATTTTCAAGTTGAAGTTCTTATTAGTGTGAACAGTAGTGCCATATTCCAATTTTGGTACCCAAAATTCATCTGTCAGTGGGCAGCTCAATAAGGCACAATAGTTCATCTTTTCAAAATTCAAATTTTCAAGATTCAAAGTTCATCTGTCAGAGAGCTCTCATCAGACTTAGTTCAAAGTTCGAATTTCCAAATACCAATATTCGTATGTCAACAGATTGTTATAACAGACTTGCAAGCTTTGTTTCTAAAATTCGAATTTTCATAAGCAAAGGTTCGTCTGTCAGTGAGCTCATTTTGGACTCTTTCTAAAATTTATTTTTCAGATGAACTTTGACATTCCTCAGACGAATTTTTCATTTTCATAAATTGTGTTATATCAGAAATTCGAATTTTCAAAACTCGAAGTTCGTCCGTTAAGAAGGGCTCTTGTCAGATTGATCTTAAAGTTCAAATTTCTGTACTCAAAGTTCGTCTGTCCGAGGAGTCTCTTTTCTGACTAACTAATTTTCAATTCGAAATTCGAATTTCAGAAGCCAAAATTTGAATTTTCAAAGCAATAGATCAACTTTAAAACTTTAAACTTCATCTGTTACTAATTGTTTTTCAAGTATTCCATGAATCAACATGGAATCATATTTCTAAAAACTTTCTTTTGCCAATTCAAAGTTTTTTACTCAATTCAAACACAATAATAAATCCTATATCAAATCTTGTGCTGATTTTACTTGGATTTCTTCATTTGAGATCTTCCATGCACCTTTCATATCTTCTTTTCAAGCTCTAGAAGGTTAGTTTGGAATCATCAAAACACTTGATTCAACACCTGTAAAACCCAAATTTGGTGTAGTGACACTATCTTCACAACTGTTGCAATTGTGAAGAGTATCAAGAACAAACATTGGTGGTTTTACATCTCATGCCAAAAATGCCTTAAGAGTGTTACACCAGATAGATCAAGATGTTTTTGTGACAAGTGTAAAAACATTGTGAAGGCTGTAGTCCCCAGGTTTTTTTTAATTATTTTGTAATCCTTTTTTTTTCTTCCTAATCTCTTTGCTTGATGATGTGATCCTATTTTTATTGTTGATCCATTCCTGATTGATATTTCTTTGCCACTTCCAAGTTTCAATTCCGTGTAGTTAATGATAGTGGATGTGCAAGCTTTCTTATTTTTGATCAAGAATTTTGCAAGCTTATGAATTGCATTGCTCTCAAAATTAGAGAAATGGCTTATAAGGTAAGTCTACATAGTGACCATTGTTGTTAACTCGGCAAGTCAACTCGGTAAACTCACCGAGTTAACGTGCTAATAGATGAAAATGAGATAACTCAGACCCAGTCGTGACTCGGTGAAACTCGTTCCTAACTCGTACAAAAACGGTGGGCTTGCTATTTTCTAACCGAGTTGGGCGAGTTGAGAAAGTTTACATTAGATCCAATCAGAAAAAGTAAAACAAGACCAAACTAGTGTGAAAATAAAAGTGTTAGCTTGCCCTAGAAAAATATTTTGAAGCATCGTCCTTCTCTTTGTTATAATCTCTCGAGTCTTGCCGCCTTCACTGCTTGTGTGTTCTCTGTTCAGCCATTTTCCAGTTTCCACCATTAATAAGTGTGTTACCATCTTTGAGGAGAGAAAAACCAAAAGAAGAAGAAGGTAGAGAAGAGTGACCAAAAAGATTACATGGTAAAGAAAGTTGAAAGGAAAGAAAAGAAAGAAAAAAATTGACTATGCGGTACGCCTATTATTTTTTTAAGCCTTGGGGAGAAGAGCCAGTAGCATCACGTGATTATTGAAAAAGAGAGAGAATTTGGGAATTGGCAATTGGGAAGCTTTTACTGAGAAGGTCAGGTTTCTTTTTTATATGTAGTTACTTTTTGACATTTTGCATTTAGACCTTTAAAAGAATTGCAAAAAGATAAAAAAAAAAAAAAGTAATGGTAATTGGTCAGCTTAAGCATACTGACACTAACTGACATGAATGGTTTTTCCATATTTTGACTTTTCATACTTTAAGCCATTACAAAAAGACAAAATGCCATATAGTTAATTTAAGGAAAAGTAATTTAAGTTTTTACAAATTTAAATAAAAAAATAGTTAATAGTTGGTGGGGTCCCTTGATCTAAATTAAATAAAATTGATAATACTGATATTAATTTTTCATCACTTGTATAGTTGTATATACTATTTTTCTAGGTTTATATTCTTTAGTATACTTTTGTATATTTAGCTTTGTTAATTATGTTATCTTTTTTATTTTAGAAGTTTTGTTGAATATTGACCACTTGATTAGTAGTCAATATATATAGAAAATATGTCTTCAAGTGCAAGTGGGGCTATTGGCAAAAAGGTTGTTGCTGCAAGGAAAAATTATCCTGGTAATAGGTCTGATATAGAATGGCATCACGGGAAGGATGTTGATGGGAATGATAAAAAAGTACAATGTAACTATTGTGACAAAGTTGTCAGTGGAGGCATCTACAGGTTTAAACACCACTTAGCTGGTACTAAAATAGATGTTGAAACTTGTATAAATGTTTCTGATGATATGAGGAAAACAATGTTGCAACATGTTTACGATGCCAAATGCACATCATCTAAAAGAAAAAAATAATCGGTTGATGTTGGTGAAGAAGATCAATATGCACAAGTAGAGCTTGAGTAGCAAGGAAAAGATAAAGGAATCATGAATTTCTTGAAAAATTCAAAAAATAATAATAAGGAGATAGGTAACACTTAATAAACTATCAATCAGATGTTCAAAAGAGATTTGAGGGAAGAAACTTGTCAACAAGTAGCACGATTTTTTTACACAAGTGCTATTCCTTTTAATTGTGTGAAAAATCTGAAATTTACAAAAATGTGTGTGATTATAGGAAGATATGATATTGGATTCAAGCCTCCTTCTTATCATGAGATTAGAGAGAAGTACCTAAATTTGGAAGTAAAAAACACAGAGGCCACACTAGAGTAATTCAAGAAGGAATGGACAACAACAGGTTATTTTATCATGTCAGATGGGTGGACTTATAGAAAAAGACAATGAACTTGCAATTTTTTTGCGAACAGTCCTAAAGGAACAATATTTTTGTATTCATTGGATACTTCTGATATCTCTAAGACTACTAACAAAGTTTTTGACATGCTTGATGTAGTTGTAGAGAAAGTGGGGGAGAAAAATATGGTACAGATAATAACTGATAATGCTGCAAATTACAAAGCAGCTGGACAAAAATTAATGGAGAAGAGAAAATATTTGTATTAGACACCATGTGCAGCCCATTGTATTGATTTGATGTTGGAGGATTTTGAAAAAAAAATTATGTTGCATCAAGAAACCATAAGCCGGAGTAGAAGAATCACAATATATATTTATAGCAGAACAATGCTCATTAGCTTTTTAAAGAAATTTACAAATAGGCAAGATTTAATTAGGCTAGCTACAACTCTGTTTGCTATTGCATATTTGACGTTGGCATGCCTTAATGAACATAAAGCAGCATTGATAAATTTGTTTAGCTCTAAGGAATGGAAGGATAGTAAATTTTCGTCTACCAAAGATGGAAAAGAAGTGGCAAGAAGTGTTTTGGATAATAGTTTGTGGAAGAATATTATATTATGCCTTAAGACTGCTGCATCCCTCATTAAAGTTCTTAGCTTGGTAGATTCAGATGAAAAGCCAGCTATGGGATTCATATATGAAGCAATGGAAAGTACAAAGTAAAAGATTATTGGCAACTTCAATAATATCAAAAAGAGGTAAATAGTAAATTTAGTTTTTGCATTTAATTTTGTATTTTGACTTTATTTCTTATTACTTGTATTTTAACTTTGATTTTTATTAATTATTGTAGTTATGAACAAGTCTTGAATATAATTGATGAGAGATGGGAAGCTCAACTACATAGGCCTTTACATGCTGCTACATACCATCTCAATCCTCATTTTCACTACAATGCTGATTTCAAACCTGATTATGGGATTAAACAAGGATTGTATGAATGCTTAACAAGAATGGTTGAAGACCAAGATGAAAGAAATAAAATTGAGCTTCAATTAATTGACTTCCACTATGCAAGAGGCATGTTTGGACGTGACACTGCACAAGCATTAAGAACAAGAATGCATCCAGTAGAATGGTAGGATTCCTATGGAGATGAATGCCCAAAACTTAAAAAAGTTGCAATTAGCATTCTTAACTTATGTTGCAACTATTCTGGTTGTGAATGTAATTGGAGTGCTTTTGAGATGGTAAGTAATAAATTTTGGAGTACTTTTATTTCATTATAAATTATAATCACTTTCATTATTAGAATATTGATGATTTCCTTTTTCCATTTTATTTAGATTCATACCAAGAAAAGAAACCGTTTGCACCAAAAAAAATGAATGACTTGGCATTTGTGATATGCAATTTGAAGCTAAGGAGGAAGGAAAACAATAGGTCCTATGTTTATGACTTCGATGATATTCATTCTGATAATGAATGGATAACCGAAGGGAGAATAAATGAAGATAATGTAGATGAAGAAGATGATGAGATTGATCAACCTACTGAAAATAACGAGAACATTGATAACTGTAGTCTTGAGCCAAAGATAGAGCTTGATAGTTATTTTGAGGTTGATTTAAATGTTGATTTAAATATTGATAATTTAGGTGATGATAATTTGAATATGACTTTGGATGATGGCGGTGATAACAATGGTGGTAAGGTAGGTGGAGATAGTGTTAGTGATGCTGAAGATGATGGAGATGATAATAATCGAACATTTGAAGATCTTTGTTGAATTTTTATTTATATGTTTTATACTTGTTTATGTTCAATGACTTTATGTATGGATTTAGTTGAAATTTTTTATATCAAATACTATGAATTATGAAATATAGATGACTTTATTTTAAATTAGTATGATTTGAATTATTTTTTAATTATGTAATTATATATTTTAATAATATTTATTAATAACAGTAAACTCTTCCGAGATCACGATACGAGTTTACCTACCCCATTACGAGTTTATCTAGAATCACGAGTTTCACAACCTTGATAGTGACAACTTTAATGGATCAGGATATAAAAAATGATTACCAACCATTTTAGTTATTCATGGTCTTGGTTGTATTTTTTACAATTTTGCCAACCTATTAATCGTATATAGGCAACTAGGGATGTTAACTAAACACCAAATTGCTTTGACATGATCCTAGGGAAGAAATATATTTTCAAGGTCAGGGTTTCTGGAAGCCATTTTGGAGGGATCTCATTAGGCTATATTTTTCTACGCATATTAGATGATGAAAATTTGATTAATTTTTGGGTGGAAGATGTGCTGAGGTCAATTGATCAACCTTACTACCACATGATTCATCAAGTGACCATGTATGCATTGCAATGCTATGTGTTCATTCAAATATATATATCCATGAATTTTATTACCATAATGCCTCATTTTTTCTAGGGTTTGGAATCATCATTGGTTGGTAATCCCAGTTCGTTTACTCCTGTTGAGAAAGCAAAGGCAAGTTATTGTAGCAGTTGAAGATGATGAGCTTGGTGAAGCACCCACGAACTTGAAGAAACGAATTAAAATTGAGAAGTGATCCGGTGGTTGAGCAATCATGTTTGGTTGTTTTTCTTTCTCTCTTTTTTAGATAATGTATTCTCTTGTGTCTGTTGATCTTTTTCTAATAGGAGTGCCTGTGATTATCTTACTTTCAAGTTGGAATAAATATGCATTTTATTCATTGAAGTGAGTTTTTTCAAATATATTATCACTATCAGAATGCAAAAAGACTTACAGCTTTTGCATGATGGTTTTGTGTGTTATGTAACTTGTTAGACATGTATCAGTTCAACTAATACAAAAAAAAAATCTGGTATGGGAAATTGAACTTTGTATAGAAGATTTAACTAAGGGTTTCATAAAAAAAAATAAGGGTTGTGGGGTCATTTTAAATGGGAAATTGTGCCCACTCCTAAACTAATGTTGATGTCATGATTACTTTATATATCCAATTTAATATTTATTGAGTTTTAGAGTTAGCTTGATATGTTTTATGAAACAAAAAAAGGATTTTGTTGCTAATTAAATATAGGTATTCAACTAACAAAGTTGGTTGGGTTCCTTCAAATATGCTACCTTGGGTTCAATCCTAGGAATACTCTTAGTGTTAAAAAAAAAGTGTATTCAATATAAATTTAAATTATATATATTACTTATTAACTTATTAGTACTCTCTAGAACTATTTGTTTTACTATATTGACTATAAAATTAATATTTTGTATTTATATTGTTATTGTTGTGCTTTAATACTATACATTTTGAAAATATTTATATGAATTGAAGTTATTTATACATATTAATTTAAATATTGAGATATTTAATTATAGTATATGTTTATAATAAATAATTAAAAATAATAATATTTTTATATAAATATATGAATTTTGAGTCTATATCTATCCATAACATGCAAGATATTAAATTAATATTACTTTAGATGAAACTGAATCAACAACAATATCCACAATTAATAACAAGTTTTATATCATATTTTATTTTATAACATTAAATTTAATGATAAATCTTAATAAATAATTTTGAATTTGTAATGTTATCAAAGTACATCCGTTTCATATATTTTCCAATAAAAATTTTTATACATAATGTAATTTTAAAATTTAACTATAATAAAATACAATAGTATTCTGGCAAAGAAAAATATAATAGCATTAATAACAGTAAGTCAATTATTTTGTGGTTGTTAAATCCATGATATGAGTTTTATAATATGCTAATGCATGGTCGATTATTATAATTTGTTTAAAAAAATAGTCCCTTATTATGCGTGTCGACTTACAAAATTAATTTTATTATTATATATCCTTATACAAATACTGAAAATTTTCCAAAAAAAAATTGATAATAGCAATCAACAGGATAACTATAATTTAGGAGATTATTGCCATGCGCACGAGAGAGGACATTGTATTTGTAGCAATTAACTCATTTTATATATGGAGAGATTGCAAAATTTTGACTTTAACAAAGAATATGAGGCTATTTGCAACAAATTCAGAAGTCATGAGTAGAGAGTTACATGAGTTTTCAGAGTGGATAACTTCCATAGGTGATGGACTCATTGAGCCTAATCAGAAATTGCTATTCCAGCAAATCTCCTCTTAGATGCTGCAATTGATCCTATTAAATGTATTGTTGAGTCCATGTACCCTAATCTAATTGACAACCTCAACGACTCATGATACTTTAGAGACAAAGCAATATTAGCTCCTACCTTATCAGTTGTTGATGATGTTAATCAGTATATGCTATCCATGCTTCCTAGTGAGAAAGTACTATATTTGAGTTCTGATAGCATATTCAAGCAAGATGAGAACGTTGATTCTATTAATGATGTGCACTCTACTAAATTCTTGAATTCTATTTCTATGTATGGTCTTCCTGATTATGCAATACGACTAAAAGTTGGTGCACTTATCATGTCAATGAAAACTATTGATAAATCATTAGATTTGTGTAATTGTACGCATCTCGCTGTAACTAGGATTAGTAAGCATGTTCTACAAGCAAGGATGATATATGGGCCTAATGAAGGTATGAAAAGATGTATCCTGAGAATGACAATTATACTATCTGATTCTAGGCTCCCATTTAATATTCGCAGGATGCAATTCCCTATTATTTTGTCATTTGCTATGATCATAAATAAAAATCAGGGTCAAAGTTTGTGTAATGTTGGTTTGTATTTATCTAAGCCTGTTTTCACTTATGGTCAACTATATGTTGCCATGTCACATGTTCAAAGTGGACAGGGTTTAAAAATCCTAATTTTAGATCAGGATGGTAAACCTATAAACACAACATCTAATGTAATATACAGGGAAATCTTCAATAATTTATAGTGACAAATTTCAAATTCTTGCTAATGTGTTATTCTATTGTAGCATGATATATTAATTTGTAATAATTTTTTCATGGTTATCTAATATAAATTATGAATTATATATTCAAATCTATAATTGAAATATAATCTTACTAAATTTGTATTGATTTAATAGTTTAAATTGTATATAAGAAAAAGAACATCCCATGCATCATATGGGTGCCATGCTATATTAACACAAAGAAATAGGTCAACTAACTCATCAAGATACATGTGAATCCCACTATAATCAATGCCCATTAAAATATTATACCACTCCACAATTAATTGAAAAACCACAATATAAATCACCTCCTATAGTTTCTTATTTTGGTATTTTTGGTATGTCCTTTAGTGGAATAATCAACTCATTCAAAACAATGGATGATGACCTAAAGGTCCAGTGTCTTCACCACAGCAAGCTGAGTTCTTTTCCATGGAACCAACTTCTCTATTTCTCTACGTACATGAAATTAATATTCTTAGATCTGCCTTTCGAAATATTTATTGTTTAGTATGTTGTATGGATGGCATTAATAGGTTACGTTTGGTCTACTCTTGTATCTAATGTTTGAATTGTATTGATCCTTTATCCAAAAAAAAAAAACCTCTCATTGGTATGTCATGGATAGTAACTTTCATGTCTACCCAAACTCCTCTATTTGTCACACACAAGAACACTACTTTATCAATTGCAAAACCTCTATTTGTCACACACTAGCAAAGGCATCTCCAGATTTGTACTATAACTCATTCTAAAGCTTGATGATGAAGATGAATAGCATATGACCTAGGTTTAGAAGCTTGTTTGGTGCTTCATCAAACACACTAATGAAAATAATTGGTTTTTCTTTCAGGAGCTTTAGGTCATACTTGTCACATTCGAAAAAATGGGACGTGGACGATGCACGGAGAAAGAAAAAGAGACAAATTGTGAAACGAGACAAATTGTGTTTCAAAACGAAAACCGACTTGTTAAGAGTTGCCACCAAAATTTTGAGGGAAAATCTTGGAAAACCAAATTAGTGAGGAAAATGATGGTCTGCGTAATCAGAGTTGGGTTTAGGAGTCGATTATATGTGGGGAACCTGTTAGGTATCCCACAATACCCATTCCTAGGAATGGTTATCTTACATTGATTATGCAAATTAATATGACTTTAAAAATATTTTGATTTTTCTTTTATCATTCACATGCAAGAATAAGGGTAGAGAAAAAAAAGAAATTAAGAAAATTTGAAAAACCAAATAAAGGAAAGAAATTAACTTGGAAAAATCAAGGAGATTTTAGAATAAAAATGAGGAAAAAGAATTATGAAGTAAAGTGAAAAATATTTATTTATTTACAAGGGTAGACTTGACCCAGGATCAGAGCCTGGGTCCTACGTACCCTGTAATGGAGAATCAAAGTCCATGTAATTCGATTACCTTTTTGCAAACAAAATAATTTTCTGAGATTGAGTTGGTATGTTTTAACTTGCAAAAAATATCATTTACTTACTTTTATTTTATTTTGTTTGAAAATATTTTTTGTTTTTCTTTATTTTTTTGAAAATATTTTTATTAGATTTTTTAGCTTTGAAAAATTATCATATTTTTTATGCTGTTAAAAATTTTTATTATTTTTTTATATGAAAAAAATCAATCTACCTATTACAGACTCGCAGTCATACCAAATAAATCCATTCCTTAATTACCTCTGAAAGTTCTAAACCTCGCAGTATAAAGGTTTTATTATATATTTAAAGCAATAACTTAGAACATACTATTATTCTTCCATTTTCAAATGATGATCATACTATACCTTTTTGAATAAATTTGGAAAAAAACTTATCATATTATCAAAACTTAATTTTTTGTAAAATATAATTGGTTTCTCAAAAGAAAGTTATTTAACTGATATATCTATGTGAATTCGCAATCTCACTCAATAACTCAGCAAACTTAGATACATGTGTGGGTTCCAAAAACTCATGTGGTATAATTATTAAACCAATTATTTATTTATTCATGTTATTATTTTATTATTTTCTTTATTATTTTGATGGGACAATAAAATTTTGGATGGAAAGGTCATTGAAACCTATTATCAATATACATTCATAATACACTCGTGCAGCTCCATAGACTCACACGGTGTGATTGTTTTAAGGGTTTGTGAAAGCTCTAAAACCTTCGTGACCAATTTTAAAAGCAGACCATATGCCAAATATTTATGAACATGTAAGATTTTGTAATGATACGTGTTGGTGTGCAAACTCATGTAACTTAAACACAATCCTAAGATGAAGAGATGCAAACTCTTGTGTCTTCCTTTTGTCTTCCTTTGATTCAAGGTTGATAGCTTCCATATTGCTTGACTTGATGACAATGACCATGATTTCTCCCAAACTTAGTTCATTCTCCCATATTGCTTGAAAAAGATAAAAGAGGATTATTCATCTTAGACGTTTGGGGCGAAAGAAAACAAGGTAATTCCTTTTAAAAGAACAAAGACCACATGCTAATAAGAAGCAATGCCATTATTCACATGGGGCTAAATAATATCAAAACATTTAACACATTCGACCAAGCATTTTTTGGCTAATCTTCACCCATGTAAGGCAAGCTTTTGAATTGGAATCAGGAACCCCTTTATTGACATACACCCAGAAAGGAAATTTAAGATTCTAAAATCCTTATGTAAACATATGAACACGAGATATTTTTAATCTCAAAACAGTGAGCAAGTCAAGCGTTATGTGAGATCAAGCTTTCAAGTTAGAAATCCTTAATATGCAAGATTTTCTTAGAAACAAATAACCCCAAATCAAGTTTCGAAAATCATATTTGCCAAGCCTAAACTCAATACAAAAACCAGAATCTTATGACCATTAAGAAGTGAATGGGCTTAGACAAAAGAAGGGCGTGAGCCATGCTCCTAATTTTTACCAAGCATACCTTGACAATGCAAAGGTCCATTTTCAATGGTTCAGAATTCGAAGCCATGGACTAAAACGTGCATTGGAGGACACTGGAGCAAGCTATAATCCCCACTACTTTATTTCATTCAAGACCCACATATGACAAACCAAAATCTTTCTCTTAGACGAAGAACAATCAGATTGAACCAAAACATCCAATGACAATCATACAGGCAAATTGTGGCAGTCAATAACAAAACCTTTCTAAACTTGAAGCTAACATTAGATATATGTGAGCCATAAGACAAGCACGCCATATAATTCAAACTCCATTTTTATGACCAAAAGATTCTTAATAAACTAATATGCTTAGTGGCTGACATCATATGAAACCAAATAGGGAATGAAACTTGCAACCCTCAATGCATCAAGATATGTAGATTGAATCAATCAGCATTGCATTCCATAACCAATCAAGACAAAGGGGTAGGGGAACCACAACAACGTGAAAAATTGAGGTTTAAGGAATTTCAAGCCCACTATAACACCTAACTCAACTTTTCACCAATGCTAAACTAACAACAGAGTATTCACCATAAGATTCAAACAAGACCAAAGTTACTTAAGTATATATTCCAACACCAAATCAGTAAACTAATCACACTCAAGCATTTATATTACTATTTTACAGAACACCAAAGCCTTTTAAATAAGTTAAATTCGTAACAAAATCATGGGTAGATTTTCTCTTTCAAACCAGACCTTCAATGTAGGGATACAAATATCCTTAACCATTATGAACAACCTAAGCCAATGTCCAAAACGCCATCTCTGCCATACATAAAGCCTATGAACTTGTTACCATGTTAAACTAGCAGAGAAATATAACAGGCATGTTGAATAACTATGAGGCTATGCCAACATGCTCAATCCATCTCAAGTGTTGTGATCAAAGACAAATCCCCAACAGTAATAGACCAGAAAAAGAAGATTTATGATTCAATAACCAAGGACGACCAATAGAGAAGCAGAATCGAACTCATCTCAAACAAAAATAGAGGAAGGAGGATGAGGTTAAGAGATACCTAGCCACACTGAGTAATCAAATTATTACTGATCCAAATGACACTAGCACTTTATTTCCACCACGAATCCTTGGCCCTTCTTCTAATTCTCAAGCTCGTGTATCATCTCCCTCTTCGCGTCTTCTCCTCCGTCATCGGGCTTCACCGAAACATCTCCCTCCTCTGCTTCAGGCCCCCATATTCAGATCTCCTTTATTCGTCTGAGATTTCACACGCTGTTCTTTGTCTCTCGCTTGCACGGCGTCTCCCATCTCACTCGTGCTTCCCTCCTTTTCTAAGGTTCCTTCCACCTTCCTTTTTAATTTTGGCGCCTCTGTAGGGTCTTTTCTTCGGCCTCCCTCTTGCTCTACTTTTCTTCATGCGAGCTCCCTCTGTTTTTTTTCTTTCGTGCACGTGTCCACCCCATTCCTATGGCTCCCTCCGTTTCCTTCTCTCTTTGGTGCTAGGCTTTCTCTGCTCCTCATGCAGCTCCGTTCGTCTTTTCTTTTCTTTTCTCCCAGGCTATCTCTGAGCCTCCTGTCCTCCCTCTGTTTGTCGTGCCTGAGCCCTCAAATTAGGGCTCAGGTCACAGTGTTTTGGCCCCCTTTTTTATTAATTAATAATAATTTTTTATATTACTTTATAATTTTTTGTTTTTAAGAACAAAGGGATGGGATTTTTCTCTTTTTTTTTCTTTTTAAGAATGTAAAGATAGGATTTCATTTTTATTTTTTCTAAAAAAATGATTTGATTATTATTTTTATTATTATTATTTTTTTAAACAAGAGAGAGATAGGATTTTTGAAACACCTCAAAGAAAGGAGATTGGATTTGTACAATGATCTTTTGGAAATTTCTCCATAGATTTTTTATTCAAATTAAAGGGGAATTCTAAGGAGAAATTTTTTGTTTTTATATTTTCCTTTTGAAAATACTAAAAAAGGACTGGATTTGGAGAACATATTATTATTTATTATTATTTTTATATTCTTTCTTTATTTTATAAAATTTGCATTAAAAGAAAATTTTGCATCAATTTTTAATTACATTTTTTTTGTTTTTTTATTTTTATATATAAAGACCGGATAAAGGAGGAGGGTTGTGTTAGGCCCTCGACAGCCAACGTAAAAATCTGTCAAATCTCATGACATAGATTAAAGACGTATATGTGCTAAGGTTAGGTCGTTACCCAGAAGTAACGCGCTATATGGCTCGAATGCAGTGTCAAATGAGCTAGAGCCGCTACATCGGTGCCAAGGTGTAGTGTTAAATGAGCAAGGGTTCCCACATCATGTTGGACGGATGTGGGTAAAGAAGCTAGCCCAGAAAAGCAAGATTAGATTTGATTCTTGAAATATTGGTACGTTAACAGGTAAATCTATAGAGGTGGTGGATGCAATGATTCAAAGGAGAATTAACATCTTATGTCTTTAAGAAACTAAATGGGTGGGAGAAAAGGCTGAGGAGTTAGATACTACTGGCTATAAACTTTGGTATGTAGGGAAGGTTAGAGGAAGGAATGGAGTTGGTATTATTGTGGATAAAGACTGGAAAAAGAATGTAGTTGGAGTCAGAAGGATTGGAGATAGGATACTATCCTTAAAAGTGACTATTGGACATGATACGTTCAATGTTATTAATGCTTATGCACATCAAGTAGGGTCGGACGCACATATTAAGGAAAAGTTTTGGGAAGATTTGGAGAGCTTGGTTCAAGATATCCCACAAGAGGAAAAGATCCTCATTGGGGGCGACCTTAATGGTCATGTTGGAAAAGAGACAAGGCAATATATGGGAGTTAACGGTGGTTATGGCTTTGGAGAAATAAATGAGAAAGGATATTCCATTCTTGATTTTTCAATGGCTTACAACCTTACGATTGTTAACACCTATTTCAAGAAGCAGGAGAAGCATTTAATTACATATAAGAGTAGAGTCCAAAGGTCGCAAATTGACTTCTTTTTGGTAAGGAACTCAGATAGATCAACTCGTAAAGATTGCAAAGTAATCTCTGATGAGAGTTTAACTTCACAACATAGGGTCTTTGTCCTTGATGTGATAGTTAAAAATCGTAAACTGAAAAGTCGAAAAGTTTTTAATTCTAGGATTAAGTGGTGGCAACTAAAAGGTGAGAAACAAGGGATCTTTACGAGGAAAGTTATGGAGGAAGGTAATTGGGACTTGCAAGGAAGTGCTAACATCTTGTGAGATGAGATGGCTAAAAGGATCAGGGATACCGCTAAGGCAGTATTGGGTGAATCTAAAGGTTTTGGATCTAAGGATAAAGAATCTTGATGGTGGAATGAGAGTGTGCAGGAGAAGGTCAAATATAAGAAAGAGTGTTTTAAAGCCTTGCATCTATGCAATAATAATGAAAATTGGAAATATTATTGGTTGGCTAAAAAAGAGACTAAGAAAGCAGTGAGCGAGGCTAGATCTAAAGTTTTTGAAGAATTCTACCAGGATTTAGGAACAAAAAATGGTGAAGATAAGATTTACAAAATTGCTAAGAGAAGGGAAAGAAAGTCAAGAGATTTGGACCAAGTAAGAGGCATTAAGGATGAAGAAGGAAAAATTTTAGTTGCAGATGATGATATCAAAGAAAGATGGGGGAGCTACTTTTATAAGCTTTTCAATAGTTGATTGGATATGACTATTGATATTGAAGGACTAACAACCCATGAAGATGATCTCAATTTGAATTTCTATCGTAGGATTCGGGTTGAAGAGGTGAAAGAAGCTCTTAAGAGAATAGATCATGGTAAAGCCATTGGTCCCGATGGTATTCCTATCGAAGTTTGGAAGTGCTTAGGAGAGAAGGGGGTTTGGTGGCTCACTAAGTTATTTAATGAGATTTTAAGGTCAAAGAAAATACCAGAGGAATGGAGAAAGAGCACTCTAGTGCCCATATACAAGAACAAGGGAGATATTCAAAATTGTGCTAATTATCGGGGGATAAAACTTATGAGTCACACCATGAAACTTTGGGAAAAAGTGATCGAATATAGACTCAGAAAAGAGTCTCATATTTCAGAAAACCAATTTGAATTTATGCCAGGACGGTCTACAACAGAGACTATTTATTTATTAAGGGGTTTGATTGAAAGATACCAGAGTAAAGAGAGGGACTTGCATATGGTTTTCATTGATTTAGAAAAAGCCTATAATAGAGTACCAAGAGATGTATTGTGGAAAGCAATGGAGAAGAAAGGTGTCTGTGTGGCTTATATTAAAGCCATAAAGGATATGTATGAGGGGGCAACAATAAGTGTGAGAACCCCTGGAGGTGTGACAAAAGACTTCCCTATAACAATAGGCTTACATCAAGAATCTTCTTTGAGTCCATACCTATTTGATCTGGTTTTGGATGTTCTTACAGAACATATACAAGAAGAAATTCCAAAGTGTATACTCTTCGCGGATGATATAGTTTTAATTGAGGACTCAAGAGAAGAGGTCAACTCTAAACTTGAATTATGGAGACATACTGTGGAATCAAAAGGTTTCTGTCTGAGTAGAAGTAAGACGGAATATATGCATTGCAAATTTAATAAGAGGCCAATTAGAAATGATTTAGAGGTAAAAATTAGTGAGCAAATCATCCCTGAGGTATCAAAGTTTAAATATTTGGGGTCGATTTTACAGAATAATGGTGAAATTGATGGGGATGTTATGCATAGGATACAAGTTGGGTGGTTAAAGTGGAGGAAAGCAACATGAGTTATTTGTGACAGCAAGGTGTCTACTAAGCTTAAAGGAAAATTTTACAGAATAACTATAAGGCTAGAAATGCTATATGGTAGTGAATGTTGGGCTTTGAAAGGATAACAAGAACATAAAATGAGAGTAGCAGAGATGAGAATGTTGAGATGGATGTGTGGTCATACAAAATTAGATAAGATACGAAATGACTGGATACAAAGAAAAGTTGGGGTAGCACCTATTGAGGAGAAAATAGTGGAAAATCATTTAAGGTGGTTTGGGCATGTACAAAGAAGAGGGCAAGAGGAGTCAGTGAAGAGAATTGATCAAATGGCCTGGAGCATGATCAAAAGGTGTTGAGGAAGACCAAAAAGGACATTAAGGGAAGTTATAAGGAATGACCTTTTGAGAAATAATCTATCTGAGGAGATGGTGTTTGATAGAGCTCATTGGCGTCGTTTGATTCATGTAGCCGACCCCACATGGTGGGATAAGGCTATTGTTGTTGTATAAAGACCGGATAAAATGTGGTGTTCACAGTACTCATTATCCAACTAGATCGTGTGTGGATTATTAGGCTAATTAATGCTTTGTCATTTTCCATGTTATTATCCTTTAGCCAACTTTGCAATAATTAATGTTGTTTATTTAGGGATTGAATTTTTGTTTCTAAAAATTTAGGGATTAGCAAAGTAAATGTAATATCCCTATTTTTCCGGGATACCATAAAATGCATGAAAAGATGGAAAAGGAAGTGAGATGGAGAAGTTACATGTTCAGTTTCTAAATGGAATTAATTTCCCATATTATTTTTAGAAGCTATATTTTGATTATTAATTGGAATTAATTTTTCGTAAGATACTGAGCAGAAATTAATTCCAGAACTTACTCTGTAAAGTATACAATATGCCACTTGAATAAAATCTCATCTTGAACTGAGCGCAACAGTATAAGTATTGTGTTATTAAAAGTTCTAAACAGAAAGATAGACCAATTTAAAAGTTAATGTGAATAGTAAAAAAAAAATTGATCTTTGAGTGAAATTACAAGAAAGTGCTTGAAAGAATGGATAATTATATTTTGACCTAACTTAGGGACAAAACAATCATTTCCCAGAAGTAAAATATGAATATTGTATTTAAACAAAAAAAAAATGTTAACATCATAAAATGCATAAGTAATTGAGAAAAATGGAGAGATGATGTTGAGCGTGAAAAGAAATAAAGAAGTTATTTTTCCAAATTAAGTGAAAAAATAAGAAGATTATATTTTGACCTAAAAAATTTAGAATTCTTGAATTTTAGTCCAAGGGGGAAAAGAGAAAAAAAATTTAGGAAAAATTACACTTAATAACCTAAAAGTTTCAAAAATTATAAATTTACATTAAGTCAAGGGTATTTTTAGAAATATGAAAAATTACAGTCAAAGTGAAACTCTCAAGAAACTAAACCCAATGATATATGGTATAAAATTTAATAAGAACAAAATAATATTTATTAGGTAATTGTATTTTAATATTAATATGTTATCCGATAAATGTTATTTTAAATTGCAAAAAAAGGTATTACCAATTCGAGCATAGTGATTGGATCTTACTAAAATATATTTTAGGTTAAGATAATGATTTTAGTCCAAAATTTATTTTTGGATAATCTTGCACCAATTTAATACCAATTTCGGTAAAAATATTTAATCGATAAAAGATATTTTGACTCATAAAAATTATTAAAGCAATTTTTTAGCCAAAAATAAGGAAAAATGACGTACTGGATAGCAGAGAGGACACTAAAGGAAATATCATAAGAACCTTTAAATAAAGTAACTTAAGGTTGATATAATTAATCATGATTTACCTTTTATTTGATATCTTTCATCTAAGCCTTGAGTTAAACCTTCACGAACACTTCATCTGCCCCATTTACAAGACTGAAACAGAGGCAAAAGTGAGAGAGAGAGCATGAGAACCTTGAAGCAAAAAGGGAGAGCTTGAAGACACAATAGAAGACTAGATGTTCAAGGTAACCTTTTATTGTTTCTATCTATGATTCCAAGCACTTACGATGAGTTTCATGGCAATTTTTTTGGTCTCCTCACCCTCTGAAATTTCTTGGTTATGAGAGAAAGTAGAGAGAGAAAGTGGTGTTATAAAGAAACCAATCCATAGAAAAGCTTAGAAATGGCTTAAAGAACAAGAATGTACAAGTTATTTGATGTTTAGAGAAGTAAATAATTTTATACAATCTTATGGAATTTTCTGCCAATTTAGGGTTTGATTTAAAAAGGGAATTTCTTGATTTTAACTCCAAAAGTGGATTTCTTGGGTCTAAAATAGGTTAAAACAAGTATGTTGTACAATAAATTCCCAAAGAATAACTAAATGGAATTTTAAGGTTCAAGATGCCACTTTGTGAATGAGGTCATGTAATCAATGATTTGTAACCTTGTTTTATGATGTTATAGGGTTCAAGGAAGTAATGAAAGACTAAAGGAAGTATCCACAAAATTTAGAGATAATTGGAAAACAAGAAGATAGTTATTTTCCCATTTATACTCAATGTTGTCAAACTTGATTTTCATGACTTTTTGTTGATGCCATGCATTTGTTTGAATGCTTTGTAATGTAAATGCATTGTTGGCTGGTTGTATGATGGGTTTTATAACCATTGGAAGTCCAATTTTTAAAGTGCTACTATGCCAATTTTTATGAAATTGTATGGCACATTGTGAATATATGATTTCCAATGATGATTTTATGAAATGACATGATAACATGTATGCATGAAAGGATATAACTACTAAGATTTTTTAAATTTCATTCATTTCTAAATGACTAACCTTGATAGGGCTAAAATGTGACAAAAGTTAAGGCCAAGCTAAGTGGATAAAGGAGGGACATAATTATGGAATAAATGAAACCAATTTGGATATATTATTTTGGCAAATGGTATAAAATTATGTATTATGTTATGAATATGTAACTTCACATGGTTTTGATTTTATGATCCTTGCATGAGGTTAAGTATGGATTTAGAGGCAATGGAAGATGAAACTTTAAGTTTATGAAGTTTACTTTGATGAGTTATAATATTGTTCTAGAATTAATTTATTTATTCTAGATTTATTTATTTTGTATATAATATTGTATTATATAAAATTAAAAACATATGCACTTAGTTACTATCAATAATTCAACCACTTTAGAGGAAGTGAAAAAAAAAAACCCATATAAACTTTATTTAAAATAATAGTTTGACAAATTATACTTCGACCGGTTGAATGTACGTTGGGTTTTATACCACACGGAGCTCCTGGTGCACAGGAGAAAAACGCTGCCTGCCTCTTCCATTCCCTCCCATTTTAGTCTACTGTTCTTTCTTTAATATCCTTCCCATTCAAATTCAAAGGCTATCAAAACCCTAAACCCCTGAAACCTTACACTTCTTAGAATCCTCCAAGTGAGAAGAAATGTTTTCTTCTGGAACGAAGAAGGCCAATGTGAGCTCTCGGAGACAGCAAGCACGTGGTACCACGGTGCTCGATTCTCCGATCACTCCGCTTGCTGAGGGACGAAGGTCATTCCTTGACAACACTATCCCAAATCGTCCAAGCACTGGCACCCCCGCTCCCTGGGCTCCTCACTTGTCGGTTCTTGCTAGGTATCTCAATCCTTCATGATTTGCAACTTGGAAAATTCATAGTAGTGGCATTGATTTGCAACTTAAGCGTATGTTTTTTTTTAATAATGAAAATTGGTGTTTAATAGTATTTTATATTTGGAATTTTGCGTAGAAATGGGTAAAACTGGAATAAGAAATGCTTTTTTGCGTGGTTGGCGTGGTGTTGGAGTTTATGTGGTTAAGTCATTGACAAGAAATTATCTATTAGTCATCTTATGTATGCTAATTGTTTGGGCATAATTGGTAAAATAATTGCTTTGCTGTAGTAGCTCGAAAGGTGGAATTATACGATAAATTCTACCAGTGGTGGATATAAATAAAACTAGTCAGTTGCGATGCACAGGACGTTGAACTCATGCAACTAACGGAAATCATGTGTTTCCATCTATCTATTTTATTGTCATATCAGTTGTGCCAGCTGAAAGGGGCATTTTTCATCTAAATCCTAGACACATTTTAAACTTTGAGGCAGTTGCAATTAGCCACCATGAACTTTCAAGCACATCAATTAAACCCTTGAACTATGGGGTACCTTGTCACTGGATATTCTATTCATCAACTGGTTAGTTTCTGTTAACCATGTGGTGATGACATGATCATTAAAACATGTATCTGTGTCTTATCTGATTATTGTACATATTTTAAGTATTCTTTAATTTTCAGCTTTTTTTGTTGAAATAAAATTTTAATTTCAAACTTGAGAAATATGGTTCAATAGATTTAAGTTGTATTATTTTTCATGAGGCATAAATATTAAATTAAACTAAAACTGAAATAGTTAAATAAGATGCTGATGATGTTCTAATAATCCTGTCACATAATTGTTACTTGACTAATACAGAGCTGACAGCACGGATGTGAGGACTTATTAGAGGTTTTCCTATAATTTAATGGTTTAAAATGACTGTGTAAGTTCATATTGCTTCAGGGCATCTGTATACATATTTTCCCTGATGAGTTCATTGCTCCTTATTGATAATTGACTATTTTGAATGTGTCTGTGCAATGATCCAAACTGTTAAATTGTATGTGCTTTTTAAACTTTAACTTCTTGTTTCTTGTCTACCATTATTAGTATGTTGTCCCAGGGTAACTAATTGTTGTCAAAGACAAGTATTCGTATTGTTTTAACAAAAGGAATATCTAGATGGTTATATTTCTATAAATTTAGGCTATGAATGGAAGGACGGAGGAAATAGGGAAAGCATCATTCTGAGCTATTTTGCATTTAATAGTGGCTTGCTTATAATGGCCCTTGGATTTTTTTTTTTTGGCCATTGGCTCTTAGAATTGATCTAATATCAATATGTTTTATGAAGTAGTGGTTGTTAGTCTGTACTATTTATTGGCAGACATTGTTCTCTTATCTGTTATACAACTATACTATCATTGTGATCTTGTGAGATCAATATTTAAGTTTTCTTTTTTCCTTTTGTATTTTTTGGTCCTTCTTTTAAACATGGGCAATTGACCAGATTCGTTCTGTTTCCTCTTAAGAAGAAATAGAACTGAAGATTTTCAATTTTATGCACAGTTTAAGAAATAATGTATAGGAAATTTCCTTCTTGATCTATGGCTAATTGTAATATTTTTCTGTTGTATTTACATAGAATCCCTCAGGTTAATAGAGATGGAAAAGGGGATGAATTAGATTTTATTAAACCTGTATATGTTGGAGAGTTTCCTCAAGTGGTCCGTGACCAGCAGGCCAGCTTGCTGCAGAAACGAGTTGCTGGTGAGCACAGTTGGTTTTATCAATTAATGGCATCCGTAGTCTAGAATACCATCATTTTTGTTTAACCAGCAAGAGTGAGGTATAATGGAGTTGGTAGATAACATGTGTTGATTGTCCCTGCAATTGAGCATTCCTTGAAATAAAGAGTTTAATGTTGACAATATTGTGATGCAGTTAAAGATTGCACATCTGGTGGCATTGAAAAAGAGACATCCCTTGCTTGGATTATTTGTGGAAACAGAGTCTTCATTTGGAGCTACTTGTCTCCTGCATCTTCAATGAAATGTGTTGTGCTTGAAATTCCTCTAAATATCTCTGACAATGGAGATGGTGGCAAAAATGATGCAAGTTATTGGTTTCTCTCTATTGTTAATTGGGCTAGCACATCTGTAAGAACAAATAAAGTTGCAAAACATTGCAACTCTGCTGGTGTTGTTCTGTGTAATCGAAAGACCCGGGCTGTTATTTACTGGCCTGACATCTATTCACAATCAGACAATGCTTCGGTTACTAGTCTTGCATCTTCAAATGAGCTGGAGGATGGGAAAACAACCTCAAGTAGGCAATGGGGACAAAGCAGGGTGGCAAGTAGTTTAAATGGATTATACAGGTTTAACTCTTTGATTGCTTCTGCAGTTCCTGGTCATAAGTTTACATGTGTTGCCCTTGCATGTAGCTCAAATGGTGAGCTTTGGGGGTTTCAGTGTAGTCCTTATGGCATCCAGCAAAGAAAAGTATATGAAAATATTATGCAGTTTCCCATCCAAGGGAGTGATTCTGGTCAACTTATCAGCAACAAGGGATATCCAAGGTCATTGACGTGGTGTTTTCCTCATCACTCTGCAGGGGAATCAAGCCGGCAGTTTTTAGTATTGACAGATCATGAGATACAGTGTTTTAGGGTAGAACTTAGTTCTAATATATATGTTTCAAAGCTTTGGTCTCAGAAAATTGTGGGGACAGATGCTGATGTGGGCATTAAGAAGGATCTGGCTGGTCAGAAGGGAATATGGCCTCTTGATATGCAGGTAGATGATCATGGTAAAGTGGTCACCATTCTTGTTGCAACCTTTTGTAAGGATCGAGTAAGCAGTTCAAGCTACATGCAATATTCTCTTCTCAGTATGCAATATAAATCAGGCTTGGGTGCAGAGAATATGAATGACAAGATTTTGGAAAAGATAGCCCCAATAGAGGTAATAATTCCAAAAGCAAGAGTTGAAGATGAAGCTTTCTTATTTTCCATGAGGCTTCTGGTAGGAGGCAGGCCTTCAGGATCAGTAGTCATATTATCTGGGGATGGAACGGCAACAGTCTCACATAACTATAGAAACTCTACTCGACTCTACCAATTTGATCTTCCCTATGATGCTGGAAAAGTGCTAGATGCTTCAATTCTTCCTTGTACAGATGATTATGAAGAAGGTGCATGGGTTGTTTTAACAGAAAAAGCTGGAATATGGGCAATACCTGAGAAAGCTGTTATACTTGGTGGAGTTGAACCACCTGAACGGAGTTTATCCCGCAAAGGAAGCTCAAATGAAAGATCTGCACAAGAAGAGATAAGAAATCTTACATTTGCAGGTAATGTTGCTCCAAGAAGGGCCAGTTCTGAAGCATGGGATAATGGAGACAGACAAAGGTCAGGTTTGAGTGCGATTGCACGTCGAACTGTGCAAGATGAGGAATCAGAAGCTCTTCTGAGTCATCTTTTCAATGAATTTTTATCATCTGGGGAAGTTGACCGATCTTTTGAAAAGTTAGAAAGTTCAGGTTCATTTCAAAGGGATGGAGAAACAAATGTTTTTGTGCGGATGAGCAAGTCAATCATTGACACCTTAGCTAAACACTGGACAACAACCAGAGGTGCTGAGATTTTGGCCATGGCTGTTGTTTCCCCCCAACTTTCAGAAAAGCAGCAGAAGCATCAAAAGTTTCTCCAGTTTCTTGCCTTATCCAAATGCCATGAGGAGCTATGTTCTAGACAAAGTATGGAATTATTTGTCAGCTAGTAAAGAATTAATTTATTTTGACGTGCAAATCATTCCTTGTAAAATGTTTTCATATCCAATTAACAGTTGAGTGGTTCCATTATGTGCATGGTTGATGTGAGAATATATATTTGATCCATCATGCTTATTGGATTATAAATGAGACAGCTATCTAGTAATAATATTTTTGGTTGATCACCGCATATTAGTATTGGGATAATCAATTTATCATAGAATGTGAAGATGGTAAAGAAGTTGACTTGCTTAGTTTTGTCAATATAGATTTTATTTGTGCATATGGATTGCTAATTCTAAGTGATATAGAATTATGCCGCATAGAATTGCTTTCATTGAATATGAGGGTTGTGATTGGTTTATGACTAAAAAGAATATATAGATTATTTGTTAGCGAACATAGAGGTGACAGTAGATGGACATACCATGCCTAAATTTTGTTATTGGCAGGACAAGCCTTGCAAACTGTCTTGGAGCATGGTGAAAAATTAGCTGCGATGATTCAGCTGAGAGAATTGCAAAATCTGATTAGTCAGAATCGATCAACTAGTGTTGGCTCCTCAAATTCTAGCTTGGAAATTCGGATGTCAGGTGCCCTTTGGGACGTGATACAAATAGTCGGTGAGAGAGCCCGCAGGAATACAGTCCTTTTGATGGATAGAGATAATGCTGAAGTGTTTTACAGTAAGGTTTCTGACCTTGAAGATTTCTTTCACTGCTTAGATGAAGAGGCAGAATGTGTTATAAGCCCAGAACAGCCTTTTGGGATCCAGATCCAGAGGGTATGTGAACTCTCAAATGCATGTGTTACTATAATTAAGACGTGCTTTAACTATAAGAATGAGAATCGTTTATGGTATCCACCTCCTGAGGGTATAGCACCTTGGTATTGTCAACCCGTGGTACGTAAGGGGCTGTGGAGTGTTGCTTCTGTTCTGCTTCAGTTGTTAAATGAAATGTCTGGACTTGATATGCGTGCAAAATTAGATTTGTACAATCATCTTCAAGCACTCGCTGAAGTGCTACTTGAGGCATATGCTGGTGCTGTCACAGCTAAAATTGAGCGTGGTGAAGAACACAAAGGTCTGCTTAATGAGTACTGGGAGAGGCGGGACGCACTTCTTGATTCTCTTTATCAACAAGTCAAAGAATTTGAAGCTAGCCATAAGGTCATTATTATATTTTGTGTGTTACATCCTTTCAATTCTGATGATGAATAATATTGTTCAATTGGTTGCTTGTCCAGGATTCAATTGAAGGAACTGAAAATCAGAGTGAAGAAGCTATTTTGAAGGTTACTTCACAATTGCTATCAATTGCTAAACGGAATGGATGCTACAAAATTATGTGGCAAATATGCTGTGACATCAATAATTCAGAATTACTGAGAAATATTATGGTATGAATGTATTTTCTTCCTTTCTTGTGCTAATTATGTTCTCCATTTTGTTTTATTTTATTTACTCTTTCTTGATATGTGCAACTTGCGATGAATGTTTTCTTAGTAGCACAAACAAAAAATTTTGTTATCATTATGGATATGGATTGCAGATATTTTAATTCTGGTGGCCTTGTTTTGAGTTAAGATAATTGATTAATTGATTTCTGAGCTGAGGGTGCACAATGCACCAGGAGATAGTGCCGTATTTGGCTTTAGTACCTGCAATGAGTCACTGGTAATTAAATGAATGTATTTTTGGACAACAATAATTGATGGTGTTCTTAAATCTTACAGATCATCAATGAACTATGTTTTGCCTGCTTTTATGTGTCATCCTTCTTGATAGCATTGATATAATATGCACTCTTGTGCTTGAACATTTTAAATGCCTTTTGCCCCTCAATAATGTTTAAGTGGTTTGTTTGCAGCAAGAGAGCTTAGGACCTAAAGGAGGATTTAGTTACTATGTCTTTAAACAACTTCATGAAAGCAGACAATTTTCTGAGCTTTTAAGACTAGGGGAAGAGTTTCCAGATGAGCTGTCTATTTTTCTGAAGGAGCATCCTGATCTTCTTTGGCTGCATGAGTTGTTCCTTCATCAATTTTCCTTGGCATCAGAAACTCTACATGAATTGGCTCTCACTCAAGGCAAGAAGTCTACCTCAGTTGCTGAAGAGGAAGAGCAGGAATATGTTGATTTGAAACTAAAACTAGCTGAGAGAAAGCGTCTTCTATATCTTTCTAAGATAGCTGCCGTTGCAGGTATTGTCTCCCTATAGTTTTTCATGCCTTATGCAGATACTTGTTTTTCCCCTCATGTTATTTGATATTTATTTTCATTTCCTGCAAATTGAAGTTGACCTTCCTGTTGCTCTCCAAATAGATATTCAGTTATCACTTATCAGATAGCATAAAAATTCTATGGTCATATAGGAACTGCCAAGTTGTCTTAATGGGTGCAACTTTTCTGTCATGTGCCTGGCAATTGATGGATGACAATCTAGGCTCTTGTAATCGTCTATTTGCATTTACATAAATGTGTTTTTGTGCTGACATTCTTGTAATTCACAGTACATGCAAATTGCTTATTCTTTATTCATGACACATGATTTGGCCTTCTTTCTGGTTCACATTTGGACCTGGTTTGTAAAACTTATAAAATCATTGTTATTTATTTTCTAAACATTTTTTGGTATGTATTTTTATTTTCTACTATGGTAATTTAACCATTTGCTCATTCCTATTATGTTCATTTAGTATGTATAAATGCTGACAGAATTTTGCATTTGTGATATCTTCCCTTGTCCAACAGCTGGTAAGGATACTGATTCTCAGGTGAAGGTGGACCGTATAGAGGCTGATTTGAAGATTCTGAAGTTACAGGTAGCTTTGTACTTTCTTATCAGTTCTCAATTAGATGATGAACTCGTTAATTTTTCAACTCAGTTGAATATATTATTGGTGGGCCTACCAAGCCCATTATGGTTTATAAGAAGTCCAGAAATAGGCAGCAACCTGTCTGGTATGAGGAAGAGGGGGTAAATGGGCCTGTCTGAGGCCAAGAGGGTAGATGGTGATGACCTTTTTATGTTTAACTGTTGCCACGTGTGTGGGGTGGGTCCTACTGCTACAGTGTTATTTTCCTAGGGTTTCGTGCTCGTGAGTTCTGTTAATTGTCTTGTTTTGCCGACTTTGTGAGTGTGACTTTTCTTTGTAATTTCTTCTACTGTTCATCAAGTTAATGAAATATTTTCAGCTATGATTACCGAGTCCCTTTCAATTCTTTGTAATGGTTTTTATGTAGTGCTGAGTCATATTATCGTAACCCATAAAGCCACAATGTTTCTGTTTTATTTTGGGTTCTGATTGTTGTCTGTCATAAAAAATTGGTGACTTGTAATTTAAGCTAGCCAAGCTAAGATAAACTCTAGGGACCTCTGCCTCAGTTTACTTATTATCTTTTAAGCTTAAGCTTTGATAAGACTTAAATTTGAGCCTAAAACTAAGGCTTGAGACTCGGCCCTCAAGCATTTTAGCATGATGCCATAATGCTTTGAATTTTTACTATTAATGAAAGTAACATTGGTAGATATGTTTACACACAAGCATAGGCCAAAGCAGAAATATGTGAAACAGATTTAATAAAAAAGTCTGCAAGATATTGTGAGCTTTGGTCTGTGATTTTAAATATAGTTCAATTGAATTTAGTTCAACAAGCTTTTATTTAATATATCACGGGAGTTGCAGAGGAGCAACTAACTCAATTTACATAATTGGTTTGATTGATTTCTAAAAATGGAAGATGTCCTTTTTGAGCAAATCTTTTATTTCTTTTAAGTCTTGAAATTAGGCTAGATTTCACTGTGACTTTGATATTTTATTCTTTATCCAACTCATCTGTTATTAGTCGGATGGTATTCCATTTGACTTTTCCAAATAAATGAGCTTGTTATAAGAGAGAAACCTTATTGTATGTCATTTTAGTATTGAAGCCCATGCTGGAGTTTTCCTTTTTGAAGAAAAGTACCTTATTCGTTTCAAAACTGTGGGGTAAAATTTAACTTTGTGCTAAATTTTATTTGGTGTCAATTTTGTCTGACATGTTAGTAAAAATTCTCAATGTCTTCCTAATTGCTAACAGTATCCAATTGCTTAATGAAATTAGTTGACCCTATCATACATCTGGACTGCCAACAATCATTAGGGAATGCAGACATGGATGTTATATTGGTAACATAGTTATACCCAATCACCTGAAACCCTAAATGTTGTCATTTGATTGTTTTTTCTTTTCCTAACCTATAGTCAAGACCTGCTTTCTACTTATCAATTTTCTTTTTCTTAGCATTCCTTTAGAGGGTGCATCTGTAGGGCCACTTGTACGACATGTCAGTCAATTCTGATAAGCAGTGGGATGCTGTTAGCTTAAAGGAAAACATTGAAAATTCCTGCAAACAAGTAGGATGAAATTGACATAGTGAAAATTTGAGACAAATTTGAATTTGACCTCAAACTTTTGGCTCAAAAAAGATACCTTTGCCTATAATTAATTAATTAATGGTTTGATGTGATGTCTTTTACAGCATACAAGTTTTTCTCAAGGATTTCATCTTGCATTGATAAAATCTTGAATAAGACAAACATTTAGAAAAGTTGTGACAAAGTCTTGTGTTAACATTTATTTTTGTCCTGGCCGAAAAAAATTGTATTTTTGTCCCTAAGAACTTGTAGAATGATGTACTGTTAGAAAAAGAGCCGTCATGTTTTTATTAGTTTTTCATCCATTTCCTCTTGGACACTTGACCTGCAGGAGGAAATAATGAAACTTCTTACTTCCATAGAAGAGAAGCAACTTGTTGAGCAACAGCTACTTCATCCAGAAGACTTAATTAAATTGTGCCTGGACGGTGAAGGGCGAGAACTTTCGTTGTGGGCCTTCAATGTGTTTGCATGGACCAGTTCCTCCTTTCGTAAGAGCCATAGAAAACTTTTGGAGGAGTGCTGGAAGAAGGCTGCGAGTCAGGATGATTGGAGCAAGTTTTTTGAGTCATACATAGCTGAAGGATGGAGTGATGAGGAAACCCTACAGAATTTGAGCAATATGGTGCTTTTCCAGGTTTCAAGACGGTGTTATGGACCCCAAGCAGTAACGTTTGAAGAAGGTTTTGACCATGTATTGTCATTAAGAGAAGAAAGCTTGGAGAATTCGGCTCTGAGCGATATGACATCTTCTGTGGAAGCAATATTGATGCAGCACAAGGATTTTCCAGTTGCAGGCAAGCTTATGCTAATGGCAATCATGTTGGGTAGGGAGCAGGAAAATGCTAGACTTGAAGAGGGTCCTTCCCCAATGGAATAGCATGACAATGTAAAGCGCAGCTTGTGTTTCTTTTTATAATCACATTTATACTAGCCTCGGAGGTACTGACAGGTACAAATACGCTGAATCTTTTCATAATTGAAATATGTTAGCGTAGAAAGAGAGTAATATTGTTGTAGTTTTATATGATTTTGGTTTTTGCTTCGCAAATTCTGGATGAGTTTTAGAAAGGAGATATAAAGATGGATTTGGGTAGTCTGCTGAGCAGCATATATATATATATACATGTATATGTGTATATCCAGTCCTTAAGAGATTCAACCAATGGCTACCTGAGTGTTGATTAGACGGAACTCCAAGGAAACTGCGTTACGGGTTTCATGAAGCAATTGGGGAACATAAATGTTCTCAAGGCGGGACTATGGTTTATTTTTTAAGGTCTCAATTTATGTTGGCAAAGAAGCTTCAGAAATGGGTGGGAGCGGATCCGATGCACTTCCTTGGCACCACATGCACATCTTATTTTAATAATATTTTCAGAAATAGTATGTGGTGCACTTCCTTACGTGCACCAGATCCGCTCCCAGAAATGCGTTGCTTGCAATGGATTTTGAGAGAGCGATCAACTTAAGAGAAAATGTTGCAGGACTTCTAATAGAGTACCTGACGGAAAACAACAGAGAAGCGATTGTCAATGATTGGAATATCACTATTAAAAAAATAGAAAACCACACACAGGCATCCTTCGTCACATGACCACACCATAAGGTTGCTAGAGTCTCTGGGTTCTCACCAATTGCAAACGTTTGTCGTTCCAGCTTGCTGTATTTTCAATAGCAAATGTTTGTTGTGGCTGGGTGTGCCGTTCGTCGCCACTCACACCATCACAGCATCACCGTCCACTGCACCTCTCATTGTCCCTCTTGCCTTTGATGATGTCGTCGTAGAAGGTCCTTTCTCGGTTCCCTCTTTTGTCAATGGGGGACAAGAGTAGGGGTTAGGGGTCAAAAAGATGAAGGCAAAATGGTTAGAGATAATTTTAAATGTCTGAAAATTTTTGTTCCCCTAGAAATCCTCCGATTCCTAGGTTAAGCATAACCAAAAATATCCTTTACTTGTAATTTGTTATGGCTTTTATTTTATTTTATGTTTTTTGAAAGACACGGTACAAACAAATGAAATCACAAGCCTCTCATCCTCGGGAAAAAAAATCCCCATAGCATATTCAAAGAGCATCTATCTACACTTACTAGGAGGATTAGTTAGAATGAGAGAATGATAGTAGCTGAAGGGTGCCTGTGCATAAAAGAAGTAAGACTATCAGCAACTCTGTTACCTTCTCTACAAATGAGTAATGGTATAAACTTAAAATTTGTTATGGCTTTTATTTTAATTTAATGTAATGTAATTTGGGATTTTGTGATTAATGAAGAAAATTAATAGTAAAAACTTAAAATTTATAAAATTAATAATTAAAATATTATTATATTCATAATATTAATTAAATTACAATTTAAGAAAGTATAAATGATAAAAAAAAATTTAGAATAGTTAAAAATTTAATAACCGAGTTAGAGGACCCGAGGCCCACCAAATCAGAGCAAGCCAATTATAAAACTAACTCTTGGATGCCCACAACACACCTTTTGCCTGTCTCAATTTCCAACACGCGGCATTTGCCTGTTCCACTCCAAAGAAGGTAGGTACCATCTCGTCTATTTCCGGATCCAATTTGGTGTTTGAGTCTGAAATCTGAATTGCCGCGCCTTTCCATAATTTTAAAAGGGGTGGGTAATTGGACCGATTCTAGGTTTATTAATCTAATAATGGTCAAATTGTGGTTGAATAAGTAGAGTTTTAATTTTTTATGTCATATATTACATAGAAAATTTAAAAAAAAAATCACTAATAAATTTTATAACTTAATAATGTCAAATAAGTTAATATTTGTTCATAACCATATTTTGAGTAAATGAAAAAAATAACATTAGGAGAAATACCCCATTTAAATTTGATAATACTTGAATATAATCTAATTAGATAATTAAATCAATAAAACAAAAACATGATAAAAATAAACATTTATAAAGCAAAGATTGAGAGCACTGACGTATCGCAATTTCAG
Organism: Adenanthera pavonina; assembly: GCA_026686845.1. Classification (NCBI taxonomy): domain Eukaryota; kingdom Viridiplantae; phylum Streptophyta; class Magnoliopsida; order Fabales; family Fabaceae; genus Adenanthera; species Adenanthera pavonina. The sequence goes on from JAIVEN010000014.1 coordinate 37,480,224, forward strand.
ATTTCCACATTATCATGTTGATTATAAAAAAACTTGCTCACATATTCTAAATAATATTTATTTTCTTATATATGTTTTTATTTTTTAAATATAATACGATGATAAATATGAAAATGAAAATCAGATATTGATTTGTGAAAAAATCACAATTTGGTTATCTAGATCATGTAAGTCATTATTCAGTGAGATCTATATAAATCTATATCATCATACTAGATATAAAAAAATCTAACACACATATTTTAAATAATATTTGTTTCCTTATATATGTTTTCATTTTTTAAAATTTGATATGTCAATAAATATAGAAATGAAAATCATTTATATATTTGTAAAAAATCATAATTTAATTGTCTAGATCACATTAATCATTATTTGGTGAGATCTATATAAATTTCTATTATGTGAATCTTTTTGCACTATTATAAGATCTTTGTAATTCTAGAGGTAACTTCGAATGTAAAATTTCATGGCATTATTATTTGTAATTTTCTTGTAACAATTTTTATATTTGAAATGGTTCCTTCATAAGAAAAATTTAATAATGGTTTAAACATGGAGGTAACTACTTTTTTTCTCATTCTCTTGTCATCTTCTTCCTCCAATTCTTCGTACATTGTTTTAATTGTTTGATTATACTTAATTTTTGTTTTATATATTATGATTCTACTTATTTTTCCTATTTATGTTAACAGAAATGTAAATTTGGCATAATATTTCAAAACAATAAAAAACCTAATCTTCATAAAGTTCTTTTATTTCTTGGCATATATAATACTGACAATAAGCATTTTGTGGATATATAAAAAATTGTAAACTATATGTTAAAATCATATAAATATCTTCTAATTTTATGTTATTTTAGTTATTCTACCATGTTTAAATATGTTGTCATTATGTAAATATTTTTATACTATTATTTCAATCTCAAATTATTTTCTTTTATATTTTTAAGGATATATATGTTTTTTATTTGTCTTTTTTATTAGTATTACAATTATCCTCTTCTTTTGGATTTAAAGGTTCATAAAGGTAAGTTATTCTTAGTTTAACTTATCCTTTATTTTCTTGTAATTTAGTAGTTTGAAAGAAAGAACTTGATTTAGCAATTTGTTATAATGATGATGATGATGATGGTATTTCCATTGTACATCATACACACACACATATATATTATACTTATTAGTATTTTGTTATTCTTTTATATCATATTGGGGAAATTAGTTTCAAAGTGATAATAATTTTTTTTCCGTTAAGATATAATCATATAATTATATAATACAAAAAACATATCATATTTATACTGATTCTATTATATTTATTTATTTATAAAGTAGAAGTTATACGTATAATATGTTGTGATTTCAAGTCTCCATCCCATCATACTAATTATGAAAAAATCTAACCCAATATATTTCAAATAATATTTATTTCCTTATATATGCTTTATTTTTTTTAAAATTTTTTTATACAATCATAAATATGGATATGAAAATTAGATATATTAGATTAGATATGTATATATATGATAAAAAAATCACGATTTGATTATCTAAATCCATAGTAAGATCTATATAACATAAATATGAAAATGAAAATTAAATATATATATTTGTAAAAAATTCACAATTTGATTGTCTTGGTCAACAATGAAATCTATATAAATTCGTATTATGTGAGTCTCTCCAAACCACTGTGAGATCATTTTAGTTTTTGAAGTATACTCAAAGGTAAGATTTCATCGCATTATTATTTACAATTTCTTGGTGACAATTTTCATTTTTTTTATGTATTTTATCTTCCCCATATAATGTAATCGTTAAAATAATTCATTCTTAACAAAATTTTAATGATGGTTTAAACATAGAGTTAGCCACTTCATATCTCATTTTTCCTATCTTGAATGTGAATCTTTTAATTACTTTCTATTCTTTATCTTTATATTACTCTTTCTTCAAATTCTACAAAAACTTTATAATTAAAAATTTTAGAAAATTCTTATACTTGTGTATGTGAGGATGTACTGTCATATAGGATAAAAGAATTTTATAAAGCTATTCAAGAATTCTTAAAAGTTTGACATATATAGGGTCATCAATAATAGATGATATACTTAATGTAGATCAACTCATATTCTATCATGTTATTTATAACCATGTTTTTATGTGTTCCTTACTCACAACTATTACTCTTTTTATATAATTGGGTGTAAGAAAAATTAATAAATAGATGGAATCAAGAAGATCGTCAATCTGTACATTATTGTATCTAATAATGTAAAATATATATTATATTCATAAAATGTATTTGATATTCATATTTATTGTGTATTTTTACATTTATATCCTTTGATTTCATAAGAATATATGAAGTTTGTATGTTTTAACATTTATGTGCTTTGATTTCATAAGAATATCTAGAGTTTCCGTGTATGACATAGACGTGAATTCTATTTATATCAATAAAATAAAAAATGATGAAAAAGAAGAAAAATGTAATTAATGTGGGTTGTGTAAATCAAAACTCAAATGAAATTATGGTTAACTGGAAATTTAATGTTTCTATGAAAATCTACTAATTCCATGGCTAAATTTAAGGAATAGAATTCTAGCCCTTTTATTCGAATGAGGATTTCCTGAAACTTTCATTATATCTTGTACGCAATGATAAGAATATTATTTCCAATTCTATTTCCTTGCTCTCCTTGTTCATGATTCATGTGTACCGTTGGCGAAAGGGGAGAAAAACAAAATCATGTGTACCAAATTATTTTTTCATTTGTGACAAAAGAGGAAAAAAAACTAATCTAGTAGACCCCATCATTTGCATCAATTTGTCATTAGGTCCCTATAATTTAAAAGTTTTTTAAATCAATCCCTGTATTTGACAACAATGAGCAGTTTAATCTCCAGAGTTTTAGCCGTCCGATTTCTACTCCCTGAAGTGGTGATGACATGGCTGGATGAGGATGAACAGAAGTGCTGACATGGCAAATGGTGGGTTTATATGGTGTAATGAGACGGTCCAAACTTGCAAACAGGACGCCGCATTATGTTAGAGAGTCAATGTGTGGGCCAATAATATCCATCCCATGCTTCTTCCACGGTGACACCATTGTTGATGCAATAACATAGCGAAGGAAGGAAGAGAAGAAAATGCCAAAGGTTATGTTTGGTAGGTATGAAATAAGTCTCATGAAAAGAAGAATAGAAGAGAAATTTCTATTAAATTTGTTTGGTATATATTATCCAAACTTTCTATAAATATAAAATAGTATTTTTATTGAATTTTTCTCTCCTTTTTTTTCTCCATTTCCATTTCCCTCAAAATAATTTCTTCCTATCAAACATAGCAAAAATAAAAAGGAGGATGGAAGAAAAATGAAGGGCAATTTAGAATGAACTGTATGACTCTCGTGGGTGTTGTTGCTCATTTATCGATCATAACTCGCCCAGACGTGGATTCTAATTTAGCCATAAAATCTCGAATTTGAACAATATTTCACGTTAGTCGAATTGTATATAATTAGTTTAGCTTTTTTTTTTAAATAAAAAAACCACCGTTAGAGATTATCCACAGAAAGAAAGCTATTTCTTGTATAAATTTAAAGGCTTATCAAAGATTATTTCAAAATGTAGATAAATAATTTTATTTTTGAAACTATATTTATATTAAAAATTAATATTTTTTTAAAAATAAAAAGGAGTGACTGAAATTTTAAGAAATATTGTATATAATTTAATAAAACTAACAAAAAGTATAATTTAAAAAATGAAATAAAATTATAAATAACTCACATATAAGATCAACCTTAGCGAAGAGAGCATGTTTGAGAAGGTGCAATCTAGGGCAACAGCACCTTGAAGTACAAAGACCACAGTTTACAATGTGCTCTTGAGAAAAACACAAGTGAAGACCACTTTTGACAATGTGCTCATGAGAAAAACACAAGTGAAAACATGAGAGAAAAAATATTTTTAAATTAGAACTTTCACTTAAAAATTTAGTTTATTTTGTTCAAAAATTTAGTTCGTAATACTTGAAAATTTTTAAGCAGAGTCCTAATTGGGAAATAATTTTTCTCTTAGGTCCTTACTTGTTTTTTTCCTGATACTTTTTCTCTCTTCCTTCTTCCGGCTAGCAAAACATGTGTCACTGTATCAATGATAGTGTCAACGAAGCATGAATTGGTCTACACATAGAGGTGTACAAAATCAAATCAAAATTGAATACTAAATTGAAATCAAATTAAATATGGCTTATTTGGTTTGGTTTATTTGGTTGTTCAATTCAGATAGGTTTTTTTTTTTTTTGTAAATCAGTTATATTTGTTCAGTTTGGTCCTAACTTTGAAAAACCTAACTAGATTGAATCGAACCAAATTTTCTATTTTTTTTTTGTTTTTATTGAGTTTTCAGTTTATTATAATGTTATATATGCTTTTAAAGGTTTTTTTTATGCAAGATCAAAATATAATATTTTTAATTTTCTTTCTAATTTTCTTAGTTTTTAATAATGGATTTGGATTTGGATTTTTTTATGTGATTTTTTAATTCAATGTGATAAATATCATTATGAATGAGGTTGATATTGAGTTTAATATTATTTTGGATCTTGTGTATTTTTTATATAAGAATATTTTTCAATGTTATTTAGATGGAATATTTAAATATACAATTCTAATTTTTTTGAATTTTTTAGACATGTATTTTTCTAAATGTTTTGGAAGCTTTTGGATTTTTCTTCATAATTTTGTCCACTTTACTTTAACCAAAATTTCAAACCGAATTGCAAAAGTTAAACCTAATCGAAATACTTCGATTTGGTTCCATTCTTCTAAACATTTGAGTTCGGCATTTTGAATTTTAGATCTAACCAAACCAAAAAACCAAATATTGACTCTCTAGTTAGATATGTCACTGTATAGGTAAGTTTAGTCCATCTGGGCCATATAGATCTACCATTAGCCATGTTAGCACTTCTATATACTCTATTTGTCTATATCATCACTTTAAGGAGCAGAAACCAAAACAACTAAAGCTATGAGGATTAACTTGTCCTAAAATATAGGAATGGGTTTAATAACTTTAAAATTATAAAATCTTATTTACAAATAGATATAAATTATAGGACCAATAAATTAATTTTTCCAAAAATATAACCGTGCAACTTTGTTCTTGGGGGAATTACAGATTGGGACCAAAATTAGCAATTAACTATAAAATGGGATTGATTGCATAATTAATTATGATATGAGACTATTGGCCCTTAAGTTAAATCTCATATTTCAAATTACTCCCTCCATTCTTTAATGAACAAAGTACAAAATTATACAAACCAATAAAAGTAATTAGAATAATTAAATTTATTAGAAATACAAAGTAGTTTAAAAAAATATTCTGATTTAATATTAATAACTTTTACATCATACCATTAATAAGAATGAATTATATTCATATTAATTAAGGGTATTTTTCAAAAAAATATTAAATGCACCAGATAACTCTCCTTTTATTTCTTATGTTTCGAAATAAGAAAAAATTTCCAAATATTCCTTATATTAAAGAAGGAAGAGAGTTTTTAACTTAATAACCATTGGTCTCATATCATAATTAATTGTATGATATCTCATTTTATAATTAATTGTTGATTTTGGTCTCAATTTGTCATGTTGCCTCTATTCTTTGTCTTATTTATGCCTTTGAGTTGACCATACAAATTGACCCAAATAATATGTTGCTAATTGTCGTCTTATATTATTATTGATAAGAAAAATAATAGTTTAGAAATTTAAAAGCTATAAAATTAATAATTAAACTTTTAAAAATTATTATTATTGATGAAGGAGTTTGAAGCTTAATAGCAGGGACCGATCCTTTTTATCGGAATTTTGACCACAATACTACAATAAAAAAAATGAAATTTCCAATATGCTACAACATGAAAAATATTTTTTTATATACTATAACTTGAATGCAAGATATAATTTTTCAATTTTTTTATTGAATAAGAAGGATCTGGGTATTTTCCTGCTCAAACCAAGGGGTCAGGCCTAACCTCTACTCCCCCTTCCCATCCCCCTCTCTCTCCCTCCACCCTTTCCCCACCTTGTCCCCTCTCTATTTTTTTTAAAGTATACCTATTTTTTTTTAATTTTTGTATTTTTCCAACCACATCAAAATAAATAAAAATATATAAATTATATAAATAATATATATTAAATAAAATAAATTAATTATACTAGTAAAATATATTATTCAATATTATTGAAATTACATAGATCTCCTTACATTTTAAAAACATATATTTTAGTTAAGCATTTAACATTATTAAGAAAATATTTTTTTATTAATTAAAATTTATATTAATATACAAAATAAATAGAATATATTACTTTTCTTTCAATATTACTAAAATTATATAAATCTCCTCATATTTTTAAAATATATAGTTTAATCAAATTTTTAACTTAATTAGTGATATAAATAGGAAAAATATGAGAGAGGAAAAAAAAATATAAGTTAAAAATTTTAATAAAATAATAGGTATATTTGAAAAAAAAAAAAAAGATAGAGGGGAGGGGTTGGGGAAAAGGGGGGAGGGACGAGGGGGAGTAGAGGTCAACCGTAGGTTTAAGGAGGGAAAACTTCGAGATCTTTCTTTTTTTTTCTTATAATAGTGCGGTAAAAAAGGCCCTCTTTATCATCGTAATACTTGACTTTCCAATTTAGTTTTTATGGTTTAGAATATCATTCATAGCCCTTCTAAAAAATTCTTTCAAGCAACAAAATAAGCTATTTGCAATAAAATGAGTTATTTAACCATCTTTGAATCTTTGTCCATCCCAATCTATTTGAGAGAAAAACAAACCAAACATTTATGAAAGGAAACAGGTGAACGAAAGCTGAAGCGGAGAAATACGTTTATGAACGCGGATTTGGATTTGCCTTAATTCAACTGTTGAAGGATCTATTTCCTTCGCGTTTTTCCCATTTCGATCACCAAACCGAATCCATTTTTTCCGTCCAAGTGCACGGTGCAGATTTTTCCCTCAAACTCTCGCAATCACAAACCATGTCGTCGCCGCCAAACGATTGTGACGCGGGTAATGTCAACACTGCATTGGCTGCTTCCTTGCTTGTCACTGGCAAGTACCGCCGGCTATGGCGGCGAAGCTTATACATTCGAATCTTCATCTCTCGCACGAGAACAACAACTACTACTGTGACCCACGAATCTCAACAATCATCATCAATCTCTGAAGTACCGTACACCCCCTTACCCCACTCACCCTCATCTCCTCCTAGAACTTCCTCGGTTAAATCTTCTTGTACGATTGAGATTGCCTCTGATAACGAGGAGGAGAGTATTGTGTGTTTAGAACAGCGCATTAAGAACGATATTCCTCGCATCGTGAAGGACAGGGACTTGGTATCGCTTCGTGAGCTCGGGGGAGTTGATCGCGTTCTCTCAGTTCTTAGTCCTCGTCAATCAGAGGTATATATTTAATTTGAGCAACAAGGACATACATCACTACCGCTAAGTTAAGCTTTTCTGTTTGAGATTCTGACTTTAAACTTTTATGTAAATCAAAGTGATTAAAGCTCGTCAAAAATAAAGCTCACTGTAGAATTACCCTGTACATTTTGTTTTAATTCAGATCCTTCGAATAAATGTATGAATGTCGACATACGGGTGTTTATAGCATTTTTACAGATGTTTCTCGTTTTGGTGTCACCGGGGCGTTAACGTATTTGGAACTATCAAAATTATTGTAGTGCTTCATGAAACTGTTAGGAAGGAATCTACAGAGTTTTGGGGAATTTTTCATAGCCTACGCCCGATGTCGATCTATATTAGATCCATAAGTGGGCTCCCCATGTACAAATTCCGTTGATTGAACGTGCACAATCAAGAATTGCTTCAAAGTTTGGTACTTTGCTTTCTTGAGAAAGACGTAATTTTTTAATAAAATTCATTTTCTTGTTAACAGGAGGGAGAGATTGATAATGGGAACCATCAAGTTTTGGAGACCACTGACCGAGTTCATGGAAGGAGCTTCTCATACTGTTTTTGGAATAGCTGCAAACGCAATAGTTTCACACTTTTATTCCTCATGATCTCAGCTTTGTTCTCCTTGGCCACAGAGATTAAGCAGGAAGGACCGAAATATGGTTGGCATGATAGTGCTGCCATACTTATTGCCATAATCATGCTTGTCTCTTTCCCTTCAGTGGCAACCTTTTGGCGTGAAAGAAAGATGCTAAAGTTATCAAACAAGAAGGGCGAATTGAAAGTTACTGTTGTTAGAGGTGAAAATTCTCAAGTGGTAGCCATATCTGATATTGTGGTCGGTGATACAGTGCTTCTTAAGACGGGTGACAACGTTCCAGCTGATGGTTTGCTTCTAAATAATGGAAACTCTGTGCTGGATGGAGAACGGGACCCATTTCTCTTGTTTGGTTCAAAAGTATTGTTTGAGGGTGAAATTTCGATGCTTGTAACATCAGTTAGAGATAAAAAATCAGTTGAGATGCAGAATTCAGTGGCTAATAATCCTGAAAAGATTACGTTGTTGGAAAGTCAAATTGAGAAGCCGATTTCATACATTGACAAAGTTGCCCTTCTTATCTCTACATTGGTTGCTCTTGTGGTGCTCATTCGCTTGCTTGACAAGAAAAATGGGGACAATAATGGCCTGCCAGAAATTAAGGGTAAGGTTTCAGTTGGCTTCCTGATGGAATTGATTAAGAGAATTTTCTTAAAACCGCAAGGAAGAGTTTCCATTTTAACAAGCCTTATAACTGTTGCAATATTAAGTATGCAACATGGGGTACCACTTATGGTTACAATTTCTCTCAAATATAAAATTGATAAGGAGGTATCAAACCAAGCTGCAGATCTTCATGATTTATCGGCTTGTGCAACAATGGGATTGGTTACAGTCATCTGCATCGATGCTTCTGGTGAGCTAATGTCTAAACAGATGGAGGTTAGCAGAATATGGATGGGGGAGAGAGATATCAGCAATGATGTGATGTCAGAAACTAATCCAGCTGTACTTGACGTTCTTCAGCAAGGAGTCAGTTTATCTGTTCTTGCTCCGGAGTTTATTCTTTCTCCAGTGTCGAATTCACTTATTTCTTGGGCAGAAACAACTTGGGGAGTGAACAGGGAATCTTTTAGTCAAAACTTTACTATTCTTCAGCACAGCAGACAGATTTCTCAGGAAGATGTTAGTGGAGTTTTAGTGAGAAAATTTGGAGACAACGAACGTGTTCTGCACTTGCACTGGAGTGGGGCAGCATCCACAATACTGGACATGTGTTCCCACTACTATGATAGCAATGGGGAATGCCTTAACATAAAAAATCAGAAAATCCAATTTGGACAGGTGATTAAAGAAATGAAGGATAGTGGTCTTGAGCCTATTGCGCTTGCTTATCAAAAGACAGAGGCTCAGGAACTTAAGCAAGATGGATTAATCTTGCTAGCACTGATAGGTCTCGAACACTTGTGCCTGTTAGAGACAAAATCAGCCTTGGAAAACCTCAAAAATGATGGAATAAAGATTAAATTGGTGTCAGGGCATGGCATTGTGGCAGTGAGAGCCTTAGCTTGTGAACTAGGAATAGAAGTTCCAGTTGAAGATGGTGTTACTGAAGGAAAGGAAATTCAAGGTTTGAATAGCACCAGGACTGCAATGTTAAAGAAGTTGGATAAAGCAGTGGTAATGGGAAGTTTCCTTCCTGATGACAAGGCTCTCATGACTCGGTGCTTGCAAGATGAAGGTCATGTGGTTGCATTCTTTGGAGGGTTGACAGTAAGTGATTCTGCAGTTCTAGAGGCAGCTGATATAGTGATAGTTGATAAGTCTCTGAGCCCAAAAACTGATTGGGAGCGTTCCAGTATATCTATCAAATGTTTCAGTGCAATAACTACAATTGTAAGGGCCGGTAGACATCAGTATCACAATATTCAAAAGTTCATTCAACTTCAGCTCACAGCTAGCTTATCTGGGTTATTGATAACCATGATTACAACTATGTGTACTGGACAGTCCCCCCTAACAGCCTTCCAATTGATTTGGGTGAATGTGATAATGTGCCTTTTGGGAGGCCTAATGATGTTAAGGGAGTTAGACATCAAGGAGGATCAGCGTGCCAACCAACCAAATGACCGGAAGCAGTCACTTATAACCATCGAAATCTGGAAAGACATAGCTATTCATGTTTTGTATCAGGCTTCTGTTTCCATGGTATTTCTTTTTGGAGGACAAGTCACAGACAGCAAAAGTCAAGTTAGGAAGACTATGATCTTTAACACATTCATGCTATGTCAGGTCTTCAATCTACTCAACACCTTGGGCTTAGTGAAGAAGGGAGTTTTCAAGATAGTTCTTCACAGCTACTGTTTCTTGGTGACATTAGGGGTTTGTTTGATTATGCAGGTTCTGGTGATTCAATATGCAAATAGCGTAGCAGATTGCATGAGGTTGAATGCAACTCAATGGGTTATCTGTATCTTGGTTAGTGCTCTTTCATGGGTATTTGAATGGTCATCGAAGATTCTGATTCAGTATGCAAATAGCCTAGCAGATTGCATGAGGCTGAATGCAACTCAATGGGCTATCTGTGTCTTGGTTAGTGTTCTTTTACGAGTATTTGGATGTTCCATGTAATACAGTTTTTGTTTTTTGCGTATTACCTTTGTAACATAGTTATCAGTCGACCATTGCTGCACTGCATGTGAAGCATGTATCAATGGACTAGTTAGATGGTGCTAATTTAGAAGTGGATAGAGTTATTTCTTTCACAATTAAAACCAATCAGGCACTTCAGATGAGAAACTTCGCCTTTTGGAAGTTTCTTTAATTATTGCATTATGTAGAATTATAACAACATATAAACTGCTGTGATCTCTGGTACTCAAAGTCCTGCTGACAACTTCAAACTTTAATTCACTACTGTTATCTAAAGCCTTTCTTGGATTTTTTTTTTAATTAAAGTTATATAAATATTTTCTTTATTTTTATAATATATAATTTTTTTCAATAAATTTAGCCAAAGCAATTTTTTTATTTGTACATATTCAAAAATAAAAAATATTATTTTCAATTTTATTTATATGTATTTAAAAAAAAAAGAAAAGCTAAAGTCGTAAAATGTATATTTTTAAAATAGAAAATATGCGGAGCTCTAAAGAAATTGAAAAATGTTTGCATAATTTATCAAACAAAAGAAGGATAAACTAGTCTCTTCAAACAGATACCTAAATTTATATTGTTGATACATGACATCTTTCTTTTATTTAAACAAATGCACAATTTTTTTTTCTCAAACAAAAATATTATCAGTGTATCTCCAGGATAAATCATACATATTGTGTTAAAAACTATCAACTTAATTCAGTTTAGAATTTGATTAATACCATGAATATGTTAAATTTATTAAGATATAATTAACAATTTACATTTAATTTTGGTGAAAATTTTGATAAGAGCTAGAAACCTATTATTATGAGTACGACTGTGTCAAGTATCCATGAACACATAAGGAAGCTTGTGAATAAACTGAAGTCCTACAATGGTGCTTTAGGAGAAAGTTTAGTGGTTTATTGCATTTTGCAATCTTAATTTGCCACCTGAGTGTGAGGTTCTGAGGAGACACAATAAATGATGGAGCAATTGATTTCAGTTGCGACTTAGGAGGAAGACTCAATAGAGAAGGGCAACTCTCAGGTGTCTATGTGTCTCATGCCTCAAGTAACAACGCAGGCGATGATGAGATTGAGAAGGGACAGACCTAATTCAAATATTGAATGAGAATAAGAAATTGGGCCATAATAATTAATGCCACTACTTGATGAAGCATGCTCATAAAATAAAATATCAAAATACTTCAAGATTAAGAATAAGACAAAGGAAGAAAGGGCTTTAAAAACAGGCTATTAATTAAAATTAGACGGTTTATATTACTTACCACGTGTTTCTTTAGAAGCCATTTGATTCATGGAGGGCCACCACAGATCCTCTTGCAGCACATTGCCACCACGACTTTTTTTTTTTTGTTTTCATTTTAGTAGACTACATTTTTTTTTGGTTTTGTTGAAATTAAACAAAAATAGAACTCATTTTTATATAGAGAAAAATATATGTAATTTCAATAAAATAAAAAGTGTGTAATTTAAAAAAAATTGTGTAATTTTATTTTTCTTGTAATCTCTTTCAAACTTTGCATGGAGTGTACCATATCCATAGCTGATAATTGCTTACTCAAGGTATTACTAATTTTGTTCATTTTTGTTGAAATTTTTGTTTTAGAGAAATTTTAAATAAGTTAATAAATTCAGTTAATCATTTTTTAAAAATAAGTTAATAATTGAACAATCTAAATAGGTGAAATAAAACTCAGCTCTATGTTTTTTTAATAAAAAAAGTTTACAAAACCTTGTAAAGAAAAACCTGAGAGGCCCCAAACTTTTCTCTATTGAACCCATCCTTCTCTACACAACTCTAATATATTTCTACTACAAATATTTGGAATCATTGTTTTCTTCTAAAAAATAATTCAATTACATGACTTTTCTTTCAAATTAAAAGAAATTACACTCAATTCGATTCAATTTATCTTCAAAGATCTTACGTGCTAAAAATAAATTTAAGCATATATATCTTTTGCCTCCATTGAAATCTGTGGAGTTTTGTAATAAAGAGAATCATATGCATTTTTATAATAGAAAAGCACTATATAATTAGATTAACTTGTGCATAATCTCATAATTTTTGTATCATGTCTATAATAATTCTTATTTTTTTAAATTTCGAAAAAACTTTTAAATTTTTAAATTTGTGCAAATAGTTTTATTGCTATTAATTGGCTTATCATCAGATTACTAGAAAATGACATATCAAAAAATGTTTATTTGGACATAGTCAAGTTTAAGAAATTACTTGCACATGGCCTATAACGTTTTTTTTTGGTGATGTAGCCTATAACTTGATATTTAAGTGAATTGTCTGAGGCTACGCAAGAGGCCCAATGGCCCGAACACTTCGGGCTAGGCGCTAGGCTAGGCTAAGCCATATACCGGGTTAAGCACCGAATTAGGGTCGAATTCAGCTGGCTCGTGGATATCTCTATTATCTACTCAAAATATTACATTGTTCTAGTTAAATATAACTTTCTCAGAATCATACTTCAGTGAAGTCCAATATCCGAGCCATTTTTCGTTTCTTTCAACCTTGTGTGGCTCACATCACATGGGTGCTGGAGGAAACAAGTGAGCAAGAAGATCTTGGTATCCACGTGGCAGAAGGAGAGCCACTTTCCCAAAAAAAATCAGGAAGGAAATCCCCATCCAACACAGCCACCAATGGGAAGCTGCTGAGTTGTAGTAATCCTCATCCACAATATCACATGAAATCCACCTCCCTGCTATAAACTACACTTCACGCTTCATACTACTCATAACACAAGTGAAGTACCACCAGAGAGAGAGAGAGAGGCAGAGAGAAGATCGTTCCATCGTCACCATGGCCACCTCTGCTATCCAACAATCAGCCTTCGTTGGCCAGACTGCATTTAAGCAGGCGAATGAGCTCGTCCGGAAGGCTGGTGGCTCCGGCAATGGTCGCTTCACCATGCGCCGCACCGTCAAGAGTGCTCCTCAGAGCATCTGGTAACCTCCTCTTTCACTTCCAGTCAATCAATACATCTCGCACTAGTTTACTCTGACATGAATTGTTGTCAATGGAAAAACAGGTATGGCCCTGACCGTCCCAAGTACTTGGGTCCCTTCTCCGACCAAATTCCATCATACCTGACCGGTGAATTTCCCGGCGACTACGGATGGGACACCGCTGGGTTATCCGCAGACCCGGAGACCTTCGCCAGAAACCGTGAACTTGAAGTAATTCACAGCAGGTGGGCCATGCTCGGTGCATTGGGATGTGTGTTCCCTGAAATCCTCGAGAGGAATGGTGTCAAGTTTGGTGAGGCAGTGTGGTTCAAGGCTGGTGCCCAGATCTTCTCTGAGGGTGGCCTTGACTATCTTGGCAACCCTAACCTCATCCACGCTCAGAGCATCCTTGCAATCTGGGCTTCCCAGGTACGTAAGATTGAGTTGAACTAACTAACTGCTCAAGTGTTGATGACACTTTCTGTCAATTACTAGTTGTGGATATGGGTTTGGAAGTCTAAATTACAGATTCCAATCAATAACAACCTGCAATTAAATCTAAATCTTTCAGGTTGTGCTCATGGGATTCGTTGAGGGCTACAGGGTTGGTGGAGGACCCCTTGGAGAAGGGCTTGACCCAATTTACCCAGGTGGAGCATTTGACCCACTTGGTCTGGCTGATGACCCTGATGCATTTGCAGAGCTGAAGGTGAAGGAAATCAAGAATGGGCGATTGGCAATGTTCTCCATGTTTGGATTCTTCGTTCAGGCCATTGTTACTGGCAAGGGTCCTATTCAGAACCTTTATGATCATGTTGCCGACCCGGTTACCAACAACGCTTGGGCTTATGCCACTAACTTCGTCCCCGGACAATGAAGATATATATATATATATATATTAAGACGTACGGATACTTTCGAGTTGTAACAATGTTGGCTCATTCTTCTGCTACGTACTCCTACTGATGTAATTGGACCTATTGCTACTTATGGAATTACACCAGCAGAAGAATCTGTACCAGATCAGAATGAATGGTTTAATTTGTATTACAAGTATCACCATTCATGCATCATTGCATGTTATATTGATTAAATTATGCTTTGCACGTGGAATTTAAATGATCTAGACCATTCGTTCCATGTTAAGGAGTTAATACATTGCAATCAGACTGAGGCATTATCTTAGGAGGGAAAAAAATAAAATAAAATATTTTCTGAAACTAGCTAGTAAAGGAATTGTTCAATGATGCTGAACTCTCACCAAAAGCGCATGTTAATGGAAAAGCTCTTACCAAAACTAATAAGTCTCACTCTCACAGCAAGAAGAAGAACCTGATCCATTCTTATTATTGAAATGATGGAAGCGGTTACTATCTCTCACTATCTTTTCTCGATTAATTGTAGATATCACTAACTCATTACAGATGCAAAGGTTGTTTATCATGCGAATATTGGGGAGACCAAAAGAATTTGACTTGTGTCTGCAGCATCTCTCACCTTTTTCAGCTTCTTTATCATCTTAGCATATACATATATATATATATATATTTTTTCAGGTGCAATAAACCAGTGCAGTGGTGTTTGTGCTCGACGAAACTGCATCCAGCATCCTTTCGTACTCCTCTCTTCTTCATCATTTCCCCTGCATTGCATGTGAAACTTTGTCCCACTTATTAGATGCACCATACACTTCAGAACATCCAGCAGCATTTGGATAACTAGTTATGGAATCACTGTTAGAGCACTCAAGGATGTAATATATATTGGTGAGTCACAAAGTCCCACTCCTCTGCTAATGAATGCATATGGACATAGAATGAATTCACAGAGGATTCACTTACAAAAGGCAATAACTGTGGGATATTGGAGCGTTATCTCTTACTCTCCTGGGAAAAGTAGGGATAGAACAGAGACTGATAATTAAAACTCACCGTTCTCTCTCTCTCTTTTCTCACTTATGGTAAGACACAAACGATGGGTTCAACCAAAATCGCGGGGAAGAGTGAAGACTCAGAACATGGAGATGTGCAGTGTGCGATCAAATTAAAAGGAAGAAAACAAGTATGACTCCAAGCCTTAGCTAGCCACCCCTTGCAATTGAAGCCTTATAATAGTTGAGCCATGGTATGGTTATAGCAGTGATTTTATTTATTGGATGCAATCCTGGTTGAGATTTTTTAAGTGGAAATTTAAGCGCACAAATCATGCTGAATATGTATATATATATTTTAAATGAACTTTTATTGGCTATTTTAACAGCATTAATATAAATCAGCAGAGAAAGATATTTGATAGAAACATTAGAAAGGCTCAAACGGAAAAATACAGGGAGGTGGATGAAGGGTAACTATGTAATTGAGTATCGCTCTCTAATTCTTTAATCAAGATCGGGAAAAATATCCATGTGTCATGCCTCTCAGGGGAGGTTATAAATATAATAATTTAATTGCAACTTTTTTAGCAAAACTAGATTGGTAACCCATGTGTTACACCGTACAGTCGTACACAATAAAAATTTAGAAAATGTCAATTAGTAATGACAACTACATGAACATAACTGATAATAGGAAGTTAAAATGGAGAATGTAAGGAAAAATTAAAATTAAAAATAAATATTGGAGTCATGTGAGTCCGGACTGTTCACAATATATATAAATTAGTAAATAAAGTTGTAAAAAGATAATGATAATGGGAAGTTAAAATAGAGAATCGATGAAAAATTCAAATTCGAAATTAAAAATAAAAATAAATATTTGAGCTATGGTTTCCTATAAAAGTTCCCGTGCAACTTAAAAAAAATCATTTATGTGAATTTATATCAAATAAATATAAAAGTTGGATTGAAGATTATAAAAGTTAGATGGAAGAAAAATTATTTATTCATCAATTAAATATTAAAATGGTTTACTTCTAATAAGTAATAACTAAATCAAATATTGAATTTTTAATAAATTGCTTACTTCTCATTCCGGGTGGTTTGTTGAGGTAATGACCCGTGATGGATTAACATTTTTTTAATTCGTTCAAATCATAATTGGGAGTGTATACTATTAGTGTGTGTTTGGATTGATTTATGTATAAATGATTATGCGGATAAGTATTTTTTCATGATAGATTATGAAAATAAGTGATTATATCAAAAATGATTTATGTTCAGATATTTTTACTCTATAAATGATTTTGAGAAAAGAAATGTGTTTAGATTTTAATAGTTTAAGAGATTATTAGATAGATAATGAGAAAAAAAATGAAATTAGTTATTATAGATGAATAAGTACTTATTATAAGTAGAAAAAATCAACTTCTTCCATCAACACTTATTTGAGGCATAAGCTTATTGAAAAGTAACTTGCATTTGGAAATTTCATCACATAATCACTTATGGGATCTTACAATCACTTAACTTTTTTATCCAAACAGGCACTTAATGTCAAGCTTTTAATGGTTAACAATAGAATAAAATCTTTAAATGTTCAATTTGGGGAAAAGACAAAAAAAGAGAGGATTGAATTAGAGATTGAGATTTGTTACAACAAAAATATCAAATCAACTAAAAGCATTGTCAAGGGGAAGGCAGATTTAATGAGAAATTAATATAAAATAGTAAAATGTTCAATCTAACTAACTGCACTTTCGGTGCCCAAAAACTGTACTTCCAGTTTAATCTAATTTCAGTCAAATAAAATCTTAGTGTGCAAACATTAAATAGAGCTATTCAAGCATCATTAAGCCTAAATGAGTAAATGGAAAAGGTGTATTTGTCAGGAAAAATAGTAAAACTAAACTCCCCCACCCCCAAAACCACAAAAAAAAAAGGACTAATGGTTACATATAAACATAAATTGCATATAGTTGTCATAGTTGAGATTTAGAAGGAACAGTTGAATCATTAATAGAACAGCTTCTTGCGGCATCAATTCCCTCTGAAATAAAAAAAAAAAGTTATACAAAAAAGTGATTCAGTCTTATAAGTAAAGGATAGACATCTAATCAATTTAAAACATAGTAACACCGAAAATTTTCAAACTTCAATAGAAAGACATGTAAGATTAAATTATACAATAAGAAAATGACAAACTTCTAATCAATTTAAAACATAGCAAGTTTGAAATTAAAGTGCTGATAATCAAAAGTTAAGGTCCCTGAGAATATGAGTCACGTAATAATGTATTTAGGAAGAGATACTTAAAACTTACAAGTTAAAAGATCCTTACCTAAATATAAGCACATCCAAAACTATTGTATCAATCTCCTAAATTTTTTAAGAGATGGCAAAGACCCTTTGGAATTGCCTCAGCTTCCTTTATAAGCACATACAAACAATTTAAAGTCACTTTCTACTCCTTTCCCATGCCATCACAATTTATAGTGTGTATATATATATATATATATAGAGAGAGAGAGAGAGAGAGAGAGCCCAATAAGAAGAATCAAGAGAATGAAATCAATACATGTACCACATAGATAAATAAAATGAGCAAAAACTTCTCAACAACAACAGCCTGTCTTACATGTACCACACTACTATAAGTATAACCCTAACTGAAATCAATAACCACCAAATGGATCCACTCACTCAGCTTCGCACGTTATATATAGTAAAATACTTCTTGCTCTAAAAAATAATTCCTACTTCGTCACATTTGCTCAATGTTCGTATTGAATCTTCAAGTTTGAAGAGATCGAGCAAGATAGAAAAATGCAATCTATGATTCATTGTTGATGCAACGATGAAATCTGAAACAAAGGATAGAAAGATTAACAATGTACAAAAAGAAAAGCAAAGGAAACAATGAAGAAGAAGAAATAGATTAATAAATCAGAAGGAAGAGAGAAAAATATGAGAAATATCGAAGATAGATAATGCAGAATGCTCAAAGTAATTGGAGAAGCAAGAATAGAATAGGAAATCAAATGAAGGAAGAGAGAAAAATAAAGATATATGCCACATAAAACAGTACTTTACCGATTTGCACTCCCCAGATTTTGCACCATGGAATAGATCTGAAATGAGAATTTTATATGTGGAAAAAAGCATAGGAAAAGAAAGGAGGAAGAGAGATGAAGAGAGAAAAAGGAGATGACAAAAATGACAAAAGAATAGAGATGAAGAAAGAAGAGGGGCAGCTACCATAATAGAGGGAAAGGAGTGGGATGGAGTGAGGAAGTGGGAAGATATCTGCCGGAATTATGGATATAGATTTAGATAATGGTTATTTTGTCGTGTCATTTAATAGCGAAGAAGACTTGAATTATGTCTATCTTGAAGTTCCATGGATGATCAGAGATAGGTATTTGCTTGTTCAACTATGGGTCCCCACCTTTGATCCTTGGAATGCGGAGACGCAGAGGAAGATAGTAGCTTGGGTTTGAATAACCCTTCTTCCCCTAGAATTTTTTAATCCCTCCAGCCTTAGGAAGATTGGTGCTTTAATTGGCTAGACGTTGAAGATTGACTCGGTGACTTATTTGAGTGAGAGGGGATGTTATGCTCGAATCTGTTTTGAACTTAATCTTCAAAAAAGACTAAAACCATCTTGAATATCTTTGGGAAAAGGAGGGTGATCGAATACGAAGGGCTCCACTTGATTTGTTTTCATTGTAGAAAATATGGACACCATAGGGAGGTATGCTCGGAACGGTTGGCTAAGGTCAGTATACAAGCTAATAACTTTGGTAAAGATAAGAATTCACCAGGAATGGAAAAGGGACAGGTGACGAAACAGATGGCTTTGGATAAATGTAGCAAGGAGGAGGTTGTAATGATGATGACGGAGGGACAGAAGGAGGAGTCACAAAAAAGAGGTCGTGATTCAAGAAAGAGCGGCGATAGCTTCGGCATGATGGCTCAGATGATGGAGGAGAGAATGGGATTGAAAAATTTGGTGAAGAGGATGACGTGGTGAAGACCAGACAATCCTGAAAAGCTTGGGACGAAGGAGACTAGTCAGGCGAAAGGGCAGGCTCATGGGTTGGTGGTTATGGGAGGAATGATTCTCGGGATTCGAAGATTATTGCTGGTGTTGGAGGGGAGAAATCTGAGCGATTAGCTTTTAAAGCAAAGGCATCAGCATGAACGTTTGGGAAGAAAGTTAGAAATAATCAGACGTGGGTCCCAGTGGGTGGAAAGTATAAGCCACGTAAGGTAGTCCGGGTGCAAGGGAAAGAGAATAAGGGTATTTTGGGTAAGGTCAAACCTAATGCTAGGCCCAATAGCAAGAGTCTAGGAATAATGAATGTGGACCTTGCTAATTCTTTTGGGGCCCTTAACGACGTTATTGGAGAGCAGGCCGAAGGGAAGGATCTAGAAAGTGAAGAGGTTGGATTATCTGTGTATATATCTCTTACGTTGGTTGGTCATCTAAGAGGAGGGTTAAATTGTGTGTGATATAAGATTTTATCCTTTTTGGATTACACCTCAACTTTATCATATGTGTAGTAAAATAGGGATGAATAGAGAGAATAAAATGCAGCAATTGAATAGAGAAGAAGAAAAGTAAGGCACAAGTATTTATCTTGGATCAGCCCAATCATTTGACTTACGTTCAGTCCCCAAACTACCACTTGAGATTTTTCACTATATCCCACAGGTTCGATCGG
The DNA here is from genome assembly GCA_026686845.1 of Adenanthera pavonina. Classification (NCBI taxonomy): domain Eukaryota; kingdom Viridiplantae; phylum Streptophyta; class Magnoliopsida; order Fabales; family Fabaceae; genus Adenanthera; species Adenanthera pavonina. The sequence continues at coordinate 37,500,504 of JAIVEN010000014.1, forward strand.
GGCACCTGTGAAGTCTCAGTATATCTCACAAGTTTCAGTAGGCACTTGTAAAGCCACTCTTCCCACACCCTTATAAGATGTGTAATCTCCCTTAGTGATACTCAACACTAAGTATCTACCCAGAATTTGTAGAAAAAAATGTTTACTCAATGAAAACTTTCATAAAGAATTGATAATACATTGAAGGCTCACTCTATTGAGGTGGGTTTTTCATATGATACTAATACAGAAAGATTTTATGTATATGAATAACATTTTCGCATAAACTCACTTTTTATTGTTACCCATAAGTTCAAATGATATTCTATTTATAGATTTGTGGCAAAATTATCCATTGAAAGCAAGTTCTAACCATTACTCTGTAAAAAAAGCCGTTCAACTACCGCATTAAATGTGTCTGACAAAGGTTATGCGGATAACTTTCTCAGGTTATGCGAATAACAGGTAACCGTTGACTCTTAGTTTCAATATTAGACTTTTATTATGTGAATTGTAACACCTTTCTTATGGGCTCATTTCCCATGTATTTAATCCTTCCAAAATCTATTTGTATCGTAATAGGATCCTGAATCACAAAAAATGCTTTAATAAAATTTTTCCAACTTTGGGCACTATTTATTTAATCGAATTTATTTATTCCGATTAAACTTTGGAAAATCATAACTAAATCAATAAAAATTGTATGCATGTAATTCAAGTCTCTAGGTATAGCTTATAACTTTGTCTACATGGAAAAAATATAAGTCAGAGCAATAATAGTACTGATTTGTATAGCAAACACTGTGAATTTTCACATTTTATACGAAAATTGTCAAATAATCCTTTTAATTGGGATTAAATATAAAAATCTATCAAATATTACACACACATCTAGTATGAGTGTTCTTTGGACCATTGGAGGGCTTCTCCTGTTTACTTTTAAACCATATACATTATTCGTACTTTATACATCAAAAGTCCAAATAGTAGCATGTTTACTTTACATAGGTCAAGATGACCATTTATCTTACTACTTTGCCAAACAAAAGCCATAAAATATTTACATGGCCATACATCATTTTTATACTATACCATACTTTAGCTAAGACCTAAGGCATCATAAAAACTTGAAGAAACATACTTAACATCACATTTACAAAATTACACAAAAGGTCAAAGCTTATGGCCATTGCTAGCATTATCAAGTTAATGGCCAAATTCTTTCTCCTTTCCTTTCTCTTCCTTGGTGGACTTGCCATTGTTGCTACCTATTCATGGTTAATATTTGGGAGGGTGAGATTCAAAGAATCTCAGTAGTTAACACCCAATATTCCATCACATCATCACATTAAGCATGAAAACATCAAGATAACACATTTTGAATACATTAACACATTTACGTCATATGAATACATAAAATTTTTGGCGGAGTTTCATTTTAAAAAATAGACATCCCAGGGTCTCAATGCCCCTCAATCAACTCAGCCAATACACATAAATCATCTCAAAATATCATTGCAATCATATGACAAGGTATAAAGCACATTGAAAACAAACATGATAACATAATGCTAGTATGGGAAATTAACTACCTTATAATGCTCCCTTACTCTCCAAACTTGGTATGCCACTTCTTGAGCCTCCTAACACTTCTTTGAACCTAATCATATTATCATTGAACCAATTTAGCCATTGGTTTTTCGGAATTATCCAATACCATAACACTAAAACCCAAATTTTTCACATAGCTTTCCTTTGATCTTTCTTTGTACAACACACTCGTTCTTAAGGTTTTGGACCATGGGGAATCCATTTTTGAGGTAAAATCATGAAATTCCAACTCTAAATACTTCCCATCTTCTGACCAAAATTGTCTCAAAATGTTTGAAAAAAATTTCCTTCAAATCACTTCAATCCATCCATGGATTCATGCTTCTAGTGGTTAATCTAAGCTTTTCCCTAAGTTTAATAGTCCAAAACTCATTTCCATTGCTAAATCACATTTTGGCTGAAACCCTAAGATGGAAAGGAAGCAAACTAAACCATAGAACATGCTTTGAAAACCATAGATAGTAAGCTTAAGGTGGTAGTATGCAAGCTTACCAATTTGTGCTTTATTTTTCCTTTGATTCCTCTTCCTTTTTCTCTTCCTTCTTCCTCCCTTTTCTTGTGTTTTTTCTGGTCTATTTTGGGCTGCTGGTCACGCATGAAATGGTGAGGTAAGAGAAGGGTTTAAGTGGTTAATTAAGTGGCTAATGATGTAGCTAATCATGGTTACTTTTTACTAACCCTTAATTACTTTTTTTTTTTACATACTTCTTCAAGAAGTATTCCAAAATAATATAATATTACTTTGTGTCACATGGCTGCAGAAAAGTCACTCATGGGAGAGCTTGAGGTGTCCAAAAATTGCCTAATTTTCTTGATCCAGATGTACCTCAATCCAGGTACTTTTTAACCGTACTGATAAAACTGTCTTTATTCTAATTTAACATTTTTCGGATATAAGACTATTCTAATTTTATTTTTATATTTCCATACTTATCCGGTTCCAAATGATATCTGTACATGGCCCATATCCTGATCCAGTTTCTTTTTAACCATTAGTAGGGCCTATAGTCTACTTTATCAGTTTACTATTACTTTTAAACACTTGACACTAATTATTTCTTTATTCTTGAACATAACTCTCAGTGCCATATATCATTGGACTTATCTTGTCGAGGGTTTCATTTTGACAGTAATTTTACATATTTACAAAATTGCCCTTGACTGGAGGTTAAATTAAAATTTTTGAAACTTTTGGGTCATTAGGTATAATTTTTCCCAAGACTTTTCTATTTCCTTCACCACGTAATTTTTAATATTTTTGGAATATATTTATTTAGAGGTAAAAATATAATTTTCTTATTTTTCCATCCAATTAAGAAAAAAAGATCTCTTTACTCAATTTCAGGCAAAACTATGTCTATCTATTTTTTAGAATTCCTTGGATATTTTACATTATCATTAATTATGTCATTTTTCATTATTTAGTATCCAGTGAAATTTTCGGATATTACACGGATAATCTAACTAGGTTATGCAGATAACATTCATTCCAAAATGACTAAGTTTTAGCTCAAGAATATTTTTATAAAAACTTTCTTAGTTGTTCGAATAACGTCTCACAAACTTGGATATCTTTGAAGATTATTAGAATAACCTCTTAGGATGTTATTTTTTATTTGGATAATGTTTAATCAGCACAAACTAAGTTTCTGAAAAACAGTCAGTACAAACTAAGTTTCTGAAAAATATAAGTTATCAGGATAACCTCCCTAGGTTATGAGGATACCTACATGTTATGGGGATAACCTCCCTAGGTTATGCTGAAATCGAATTTAACATTAGAAGGTCTAAGAGTATTGTAACATAGGTTATCAGGATAACCTCCCTAGATTATGCCGATAATCCACAAGTTATGGGGATAACCTCCCTAGGTTATCCTAATGACGGGCAGCACAGAACAAGTAGCCTTTACTGTTATGCCCTTTATGCGAATAAGGTAAGCACCTTATCAGGAAATCGAGCTAGACAGAAGTAAGGATATGGTGTAGACCTTAGTTATATGGATAACCTCATCTCTTTTCCTGAAAACGAATAGAGAACACTTAGAAACAACATTGAGATTGAGATTTTATCCCCATAACTTCTGAATGTTATGCACATAAGGTAAAACTTTTCATGAAAATCATTTTGAAAACATGAGACAAACACAAAACCAATTTGTTAGCCACTATTTTTTAATTCTAACTTATGTTAATATCATATTTACTTAATTTAACTCATTTAAAACATATGGTAATAAGATTAAATAAATTTTCAAAGATTAATCTCACCTCAAGACCTAAGTGAAAATAAAATATATCTAGTGACTAGGTCTTTAAATGATGAGTTTCACTTCCACTTAGTCATTTCCTTCTTGGCATGCTTCCTTTTGATCTTTAGTTCTTTGACACTTGAATTCTTCACATCTTGGAGCATCATTTTCCTTCTTCTTCTTTGAGTGAGTCATGATGTTGATTTTCTTTTCTTTATTCTAATGCTCACTCTTCTTCTTGGACAGTCCTATAGTAAATGTATTTCACTTACAAGCTAAGTAGTTAGTCCAATTTATATATATGTCTTGTATTATACAATATAAGAGCACAGTGATAAATTAGTACATAGCATGATATATTCATCATAACCATTATTGAATACATGTTAATACACATTTTACTTCTATTAGGAACAATATATATTTTAGACACATATGATGCTTTTATTTCTTATTTCTCTATATTTGTCATTTATGTTATCCATTGTAAAAGTACAGTGGATATACTTGTACATAGCATGATATATATGCATTATAATCATAATTAAATACATGTTAATGCACATTTTACTTCTATAAGGAACATTATATATGTTAGATACATATGATACTTTTTTTCCTTATTTCTCTATATTTATCATCATCAAAACTGATATTACATTAAACTTAACAATATCCTTATTAGGCTTGGCTCAATCTAGGGAAATAGGTGGGCTGCAAAATAATCATGAGGACTTAATGATTGAGGATTCAGGTGTGGAGGTAGGTGGGCCGAATTCTATCAATGATATGGTATTGGCAAAGGCTTTGAATGAAATAGATGAGGGCCTTCAAGCTCAAGTCCCTATAAATGTGTCCCAATGAATTGTTTATTTTGGAATGTAAGACATGATGGATCCAAGGCTCTACTTGGTTTAGTTCGTGAGTTGAAGAATAAATATCATCTGGATTTCTTATGCCTTGTTGAAACTTGTTCTAGTGGACCATGAGCAAGGCATATTACTAACAAGATGGGGTTTCATAACTTTGAAATTTGTAGAGGTAGTTGGTTTTAGTGGTGGCATCTTTGCCTTTTGGGACGACGATTCATGGAAAATTAAATTGTGTTCACATTCTAAGCAATTTATGCACTTTGAAGTTAATGATGGGACTTCAAAAAAATACATTACTTGTATCGATGTGAGTCCCAACTTGAGTAGACTTAGAAATCTTTGGGTTGACCTGGCTGACATTGGTATAGGTATGGGAGATTCTTGGTATTTGGGGGGGGTGATGTTAATGCAATTCTTTTTAGCCATGAAAGATGGTCTTCGGCTAGGTAGGTTTCTCCTATCACAAGGGACTTTGCAGACTAGTTTTTTAAATTTGGGCTTATGGATCTTGGTTGCTCTGGGCCTTTCTTTACTCGGAGTAAGGAGGGATGCAAGAGTAGATTGGATCGGGTCATGGCTAGTTCTAGATTTGTTGAAGAATTTCCAGATGTAGAAGTGCTTTCTCTTTTCCAATTTAATGATGATAACCAGCCTATTCTGCTGAGAATGAAGAAGTTTGTCCCAAGTTTGGGTTGTGACAAGCCTTTTTGAATTTTTGCTCCTTGGGCATTGCATGAAGATTTTGGTAGACTTGTACAAGAGGCACGGTATGCTAGCAGACCTTGGGCTTTGGCTCATGAAATATTCACACAGGAGGTTGGAAGCTAGAGTGAGGATGTATATGGGCTCATTAATAAAAGGAAAAGGAGGCTTATGACAAGGCTAGAGGGCTTACATAAGAACATCAGGGAAGAAGGCTCTGTTAGGATTAATGTAATATAAGTTTTGATGATGACAAATATAAAGAAATAAGGAACAAAAGTATCATATGTGTCTAACATATATAATGTTCTTTATAGAAATAAAACGTACATTAGCATGTGTTTAATTGAATTTATAATGCATATATCATGTTGTGTGTAAGTATATCCACTGTGCTTTATGTTTTATAATACAAGTTGGATATATAAATTGGACTAACTACTTGATTTGTAAGTGCAATATATTAAATGCAGGATGGTCCAAGTAGGAAAAGTAAACATTAGAATAAAGAAAGGGAAATCAATATGTGTCTCACTCAAGAAAGAAGAAGAGAAAGGATGCTCCAAAAATGAAATATCAAAAGGGAGCATGCCAAGAAGGAAATGACTAAGTGAAAGTGGAGCTCAAACATTAAAGACCTAGTCACTAGGTATATTTTATTTTCACTTAGGTCTTGAAGTGGTTATAATCCTTGAAATTTACTTAATCTTGTTACACATGTTTTAAACGTATTAGATTAAGTAAATATGATGTTAGCATATGTTAGAATTAAGAAATAATGGCTAACAAAAATGAATTTTGTGTCTGGCTCATAATTTTAAAATGGTTTTCATGAAAAGTTTTATCTTATGCGCATAACACCTAGAAGTTATGGGAACCAAATCTCAATCTCAATGTTGTTTCTAAGTGTTCTCTCTTCATTTTCATGAAAAGGTTTGAGATTATCCGCATAACTAAGGCCTGCACCATTTCCTTACTTCTGTCTAGCTCGATTTCCTGACAAGGTGCTTACCTTATTCGCATAAGGGGTTTAACAGTAAAGGTCACTTGTTCTGTGCTGCCCGTTATTCGCATAACCTAGGGAGTTTATCAGCATAACATATGTTACAAAACTCTTGGACCTCCTTTTATTAAATTTGTTATCAGCATAACCTTGGGAGGTTATCCTGATAACCTATGTTTTTCAGAAATTTAGTTTCTGCTGATTAAATGTTATCTGAACAAGGAATAACATCCTAAGAGATTATTCTAATAATCCTTAAAGATATCCAAGTTTGTGAGATATTATTTGAACAACTAAGTAGGTTTTCACGAAAATGTTCTTGAACTAAAAATTAGTCCTTCTGGAATAATTGTTATCCGCATAACCTAGTTAGATTATCTGCATAATGAAAGTCTAATGTTGAAACTAAGAGCCAACGGTCACTCGTTATTCGTATAATCTGAGAAGGTTATCCGCATAACCTCTGTCAGACATATTTAATGCTGTAGTTGAACGGCTCTTTTTGCATAGTAATGGCTAGAACTTGTATCTAACGTCTAGCTACACAACAAATTTATAAATAGAATATCATTTAAACTTATGGGAAAACAACTTTAAGAAAGTTTATGTGAAAACACTGTCCATATACATAAAATCTTTTTGTGTCAGTATTCTTTGATAAACCCACCTCAATAGAGTGAGCTTTCAATGTATCATCTACTCTAAAAGAGAGTTTCAATTCTATAATCATTCTTCTCTACTATTTTCTGGGTAGATTCTTAGTCTGGGGTATCACTAAGGGAGATTATACATCTTGTAAAGATGTGGGAAGAGTGGGTTCACAAGTGCCTACTGAAACTTGTGGGATGTACTAAGACTTCACAGATGCTCGAATCAAACCTATGAGATATAGTGGAAAATCCCAAGTAGTGGCTTGGGGATTGGATGTATGCCAAGTGGTTGGGCTAAACTAGGATAAATACTTGTGCCTTACTTTTCATCTTCTCTATTCTATTACTGCACTTCATTCTCTTTGTTCATTCCTGTTTTGCTATACATCTGGTGAATTTGGGGTGTGATTCAAAAAGGACGAAAATCTTGCATCACCCAATTCACCCCCCTCTTGGGTGACTAACCAACCTAATAGGCTCTTCGTCTTCCCTTTTACAACAACAAAGTTCTCTTTGGGCTGAGCTTGAGGAGTTCATAGTTCAAGAAGATGTCATGTAGGCTCAGAAAGCCAAGTGTGATTGGCGGGCCTTGGGACATAAAAATACCAAATATTGTCATATAAGAGCCAACGACAGATGAAAGTATAATAAAATTGAGGCACTTAAAGGTGATGATGATGAATGAGTTTATGAAAATAATGAGATTAAGCATCTTGCCACTTCTTTTTTTGTGTATCTTTTCACGGAAGAGGAGAGGAATGAAGATTTGATAGATTGCATAGTCTCTTATACTATCATAGGAGAGGATTTGGTACATGGTCTTGGTGTTAAGGTGACAGATGAGGAAATTTATATGGTTGTTCGTAGAATGGGTGCACTTAAATCCCCTAGGCTGGATGGGTTAAATGCTTTATTTTTTCAGACCTAATGGGAGCATGTTGGCCCTTCTATAATAGAGTTTTTAAACAAGTCTTCCATTCTCCAGAAAGCATTCAGGAAGTGAACCGTACTTTTATTGTGCTGATTCCTAAAAGGGATCATCTAGAGATAATAAAAGATTTTCACCCTATCGGCTTATGTTCTGTGATATATAAAATTAACACGAAGGCAATTGGGAACCTCATCAAAGGCATCTTGCCTTTGATCATTGCCCCCAACTAGTATGGCTTTGTGCTTGGACGTCTAAGCTCTGACAACATTATTGTGGCTCAAGAAGTGACTCATTCTATGTGGAATATGAATAGGAAAAAAAGATTTATGGCGATCAAAATTGATCTTGAAAAGGCTTATAATTGGGTTAGATGGGACTTTGTTACTAGTTGTCTAAGAGAGCTGAAGCTTCCTGATCATCTCCTGAAGGTGATTGAGGTTTTTATCTCTTCTCCTTTTATGTAGATTCTTTGGAATGGTAGTCGTACGGAGGAGTTTTACCCTACTAGGGGTGTCAGGCAAGGTGACCCCATATCCCCCTATCTTTTTGTGATTTGTATTGAAAAACTTGCTCATTTGATTCAAAAGGACATTGATAAAGGTACCTGGAGTCTGATTCGTTTAAATAAGGATGGCCCTCTAGTGTCTCACTTATTTTTTTGCTAATAACCTCGTTATTTTCATGGAGGCTAAACTTGATTAGGTAAAAGCTATTGATAGGTGCCTTGAGAAATTTTGCTTGGTTTCTAGTCAAAGGGTGAGCCAAACTAAAACGAAAGTCTTCTTCTCTCAGAATGTTAGCCACAATGTGCGAAGCCAACTTAGTAAGGCTTTAGGGTTTAGCAAAACTGAGGATCTTGGTAAATATCTGGGTGTACCCTTACATCATCAAAGGGTAACCACAGATACATGCCAATTTGTTGTTGATAAAATTTGATCGAGACTCAGCAGTTAGAAGATCAGGTTCGTCTCCTTTGCAGGCCGGAACACTCTTGTGAAATCTGTCATTTCTACTATGTCTAATTATGTTATGCAAACAACGACTCTGCCGGTGAAGTATTGTGAGGAAATTGATAAAAGTGCATGAGGGTTTCTTTGGGGGTCCACTAATGAGCACAGACATGTCCCCTTAGTGTCATGGGATAAATGTTGTAGGGAGAAGAAAGCAGGAGGCTTGGGGTTGAGACACTCAAGGCAGCAAAATTAGGCTTTACTTATGAAGTTATGATGGGGGCTTGTTCAGAATAGAGAAGCTCTGTGGGCCTAGGTGATTAAGGGGAAGTATGGTTGTGGTGATGACCTTTTACCTCGTATTAATATGCAGAAGAATGGCTCCAGGGTGTGGTGTGGGATTAAGTCCACTTGGGACAAGGTATACAGTGGTATGGAAGTAGTGAATCGTAATGGGGAGACAATAGCATGGTAGAAACATGAAAAATATGGGCTTTTTTCTATGTCATCTGTGCACAAGGTCCTTGAGAATGGGAATGGAACCACTGATTTGCTTTGGAGTAAATTATGGAAGCTTAATGTTCCATAGAGATTAAGACCCCACTCATGGATGTCTATCCAAAACAGACTTCTTACTAACGAAGACAAGCACAAGAGAGGTCTACATCACACTGGGTTGTGTGGGGTTTGTGGTTCTGGTTGCAAGGACTCTTTGCATGTTTTGAGGGACTATAGAGAAGCTCAAGAGGTATGGTGAAAGATTGTTCGGCCTAGTGATTTATAGGGTTTCTTTGCAAGAAATTTGTTGGATTGGATTTCATCCAATATGCGAAAAATAGTGTACAAAGGGGAAGGAAAATAGAGGGAGCTCTTTTGCATTATGTGTTGGATTTTATGGAAAAGGAGGAATAAGAGAGTGCATGCCAACATACAGCAGAGTGATGAGTCTAGTATAGCTGAAGCTAGAGCTATTTTAATAGGCATGGAGCAGGCTCACTACAAATCTCATATGAAAGGGTGTAATGTCAGTAAAGATCCTTGTAATGCTACGTTTGTCTCACTTAAGGAAGGCTGCCATGTGGTTTATATTGATGGAGCTCACTCTCGACTCACAGGTGTTGTGGGATGTGGAGGTATATTGGAGAATCATGAGAAGAGGTTGGAGGAAGCTTTTACTCTCAAGAAGGATATAGGGGATGCTCTTACTGCAGAATTGTGGGGTTGTTGTATGGGGTTGAAGAGAGCTTGGGACAAGGGGTGGAGGAAAGTGCGAGTACACTATGATACTTTTGAGGCTGTCCATGGCATCCAGGTTGAGGACATTGATTGACATGAAGATTAAGATCTAATTCTAGACATTAAAAGTATGCTCCTAAGGGATTGGCAAGTACATGTTGTGCTTATTGGATGTGTTAGGAAATTAGGATACATACCATCAATATGATTACCCAGCAGCAGATAAAATCACTTTGACTCTTAAGAACTCTATCTGTATTCACTGTAGAAGGCACCCCATTAGAAATGAAAAACATTAGTTTGTTTCTTTTAGGAATTTGTTTTCACACAACTGATTTGAAAAAGAAGAAGGAGTGGTCTCTATATAACTTCCCGCATGTCCCATATTTTGTTAATTGCCCATCCATCAAAAACTTACCCAATATAAAAAAATATAAAATATAAAAAATAATTGGGCTGGGAGTTGGGCTTGGCCCTTACATCAAGGGTGGATCCAATTGTTATGATCCAATATCTCCCATTCACACTTGATGGATTATTTATCATACAACTTGTTACGCTTCTCTTAGCTTCATACTAGGTGCTCTACGTGACTGCTTGGGCATGACGTCTCTATTTATGTTGTGTGCTAGAAATCCTTTTTTATAGGACCAGCACAAAACATCCTTTGCTTCTTGTACTTTCCTTCTTTTATCATTGTGCCTTGATACCCTATATTTACCCATATACACTTTGACTCATGGCAAGTCTAATCCCTTTTGAGTATTGTTTAAACTCAGACTGCCTTCCCTTTTATATACATAGTATCGACACTTATGATGTTAACAAAAATAACTTCATAATGGACATGTCTTAGATACTAGTATGAATGTGTATATGTCAAGGTAATCTTCCTTTCACCCATATATCATTTCAATTTGAAACAATTGCTTTCTTACCATAATGCCTTTAGGTCGTATTTTTATCATGACCATAGGATATATGCTAAAATAGCAATCACTAAATCATTTATCCATGAAAATATTAAAGTTTTAAGGGCATCAGTGAAAGGATTTATTCCTTTCTGGGACTCACATAGCAATGAAATAGGGATTCTTTCACTTGCTTCCCATTTTTACAGTTTTGAAACACATGCAATATGAATTGCATGCCATGTTGTTACTCTTTTCATATAAGAGTATATGTCGATTTTGATTTTATTATTAACACCAAACAATTTAAGTTCAGACACACACATAATGTCTGACCTAGACTCTACTAATGATTCTTTATCTCATGACGTCTTTGTTGAAGAGTCTATTATCTGGTTACAGGTATTATGAATTGTAGGTATTCATAATTTGATCCAAAATTTATATATATATATATATATTGGATCTCATCCTAACTCTCATTTTTCATTGTTAAGGTAGCATAAGTTTTGTGTTGTTTCTCGACAATATTAGTTTTCTTATTGATTTACTAGTAAACACAAATGTCTCATCTTTCTTCATTCCTCATGAGCATTAAAAGAACGGTTGCTTGTGTGAGAGAGCCAACCTTATCAACCAATATGACATACTGGACGCTATATATTGTTACATAAATGTACATAATTAATAAAAAAATGTACTTTGATCTATTAATTATAACATGAGTTTATATTACATTATGTCCTATGCATGCCAAGAGATTTTACATGATCAATATATACATCTCTAGGCATTGGCTTAGTTAGGGGATCTGCTATCATTTGATGTGTAGGAATATGGCGAATTGTAACACTTTTTTGTGCTATGGTGTCTCTTACAAGATTATATTTGGTGTCTAAATGCTTTGTCTTGCCGTGATACTTGGGGTCTTTGGTGTAAGCTATTGCTGCCTCACTGTCACAATTCATCATAATCGGACCTATTCTTTCACCAATAACTCCTAAGTGTTCCATGAATCTTTTCAACCATATGGCCTCTTGTACTCCTACAGAGCATGTGATGAACTCTACTTACATGGTTAACAAAGCAATGCATGTTTGCTTCTTACTACACCAAGATATCGCTCCATTATTCAGTAGAAAAACATATCCGAAAGTGGATTTGTGCTCATCTAGATCTCCTCCCTAATCAGTATCGGAGTATCCTACCAAACGTAAATCACTTCCTTGATAACAGAGAGCATAATCTTTTGTGACTTGTAAGTATCTTAGAATTCTTTTCACAGCTTTCCAATGTTTTTGCCTGGGATTAGATTGATATCTACTGGCTAGACCATCCGTGTAACAAATATCTGGTCTAATGCACATCATGGCATACATCAGGCAACCGATTGCACTTGAATAAGGAACTTTTTCCATCATTTTCTTTTTAGATTCTGTTTGAGGGCACATCTTCTGGCTTAGACTTTCTCCTCTTGCAATAGGGGTATCCATGGACTTGCAATCTTTCATATTGAATTGTTCAATAATTTTCTCTATATAAGTTTCTTGAGAAAGTGATATTAATTTTCTTGAGCGATCTCTATGGATCTTAACTCCAAGTATATCATCAGCCACACCCATGTCTTTCATCTCAAAATTCAAAGATAGCCATTCTTTTATAACCATTATCAAATTTAGACTATTTCTAGCTAATAGTATATCATCTATGTAAAGTGATAATATTACGTAATTCTTTTCAAACCGCTTTATATATACACAATGGTCTTCATCAATTATTTTGAAGTCATATGAGGTTACTGCTTTGTGAAACTTCAAATACCATTGTCTGGATGATTGTTTGAGTCCATAAATGGACCTTTTCAAGTTACAAGCTTTATTTTCTTTCCCAGTTTCAATGAAACCTAATGGCTATTGCATATAGATTTCTTCATCCAGTTCTCCATTTAAAAATGCAGTTTTTACATCCATTTGATGTAATTCCAAATTCATGCTTGCTACTATTGCCAGAATCAGTCTAATAGAATTAAAATGCACAACAGGTGAAAAAGTATCCTCATAATCTATTCCTTCCTATTGTGTATACCCTTTTTCAACTAAACGAGCCTTATATCTTTCAATTGTTCCATCTATTTTTCCTTTTTAATTTGAGAACCCATTCGTTCCCAATTGCCTTTCGGCCAGACGGAAGATTAACCAAGTCCCAAACTTGGTTCATCCTCATCGAATCCATCTCTTCCTCTATTGCTTTCTTCCATTTTTCCTTAGCATGACCTGATAAAGCTTCTTTTATGGAACTAGGTTCATCTTCATCTCCTGGGGTAACTATAAAAGCTTCCCTTTCTATTTGAAAATGTTTCTTGGGCACGCTTTCCCTATTACTCCTTCACACTGGAGTATTATGGACAATCTTCTCTTTTCCTTTTGGTTTTGTTGTCTACTTATCAGAGCTCCCACTAGGATCGACTAGTTGAGTTAACCTGTCAGAGCTCCCATTAGGATCAAGTGACTGAACTGTTTGTGTTTGTTTTATGTCATCTTGTTCCTGAGTTTCATATAGAGATGCTTGACGATCAACCTGTCCTCTGCTAGGAAATTCATTTTCAAGGAATGTGGTATCCCTCGACTCAATTTCAGTTACAGTCCCATCTTCTTTTTCACCTATAAAAATGTACCCTTTTGATTGTTTAGATTATCTAATAAAGGTACATTTCTTTCCTCTTTGACCCAAGTTTCCATGTTTATGGGAACTGTCATGGACATACACAGCTGATCCCCATATTATGAGGATATTCAAATCTGGCTTATGCTTTGTCCATAACTCATAAGGTGTGGACGTTACTGATTTTGAGAGAACATGGTTAAGTATGAAAGTAGCTATTAATAAGGCATCTCCCCAATATGAAATTAGTAGATTTACTTGAGTCATCATAGATCTAACCATGTCTAACAGTGTTCTATTTCTTCTCTCAGCTACTCCATTTTGTTGTGGAGTGCCAGGGATAGTTAGCTGTCTAATTATCCCCTTTTCTTCACAGAGTTCCTTGAATTGAACAGATAAATATTCATGACCTCGGTCAGTTCGTAAAACTTTGATTTTATTATCTATTTGATTTTCCACTTCATTCATGTATTGTTTGAAGCATTCAAGGGCTTCAAATTTGTGTGTAATCAAATAAATGTGACCATATCGTGAAAAATCATCGATAAAGGTAATAAAATAATATGGTCCATGTCTTGCCCTTACACACATTGGACCACATATATCGGAATGGATTAATTGTAATGGATGTTCTGCCCTTATTCCTTTATCAAAAGGTTTTCTAGTTGTTTTGCTAGCTAGGCAACTTTCACACAAGGACATTTCCATATTAGAAATTGATCCCAACAACCCTTCTTTAGCTAGTTTAATCATTCTATTTTGATTAATATGTCCTAGTCTAGCATGCCAAGTATTTATATCAACATTTGAATTGGAAGAAGTTGCAAAGCAATCATGCATATAAAAAACACCAACAATATCCATTACAAAGAACTTCTTTGAAAGAAAAATTGAACCATAAAACGTTGTCCTTAACGAAATGTCTGCTACCTTATCATGAAAGTTTACATTAAACCCATAAATTAATAAGCAGGAAATAGAAATTAAGTTTCGTAGGATGTCCAATGTATGGAGTACATCACAAAGGATCAAAGTTTTTCCATCTTGCAAAGTTAATTTGTAGGTTCCTATGCCTTTCACCTCAATTCTCGCGTTATTGCCAACATAAAGCCACTTGCTTTAATTCGGCAACCGATAGTACTCTGCAAAGGATCCACAATCCCTGCTCACGTGGTTTGTGGAGACTGAGTCAATTATCCAAGAAGAAGAAATAGTTCCTGTTAAAAAAACAGTACTTGAAATATAAGACGTATGTGAATTAATATAATTCACTAATATATTTTCACGTTTATTTTGCTCAGGACAATCCCTTGCAAAATGACCTATTTTCTAGTAGAAATAGCACTTAACCTTACTCAGGTCAATCGTCTTCTTCTTTCCACCATTCTTCCCTCTTTTCTTGAAAGGTTTAATTCCCTTTTTAAATTTCGGGCCATTCTTCTTACCCTTTTTTTTTATTTTTCTTGCCCTTTTTTGAATTGGGCTTAAGGTTAGAAGTTCCTGTTTCTTCAGTCAGATAGACTTGTCCAGAGGCTTTGTAGGCCTCTAGACATTTATCTTCAAGCTCCAGGTGTTTTGTCACATCACTGAAAGTGTTGATATTCTCATTATGGGTCAAGTTGACTTTCATTTGCTCCCAGCTTGAAGGGAGTGACCTTATGACAGTCTGGATCTGCTGTTCATCAAACAATTCATGCCCAACTTCCTTCAGTTCTCTGATCATGCTGGCCATCTCTTGTAGATGCTATCTCAGAGAAGTGTTAGGCCTTAACTTATAAGTATCAAACTTAATTATTAGCCTTCTTAGTTTGCTGGTAGAGGTATCTCCAAACTTATCCTTTAATACCGTCCACATGGCCTGTGTTGTTGAATATTTCTCATATTCACACATTAGGTCATTGGTCATAGTGTCCAGCATAGTAATACGTGCTATATTGTTCTTTCTTTTCCATGCCATGTGGACCTCTTGGTCTCTCCTATGTTAGGCAATGTTGCCGACTTCAGGTTGTGCTATGATTACAGTCAGTGGCTCTACAGTATCTTGTTCTTCCAATATATATGAAACCTTTTGTTGCTAGATGTCCCAATTGTCCCCATTTAGTTTGTCTTCATTGTTCAACTTAACAATTATACTCTTGGTCGCTATTCTTAAATCAGTTACTAGACTATCCCATATAAAAAAGGATTTCTATTATTGAGCTAAACAAAAGAATATTTTAGTAAAATATACATGTAGCATAGTACAATATACAATGTCATATACTTGTATTATTTCTCATTTGAACAATAATAATTCCATTAGTTCCATGATCAGGAGACCACATGTGTATCTCCCATCACACGGATGCTAGTGTTACTACTATTATCTATTAAGATTTAATACAAGTGCTTGAAAAATTGACTCTAAAAAAATCATATTCTGAGAGCTCCCACTCAAATAAACATATATTAAGAACAAATAGAACATTAAATTCATACAAGAACATAGTCATTGTACAACAAATTAATACAAATTTCATACATAAATTAAACAGGAAGACAGAAATCAATAATTTTCCTCTTAAGAGTGCGATTTGATAATTTCATGGCTCTCTTAATCGCATCGACCCAAGTGTAATTTGAATATTTCTTGTTTTGT
This sequence comes from Adenanthera pavonina, assembly GCA_026686845.1. Classification (NCBI taxonomy): domain Eukaryota; kingdom Viridiplantae; phylum Streptophyta; class Magnoliopsida; order Fabales; family Fabaceae; genus Adenanthera; species Adenanthera pavonina. The sequence goes on from JAIVEN010000014.1 coordinate 37,516,899, forward strand.
GTATTGAGTTATTCTCTTAGTTTAATTATGACGTTTGCGAAGAACTCAACATCTTCCATATTCACCACAAATTGGATACAAGTTTTTCAAATGTTTTATTTTTGTTATATCCCTATTTGCTATGTCTTGGACTACAGAGTGGGTAAGGGATTGGTTTACTTCTTGATTTCTAACTTTAGGCTCTTCAAAAAAAAATTTCATCTTCTTTTGGCCCATTTGGATTCGTATACGCTTCTTGAAGTTCCTCAGGATTTTCTTCTTCTTATAGAAATTCCTCGTCAGGATCTTCATCAAGAGGTCCATCCTCTAGAATAAGTTCTTCCAAATATTCATAATTTGGAGAACCATATCTAACTATTTCAGTACTTTTAGAATTCTCTAGCTTCATTACTTTACCTTCAATAAAATAGTATTAATTATTACAATAATTTTGGAATTTTTTGAATAAATAAAAAATATATACATGCTGAAATAGCTATAAACAGATCCAAAACTCCTTAAAATTGGGCAAATAGCATATCAAATTGAAGATCTCAAATTTAAAGATTTTTAGAAACAAACTGTGTCTCAATTGGATGTGTCATGCGCCTACACGTGCCCTTAGAAGTTTCAGAATTGGAAAAAAATTTTAAAAAATGAAAAAATACTCGTTCCCCACTTTCGGAGGTGGCGCGTGATCACCATGTGCCGCCATAGGGGTCTAAGGCGTCGACACGCGCTGGACCAGAGAACTCCACATGCCATCTTCATCCAGGTAGTGTCCTCCATGTGTCATTTCGAGGTCCAGCTGAGCCCCACATACCGTCGCCTCTCTCACCCCATTATTTTTTATATTTTATATTTTTTATTATTTTTTTAATATATACGTCTAAATGACATGTCGTTTTGGCATGTGGCCAAAACGATGCATCATTTATAGCGTCTTGAACCTCCAGCTGGTTCGATCCTGGCTCAGACCCGGTGGCAGACCCGCGGACTCGCCACCATTTTTCACCGTTTTCTCCACCATCCGACGTTCGATTGACGTGATTCTTGTGGCATTGGATTTGTCTCGTTGTTCTCTACACGTTGATATCCATAGATCACGCTGTAATGGCAATTTTCAAATATTTATTTTTCTTCATTTCAACTTCGTAACGCCGCGTAGAAAAAAAAATAATGTAAGGAAAAAAATAATTTTCTTTTATATTTTTCCGGTGGCATTTATGCATGTCCTTTTCTTTTATGATTCCTCTAGTGCGAAAATTTAAATATATATATATATATATATATATATGTCACACACATGCACAAACTGAGATGAGAATCATAAAATAGTGATGAAAATGACATTTTCACAAATAGCAAAAGTGAGATATCTATGTCCATATATATTGAAGGAAGTGAAACCAGATGCTCTGATACCATAAGTTGAGAAATTAGGATACATACCTTCAATATGATTACCCAGCAGCAGATAAAATCACTCTAACTCTAGAGAACTTTATTGGTATTCACTGTAGAAAGCACCCCTAGAGATGAAAAATGACAGTTTTTTTTCTTTTAGGAATCTGTTTTCACGCAACTAATTTAAAAAAAAAGGAGTGGTCTCTATATAACTTCCCACATGTCCTATATTTTGTTAACTGCCCATCCATAAAAAACTTACCCAATATCTAAAATATAAAAAATAAATAAAATAATTGGGTTGGGAGTTGGGCTTGACCCATACATCAAGGGTGGATCCAATTGTTGTAATCCAATAGGATGTGATCAAAGCACTGCGGCAAATTTTTTTTGCAAAGAAGTCTCTCTTGTCATGTATGGGGTACCAGTTTTTCTCCCCTGATGTCGCTATCTCGACGCTTCACGAAGCTGGCGTCTCGTAGTCTTAGTTCTTTTTGCTTTTCTGTTTTGGTTTTGTTTTCCCTTCCATAAAAAAAAAAAAAAAAGGATTTTAAGCAGGACCAGTTGAAATAAAATTTAAAAGGGACATGTGGAGAGTGAGAGAAGCCATAATTAAGATTCGACTTAAAAAATGGGTTTCCTCACATTTTACAAGAGAAGTCATGGCTAATAGCTAACTAATTCAGCTGGGCTTCTTACAGTTTTTAAAATATAACAATTAAAAAATGGCTTTTCACACATTTTACAAGAGAAGCCGTGGCTAATGGCTAACTAATTCAGCTGGGTTTTCTAGAGTTTTTATAGTATAATAGATTTGCTTGCGCCAACATACATTATCTTCAAGCACATCAAAATATTATTCAGCCTTTAAAAAATAATTAAAATAATTTTCCTCATTTTTGTTTCATTAATTACCTACAAATTAAAAATCATAATGGCCTAATTAGGCTGGGTTGTGTCCTTAAACAAATTAATAATATAAACCTAAGACTTTGTATAGGTTGTGTTTGGCGAATTGGATGTTTCATGAGCTCTTAATTAAGCAAAGCACGGCTAGTCTCTATTCCCTGTCTATGACTATGTCGTCTCTTGCTTGTTGAAGGAAGAGGGTCCTAATCATTGATGGCAATCTCCAAAAAAAATATTCCTTCCCAAACTAGTTTGTCTTTTCTTCACAACACAACGTCTAAAACAACAACAGCACATTAATCGACACTTGATTATATAAACGTAGCGTCATTACCCAAGCAAACAGTGTCTCAAACATGTTTTTTAGTAATGAGTTTAATTGATTGCTTTCTAAAATGAAGTAATTAACTGAGTTGAAAATCAATAAAAGATTGATAAAATAAATAAAATAATCTGCTTTTATATATAAATAGTTTTATGTAGAGAACATGGACTTAATCTTAACCGTATAAGCTAGTTTGATTTTCTTGGCAAACATTGTGAGATTAAAATCTTGGATATATATGAATTATGAGCCGTGTGTTAAAATTGTCCCAGGAGAAATTTTGTAAATATATAAATCGGAAGATATAAATAATAATAATAATAATAATAATAATAATAATAAAAGAATTTGATAAAGTCCCAAGATAAGAATACCTAACCATTTATTCCTTCCCTACAAAGCTGTCTTCCAAATGCTACTCTGTATCATCAATTTGGAGGGACCCTGTTGAAGTTTAGCTCCTTGAAAAAGTGCTTTTGGCCACACATCTACCGACCCTGCCTTCCCCTAGACTTGCTTTTCCACACTCAAGTGTTTGGCATTTTGTGAAGCAGCAGCTGATTCTAATTCCATCCGGAATCATATACAAGCCACCATTTGCTAAAAATCAACCCTCAACAGCTAAACTTTGATCTCCTGTACCTACACGCCCTTGTAATCATATACCACTTCCAAACGACTACGTGCCAAATCCACCAAAATATAGCCTCCTCTTCCCATCTCCATTAACCCAAGCGGAGCGCCTCTCCCAGAAATTAATTATGGGTAGGCATGATCATCATGATCCCACCATGATATCAAATTCCTCCATCGCTCTCCTGCAAGAGAGGTTCAGACAGTTGGAGAAGGTGAAGGAAAGGAGAGAGGGGAAAGAGCTCCTTAAGCTCTTCTCTTCAGATACACAGACCACTTCTTCCTCTTCTTCCGCTATGCACTTTCAGACATCAGAATATTCCTCTTCTCTGCAACTGCAAGCACCAAGGTTGGAGGTTCCTCATAATCATAAATCAAGTACTATTCATGCTCCTCTTTCTCTTGGGCTTAGTGTCACCAACAAGCAAGGCCATCACAGGACTCCATCACCCTCAAACTCATGGTCACAAGGGGCTTCCGCATCAAATTTTGAGCACTCCGATGTTGATACTTCTCTCCATCTGTAAATACTAATTATAATTACTTCCTTTCTTTCTTTTTTTCTTTTTCCCTATCTGCTTCTATATATGAATCATACCTCCATGTTTTTTATATATTATTATGAAAAACGTGGATGAAATGCTTCAATCTGTATGTACAATATTGAAACCCTCTCTAGTTCTTATTATGGAAACTAGGATGAAGAGATAGTAGGATTGTATTCATCGAAGAATGCTTTTTCCCAATTTTATGTATATTGATACCTACAGGACCTGACTGGGCTTGTTTTGGAATTCCATCTTTCTAGGTTATGAGAATTTTCTCTGACCAAGATCTTTTTCACTGTGAACAAGATAGTGGATTAGCTTGTTATTAAGTTTTCTCACAGGGGGATGTGTTTCTCAATTCTCTGATTGGGTTCTCCACCCTCCATCCTTCTTAGTTTCTATTATCTGTTTTGATGTACCTTGAACTCTATGATGTTTATTTTCCTGCAATAGCAAGGCTTTCCTGAACAGAGATGGAAATGACGCCCAATAATGCAGTCAGCATTACAATAAATTCATAGTCAAATTCGGTAAATTATGAAAAAGCACGGACACTTCGATAAAAGATTTATTTTCATGTCGTCTGACACATACTGGGAACATGTATATATCAGGCATTATATCAGTCCTAAATATTAATTCTTGTCTATCGTTTTTGAAAGGGTTTTAGTTTTTAAGCATGGGACATGTAGCTGCAGTAACAGAGCAGGAAGGAAGTGAAGGAGACAACCATATTGATGAAGCCTATTGCCATCATCTCCTTATTTCCATCCACCTTGTAGTTCCTGAGAGCTGCGAAAGTCCTTCCAACTGCAATGTCTTTGTGTTCAAGAAAATCCCATAATATTCATTGACGATAAATCCTTAAAAGCATATTTTGAAGCAAGATCCCCCAGCTCCCTCCTTCATATTGTTCCATCCAACTTACGGTAAACCAAACAACTATGACTTTTCCAAAGTTTTTAAATCTTTAAACATTAAAAAAATGCCTAGCATAATTCAAAAAATTTAATAAAATTAAGATTGGATAAAATAATTTTAAATTAAGATTAAAATTAAAATTATATTTGAATTTCATTTATTAATATGATATGAAAATTATGTAAATAATATTGTTGAATAACAAATTTTATTATATGTAAATATATTTCTAAAAATAATAAGAGTATTATTGTCAATATAAAATTAATTACTTTTCTTTCCTTCCTATTTTCTTCTATTCAGCTAAGTATATGAAGAGAAAATCACTCCCCCTCACTTTTCTCTTCTCTCCATTTTCTCTCTCCTCATTTTCTGTCCTCCCTATTTTCTCTCTTTAACCAAGCGAAAGCTAAGCATGTTAGCTTAAGCTAGATTTTTTTTTTCTCAACAAAATAAAATTAATTCACATATAAGATAAAATATTGATGTAGATATAATAACATAACTAAATTATGTATAAGCTATAAAAAGTTAAAAACCTAATTATAAATTTTTAACCAATAAACGAAGATCAAATAAAATTAATCTAATATCTTCTCATCGAATTTAACACCAATGCTGTTGGAAATTTAAAATTGATGACATGGCGATGCTAACCAATAATTCTAACCTCTAGTTAAGAGTGTGTGTGTGTATGATCTTGCTATCGTTTTTGGGAAAAAAAAAGATCTTGCACTTTTAATTTTTTTTGTTGCTTAAGTTGTTCTTTTTTTCAGTTTTTTTTTCTCGCTAGAGGCTTTTTTCGGCGGAATAGATTTTTGGCCAACAAAACCATCTAGCACGTATGCTTGGCTTCTTGCTTTGTCTTTGATCTGGTTATTTTTGCTTATGTCAATGTTTATCTCTTTAGGGAAAATTCCACTTAATTGCCAAGAAAAAAAGATATTTTTAAAAAATATCCCAATTTATGTAATTTAAAAAAAATTCTTTTACAAGTGAAAATAGTATATTTACAAGTGAAATTAGTTGCAAATGAACTAATTTCACTTGCAAATGTATCATTTTCACTTGCAAATGAGCTCTTCTTTTGGAATTACGTGAATTGGATACTTTTTTTAAAATATCTTCTTTTATTAGTATTTAAGTAGAATTTTCTTATCTCTTTAATACTAATGAAGTGATTATTTCTTGGCAAAAAATATAAATCACATGCAAAATATAAAAACTATACGCATATTGTTTTCTTTTCATGTTAAAACTAATATTATTTTTGTGATATTATTATTTATTTTTAATGACTTGGTTATTTTTAAGTAAAAGTATTTGAGTCTTTAGTAGGAAAAAAACGAAAAAGTATAAATTTGTGGAAGTTTTCAATGCTAGGATGTAAGAATTATTTTCTTTATCATATTAATATTAATATTATAAAAAACAGCATTTCAATACATATGAGCTGATCGAGCTTTGTTTTCCAAGAAGCGAATTTTTAAAAACCTAGAAAATACAGAGAATAGCAACGCAGAAATTTGACTTAAACGAATTGATTGAACTAGAATTTAATGAAAACATGTCTTAAAGAACTCTAACTATAAGAAACATTACAAGAGTAAATTGAGCTCTTGATAAGTCCGGTGTAGTCTTAAAAAAAACACGTAGAACCATCAATATCTCACTAATTAGGAAAATTAATTTCATTGATCTATGTAAATTGTATGTACAAAAGTGGCATGTAAATAGGTAAATAAATATCCTAAAGTAACTAAGAATACTTGGGGCTTACATAATCCTAATAAATCTAGTTAATCCTAAAAAGATAATTAATTATCTAAGGGCCTAAAAATAAAAATGAAAATACCAAAAAAGTAAAAATGAAAATACCAAAAAAAATAAAAATAATATCATAATCCTAATGCTACTAGATATTCCTTAAAGATAAGGTTTAGCTAATAAAATTTAAATTAAACTAATTTAAATCTAAGATTTGTCTCCATGGAATAGAAGTTGGAAACCACAAAATATCCTAATTTAATTTAAAGCAAATCAAATCAAATTGAAACAAAAAGGATAATCCTAAATTAATCTAAATGGGATTTGGGACTTGAGCTTCTTTCTTTATTTAAGCTTCAAAAACATTACTTTCTTCATTAGACTCTTTGAAGGTGTCACTTTAATTGCATGGCTCAGTTTAGCATACATTTGGACCTAAACATGCATGATTAAGCTCTTATTGGATTCTTCCAAATACATATTAGCACTTTGAGTCTTTAATATGATGAAATATGCTCTAAAAATAACTTCTAATATCTTGAATGGATGGTCCTCTTAATGAGCTTCCCAATGTTAAATTTATCAATTAAGTTGGATCATCTAATGTGTTGAAAGAGCACATTCAATTTACATCATTCTCTGCCTCTTAAAAAAAAGTCATCCTCACTTTTTAAGGTCTTGGAAGTATTGCTTGTACTGGAAAGAAAAATCTCTTGGGTCAAAGATTATTTTTTTCTTGCATTGATTGGCATATCTTGCACGTTTCTCTTTCTTTCTCAACAATTGATAGCCTTTTGGAACTTTGCCAAATCCCTTAAATGATTTTTGTTTGATATACCCATCAATGATAACATCTTGCTCAAATCTCCATGGATTTCTAATTATCAGATCAATGAGCATAGGCATAGTAGCATGAACACATTCGAATTTGATGTTTTCATTATCACCCACATCATTACTACTATTAATGCATTCAAGAGGATCCAAACTTTCTTAATTAGATTCTTCAGCTTTGAGACTTTCAAAAGCAACATGTGTCATATGAATTGATTCATCACAAAAAGGAAATATCACAAGAGTTTTGAGTAATAAAAATACTTTTTGGCTCAGTTGAAGATAATAACTTTTTGGCTTGGGATTCTTTCTTTCTATCTCTTGCTTTCTTCAGCAAGATGAGTTGATTTTCATAAACTTCCTATGGTGTTAATAGACTTTTACCATTCATTACAAAATAGTACCTACTTTTACTTTTATCATGAATAACTTTCCCTTTATGCTGCAAAAACTTTCCCAATTACAAGTGGTCAGTTATAGGTATCACATCACACAATACTTTTATCAGTGTCTTCCAATAGTGAATGATACTAAAGTTGCTTATCTACCATGACCTCTTGAGCTTCATCAAACAATGACATCTTGTAGGGTCTAGGATGTTTAATGCAAAGCAAACCCAATTTCTTTACTAGTATAACACTAGCAAAGTTTTTGTAAACACGTGGGTCAATGATCATAGTACAAATTTTCCTATTAGATCCTTTGACAAGACAACGGGTATGAAATTGATGCTTATATATGCTCAAAAGAAAATCCTTCATGGATGAATTGTTGCTAAGGTCTTCTCCCTAGACATCTTTTAGGAAACCTAAAATGTCAGTAAACAAGAGAAAACATATAGGACCCTGCGTGTAATATCCTGAAATTTCTTATATGTTTAACGCTCAATATTTTAAAATTTATAAGAAATTTACAAAAATAGATATACGTTTTTTTGTATGATATAAGGTAAAGAGATCAATTATCTTAGTTAGAAGGAAATATGAGAAAATAACCATTTTATCCCTAAAAAAAAAGGGGGAAAGAAAAAAAAAAGAAAGGAATGAGGAGAATGGCGGTCGAACGTACGCATAAATTGAAACAAATTTTATGAATTTTGGTGAAAATTACACCTAATGATTCGAAAGTTTAAAAATTATAAATAGTTCTAGATTAAGGGCATATTTGTAAATATAAAAAATTATAGTCAAAATAAGGCTCTCATTGAATTAAGACCAATGGAATATAGTATGAGATTTATTAAGATCAAAATAATATTTATTGGATAATTATGATTTAATATTAATATTTTACCCAATAAAGGTCAGTCTGGACTCCAAAAAGAGGCAGTATTTATTCAAGAAAAATATGTGAATTTTATATTTGGACCAATTAGGATAAGTATATTATGATAATTTTATATCTCAATATAATTATAATTAGTATTCCAATAATAGTAAAATATACTGCTAAAGTAGCTTTATTTGTCTAGACCAGTTCAGGATATATCTGGATAAGTAAATATCTAAAATTTTTGGACCAAAATACTCCCCATTTCGTGCTCCACAAGCTGCACATGTCAAAATAGCCTTAGTTTATTATTTTTCATGAAAAAAAAAGAAAAATCAAGGCATTAAGTGGCAAATTTTCATTGGTTGGTGAAATTTATATATACTCCCTTCTTTCTCATATTTTGGCCTACCATTTAGCAAGGAAATGAGGAAGAGAAGTTTGCAATTGAAGAAAGGAAAGGTAGCCACGTGAGGGAGGAAGAAAAATAGGAAAAAAAAATTGGAGGAAAATCCAAGAAAATTTGTAAGTGTTTCTCCTATGACTTACAAGTGTTCTAGTGTATTTTTGTTGTTGTTTGGCTTTAGTTTTCATGAAATATTTTCTTTCTCATCTCTCTACAATTTTGGTCTAAGCTTGTTTGAGTATGGGAAGTTGTTTTAAAGTTATAAAATCATGATTTGGTATGAGATTTTGTAAGAGGAATCAAGTGTAGTGTGATTTAAGTAAGTTTTGAGAAAAACCAATTTCTCTTCCTATAAGTCAGATTTTGGTGAGCTTATTATGATGGGAAAGAGTTGGATTTTCATTGTTTTGATGCTAAAAATGGATTCCTTAGGTCCAAATTAGCTAAAAACAAGTATTGGATTCAAGGAAAACCAAGAGATAAAGAATTTGGAGTTTTAGGGCTTTAGTGAGACTTTGTAAAGCAACCTTTGTTTTGAGTTGATTAAGTTGATATTGAATGATGTTTTAGGACTTGTGGGAGTTCAAGAGAGCTAGTGGAAGTTTTGGTTCCAAGTGCAAAAGTAAAGGAAAACATAAAAGGTAGCTGAATTTATTTTATTACAATATGTTATTCTTTGTTGTTTCTATAATTATAATTTGTTGCCATATTGTATTTGTGTTGTTCTATGACTGGTTTTGGCTGTAAAATAAGGGGTTTTATTCCTCAGGATGTCCATTTTCTAAGGGAAAACTCTGCCGAAATTTTTACTTGACAATATGGTATTTTAATGATTTATGTGTTTATATGTGAAATATTTGTAAAACTTGAATGATATATTTGCAAGAGATAAACTAGCTACTGAGATTTTCCCAAATCTCACCCCCAAGCACTAACATGATAGGTTCAAGTGATGCAAGACCCCCAAGAAGATAAGAGGCAAGGAGAAGATTATTGATGATTAGATTTATAGCTACCTTGATTGCTTATTTTCTCGTAATTATATATGAAATCATATGTATTTTCATGAAGCTGTGTTTTGCTGCTATTATGTTTCTTTAGAGTTATTGTGATGTTAAGAATATATTTTGGAAGGGTTTGAATCATGTAAGTAGATTATGTATTTAGTTTTTGGAAGTTGGTATGTAAATCTGTCCATTATGCGCACTGATCAGTTATGCAGTTACTGTTCATTCTAAATTTAGTTTGCTATATGAGTGTTATATATTCTTGGAAAGTAGACATGGAAATCTTTCGAAAGAGCTGAAGATCACTTGATTTAAATAAGTATACGAATTGTTATGAATTTTTGAAGATGGCTCAGAAAATCTGGAAAAGTAGTTTTGAGCAAATGGATAGTATAATTCAATGAATTTTATGAATGAATTCGCTCAATTAAGTTCCACTTATATATTTTTCCCATGTAGGAAATATTTCTAGCTATTTTTAGAGACTTGAATCATTCTCATACGATTTTCCTAGATTTAGTTATGATTTTTCAAAGTTTAACCAGAAAAATCAAATTACCAAATGAATAGTATTTTGAAAAATTGAATTTTTCTCATTCAATCTTCTAATGATTCAAGCTTCTAAATTAGCTCATTTAACATCATATATGCCATCATACATGGGAAATAATATAAGAAAATAAGATATGACACTGCGCACTCTACTAACGTGTTTCATTCATGTAGATGTTTGTTCACTTGTGTTTACACTATTTTCTTGACTTTTTTAATAATGAACTCACATTCTCTTTTACCTTTTATTACTCACACTAGTTTCTTATAGTGTTCTTAATAGAATCAAAATGACCTAATCAAGAGAATATTGTGTAATGTGGCAATATATGTTTAAAGAAACAAAGACAATGCTAGGAATCAAGTTAAAGCAAATCCTTAACTTGATGACCAAAAGGACAAAAAATAGTAAAATTAGAGAGAATTGTTATACCAATGAAACAAATATCAAGCCTTTCTCTTCTCTCTTTTTTTTTTTGGCCCTTTTCTTTCCTTTTTTCTTTAATCAACCAAGTTCCTACAGTATTTCCCGCAATTTAAAATTTCCAGAAAAATTTTCGGACAAATGAATTTTCCAGCAATTATTTTCAGCTAGCTATAGTTTTCAGCAAAGAGAATATTCAGTAATTAATGGTTTTACCAATAATTTCTCCAATAAAAAGAATTCCAGCAAACAAGAAAAATATTTTCAACAAGGAATTCCTAATAACATTCAGTAAAAGTTTTCAAGCACTAACTGGTTTTGGCAATAACTAATTCTATCAACGATAATATAATGTTAGGTGAGAATGACGTGATTATGATGACCAATTTATGGTGAGATTAACAGAATGAGAATGATGCAAGGGAGACACAAATTTGAATGCGCGTGAATCTAGACAAAGGACTTTGACTTCTATGAACAAGAAAGAGAAGAAAAGAAACGATATTACCAGATTGGGAGGGAGATTCGAATCTGAATTTGCAAAAAAGATTCCGTGTTGGTTCAAAATTGATGACTGAAATTGATGATTGGGGATGAGATAAAATGATGGCGTGAGGAAGGATGGAGGCCAAAATCTAGACTAAGGAGGGGGATGAGTTGTTCTAGATAACAATTTGACAATGGCCGAACTGAATTGAAGAAAATAAGATGAGACCAAAGCTAGATTTGGAGGAAAGAAGAACACGTAGTTGTATGAAGGCTGAGAACGTACTTGTTGCAGAGAGAAGGTAAACCATGTTTGGTTGACTAAATGGAGGGAAGGGCACGTTTGGAGACTGACATTAAATGGAGGACATGTTTGAAAGAAGAACACGTAGTTGTATGAAGGCTGAGAACGTACTTGTTGCAGAGAGAAGGTAAACCATGTTTGGTTGACTAAATGGAGGGAAGGGCACGTTTGGAGACTGACATTAAATGGAGGACATGTTTGATGATGACCAAATGGAGGGAAAGGCACGTTTGGAGACTGATGTTGAATGGAGGACGTGTTTGATGACTACAATGGTAGGACCAGTATAATAACCTTTGAACTTTACTTAAGTTATGATACCAACTAATGTGGATCCTATGAAGAACCTATCTCGGGAAACTAGAAAGTACAAAGGACTATAACGCGAAAGTTTGATTCAAACGAGTTGATTGAATTAAAACCCAATGAGAACATGTGTCAAAGAACTCTAGCTATAAAAAATGCCATAAAAGTATATCAAGCTCTTAGTAAGTCGAGTGTACTTTTAAAAAGAACATGAAGAACTAGTGATACCTCACTAATTAGAAAAATTAATTTCATTTATCTGTTTAAATCGTGTGTATAAAAAAGCTTATAAATAAGCAAATATATATTCTAAGATAACTAAGAATATTTAGGGTTCACATAAAAAATCTAGTAAATTCTAAAAAGATAACTAATTATCTAAAGGTCTAAAAATAGAAATAAAAATACTAAAAACAATAACAAAAATTATATTATAATCCTTGTCCCACCCGAATTTTCATTTTTCAAAACAAAAAAAACTAAAACAAAGTAGAGTCGCTACCAAAATTTTTAAAAGAAAAATTTTGGAAAACCTTTAGAAAAAAAACATGGTCTACAAAATAAAAAAAAAAGGTTTGGGAGTCGATTGTATTATGGGAAATGTGTTAGATACTCCATAGCACTCATTCATAAAAATAGTTACTTTAAATTGATTATACAAAATTAACTTGACCTTAAATTTATTTTAATTATCTTTATCAAATACATAAAATTAATAATAAATAATTAAATACAAATATTGTTATTTACGAAGTTGGATTTGAGCTAAAATGAAACACTAGGGCTTACTACCATATGAAGGATCAAAGTCCATGTAATTCGGGTGTAAAAATTTATGTTAATGAGTTTGTGTTTTTTAAGAAAAAAAATTATATATTTTTTAATAAAATAATTTTTTATTTTTTTGTTATTTTAAAAATTCAAATTATATATAATATATATAAACTATTTAGCTATTTATTTATTACTTGTTGATCAATTCACGGAGATTCTCAAAGTCCCACGTGTTCAGTTTATATACCTATGGAAGCTTTAAAAATCTCACATAAAATAACTTGAAAATATATCAAAAATATATACAAAACTTTATCAATTTTTTATGAAATCTTTATTATTCTAATTTCAAAAATATTTTCAAAAAAAAAACGCATAATTTGATTAGTACACTAGCAGAGGCACATCACAATTCACAGTAAATTTATTAATATAAATACTCATGGAGGTTCCAAAAACCCCACCGAAGAAAAATTAAAATATATATATGTATTTAATGAGAAAATATCACATAATCACATGACTGAATAAAAAATATTGTAATTAATAACCTAACTATCATCATTATAAAGAACATAAAAGTTAACTTCTTTAAAGCTATATATGTCTTTGACCACAACTTTGAATGATAGATATTTTAACTAAATTTAGTGGTTTTGAAAGAGATGTAATCATCCAATATTATAATCTCCATAATTCTCATAATATGCTAAGCTTAGTGGAGAGAAGCAAGATGTTATTTTTATACCAAAAGTAAATAAATAAAAAAATAATAATAATTGAAAAAAATGAAAACTTTCAAAGATGAAACCAAGAGTATTGCAATGTATTCATGATAAGCTACCCTTAGTCAAAGTAGTCTTGAAGTATGAAATCAGTTAGGGGGGTGAGTAACTCATGGGGGTCTCTTGGAATGATATATTTTTTAAAATAATAAAAATAATAAATTAAACAACTATAGCTTTTGGCACTTCATAATAAGAAAATAATTTTATTGATAATGTTATAGTTTGCAAAACCAACGTAATAAAAGAAAAACCTCACCAAGAAATAAAATCACATAGAGATGAGTTCAATTACCACAAATAAGGATATGCCTCCATCTCTCATAAAGATATTCAAAGGCACAAACAATTTTGTTTTTAGGACCTCATCAAAATATTATGCTTTGGGATCCATGGAAACCTAGATAAGAAGAGAAGAAAACAAAATAAAATATACATGTCATAAACAAACCTCCACCTATTGTGAAATGTTCATTGGTGTGAATAATTTATCTCATAAACCTTTCAAAACATCAAATTTGGGATTCATGGAAACAAAAGTAATGAGAGAAGAAGATAAAATAAAACATATATGTTACAAGCATGACTCCACTTATTGTAAGGTATTCATTTGTGTGAATAATTTATCCCATGAACCTTTCAAAAAATCAAGTTTGGAATCCATGGAAACAAAGGTAAAGAAAGAAAAAGATAATGGATTACATTCTAAAAAGGTTCTACCCATTAGGAAATCCCAACTATGCAATGAGATAAAATTCAAACAAAAAAAAATTCCTACCTTACTTTAGCCTTTTCACAAATAACAACACCTACTTTCAATTTTTTCCTTCACTCTCAAACCATCATCACGTACTCTCTTTCTTTCTCTCAATCTCTTCTTTTCTTGTATTCTTGATGATCTCTCTCTTCTCATCTTGCCTATATTTATAGTGTCAAAAAGAAATCATTCAATTAATACTCTAAAATCACAAATATACCTTTTTATTATTTTTTCTTGATATTCATATTAAGATTGATTGATTTACTTTCTTTTTTTCATTATTACTTCGGTATCAAATCTCAATCTTTAATTTTTATTTCTCTTTTTTATTTTTTTTTTTATGAAAATCTCAAAAAGAAGAAAATTATAACTCCTCAAGATATGATAATTTTTTAGAGATATTATTATTTTTTATTATTTTATCTTATGAAAACTCATTTTTTCTTTTTATATAAAAATTATTATTTATTATTTTTTATGGGACCTAGACAAAATATAGTATTCACAATCCTAATATTACTAGATATTCCTTAAAGATAAAGTTTGTTTAATAAAATTTAATTTAAACTAATTTAAATAAAATATTTGGTTTGATGGAATGCAAGTTGCAAGACACAAAATATCCAAATCTAATTTAAATCAAATCAAATCAAATTGAAACAAAAAAGATGATTCCAAATTAATCTAAGTGGGATTTGGAACTTTGACATCTTTCTCTATTTGGACTTCAGAAACATTATTTTCTTCTTTGAACTCTTTGAGGGTGTCACATTATTTGCATGATTGAATTTAGCATGCATTTAGACTTGAACATGCATAATTAAGGTTTTATTGGGCTCCTCCAAATATATATTATCACTTTGGGTCTTCAATATGATGAAATATGCTCCAAAAATCACTTCTAATCTCTTGAATGGTCCTCTTAACACCGGGCTTCTCAATGTTAAATTCATCAGTTAAATTAGATCATGTAATGTGTTAAAAGAGCTCATTCAGTTCACATAAGATATGGTAGCCTCAAGGGTTTTTTTGAGTGGGATATTATATAAAAAAAAATTTACTAATATATAACATGCTAGATAATGTTTATAAATATATAATGTTTAAAATAATCAAATTAAAGATATTTGGTTGGAATCAACAAAAGTCCATTTCTACTAATTCAGCTCTGAGAAAATTTTCTAATTTTTTAAAAACATTTTTTTAAGGATCACCAAAATTTTATTAGGGGCAGATGTTGCATGCCTCTTATTACAAATTTGGATCTTTTTCATACTTTTTCTCTATGCCTCTCTTCATACGCAATATCCCCTATTGATTGTGATTGAATGGTTGAAAAAATAATCTATATATAGATAATATATTTGATTTAATAGTTTATATTTATTATTATGAGTAAAATTTTCTCAAAAACAATCTATAGTGCTTATTTATGATTATTATTAAAATAAATAATATATTTTCTTTAGAGTAATCTTTACCATTTAAATCAAAATCAACGAATAAAATTGTGTATGGAGAGGGGTATGGAAATAAAGTATCGAGAGATCTAAATGCCCCGATCACCCCCTCCCCCATTTGTTGAATTACCCTCCCCCTAAATAACACATGAACATTTACTAGGGGTGGGGAGAGAAAACCTGAACCCGCTTGACCTAGAGAAGCCCAACCTAAAAATAACCCTGGTTGAATAACCTATGACCTAAGCTCGAGCTTTGGACCAAGCTAGTTAGTCGGGTGAGACCGGGCTACAAGCTGCTTTGTTAGTCCAATTGGTACTCAAGGTTTTTTTTAAAAAAAATTATATATTATACATGTGTGTAAAACAACATAGTTTTGTTTTAGATTTATATACTGTCAAAGCAAACCCTAAACCTTAAACATCCCCCATCCCATTTTCGAACATTGAAGACCGTTCTCCCAATCTCCTCAGCCACATAGCTGCTACATCCAAATCCACCTCTTATTACCATTTTTCTCATCCTCCCCAATCTCGCTTTTTCCCTCATCCTCCTTCCAGCCCCATGTTGTGCTTCCTCTACTTTGCAGCTTCCTCTATGGGTTCCGATTTGGAGGATGCATTTGCTCTTCACCGATCAACTTTGTACATATTCCTTGCCCCAATCTGATGATTGGGGAATGAATCTTCCAACTGGGTCGTGGTGCCGCACAGGCTATGGTCTTTGATTGGAGGGAGGTAGCTCCGACAATCCCTTTGGCTTCCCTTCTTCAAACTGATTGAAATCGAGTTTTACCTTTTGAGCTTCACCACCTACTTTGTGACTTCCTCTGCAATCTTGTCAAAGCTTATTTTCTTTCCACCTGGTTCTTTTGGCATTCGAAATCCACCTGGTTCATTAAGTTGATTTTTAAAGCTTGTTAGATGCATCTCATTGCATAAGAGGTTCAATCTAAGAGCTTTGTGTTTTCCCTTTAAATTTTATTTTATTGCTCTAAAAGTAAAAGATGAATTATAGCTTTTGTTTATTTATTATTTTACTTTAGTTAATTTAGCAATTGTTGATAAGAAAGAAAACCCTGTAATTGTTGATTTCAGAATGATTTGATCAAGATGTCAGTGACTATTCCATTTTATGTTGCTTGAGTTTGAAAGATAAAAAGAATAAGAACCATTTAATGTGATAGAGAAATTTTTTATAACAGCTTAATGTAACGGAAAATTGTAGATGTGCTTTTTTTTCTCTTTTTTTAAGTATATTTTCTGTGGTGCTTTTAGTCAATTGGGATTGAGTTTGGCAATTATGGCCATAAAGTGAAAGCTTTCACTTCTAAAATAATAATTTAAAGCTATTCATTGAACTAAAATTAATTTGTGATTCATTTTGAAGGACAAAGAGAGGAAATTATTAGTTTTCTTGCTCTTAGAGTTTTCTGCTTCGTTATCTCATATATTTTCTTTTATTATACATTGCTCTTAGAGTCTATAGGTTGCACCTTATACTTTCATGCTTGAAGTTAATGTTCACTATTTCTTTGACTATCTTTATTCACTTGTCCTATTCTTGTTCTCTATGATTTGGCTATCTTAAATTCTTCATTTTGGCAGTATAAACTTGAAGAACATTCAAGCTAAGTATAAATAATTTATGTGTGTTTTGAAGGTTAAGTTTAAGTTAAGAAAATCTAGTTTTTCTCCTTTATATGTCGTTCTATCCTCTTGCGTTTCTATTATTTGATAGTAATAAATATGATATATTAGTTGTGAATGGCAATAAATGTGATATTTTAGTTGAGTATTTATTATTTAACATATTATCACTCATTGAGCTACTCTTTTTTTTTATTATTCTTTTATTATACATTCATATATTCTCTCTTTATAAAAATATATCTTGTTCTTAGTTTTCTTCATATTTCAACTGTCATCTATTTACTATTTAGTTAATTAATATTTTATCGATATGTAAATTAGTCAACTTGAAATTTCCATGTGTATTTTAACATGTTATCATTACTCAATTTAGTTTATGCACTCTCATTGTTTGCTTTAATTTGATTATTAGTTGTATGCTTCAAATGGCGGATCAATCATCTACCGAGGAAGTGAATCTATAAATCAACCTAATATTGGTGAGAATGCAACACCAGCCCCAACTCCGACCCCAATCCCAATTACACCATCTACTTCTGCTCCTCCTCAAAATACAAAACCTACAGATAAAGAGGAAAGGGGAGTAAAGCAAAAAGAAATGAGTGAGAAGCCACCAAAACAATCAAAGGTCTGGGACCATTTTGACAAATTAGACCTCAAACAAACAAATTGTGAACATCGTACTGCTTGCAAATATTGTAAAAAAACTTATGCATGTGATTCGATTAAGTATGGAATAACTAGGGGTGTGCACGGGTCGGGACGGGCCGGGCATCACCTCGGCCCGGTGTCCGACCCGCAACACTCCTCAGGCCAACAAAATGGGCCCGTGGCCCGGCCCAGCCCGATATGGCCCGGTCTTTCACCGGGCCGGGACCGGGTCAATACCGGGCCGGGTTTGGCCCGGTTTTAAAAAATTAAAAATAAATAAAAAAATTAATTTAATTTTTTAATAAAAATATAATTAATTTCATTTAAAATATATTCTTATAGGAAATAATATTATGTTAAAAAGTAACATTTATCAAAATTATAAATACTCAACAATTATACATTATTTATTTTATATAATATTAAGTTATGAAATAATAAAATGTATCTATTATAATTATAAAATTAATTTATTACATGAGGCATATGAAGGAAAAATAATTATATAAAATTATTCAATATTTTTAACAAATCAAAAAAATGAGATAATTGAAAAAAAATATATATATATATACCGGGACGGGCATGTGACTTGCCCGTGGCCCGGCCCGGTCCTTTATTTGGCCCGATTCTGTTTCAGTCTACGAACTTTTATTTTTGGCCCGGCCCGGCCCGAAATGACCCGGCCACTCCGGGCCAACCGGGCTGCCAGGCCCATTGAACCCCCCTTGGAATAACATCCCTTAAGAGGCACATGGAAAAGTGCAAAAAGAACCCTCATAGGGCCATAATGGACAAAAAGCAACCTATGTTGAATTATGTGGTATCTACTAACTTGGTTTCTTATGTCTATAGTTCATAGTGATATAGAAGAGCACTTGTTGAGTTCATCATTTGTGATAAGCTTCCCTTTAGTATTGTGGAGAAGAAAGGCTTCCAAAAGTTTGTTCATGAGTTGGAGCCATGCTTTTCTATACCTTCAAAGAGAACTATTATTGATGATTACTGGAAATTGTATTTGGGGAAAGTTAAGATATTGACGAAGCTATTAAAGAAATCTGCTCATCATGTTTGCTAACAACTGACTGCTGGACTTCTAATTAGATTTATTACTACTTGTGCTTGACTGCTCACTTCATTAATCCTAAGTGGCATTTGCATAAGAGGATTTTTAATTTTGTTCCAGTTGAAAATCATAAGAGTGAGACCTTAGGGAAGACAATTGAGAAATGCTTGTTAGATTGGGGCATAGACAAGGTTTTCACAATAACTATTAATAATGTCACAGCTAATGATTCAATACTATCATATCTAAAGAAAAGGCTAAGGAGTTAGAAGGGATTAATATGTGGTGGTGATTATTTGCACATGAGGTGTTATGGACATGTTTTAAACTTGATGGTCAAGAAGGGTTGATAGACTTGAAAGACAGCTTTCAAGCTATTTGCAATACCATTATATATGTGCGTTCTTCTCGTTCTCAGTTCCAAGAATTTAAAGCTCTTGCTGCAGTTGAAAAATTGGAATTAAAAGGTTTTTGTGTGCTTAGATATTATGACATGATGGAATTCAACATACTTGATGTTGGAGTCTGCCTCAAAGTTTGAGAAGGTGTTTAAAGGATTATAAGATGAAGATGAGGACTACTGTGCATACTTTGGGGGAGAGGAGGGACGTGAGGGCCCTCTTGTTATATATGATTGGACTAATGTCAACATATTTGTAAGGTTCTTGAAAGTCTTTTATAAAGCAACCTTGAAGTTCTCTAGCTCTCTGGAGGTGACATCTAATGAATGCTTTAATCAAATTGTTAAAATTCAGGGATTGTTGCGTAAGAGTGTTGAAAAATTTAATCCTCTTCTTACAGATATTTCAGCAAATATGCAAAGGAAATATGATAAATATTGAGAGTCCACTAAGAATATGAATCATTTGCTAATAGTAGCTATGATCTTGGACCCATGTTATAAGCTTGAATATGACAAACGTGCTTATATCAACCTCTTTCCTGATGATAGAGTATCTAGGGAAATGATGACAAGGAGAGCTAAAGATGTCAATTATTGGTTGTTTGATGAATGCTCCATGGGGATTACTAATTCCTCAAGCACTACCTCTACATCTGCCCCTGCATCTATTGTGGAGCTATCATAGGTTGAACTTTTTGATGATGATACTGATCTGGCTAAGGAATTGTTAGCATCCATGAAATAGAAGGTCACGACAGATCGACAATCTAAATTAGATAAGTACTTGGCTGCTGATTTATTAGATGACATCCCTAGTGATTTTGATCATGGTGGAAACAATGCTGCGAAGTATAAAGTGTTGTCTCTTATTGCATGTGATGTGTTTGCTACATTAGTGTCAACGATTGCATCTGAGCCAACATTCACCACAGGGGTTGTGCAGTTGATTCCTACAGGTGTTCACTCATGTCTAAGATGACTCAAGCTCTAATTGGTGCCCAAAATTGGCTTCTTCCTGGGCAATCACTATCAAAGTTCATCTCGGGATTCATTGAGTATGATAACTTTGAAGAGAGTGAAAAAGTAGTTCAATCTGATAAAGTTTTTAATAACTTGTCATGTTTGTAATTGTAAGATGTTTACTATATATATATATGATATAATTAATTGTTAAACTTTACATATTTTTCATATGTTTCGGTTGTGATTAAGATTGGAGGGGATGATTATATGTCCATTGATTGACTTTCAATGATGCCCCTTTCATTTATGATTTTATAGAAATTTAGACTTTTTGATGTTTTTGAATGGCTTCTTTTGGTTGAAAGTTCTTTATGTGTGATGGGATGAAAAGTCTCCTTTTGATACAAAGTTTTTGGCTTCAAGTAACCCATCTTTTATGTGTGATGGATTATGAAACTTCAGGTTCAAAGTTTCAAGTTGATAACTTTACTTTTCTTAATTTTTTTAACTTTTAATTCATTACACTTGATTGGTTTTCATCTTTGTTTATTCATTATGGTGATTTTGTTTTTCTTCTTTGTCAGGTTGAATGATTGGTTTCTAAAGTGGTTTTGATCATTGGGTTACTTGTGTTTTGTAAGTAGTCATCTTCAATATTACTTAAACATTCATTAATTGTTAATATAAAGTTGTAGTTGTTGACTTATATTGATGATATGAATCTACTAACATATTTATAATTGCTAGTTTGATGATTTAAATTTGCTAGTTAATTTATTATATATGCTAGAACAAATCTGGAGTTGTAAATCTCTAATATTGATTAGTATAATAGTTGGCTTACATGAAGTTAGTGATTTGTTGGAAATGAAATAGGATGAGCACTTTGAAGTTGGAATTATATGAATTTATTGACTTGTTGGCTGGTTAGCTATTATGTCAATCTTGTTTCCTTATCTCTTTGCTATAACTGAAATTGAATGAGTAAGCACTTGAAGAAATTGATTTAGTTGCACTTGAAGTGCTTGTATCATATCAGTGTTTCCTTCTTTAATGATCATAAGTGCTTTTACTAGATAAATACTTTTTGGGCTAGTGATTAACGTAAGTACCTGGTAGTTGTAGACTTGATTGTTGATAAATTCTTTTAGCTTGTAGATTGAGTTCAAATATATAGGATATCTATTTTTTGTTGTCATTGTTGCTGTCACATGCTAGCAATGTTTGTCCTTTGGTTTTATTTTTTCTTTTCTTGAGTTTGTTAATTTTAGTTTATGGCTTTTTCAGTCTTTATTTTTTTAGGAATTTGTATTGGATTTTTTTCCATTTATGAGACTCCATAGTGATTCACGGATCCTTCAAAGAGCTTCTACTTTATCTGACTATTAGTTGCATGAATGCGGGAGAATTGGTTGCTGCTTCATGTCCTTAGTTTTAGTTTTTGTTGTTATAATGTTTGTTGTTTATGCCTTTGGTTTTTTCAATTTCTATGGGGATCCATTTAGCTAGTTGGTCTTTTTTGATTTTTTCGCTTTCTTGTTGGTTCTGCTATGTGGTTCGTGACTTTAGGTTTGCTTTTTCTATATGTCTTTTTTACTACAAATGAATCTCTGAATGGTAACAAAAAAGTTACTTGCTTGACTATTTTGGATTGGACCAGATTGAAGTATTTGGGTCCTAATTTTATTTGGTAGAAAAAGAAATGAAATAAACTATATTGAAATTGGACCATAATAAGTACAAGAAACAAAAGTCCAGTTATTTGATTTTTTCTTAAAAAAAAAAGTAGTATGGAATTTAGTCTAGTCTGAGTTGGATCAATTTGACCCCGTCTGGTCCTAACTAGACTAGACCAAACCATGGGCACCTAGACCGAATTTGACCCCAACAGACTAGACCATTGGCTGATGTAAAACCTAGTCTAACTCGTTCTTTCCCACCTCCCCACCCAATCCCTAACACTAGACCATTAACACATTGTTACTTCTTTTCCAATCCCCTTTAATAATTAAATATTTATTTATTAATAATTATGTATAATATTTCAATAAAATAATAAAATTACATATTTTATAATTTTAAAATTATAATATTTATTCCTAAAATATATAATAACAAATAAATATATATACAATATATATGTAATGAAAAAATTTAGCTATTTAAATTATATAATTAACATATTTTTTTAAATAAAAATTAGAACTTATGCATTTTTAATACATTTAACTTTGTTGTTAATAATTTTTTCAAATTTTTAATTAGTAAAAATTTATTTAAATTTTAATTTTGAAAATGGAAGATGGTTCCATCTATCTAAGAAAAAATTCGATTTAATTTGATTGGATTTTGATTCTGGTCTAGAAGCTTCCCTACCCTTCATTCCAGCTCGCACAAACCCCTCTAAAACCCTTCTGGTGCGCTTAAACCCTTGATCCTGAGTCCCGCAGGAACACACTATCTTCGCTATCTCCACCTTTGCATCCAAAATGCACAGGCTCGCTAGGCGCTGCTCCGTTTCAACCATTTTGCGCTACGGTGGCGCTCGTCATCGTAGCATAGCTGCTCCACTTTCTTGCTCTTCATCCATCACCTTGGTACGATTCTCAGATATTTTGCCTTCAACAAATATATTATCGGCTTTCCTCCTATAATTCGATATTCTAATTGTATCCTCCTATAATTCGATAGTCTGATAGTTTGGTGTGATTTTGAGAAACTTAGTTGAAGCTTGATTTTGCATTTCCTTTTTTCCTTTCAGCTTTTCTGTATTCTGCTGTTGACTATGATTTTTCTTCTCTTTTGAAGTTATTTTGTATAACTTGAATTTGACCGAAGCATCGTTAATATTATTATTTTTTAGACAAGAGTGATGACTGACACATCACATCAGTTCCATGTTGTTGCTATTGTTGGTTTTATTTTTTATTTTTATTTTTTTTAGTGGCTATGGCATGTGTTCCCATCTCAATGTTCGTCTATGATTTTCTTTAAGCTTATAGCATTGGTATATGATACAATACTTTTCATTTTGGGCAGGTGGGTGAGAATGATACCAAAGCTAGATTATATTATGTCTTAAGTTCAGAGAATTCTAGTACTATTAAATCCATGAATCTACCAAACGTGGAAAAAGATTTGTTTTTGGGCAAACGATATGAAACAACTGCTGCAGCATCTGATGCATCCAGTTCACCCCCAGCTGAAAAATTTGAATACCAAGCCGAGGTATTGTCAATTCTAATATACTTTGGTATTTTTCCTAACAGTATTGTGCACAATATATGATTATTTTGGGTCAAATTTATTTATGCTGTATGTACAGGTCAGTCGACTCATGGACCTCATTGTTAATAGCTTATACAGTAATAAGGAAGTGTTTCTCAGGGAGCTTATCAGGTTTGTGTTACTGCTAATATTGATGTTTGACTGATATTTGCTTCCTTCTGGTGTGAAAAACCTTTTTCCCATCTGAACATTGCTTCCTGATTGTTTTAAAACCTCCTAAATAAGTCTGTACTTTTGTTCAATGTGGATTAGATGATATGAATTTCTGCATTGTCCAATATACTCATTTATGAATTTATGAATTTTTCCCACAGCAATGCAAGTGATGCCTTGGATAAGCTGCGGTTTCTAAGTGTTACTGAGCCTGAACTTTTGAAGGATGCTGTAGAATTTGATATTCGAATTCAAGCTGATAAAGATAATGGGATTATCACTATTACGTAAGATAATTAGCTATGGTTACTGTTTGATGAATCAGTGGTTTCTTCACTTTGAGCTGATTCTTTTGTTTTATGCAGTGATACAGGTATAGGTATGACCAGGCAAGAACTTGTTGATTGTCTTGGAACTATTGCGCAAAGTGGGACAGCGAAGTTTTTGAAGGCTCTGAAGGTATTATATTATATGCAGGAGGTTGCTAATGTTTTATCAATGTATTGAGTCATTATTCCTTTTATAGTTGTCTTATGTACTAACAAATCTGTATTTTTAAAGGATAGCAAGGATTCTGGCAGTGACAACAATTTAATCGGTCAATTTGGTGTGGGATT
Source organism: Adenanthera pavonina (assembly GCA_026686845.1). NCBI lineage: Eukaryota > Viridiplantae > Streptophyta > Magnoliopsida > Fabales > Fabaceae > Adenanthera > Adenanthera pavonina. The sequence goes on from JAIVEN010000014.1 coordinate 37,541,548, forward strand.
TTATTCAGCTTTTCTAGTTTCTGATCGGGTATACAGTTGCATAAAATAACAACATCCAGCTACTTTTTAAGGCCTTGTATCTTGTAGTTATACGTTTCTTGTTATGGAAGGTGGTTGTCTCAACTAAGAGTCCAAAATCTGATAAACAATATGTTTGGGAAGGAGAGGCAAATGCGAGCTCATATACTATACGTGAGGAGACTGATCCTGTGAAGCTGATTCCAAGAGGAACTTGCCTCACATTGTATCTCAAGGTATTTTAGACTTAAATTGTTAGGTAATTTTCTATAGCATATGTTGATCCCTGTGCTTTAAGTGTATTACATTCTATTGTTTGCTACTTTTCAGCGAGATGACAAAGGTTTTGCACATCCTGAGAGAATTCAGAAACTTGTAAAAAATTATTCACAATTTGTCTCATTCCCAATATACAACTGGCAGGAGAAGGGGTACACCAAAGAGGTATGGCTTTGTGGGCCATAATCTTTTTCTATTCATTTTGGCTATTTTTAATTATATATTTAGTTACATGTTGTCCCCTCCTATAAAAATGATTAGTATAATTGAAATATTTTGGACATTAATTGATATGATCCAAGTCCAGGTTGAGGTTGATGAGGATCCAGCTGAAACTAAAACGGAAGGGCAAGATGAGAAGGCTGAGGTACTGCTTCAATTGTTTTTGTATCTTCGTGTATCAAGCATGTATAGTTTGAGGAATAAAGTGTATTTTTTAGTTGCTGCATATTCAATCTCCAATCTTGATTACTCTTCTATGACAGAAGAAGAAGAAAACTAAGACTGTTGTTGAGCGATATTGGGATTGGGAGCTCACCAATGATACTCAACCTATTTGGGTGAGTTTTATGATGTTTTACTCCGTATGTTTTGTACTTTTGTTTGACACTCATTTCTTGGAGTAAGATACATACATCACTTTGTCTGTGCAGCTTCGGAGCCCTAAAGACGTCAAAAAGGAGGAGTATAATGAATTCTATAAGAACACCTTTAATGAATATCTGGACCCATTAGCATCCTCACATTTTACTACAGAGGTAAGAGTATGTAACTTATTGCATTCTGTACTTCTTATTTTATTTGGTCATGTGGAAATTATGTATTCATCAAGGAATCTATAGCTTTAGGCCCTGCAGTTATGTAATTTGGAATCATAATTTTGCAGCTATTGCTCTGCTGTATGTTAATGTTAATTTTTGTGCTGATGATTATTTTTGCAGGGTGAGGTAGAATTTAGGTCCATACTTTATGTTCCTGCCAATGCTCCTTCTGGGAAGGATGACATAATTAACCCCAAGACCAAAAATATAAGACTTTATGTGAAGAGAGTGTTCATTTCAGATGACTTTGATGGTGAATTGGTATAGAAATTTTTTCATTATCCTACCTAGAAGAGATTCATTATGTTGCCATAACTTCAGCCTGGAGTAATTTTTTTCATTATTTTAAACAGTTTCCTCGATACTTAAGCTTTGTCAAAGGTGTTGTTGACTCAAATGACCTTCCCCTCAATGTCTCACGTGAAATTCTTCAAGAGAGCCGCATAGTAAGTGGATAGGGTTCATGCATTTATTTACAACTGTATTTGAAAATATGTGCAAGAGTTTTTTTTTTTTTTTTTGTTTAATTTTGTTTTCACATTGTTCTTGAAGGTTCGGATTATGAGGAAGCGACTGGTACGCAAAGCTTTTGACATGATTCTTGGGATATCCTTAAGTGAGAATAGAGAGGTATGCTTTAATTATTCAGATTTCTTCTTCCTTGATAATGTTTTGTATTTGTTTATTAAATTATATTGAATCCTAGATGGATTTTTTAAGATTAATGCAAAATCTATTATGGCAAATGCAAATCAAAGAAGATTTTCATTGCGTATTTGTGCATAGTTATGACAGTTTTGTATTAATCTTGACCATCAATTTGTGATCTAACATTAATTATTCTTCTCATGCCCCACCTCCTGCCTAAAGTCACTCCTTTCATTTGATCCATCCCTATAAACAGGAATGCTCTCTAATATATTTTGATAATTTATTCCTCTTTTCACAGGTCTTTCTTTGTAGAAATGATATTATGATTCCTATTTGTATTTTACTAGTTCCTTTTTACTGCAGGACTATGAAAAGTTCTGGGAGAACTTCGGGAAATATTTGAAAATGGGATGTATTGAAGATCGTGAGAACCACAAACGTATTGCTCCATTGCTTCGGTTTTTCTCATCCCAGAGTGAAGATGAGATGATCAGCTTGGATGAATATGTTGAGAACATGAAACCTGATCAAAAGGATATTTATTTCATTGCTGCTGACAGTGTGGCCAGTGCAAAGAATACTCCTTTCTTGGAGAGACTTCTTGAGAAAGATCTTGAAGTATGTTCCTATCTTTGATGATGAGTCTTACTGTATTTTAAATCAATATCTTATGATATCGTTTTGAGCAGGTTCTGTTTTTGGTGGATCCAATTGATGAGGTTGCCATCCAAAACCTGAAGTCATACAAGGAGAAGAATTTCATTGACATTAGCAAGGAAGACTTGGATATAGGTCTGTAACTTAGAACCTTTATTGTCGTGACAGCTTTTTTCATAAGGAGAGTGTTTATATGGAATTCTGCAAGTTTTTTTCATCCCTATGCGGGATTAATTTGATATCCATGTTTCACTTGGAAAATGCTCTCTTCAGTCACATGTAGTAAAATTGTTATCAAGAGTATTCACTAATTCTTATTTAGTGAAAATGATGTATTGATCTTAGTGTGAATCAGTGGTTTAATTCATTTTGGTTCCTCCACTTTGCTGTGAGGTTGATACACATTTTTCCGTAGGTGATAAAAACGAGGAAAAGGAAAAGGAGGTGAAGCAAGAATTTGGCCCAACTTGTGATTGGATTAAGAAACAGTTGGGAGATAAAGTTGCAAACGTACAAATCTCTAATCGACTGAGCTCTTCCCCCTGCGTCCTGGTGTCAGGGAAATTTGGTTGGTCTGCAAATATGGAAAGGTGAGTCCTTTCTTCTTTTAGCTGTGAAATGACATGTTTTGAACAATCAAATGACAATGCATGTGATCCTGAAGGGATAATTAAATTATCATAAAATAATTAGGATTTTAAATAGTTATTAGATTATTTAGATTTAATTTATTTTGAATTTATTTTATTTTTTAGGATTTGATTATTTTATTTAAATTTATTTTTATTTTATATTTTAGGATATAGTTTAGTTTAATATTTATTTTTTAGATTTAAACTATTTTAGGATCCTAGTTAGATTAGGATTTAGACCTCTATAAATAAGTTCTAGAATCATTATTCCATGTGATATCTTTTTTCCTATTGATTGAATAATAATTTGAAGTCTTTTTAAGTGATTTACTTCTCTTAATTTTCTACTCTTCTCATCTAAATTCTTCCCTATCCACACCTTATCCTACATCAGTACCATATATGATAAAATATACTGCAGGCTAATGAAGGCACAAACTATGGGCGATACTGCTAGCTTGGAGTTCATGAGAAGCAGAAGAGTGTTTGAGATCAACCCTAATCACCCTATTATCAGGACTTTAAATGTATGATGGATTTAGATCTCTTACAATTGTCCTGTCCTCTCTTGTGTTGATGGATTTAATATTTTTTTGGACCACTTTTTAATGGATTTAATTTAGTTGGTTGAAAATTATAATTATTGATTGACTGATACTGATTTTCAGGTTGCATTCAATTCAAACCCTGATGACCAAGATGCCCTTAGAGCTATTGACCTTCTTTATGATGCAGCTTTGGTTTCCAGTGGTTTTCAGGTGAGTTACAAGGCTCGATATATTTACTCAAATGATGTTGCATTGTAAATTCTTGATGATACACGTTTTAAAATTGGAGCATGTTGAACTCTTTTGAGTCAATGTCTTCTTGGTGTGTAGCCTGAGAATCCAGCTCAACTAGGAGGAAAGATATATGAGATGATGGGTATGGCTCTCACTGGCAAATGGGCAGAACCCGGTCAGGTTCAATACACTGGATCGCAGTCCCATGCTCCTGAAACTGTAGAAGCTGAGGTTGTTGAACCTGCTGAGGCTGGCAGTCAGAAGTGAGAAGTGACAACTGACATAAAGATTCTGTTTTCCCATCAACATACTCTCTCAGCACAGTATTTTTCAAGAACCTTCGGATTGTAGTTTTATAGATATCTTGAGGATTTGTCAATTTAATACATTTTCCAAGAGCATATTTCGTTTCCAGTCTTTACTCCAATATCGTATGGTTCTCACGTGATAAATTTGTGTAAGAAATTTTACGGGGATTATGCTTTCTAAATTTACTAATCGTTTATTTTTTGGCCAGTAATAGTTCCATATCATTCATAATAAGAAACAGTTCACCGGCACTTAATCAACCTACACCTTGGCCACCGGTTGAAGCATCTATGTAGAGATAATAGAAGAAAAAAGTGGATTGTGGGTTTAAAACCAAGGGGAGGCTCAACCACATGCTCAAAGACTCAAGAAGTTTTGTCCATAGACTTTTGGGAGAAAAATTATGGGTGTTAAATGGTGTTTGGTTCAATGCATAAAATTAAATCAAATCAAATTAGGTGAGTTTTTAGTAATCTAGGATTTATTTTTATTGAGAGGTTGGTTTGGTTCAACTTTTAGTCAGGTTGGACTAATTTAGATTTAAGTTTGAATGAATTGTTTTTTTACATTATTAATAATTTTTTCTTTTTATTATTTTATGATTTTTTTAATCTTTAATAATTTGTTTGAAAAGTTGATTTTTTAAATTCTAATTTTGTGTTTAAAATGACATTATCTTATTTTTGCAAATATTCTTAAATTTATATTTTTTATTATACTTTTTTCTTCACCTTGTATAGAAATTATAGTTTATGCTTATATTTTATTTAATTTTTTTATATTTGTAAAAATAAATTTATTCAAATTAAGGATAAATTGTTAAAATAATGTTTAGTATTTTTTTTAAAATAACATTTTTATACCTGAAATAAAAGTTTCATATCTCATGGAAAAATAATTAATAATATATATATATTAAGTTTGGTTCAGTTTGAATTAGATTTTAAAGATATAAAACCAAATTGAATTAAACTGCTTGGTTTTTGCTATTTTAAAATCAAATCATAACTTAATCCACTTTGATTAGTTCATGCTAGATGGGTTTGATTTTGTTAAAGCAAATGACACATTAGCATTTGTTTTAAAAAGTCAAGACTCTCTGAAAAATAATTTATAGCCTTTTTATATTTCTTTCAGAAGTTTTGTCTTTTCTTGGATCATTCTAGAATACAGAATTGTTGCTTTGTGTGTTGCCACGTTTGCCCTATTTTGTTCTACAATCTCTATATAATTGTATCAATGTTCATTCTTAAATATAGAATACAAAACATGCCTTCAGTATTTTCATTGGTTTATCTTTATTTTATTAGATTTGGTGTGATCGGTTTAATTTGGTTTTAAACACCATCATTAATCACATCCTTCTTTTCACTCTTTTTTTGGATCAAGGATAGATGCAATAGAAATCATAGATCCTTTCTCTTTAAGCTTAGTGATCAGCAATTCAATCCCAAGCTCATAATAGTTAATGGGGAAAATGACAATTGAGGAATTGGAAGAGAGAAATTGATAATTGAGGACCATAAGTTTTCAAAATCGGTCAGAAGATCCAAGTTCTTTAGAGGGAATTTTTTTGACCGAATGAAAATGTCCATCCCTCTGTTCTTCACCCTCATTCCCATTGTTGTTATTGGAGCTATTGCTGTTGGAGTCACCATTAGAGCCGTTATTGGACTCAATTGATGTGATCTAATTTCATGTCTACCAAAAACTAAATTGTTATATTAAAAATATTTTGCAACTCAGAAATAACATGTAAGATGAAACAAGCTAATTTCAAGTGGATTGCAAAATATTTCCAACTTCGTAATTCAGTTTAATTAAGAATATCGAACCAAACTTCCCTTTACTACCTTTCATATCTAACTTCATCTTAGCCACAAAACTCATTCCCATCATCCATAAAACCCATTTTAGGCTAATGTCTAAAGTTTCATGACATTTTCTTTACTTAACTATCTTAGGTCAAAATTAATATTTTCAAAATCACTTGGATTTTATGCATTTCAAACATTCTAAATTCTCCATATTATTCAAGAGTAACACTTTAAATCATAATTTGGTTAACTCAAGCATTAAAATTCATTTTTATAAATAACATATTCAAAGAAAATTCCTATAAAATATTGAAAATTCAACCATGGCTTGCATTCCTCAATCAAACTCGTTCTCATCATTAAATCACCTCGTAGGGCTCTAATAATCCAATTTAGCTTGAGAACCATCCGTTCATGGGCAAATCATAAATCTTAAAAATTCACATAAAACTCCAGAAAATTGAAAGCTTGCAAAACTAGCTCAAAAAAACTTATTATTGCTGTCATTGTCTATTTTTCGATAAAGAGAAATATCATATCTTAACAGCATCACCAATGGAGAATTTTGAAAATCTCATCAAATATTCAAAAATTCATAACCATCCAAATACTCACACAAAACATTTTACATAGAAATGATTGGGAGACTTTCCCCCACCTTACATTTATAGCATAGGTTCAAGTTGAATAAAATGAATAAGAAGCCTCAAAACTCAAGATCATTGAAAAGTAGAAAAACTTTGAATCAAATTTAAAATCAAGATTCACTATTATAAATCTTTTTGAACTGTTTGAACTTCCAAAAACATTAACAAGGCCCAAAACTTTAACATGATGCAACAACACATATCTAAAAATGCATTAACCTGAGTCCAAGACTTAATAGATCCAGAAAAGTGTCATCTAGGTTTCATAATTACCAAATAAAACCTCAGTAAACATCAATCCAATTCACATTTTATTACTAAATCAAAGCTTGCAATAAGTTTCAAATCATCATCTTAACATTCTCAAACGACCAACAAGATTATAACATCATTCCACAACCTGATATCACAGCCATTCTCAATAGTCAACAATATGTCAACACCACCGCACAACAACCGTAAAGGGGACTTAATCATAGGCATATGTTGATCTGGCCGGTAACCCAAGAAGTGGTGAATTAGGTTTTTCAAAATTTTTTTTAGAAATGAAAAGAAATTGATGCAATAGTACAATGCAAACTAGAAGCAATATGATGAAATTAAATAGTGAGAAGGAGTGGAGAGGATGACACCAATGATTTGTCTTGGTTCAATCAAATCACTTAGCTGATGTCAAGTTCTCAAGTTACCATTTGAAATTTGTGTACTATCTTAGCAAGATTCGATTGGATTATTGCAAGACCTCAGTACATAACCTAGCTCTGCACTTGAGCTAGCAACTCTCTCCACACACATTTTACAAGATGTGATTTACAAATTTTTTCCATGTTTCCCTATACTATCTACTTAAAGTATAGAGAAAATATTACAACAATTACTTTCTCACAAAAGAGTTGATAGATATAATGAAGCTCACAACTCTTGCTAAGCATGGTAGGTAATGCTTTGAATGATCAAGATTGATGATAAATCAATGTAACTACAATTTGACAATTAATACACTTAAATTTCTTACCTACCAGCTTTAAATGAGGTTTTATTTATATATTTGAAACAAATCTATTTGTTAGAGATGGAATGTAATATTACTTTGCTCAACTAGCCATCCACCTATTGCATTAAATGTGTTTATCACATATTAGATGTTTATCATAGGTAGCCATTAGACAATATCTCAAGCGTTGAACCTCGTTAGTTGTTTAAGAGTAATCTCTTGAAAAAATATCGTGCATACTTTATGATTCCAATGGCTAGTTCTTGCATGATGAACGATTAAGGCAAATCAATTAAATGTCTAATTGTTCATCCTTGGAAACCTAGATTGAAAATATGAATATTCTCAATGGGATGTTACTCCTTGGACGTACAATGAAACCCATAGTGTTTAAATTGAGTTTTTGAAAAGTAGGTTTAAATGTCTAAAACCAAAAGGTTAAATGAATAATATCTTAACCCAGAATGAAACAAAGTAGTTCAAAATACTCAATAGATATTTAAGAGCTATCAGATGAACATCTAATAGTGATTCTAGAAAAAGAGGTCATTTTATTAAAGTTGTTAGATGTTTAACTAGTGTATAATGAATGACTATGATAGCACAAGCACAAAAAAACGACATTGTGCATCCAGGCCGTATATGAATAAGTCTTTATCTTTGAACGAATTAGAAAGATTCAACAAAAAAGAACAAGTAGGCTAAGTATCTTAAACATGTAACACATAAGCCTTAAACATATAAGACTAGGTTTGACAGAAAAATACTTTGAAAAATTAAGGACTAGCAACTAAAACCTATGAGATGTGCAAGATTAAGGTTAATGGTAACAAGATTAACAGCCCATTTGGTTCACTTTTGGGGGGTCATGTAAAAGTAATCTTGATTACACTATCTAACTTGGAGTGTTTGGTTGTGCATCATTGAGTGGATGCACATTACATTATCTTCCAAAATGCCAAGTGAAACCCCTCACGATATGGTGAAGGAAAGGTAAATGACTTATATACCCTTCACAATTGAAAAAAAAAAGGACATTGAACCTAGATCCATGTGTCCTTCGTCCTTTATCCTTCTTCCTTTACATCTTCCTCATCACCGACATCTCCACCGTCTTCCATCTAGCATCATCTTCCATCATTGCCATTGTCTGTCATTGTACTTTGTTAGTTGTTGTCCATCATTGTTCGAGTTTGTGTTCATCTCTGAATTTGCAATCTTTGAAGTTCATGTTTGTTCATCCTCGTCCGAGTTCAAGTTCGTTGTTTGTCCTCACCTGAGTTCATGTTTGTTTGAGTTCAAGTTAATATTGGTCTTTAATTTTACAGATCTTGTCACCGATTTGGAACCTTCTATACATCTCGATGTTCACCTTCTCTAGATCTAAATTTTTGTTTCTTTCTCTTTTACTGATATTTTGATTTGAGTGCCAAGGAGGAAGATGGAGGAAGGAGAATGGTGGTACAATGATGTTGTCGGTGTGGGTGAGTTGTGGCGATGGTAATGCCATTAGGAAGGAGAATGACAGGGGAGGGAGGGGATTTTTTTTTACCAAGGGCAAAATGGTACTTTTACATTTATTAATATTTTTTATTAATAAAAAATAAACATGATTTCCTCATATCTAAATATCATACTAAATAAACTCTCATGTAATTATCATTTCATTATATCATCTCACATTTTTCACATTACATCACCTAACCCCCTAATAATTGAACCAAATGATCTATAAGTATATTCAAAGCCCTTATCGCCACATATACTAGGTGAAAGAAGTACTTCATCTCTTGAGCTCCATCTTTCACTTGGATTCTTTAATCATTTGCCCCATTTGATATTTTCATTCAAGCTCTGTGAGTTTTATGATAATCAACATACAGTTGTTCCAACAACATCATCAAACATCAATATTATTTAATCATGAACATCTCAAATCAAGTATAAAATCATGAGAAAATGTTATAATTTTGTTTCATTCAAAATTTTAGATATCATATACTATAAGTACACTATAGATAAAAAACAAAAGGAATCCACACCATCCTTCTATACAACCATATCCAATCATTACAATAAGACACTTAAACTATATTTGGCAATTCCATAAATATAATCATTTGCAAGTAAATTTGGAATGCATCTTTTGTGATCATTTGGTTGAATTAAAAAAATCATCATTTTCTTTGGAGTGTCCTTTTGCAAAAACACCATTATTTGGTTCATTTTTAAGGACAGAATCATTATCACACTTGGGATTTTGATACATGGTTGTCATGGTTTGAGTGGGTATTATGCTATATATCCTTTTAGAAATGATAGAATTTTGAAAGGAAGAGAAGGTAATACAAAGAATTCATTGGATGGGATTAGATGACTACGTTCTTAGGCTAAGGAAAATCAAAATTGATAATCAAATAGGTGTAATATGCAAAACGGTGAAATGAGATTAAACAAGAGTGGGCATAAGAAAAGCAAAATTGATAATCAGACAATAAGGTGTAATATGCAATCTCAACTTCTTCATTTAAGTGGATGGCACATATGGATCAAAACTAGGACAAGAAAACAAAATGAAATGATACAAGAATACCGTGCATCATAGTGGCTTTTGAAGGAGAGATCATTAGTGAATGGTTTTGGAAGGAGAAGGTATTTGAGGAGACACTAAAATTATGTAGTGATATAAGAAATCAACATGAAATATGTGATCCATTAATAGTGTCTTTGCAAAAGTGTAGTTACACAAGATCATAAAAAGAGCGCATTACAAGGAAGATTATCAATCCCAATCCATGTTCAAGTGATTTTATCTAATGTAATGTAGACTAAGATTTTTTCTTGGCAAGGCAACCAAGAAAGTAGTCCATCCATTTCAGTTTATAAGATAATTTTGATTACTACATACGCACCAAGGGTGATAATTAGTACTTGAAAATTTTTCCATTCTTTCTTAAATTATCTTTATTTAATATAATTGACCTATAAATTAAATTCCCTAGTATTAATTAAATTCCATCAATTTTTAAGGGATATTTTGAGTAAAAGGAAATTAAATAGCTATACAATCCGTAAAATCTCTTTATTATAAAATATTATTCCCTTCAGTCCTATTTATAAGGAAAAAATTTTTCCTTTGATGGTCCTATTTATAAAGAAAAAAAGAGAGTTAATGTTGCATTAATTTCTTTTTACCAAAATTACCCTAATTCATTAACACTATTAAGAGTCACAAGGGAATAAAAGGAATTAAAAGAGAGATTAATTAAGTAGGGATAATTTTGAAAGAAATTGAAAATGTGAGACAAATTAATTATCTTTAACTAACTTCATCTCCCTTCCTTAATACTTATAAAGTATTTTTTCCTTTATAAATAGGATTGGAGGGAGTAATTGTAATATAAATAAGAAAATTAATTTGTTTGTTGGTTGTTCTACAAGGAATTTTAGGGCTTGTTTAATTCATATTTTCAGAACAATTTTTGTTGTTTTTGAAAACCAAAAAATATAAAAACTTGTTTGATAAGCTTGTTTTTTGTAAAATGTTTTAGAAAACAGAAAAATTAAAGAATAAAAAACTTAGAACATTTTTAAGGTGTTTTACATTTTTTATTTTAGAAAATATAAGAAAAGGTAGAAAATACCTATGTCATTAATGAAAAAATTATAAATTTTGAATAACTCATTTAACAATTGCTAATTATGATTTTGGTAACAATTATTCCAATGAATTTTTTTATTTTCTTGTTCCTAAAACTTATTCTAAAAAATAATTTTATAAAATTGTTTTGAGAACATTAATATATATAATGCAATCAAATAAGCCTTAGGTTTTAAGAAAATGAGGCATAGAGGAATAGGATCATAGAACACAATCAAACAAGTTTTAGGTTTTCGGAAAATGAGGCATGGAGAAATAGGATCGCTAATATTGGAATATTTAGCCGACAAAACAGGCTTAACTCAATGGGCTAGCTCAAAAAGCCTAAAGAAATCACTAGGTCGAGCTGCAAGTTCCATGGCTAGTATCAATTTTGGGTGTTTTGGCTTGGGCTCATCAAGCCGAACCAAAAATAGGCTAGCCCGTTTAGGTCTTGAGCTGGCCCAATAAGCCTGTATTTAAAAAACAAAAAAAAAGTTGAAAACTGACCGTGATTATCACACTCCACTCAGCACTCTCTAGTCTCTGAATCTTCACTTCCAGAGTATTAGCCTCATCAGGATAGCTGTCTCGATCTCTCTCTCACTCACTCTCAATACTCACTCACAACTCACAAGACAACTCAATCTCCATCTCCGGTCTCTCCCTCAGACCCTCACTTAGATCTCGCCTCTCACCTCTCGATCTGACGGGCTCTCACTCTCAGTTCTTAAATCTCAGTATCTCATACCACCTCACTGACTCTATGACTCACTGTCTCGGTCTTCCTCCTTACTCTACCAAATCCCTAACCTAAAAAGGCCAAAGTTTCTCTCAACTCACTCAATCGCCATTCTCCAATTGGTCAATCACTCCCCTTTACCTCAGTCCCTATCCCTCTTCATGCAGTCGTGCTCCTGTCATTTGATCATACTGCCATCGTGTGTCGGTGTGTGAGCATGACTAATGCTTCTTTGATCTGCTTCTCATTTTACCAACTCACTTGACCAATGGTGTGCCTCTGCTGCTCTGCTTGACTGCTTCTCAGCTTGCTTCGACATGACGTGGTGATTATGACAGCATTTGAATCCGTGACCGTGAGACGTGAGTCCCTTCGAGAGTTTGAGAGTTCTAGTTTGATTCAATCTTCCTCTTCTTCGCTTCAAACTGAAATAAATCTACCGTGAGTCCCTTCCCTGCTTCTCTACTTCTTTGCTTACCACTTTCCATAATCTAAGCTACTTTGTTATTTTACCTCTTGGTTATTTTAGATGTTTGTTATTGGAAAAATTTAAAAAAGATTGCTAATTTCCTTTGCATAATGTGTTAGTCATGATGAACTTAGGAGCACTACGAAGTAATTTAGCAATAGTTTATATCTTGATTTGCTTGATCTCTGTCAGGTAAATCTCATCTCCTTGTATTACTATATACATCTTATGTTCTTAAAATTTTTCATTTTTACATATTTGGTTTTGCCTTTCCTAGATCTCTGCCACTTTGGTATTATTTGTGTATGCATGACATGCAATTGTGAATGTTGGCTATAAAGAATGTAATATTAGTGAATTCCACTTAGCCGTTTATTTAGATTTTTGTGTGCGAGAAGATTAAACATGTTACATGGGGACTTTGTAGGTTATAATGATTGCATCTACTTGATGGTGCTGAATTGCAACTTGAAACACTAGAATAATGTTGTCAATGGCAGGGTGACCAATTTGTTTAATAATGAATATGTAAAATGTAGTGAAGTACACATGTATTATTTACTTAAATGCATGATTGCGGGATGATAGAATCATAGTACTTGCTTAAATGTATTATTTACTTAAATGACTAGATAAATGTATTATTTACTTAAATGGCTAGATATGTGAAAGCATTTAAATTTTTTGTTACTTGCTTGCGGGATGATATGTCTTATGTACATAAAAATAATATTGATAGTAATGTTAAAGTGAATGAGGAGGTCCATGAGGACATACAAATTGTGAATAGAGAATCAGTTCCTTCATCTTCTATTTCTAATATTGCTAATCAACAACAAGATCTTGTGGAAGAGGATCAACAAAATAAAGCAGCTAAAATTCAAACATCTTACGTGTAGAAGGCCTTTATTAAAATTGAGGTTGATGGAAAAGAAAAGCAAAAATGTAAAAGTTGTGAAAAATTATTTATGGGTAGTTCTACACATGGCACATCACATCTACATCATCATATGCAGTCATGTAAAAAATCCCAAAATTTCATGATGTTGGGTCAATGATATTAGATCATCAAACCAATCTCAGATTTAGATAAATTGATAACAAGCGTATATAAGATCTTTTGGCTATATGGATTATTGAACATGATCTATCTTGTTCATTTGTTGAGTACAAATGGGTTAGAAAATTACTTAAGACATGTAATCCTGATGTTTAGCTCATAACTCGAAATACAGCTAAGACAAATGTTTTGAAATTCTATGTAAACTAAAAACAAAAGTTGAAAGAAACTTTACAAAAAAGTAGTAGTAAAATTTGTTTGACATCTAATTGTTGAACTGTTATAATTTCTGAAAATTATATATACTTGACAGTACATTTTGTAGATGAAAATTCAAAATTGAATAGTAAAATACTTTCATTTTGTAAGATGGAGTATCCATATTCTGGGTATGAACTTGTTAGGAAAGTTTATGATTGTTTAGTTGGATAGGGGATTGATAAAAAAAATATTTTCTATCACTTTAGATAAATGCTTATGCAAATGATAATATGCAAGATATATTGAAAGAGCAATTGTCAAATTAAAATAACTTGGTTTGTAATTGAGAGTTTTTTCATGTGAGGTGTTATGCCAATATTTTGAATCTAATAATTCAGAAGGATTTAAAAGTAACAAGAGCTTATTTGCACAAGATTAGGGAGAGCATTAAATATGTGAAAAGTATAAAAGGCATGAATGATATTTTTTAGGTAAAGTGTTGAGGAGGTTACTGGCATTGACACTACAATGGGCTTGTGCTTAAATGTGCTCACTAGATGGAATTTTATATATATTATGCTTGATAGTGCGATTAAATATCGCTATGCTTTTTCTACCTTTGCTATACGTGATAGAAACTACAAGATTTGCCCATTGAATGATGAGTAGGTGAAAGCAAAGAAAATGTGTATATTCATGTGGCCATTTGAAGTAATTACAAGGATGATTTCTGAGACTTCTTATCCAACTTTAAACATGTATTTTATCTATATCGCAAGAATTGAGCATTTGTTAAAAGAATACACAACTAATGAGAATGAGGCAATTAGAGGCATGACTTATAGCATGAAACAAAAGTTTGAAAAGTATTGGAGAGATTATAGTATCATTCTTGCTCTTGAGACAATTTTTGATCCTAGAATAAAGCTTGAAGGGATGCAATATTCTCACTCATTGGTTGATCGCATAACTGTCCAAGCCAAGGTGGAAAATATCAAGAGGAAGTTATATTTTATGTATGATCATTACAAAAATATAAATCTATCATCGAATAATGTTATTGTTGGAGGTGCGTCAAGTTCAAGTTTTACAATAGCATCAAAACATCTTGAAATCACTTTCTCCCTTGATTCAATGAGTACCATGGATTTTCTTGTTATGGTAAGTTTGAAACTTTTTGACAATTAAATTTGATTTGTCTCTTATGTTAATTTTATTTTAATGGCTACTTTAATAAAACTTTATATTATATATATGATATATGATTATGTTAATTTCAAGTGCATGAATACTACTTTCCTAAACAAGTCTGAATTATATTACTATTTGGAAGAGACAACACTTGCTCCTCACAAATTACGATAGTTTGATGTATTGAGTTATTAGAAGAGTAATCAAGATCGATTTTCTACACTTGCAAGGACGACATTTGATATCCTAAGCATCTTGATCACTACAATAGTTAGTGAATCATCTTTCAGCATTAGCTCATGTGTTCTTATAAAGTATCGAAATTGCCTAATTCTAGATAATGTTCAAGCTTTAATTTGTACTCGTAAGTGGTTGCATAGTTTTCAATTCACTCTTGATGGTAATATAATAATATTTTGTCTTTTATTTTAACTATTGATTTTTTATTATAAGTAAACCTAATAATAATAATAATAATAATAATAATAATAATAATAATAATTTGTCTATTGTTTAATTTTTTTTTATTTGTTGTAGGTGATGGAAATGATGAGAAAGAAATTATAGCAATTGATTTGATGTCACATCATGCTTCAAATACTGTCATTAATGATATTGATTGATGTCCGATGATGAATGATGATCATTGACTTAGTCGGTGATGTTGTTTACTTGTTTTGAAACTTTTACCTTATGTGGTTTTGGGACATTAATGAATATAGTGATAGCTATTAGCAATGAAGGAATGATTAAATCTAATAAATATTAATAGTAATTTAATATTTTCTTGTTTTGAGCTTATTACTTATAGTTTTAGTTGCATTAGTTTAGACGAGTATATATAAAAAAAATTTATTATATTTACATTAAAAATTTAAATTTTGAGATTTTGGATATAAAAAACATAAAATAAGATTAAAAGTGTTATAAATCTACATATCATTTCTATATGTGTTGGGCTTCTTAAATAAGGCCCATTTTTTTATGGGCTTTTTGCCGCCGCCCGTCTTGGGCTTACCATTGGGGCCTCTACGAGAATTATAGGTTCCATTTTTTTTTTAAATCTAATTTACCTCTTTTAGGTTTCATTTGTTAAAAATAAATAATAAATAATTAGAGAAACGAAAAATGAAAAATTGAAGATGAAATTAACAGGGCGAAGGCAGCAGCGTCGGCGACAGAAGAATCAAGCGGCGTAGGCAACGGCGAGGCAAGGCGAGGGCAAGAAGAGGTTTGCGCGCACAGAGGGAGCCAAGCAGCTTTTCAGATTTGAAGGACGATTTGTTCGATGGCATGCTGATCTGCAGATATAACAGGAGAAGAGATTGAGGGATATTGGAGGCGGTGAGAGTTTGAGTTTTGGGGCGGAGAGAAAGAAGAAGAAACAGAGGCGAGTGATTGAGAGTGAGAGAGTGTCGGTGAGAAAGAAAAGAGTAGAGAGAAAGGTAATAACAGAGATGATTAGAGAGAGAGAGAGAGAGACCGAGAGAAAAAAGAGAGAGATGAAGAGCGATTGGGAGGAGGAGTGAGATTGAGAGGCTGAGAGTAACGACAGAGGTAAGGGATGCAAGCATCCGGTAATACAATGACAACGCTGAAAGGGTATCAACTTTTGCCTGCTAATTTGAGTGTTCTGTTCACCAGTTTAATTTTCTTCCGAGGGATATACTGCTGATGGGATTTTGATCCTGTACCTTTTGGTCATAATTTTTTGGTATTCGATTAATATTTTAATCAAATCCATTGATCAATGCTCAATACAAGTTGATTAGGTTCTGCATTTATTGGTCATAAATTTATTCATTTATTTAATATTAAAATCAAACTTGCTCTATCTTTGCTTTTTTTTTTTTTTTTTTCCTTTTCTGAATTATTGAGACCTTTCTTTATGCTAAACCATGCTTAGGTTGTGAATGTATATACAGCTTTGTAAAATTGCATTTGCTTCCTTGAGGACCTTGTTTTGTGATTTTGATGACTAATAGGACTTACTTGGGTACATGAAGATGGCTGATGGAACTCTTTTTATCTTGTATATCTCAATGGTATTCTGATTCTGTTTGGCTTCTCAAGCTATGGTGATTGGTATTTCTGGTTGGATAAGTTGAGTGTGGAATGTTTTATGATCCCAAAAGATACATGATTAGAACATGAGCTTTAAAATTGGCGTGCTCACTCAATTGAGCTATTTGATGTGGGTTGTTGTCCTAATTTCGTCATAGTCTCATGCTGTACAATGTTCGATTTCTAGTTAAGTTTTGATCTCAATATGGGCACACTCACCCACTTGAAGGATTCATCTGAGGTTCTGGTGTTTTTGCCAAAATTATTCCCAATTAGGATGTTGCACTTGTAGGAACCACTTGTAGTTTTTCTTTTCTCTTTTGATAAAAGCTCAAAATGGGATGTGTCTTGAGTAATGAGTGTTTAAGTTGTTACGAATTAGTAGACTCATTCTTTATCACCTGAATGCTAGGTTGGCTTAGTGTGTTGTCATGATAAAAAAAAATCTGATATTAGAAGTCCAAGAAATGATGGTAATTTTCAGGAGTTGTTTTTTAGTGGTTCACCTCTTTTTTGAAGTTTACTTTAGAAATTCTAAAATTAAAAATTTCTTGATTTTTTTTTTCTCAATAAATTTTTCTTTCAAAGAAAATAAAAAATAAAAAGGAGAAATGATAGGGGTAAGGAAGTAAAAATATTGCAAATTACGACACACCAATCAACTTCAAAAATCATTTTGTTTGCTAAAAGATGAATTATTTTCTACTTTCTCTCTCTTTCAAAAATTTTCATTGACAAAACCACTTACCTAATGACAAGCATGATGGCATGAACTCCGTGGATTTCGACCTCTATCACTAGATTCATAAGCCTTAAAATTTAATTCCAGTTCAAGTCTGTCATTGTAAATAAACAATTTGTTTCCCCTTTCATTGCTTGCCATTTTTTGAATGTAATGGATGAGGGCAATTAAGTTACATATTAGGCTTTATCAATCTTGCGCAATCAACTTAGAGTAAGTGTTTATGTGAATGGGTGTTGTGGTGTTAACATCTTGTCCATGTCACAATCTACTCCTGTACCAGTCTCTGTTTTCTTAAACCATCTTTTCCTATTTTAAAATGGTTTTCCAAGGTTTTTCCTCCAAATATGTTTGTGTGACTCCATTAAAATTAGTTTGTTTCAAAAATCAATTTTCACTTGTTCATTCTATCTCTGCACCATTTGCATAGCAATTCAGGTGTGACAATAGGTCTCTTTGATTATTGAGTTGCTTATCTCATTCATGATCATTCAAGTTTTCTACTTCACCTTCTAGAAATTGTGTGACATGCATTTTACTGTGAGCTTAGTTATTTGTAACTATAGATATAGGGAGGAATCTTGTGAGTTTTCTAGAATATGTCAGTCTTTTGGTGCTTATAGGCTTTAATGTTAAAATTTTTGACCAGCTACAGCTAGAATAGTCTAATGTTGTTAATCTAATTGTGAAATGAGTTTCTTGAAAAGGTTCCAAGGTACCTATTGATAATTTCATGAACAGATAGAATGTAGAGCCATAAGATGGAAGTGAGAAAATTGCCAAGTGTAATAAACTCATATCGAATCCTAGTGTTTCATCTACATTAACTTGGATCTGCTTCTTTTTTGTGTCATTTGACAATCTTGAAGTGCTCATCATGAAATAAAAAAAAGGCTAATTTCACTTTTCCTGCTAGAGGAATGTAAAGATGTAATATGTTCAGTCACTTCACTTTGAGCTCAAAAAATATTAGAAGTTTTAGTTCCTCTCCATGGAGTTATTTTAATTTTGTTTCAGTTGAGTGGTTATGTGTTATGTGCACGTGCATTAATAAGGGCAATTCCAGATCTTCTATTTAGTTTCTCGTTTTCTTTTCCTGCTCATAGTGAATGCATTGTCTTGCAGATGTCCAATTATTGTACTGAGAACCCATGTATTGGGTCTTAATGATATGAGGATTTTGACTGTGGATCAGTAGTTTTTTCTTTCTTTACCCACTGTCTATTTGGTAACTAAGAAAATTCTGGGTTGAACACTATGAAATATTTGATCTTGTATAAGTTTATGTGATAGTAACATGATGGATACTAAAAGTGAACCTGGTTATATCATTTGAGGAAGTATGAATTTTGGAAGTTGATATATTTTCCTCTTTCTCATTTGGGTTTCAGCTGATTACCAAAGTACTCTTGATATTGTTCTTTTTCCCTAAAAATAGCATCTTACTGCAAACTAATACATTTTGTTTTGGGGTTTCCCTTTTAGGCTTTGAGCTTTTGGTTCGGTAAAGACAGTCAAGAGAACTTGAAAGTGTGAAATTTTCATTAAACTTCTTGTCCAAAATGAAGATTCTGCTGGTTTTCTAGCAAGAAATGGCTGTCAGAAATGAATCAGAGGACCTTTTGACTTACAAAAGCTCATATTAGTGTTTTGGAAACATGAGTCAGTCTATGGCTTTTTCTGTTAAAACAGATGTGAATCCAAGAATTGACCCAGAGTCTTTACAGCAGTGGATTGTTGCCCTTTGTGCTATAAGGTTCGATCTTGAACAAGGTCAGCTGGTAGAAGAGTGTTATCCAACTGGTTGTCTTACACATGATGAGGAGCTTGAAATTGCTTATAGTTCATTTCCAGACTCTGTGTCCCAGCACCAAAACCGCTCAAGCATTCATGACTGTATTTTCTTTTTCCGAATTTGTTGGCACCTAAAATCTCACACAAGCAGTGATACTCATTCTGAGATTACTGAAGTTGACATGGGGTTTCCTTCAAATTCCATGCACAAAAACAATCTCAGCAGAAGATCCTCGGTTAGCAATAATGTCACTGCTTCTAGATACATTTATGGTTATGTCTTTAATAGACAGAGACATGATGAGAGGCTAAAACGAGGAGGGGAGCAGAAGTCTGTGGTCATATTGTCTCACAGCCCATATTCTAGTGTGTTCAAACCTTTGTTACAAATTATAGGTCCCTTGTATTTTGATATTGGCAAGAAAGCTCTTGAGCATATAGCTACATATGTCTCCACTTGGCCAGCTCCTATTCCTGGTAAGCTAATGGATCTCCCAATTGGGAATGCATCTCTTAAAGTGTACTTGCCGCCTGCTCATAGCTTGCCTATTGAGAGCAGCGAATCTTTTGAAGAGTCTGCTTCTTCTGTGGCACCTTTTCTACCTAATAACCAGTATATTCCACAAGGTCTTTTTCATGATTCAGATATTTTTGGTGCATTCCGAGGCCTTTTGTTGCAGCTTTGGTTGTTATGGGAATTGTTACTGGTTGGTGAACCTATTCTTATAATTGCCCCCACAGCTCCCCAGTGTTGTGAAGCTGTGGCCAGTCTTGTGAGTTTGGTTGCGCCTTTACTTTGCAGTGTTGATTTCCGGCCTTATTTTACCATCCATGACCCTCAATTTGCACACTTAAACTCCCTAAAAGAAGGTGAAACTTTCCCGCCAATGGTTTTGGGGGTGACTAACCTATTTTTCCTTAGAGCTCTCCGTAACATCCCCCACATTGTCTCAGTTGGAAGCCCTCCTCCTAATTCAAACAGGCTTACCCTTTCAAGTAGGTCTTCCACTGGCAGAAATGGTCTTGGGATTCAGCAACTTTCTTTGAAGAAGTTTTCTCCTTCAAGTCTATTAAGTGCAGTTAAGATGCGGAGAGATGGTCCTCTTTGTCTCATGACAGAACATAAGGAAGCGATCTGGAGTAATTATTCTGCCACAACCAAGCCAGACACATCCATCTTAAATAGGCTAATTGATGCTGGAATGCTGCCAAGGGTTGAGGAGTCAATGTCAGTTGTTAATAATGAGATATTACGGAGGCATTTCTTGGAGCTCACTACAAATTTTTTGGCCCCTTTTGGTCCATATTTTAGGACCACCATGCCATCAGAAGGATCTTCTCCGTATGCAGATCCTCCCTCTCTACCTCCATTCAATGCTGAAGAATTCCTTGCAAATTTATCTGCAAGAGGTCCAGGGAAGTTCTTGTTAAAGCGAATGAGATCTAACTGGCTTGATTTATACAGGTAGTGGATTTTGTTTGTCATATTTGTCGTGTAATGCTATTTGCCACTCATCTCTATACAAATGTATTTTACAATATTACCTTACTTTTTAAGAGTTTAGTCCTTCAACATTTTTGTTGAAGGAGTTGGTTCCGTTTATGATAGAGCATAATGGCATGGTATGATCCATATTCCATATATCTGACTTAAATGGGATAAGGCTACTTTTCTTCTTGTTGTTGTAGTCCTTCAACCTGTTTTTGTCTATATTTCATTTGCATGATTTAACAACTTTGAAGTGAATATGTTTGATTCCAATCAGGCGATTTTTGAAGGGACCCAACTTTATGCCATGGTTTCAGCGGAGGCAAGCTGTTGCAGATCAAGAGCAAGAAAGATTGTGGAAGCACTCAAGAATGAGAACTGACATACTACAGCTTTTATCTAAAATGACTGAGTTGGAAATTGTGGATTCCTTAAATGCTATAGAGAGACATCTCGTTAAAGAACTACAGGTAACATGCTCTTCAGGGGTCCTCCATTTATGATATGCAATTGATTATACACTTCTCTTTGTCAAACATGAACGGAATATGCTCTATCTATATATTTAGGTAGTTATTGTTTTTGATTGTTGAAGCATTTGAACTTTATTTTTCTATTTTACTATTTATTCTTTGAACAACCTTTCAAGTAATAGAGCCCATTTGACTCCTTAGCATTGCCAATCCTCTCCCACAAGCCAAATCCCGAAAGTCACAGCTAATATCATAAAAAATCACAAAACAACTCAATTGTCTTACTATTCTTCTTACAGATAATGTACTGCATCCAATCTTTGGAACATACAAAAATCCTTCAAAATTATTCAATATTTTGATGGAACCTAGAACAAAACTAATGAAAAACAGTTAAAATTCGTATTTTTGTAGAAAGATCCTACTAAACTGTAGGTCTCATCGGATTAGCTACAAGTTTAGCAAATGAAGGTAAAAAAATGAAAGCTAAGCAAAGGTTCCTATGCATTCAAGAGACATTGGCTCTCCACAACATTTCACTCAGAATCTGCCTACCTCCTCCTCACACATTGCCCCATATATAACCCTTCTACTAGCCTATGCCCTCTCGCTCACACACCTCTCTCACGTGACTCACCCTTCCCATTAGATAGAGGCCCATCATAGTTAGTAAAATAATGACCGTGCCTGTACTACACACCTTTGCATAGGTCCCATTTCCCACCTTAACAGTGGTATGTTCAGAATAAGCAAGAAATTCATGGCATAATTCTTTAAACCTAGTTATATGATCTGTGGCTCTAGAATCAACTACCTACAGGTTTTTGGTTTTGACAATGCTACTAAGAGCTGCAGTAAGAGTTGTACCTACTTGGGCAAGAGTGACAGAGGAAGTAGATTTCTCACATTTTTCAGCAGAAGTACCTTGATGGACATGTTTATCTAGGATCTTCCTTAGCACCAGAGTTCCTCCATGCTAAGAATGCTACCATTAGCTTCAGTTCCAGCCACCATTAGTCCCTTACTCTTGCCTTTTGCCTTATGCTTATTATCGGGAGGTTTACTGTGCAACTTCCAGCATGTATCTCTTGTTTGACTGTTCTTATTACAATGATCACGCCACTTGGCCAATTTCTTTCCCTTCTGATCTCCACCTTGGCCCGCAAACAACTAATGCTGAAGCTGCAGCTGAGGGACTAACACGAGCAATGGATAAATTCTGAGTCATCTCTTTTATGCTTTCCTCACATTTGACGATTTTAAATGATTCCTCCAAAGAAGGAAGAGGCTTCATTCCCATGATTCTTCCATGAAGTTCTTCAAATCTGTCATTTAGTCCCAACAAAAACTCATAGCATGTTTCTCAGTCCACCACTTGCTTGTAGTAGATCTCATCTGTTTGACATGACCATTGGTGAATTTCGGAGAGATCAATCTGCTGATACAGATGCATCAAGGAGTTATAAAATTGAGCCATGGTCTTTTCCCCGTGGGTGAGATGTTTTAGCATTCTCTTGACTTGGCATATGGCAGTGGTGTTCTCCTTTACAGAGTATGCCCTTCTGGCTGATTCCCATATTTCCTGTGCAGCAGAAGCCAATAGATAATTTTTGCTGATATCAACAATCATCAAGTGCACCAACCATGTCATCACTTGATTGGTCGTTGCAATCCATGCTTCATACTGAGGATCTCTAGGTTCTGGCAGCTTGGCTTCACTAGTAAGGTACCACTTCTTGCCTCGCAAACCAATGTCAACACATTGTGAGATCATTGCCAGTAATTGTTTCCATTCAAGCGGTGCTTGATCATGACTTGTGACTGGGATTCTGGTGTACTCCCCACAACCAGAGGTGTCGTAGGGTGTGCTCCACTCCCATGTTGCTGTTGGTCGGCTGGCTTTTGTGGGTTCTATCATAGCGGCAGTGAAGTACTGTTATTATCTTTGCCGGCAGTGAAAGCCCTCACCTGGCCATGAAGAACAGCTTGTTTGAATGGCATGAGTCTCAAGGCTTTGATACCATATAAGTTTGTGTATGAAACAGCCATACTTTATTCTTCAAAATATGTGAACACGTATAGGGAGCCTAGGAGGGTTCTAGAGAATACAATCAAATCTTATAAATCCTATATATGCCTCCCTAAGACTCAGGAAATAATAAGACAGAATAAATTAAAATGATATGCAGTAAATATAATCTAACAGTAAACGAAAGGCCCACTTCCAACAATTACAAAACAACAAACCTGAAATCCAAAACTTGAAGCCTAAAACTTGAAACCTGAAACTCGTAGCACAAAACTCAACCTTGAATCTTAAGTCCAAAACCTGGAACTCCAAGGCTTGAATGCGAAGCCCAAAACCTGAAACTGAAAACTCATAATCCTAAAACCAAACTTGAAACTTGAAACACAACCCTAAACCTAAAACTCGAAACATGAAACCCAAAATTTAAAACATGAAACATGAAACCTGTAACCCCAGACATAAAACACAAAAACTGAAACCCAAAACTTGATACTCTAAACTCAACCCTAAATCCCAAATCTGAATATATGGAACCTGAAACCTGAAATGTGTAACTCGGAACTCAAAACATGAAACCCCAAACTCCAACAGGCTTTACATATCTTAATTGGTTTTCCTTGGTTTAAGAGATAATACGGGTTAAAAGGATGGAGACATTCTTGAAAGTAGAAGATTCATGGTTTTGCTTGGAGATCAATAATTTTTTTTTTTGTCTTTTTTTTTAATGTGATGAAGAATTGGTTATTTCTCTATCCAATAGTTGAGCCTGAGATCGTATTGTCCTCTGGAATATTACACTGTATAATTTTACATTTTCATTCTTCCTTGTTTGTTTGTTGAGTCACAAGTTGCTGTCTTAGTATGTGGGCATATGTTCATGTAGATGGGTAACATATTAGGATAAAGATTTTAAAGAATGAAAGTTACAAAGGAATTTATTCCTATTGGAATGGGCCTATTTACCCTAAGCCCATTATTTTTATATAATCCTTCTTTTACTGTTTTTTAAATTGTTTTTTATGTTGTTAGGATCACATCTATATCTTTTACTGATTTAGCGCCCAGGATAAGAGATTTGATTAGATTTGGTTTGATTTGATGTAACTCTCTTATCCCTATATGTAGCCCTTTGTTTTCAGTAAAATAATTATCAGTTTTTGCCTCAATTCTCCACATGGTATCAGAGCTGACACTTGGCCATGAACCCTAGGTAGATTCCATCCAAGATCGGTGCCTATACTGCTAATGGTGGGGGCAGAGATCCACCGTTAGATAGTGGGGCACCACAACAAACCTCCAGTTTGCACCAAACTGAACAAACTTCATGTTCTACTCCTCTCTCCTCCATTTGTGGTGGTTCCGGCAGCAACATGAGCACACGGAGTGTAGTACAATCAACTACACTTAGTGTGCCTGAAAATTTGACACCGGTGATAGTAGTTCATCGGCTGCATGGCAATAACTATCTCCAATGGTCCTGGAACATTCTAATGTTCATTAGAGGCAAGGGTAAAGAGAAGTACATCTATGGTGAAACTGGTAAATGCTCAAAACTAATCAAGATAAAGATGGAGAATAAATCTATTAAGAAAAGATGGAGTAAGAATCTCACTCTAATGCTCTTAATAGCCAAAAGCTTAGGAGAATCTCCAACGGAAATAAAATGGAATTCTTATTTCTAAATGACTAGCTTCTGAGGTTGCTAGCCAATTTATAAAGCTGGGAATACATTCAAATAATTAAATAAAGTCTAAAAGATCCCTAAAATATCTAAAACAGATTGCAACTGGTAGGAATTAACTAATATGAACATTGGGAACCACCTAACAGATAATATGGATCCTTATTATGCTAAACTAACTCCTAAAATCATTCAAAAATAATTATTCAGCAGAATAGTTAACAAAATATGCAGAAAAATAAAAAAAATAATTAATCCAATTTTTGATGCTTTCTTCTTCTAAAATAAGTCTGCACTGGTCTTTTATCATTACCCCCCATTGGAAACTCCACTTGTCCTCAAGTTGAAAAGAGGGAAATTGAGCTTGGAAAAGGTCATAATCTTCCCAGCTTGCATCCTCAAGAGGTCGGTCTTGCCATTGAATCAGCAATTCAAGTGTATTGTGATTAGTCCACCGGTGAGCTAACACTTGTGTAGGTTGCAAGTGTAACTTAGTTTGCAGAAAGTGGTAAAGCAGCTGGAGGGAAAGTAGGTTGCCACCCATATGCAGGGTGGAGTAGTGACACATGGAAGATGTGGTGTATTTTGGCTCTGGTGGCAATTCCAATTCATAAGCAACTTGCCCAATCTTCTTAAGAATTTTGTAAGGGCCAAAGAATCTCGGGGGTAGCTTCTCAAACTTTCGTTTAGAGAGTGATTTTTGGCGAAAAGGTTGCACACGGAGGCAAACAACATCACTCTCTTTGAATTCTACTTCCCTTTAATGTTGATACGCATAAATCTTCATTCGGTCTTGAGCTTTGCGCAAATTATCTGAGTAGCTTAAGCATGGCATCTCTAGCCTCCAATTGGTCTTCTAAATTCGCGATGAGTGTTTCACCTTTCACATATGGGGACAAGGGTGGTGGGTCTCGCCCATACACAATCTTGAAAGGAGAAGAGTTTGCAGAAGTATGATGATTGGTGTTGTGGGAATACTCAGCGCAGCAAAGAAATTTGTGCCACAAACTCGGCTGCTCATGTGCATAACACCGCAAGTAAGCTTCAAGACACCGATTTACCACCTCCGTTTGTCCATCCATTTGGGGATGGTAAGCGGTACTCATGTGCAATTGGGTCTGGCTTAGTTTGAACAAATCTTGCCAAAAAGCACTTATAAACAAAGAATCCCTATCAGGTACAATGGAGCGGGGTACCCCATAGAGACGCACAATTTCCTCACAAAAAACAACAGCAACTTTGTTAGCAATGAAAGGATGAGCAAGGGCAATGAAGTGAGCATATTTACTTAATCGATCCACCACTACTAAAATGACATTAAATCCACCAGATTTTGGAAGACCAGTGATGAAGTCAAGGGAAATATCTTCCCAAATTTGAGATGGAATAGGCAAAGGCTGAAGAAGACCTGCTGGGCCAGAGGTTGATGCTTACTTTGCTGGCAAGTTGCACAATTCTGTACATAGGCTTTCACATCAGCCTTCATAGAGGGCCAATAAAATTTTCTGCAAGCCTTTTCAAGGTTTTAAGATATCCACCATGCCCACCAGTAGGAGAGGAATGTGCTTCCGCTAATAAACTAAGCCGGAGCTGGAAACTCTGAGGAATAACCAAGCGATTGTTAGAAAACAGCCGCTTGTCCACCAACTGGAACTTTGGCTGAGAGGAAGGGTCTTTTTGCAAATCCAGCACAATACTATGAGTGAAAGTCTTGTGCTAAATCTGTTGAAAGGTCTTGCAACTCAGTAGAAAATGGTACAGCCAGCTGGAACAAATCAGTGTATTGGGGCCTTCTAGATAGTGCATCAGCTCCTTTGTTGTCACTTCCAGCCCTATAAGTAATGGTAAGATTGAATGGTAAGAGTTTCATGATCAACCTCGGCTGGGTATTAGTAGTAATACGCTGCTGTAATAAATGCTTGAGACTTGCATGATCAATTTTTACAAAAAAATGTCTCCCAAGAAGATGGTGGCGCCACTTTTGTGAGGCTAGTGCTAAAGCAAGGAGTTCTCTATCATAAGCTGATTAAAACGATTAGAGTAAGAGAATCCCTTACTATAGTAGGCAATTGGATGAGTGTTCTGCATTAGGATGGCTCCAATTCCGTCCATGGAAGCATCACATTCACCAGTAAAGTCAGCATCAAAATTGGGAAGTTGCGGTATGGGAGTAATGATCAAAGCAAGCTTGAGGTGATCGAAGGCTTTTTGTGCTTGTTCAGACCACAGGAAAAGGCATCCTTCTTGGTTAATTCAATGAGGGCCTGGCAATGATGCCAAAATTTTTGACAAAGCGTCTACAGTAACTTGAAAGCCGAAGGATACCTTGTAATTCCTTCATGTTTTAGGAGTGGGCCATTCCTGTACAGCTTCATTTTTTTCAGCTTCAACTTCAACTCCTTGTGCTGAAATCCTATGGCCTAAGAATGGAACTCTAGGCCGCTCGAGAAAGCATTTTTTAAGGTTAACACAGAAAGAGTTCTCCCGTAAAACCCCCAAAATAGTACGCAAATGTTCTTGATGGAGTTGATAAGAGGGGCTGTAAATTAATATATCATCAAAGAACACGAGGACAAATTTTCTTAAATATGGCCGAAATAAATCGTTCATGGCTGCTTGAAAAGTGGTCGAAGTGTTAGTTAAGGCAAAAGGCATAACAACAAATTCATAATGGCTTGAATGGGTTTGAAAAGCAGTTTCATGAATGTCAGAAGGCAAAACACGAATTTGATGATAACCCGAGCGAAGGTCAAGTTTAGAGAAATAGACAGCCCCATAAAGTTCGTCTATTAACTCATCCATATTGGGAATGGGATACTTATTTGGAATGGTGATGTTGTTGAGTTATCTATAGTCCACACAAAAGCGCCACGAGTCATCTTTCTTCTTAACTAGTAAAACCGGGCTCACGAATGGACTAGAACTTGGTCTAATGAAGCCTTTTTGCTGCAACTCATCAACTTGCCTCTCAATTTCTGTTTTCTGGTAATAGGGATAACGGTATGGCCAGCGGAATGGCATGACAGTGTTTCCTGAACGGTGGTAGAGTAGTTGGCTCTTCAAAAACAGCAAGAAACTCCTTAAATAAGGGCGATTGAAGCAAGATGAAGAATTAGATTTAGTTGTGGCCTTGACATGTTGCATTGAATGAAGTTGAGCCCCCTTGCTAGTGTCATGAGAAACTCCGTGAAGCTTATATCGTTTACCAGTTATCCAGAAAATCAAAAACATTTTGTGCCAATTGGCTTGCACCATATTCAGTGATGCTAGCCACTTAATTCCCAAGACTAAATTGACGACATCCAATGAAAAGGGGTAATAATCTTGCTTCTTGATTAAATCTGAAATTTTTACCTCAATGTTGGGACATACTATCCATTAAAATTTTTAACTCCAAAGGTTGGAATGGAACGGATGGGAAGCTACAACTCGGACACCACGGCTTCGGAGATAAAATTATGAGTTGAACCACTATCCATTAAGATCAAAACGCTGCGCTCAAGAAGAGTACCTTGTAGCTTCATAGTGGCTACTGTGGACTTTCCCAGAATTGCATTAAAAGAGATTTCAGCCATTTCTAATTCAAGCTCAGTGTCTTTGTCCGCATGAAGAGGGGCTACAACCTCGTTGCCTTCTTCTGTGATCTCCAAGAGCGAAAATGACGTGTTGTAGTAGTGCCTAGGCTTAAAAGGATCTCCGCACCTGAAATAGAGTCCTTTTTCTAGTCGGATTTGACGCTCAAAATCGTGTGGGTTGGGCTTCGTAGAGAACGATGTGGATGATTTGGTGGGATTCAAAGCTGTTAGCATGATTCGGGATGGATTAAGAGATTCTGCAGAACTTCACTTGGCCTCTCATGCGTCCCGCAAGTGAGAAGGCAAAGTTGTGTGGGATCGGCCTTGTGAGTATGTGTAATTGGGCTTGGGCCCACGATTAAGTGAGGCCTTTTTCTCAAATTCTAAAGCTAAACTTGTTGCTTTATAAACTATTCTGGGCCTCTGAATTCTTACATTAGCCTTTAGCTCCTCCTTGAGGCCACCAATGAAGACACCCAGCAAACAATGTTTTGGCTAATTCGTTACACGAGTAACACGCTTAGCAAACTCTTGCGGGTACTCCTGAACAGAACCCATTTGCTTGATAGTAGCTAAGTAGTACTCATCTAGGTTGAGATATTCTGGAGGTCCATAGTGTTCCTGCAGAACTTTCACGAGCTCGTCCCAATACATCACAGTGTGTTCTGAATTTATTCAAGAAAATAAATCCAGTGCATCTCCTTCTAAATACATCAAAGCCACATCCACCTTGAAGTCATCGGGTGTCTGGTAATAGTGGAAATATTTCTCAGCTTTTAGTATCGAGCCATGTGGGTCACCTCCACTGAATTTAGGGAATTCAATTTTGGTGTGTGGTGGACAACCCTTATAACCCCACGGGTTATCAAAATCTGCTTCACTATCTTCATCCCAATGAGAATGCCGTCATTGGTCTCCCATTGGTGCTTTTCCTCTCTCATTCACTGCACTAGTTGTGGTAGCTTCAAGTGTGGATACCTTTGCTGTCAGAACATCAAGAGCTTGAAGTTTGGAGGCAATGGTGGCAAGGGCATCTACGTCTGGTTGATTTTGTGCATGTATGGATTGCCGGAAGCGCGAGTAGTCACCATTATGGATGAACGGCTTTGATACCAAATTGGTAAATGCTCAAAACTAATCAAGAATAAAGATGGAGAATAAATCTATTAAGAAAAGATAGAGTAAGAATCTCACTCTAAATGCTCTTTATAGCCAAAAGCTTAGGAGAATCTCCAAAGGAAATAAAATGGAATTCTTATTTCCGAATGACTAGCTTTTGAGGTTGCTAGCCAATTTATAAAGCTGAGAATACATTCAAATAATTAAATAAAGTCTAAAAGATCCCTAAAATATCTGAAACAGATTGCAACTGCTAGGAATTAACTAATATGAACGTTGGGAACTACCTAACAGATAATATAGTTCCTTATTCTGCTAAACTAACTCCTAAAATCACAAAAAAAAATAATTATTCAGCAGAATAGTTAACAAAATATGCAGAAAAATAAAAAAAATAGTTAATTCAATTTTTGACGCTTTCTTCTTCTAAAATAAGTCTGCACTAGTCTCTTATCAGAAACACAAGTTCCAGGGCTTGGAGATCCTAGATATGAGTTATTGTTAAGTGAAAAAGGTGATGACGTGGCTAATACATTCCATGGTGCCTGAAATTGGTGAGAACTATTTGGTGGCTGCAACAACACGACAAATATGGGAGTCAGTAAGGAGAACTTATTCAGTTCGGGAGAATTATGCAGCTCTTATACAAGTTGAATAACTTTTGGAAGATATGAAACAAGGAGAGAGGTCTGTCTCTATATACTGTAATTCTCTAATAAAGCTATGGCAGCAAGTGGATCTCTGAGATCATTGAATGGAAGTGTCATGAGGATGAACTTATTTACGAAAAGGTTGTGGATAGACAACGAGCCTTCAAGTTTCTGATTGGTCTGAACAATACTTTTGAAGAAATTCGAGGGAGAATCATGGGTATGCGTCCTATTCCTACACTTGAAGATACTGTTAATGTGGTGAAATGTGAGGAAAGTAGAAAAGAGTTGCTGCAAATGGCTCCAATAACACCGCATGCTGAAATTTTAGCAATGGCTCTAAGGGAAAATTTTCCAGCAGAGCAAAGGGGCAAGAAGCAGAATAAATGGTGCGGCCATTGTAGTAGAAGTGGCCATACTAGAGAGACATGTTGGAAGCTACATGGAAAACCTCCTAATGTCAAACAACATCCTAAGGGCATGTTAGTAAATTCAGAAACTGATTTGGGAATCTTGAGCAGAGAAGATATTGTGGTGCTGAAAAAGCTTATTGTTAAGCCAGAAAGTCAGGTTGCACATGTTACCTCGGGTGAGAAATCTATTCCATCTGTAACCTTAGCACAAGTAGGTACGTCATTGACTGCGGCACTCAAAACTACTATGTAATCTACAAATATATGGATTGTAGATTTGGGAGCCACTGATCATATTTCTGGTTTTTGGGAATTATTCATTGAATTTCATACTTTTTGTGAATATTCTAGTGTGAAGGTTGCAAATGGTACATATGCAAGGGTATATGGAGTTGGCACCATAAGAATTACAGCTGAAATTGTTCTTACTAATGTGCTCTATGTTCCTAAAATTAAGTGCAATCTTTTGTTGTCTATTGTCTTTTTCAGGATTTGATTTCAGGGAGGAGGATTGGAATTGCTAAAGAATGAGAGAGTCTCTACTACCTTGGAGGAGTACAAGACAATAAAGAAGATGCTTATGTGTTTTTTGCAAATTCAAATAAAGACTTATTGTTGTGGCACAATAGGTTAGGCAACCCTAGCTTTAGTTACATGAAGTACTTATTTCCTAAACTCTTGGAATAAAGTTAATGAGTTTCAATGTGATATTTCCAAATCTCCTTGCATAACTTTCTCTCCTTCTCCTTGTAAGCCTACCCATCCCTTTGCACTTATTCATAGTGATATTTGGGGTCCTTCCAAAGTGGATTGTTTATCCACGGCTAGGTGGTTTGTCACATTCATTGATGATCATACCCACATCACTTGGGTATTTTTGATGAAACAACAATCTGATATGTTTTACATTTTCCAAAAGTTTCATGCTTTTATACAAAACCAATTTTAGACATCTATAAAAATTTTTCGAAGTGATAATGGGAAAGAGTACCTAAGTGGCAGCTTTCAAAACTATCTTGAAACTCATGGGATACACCACCAAACTTCATGTTCCCACACTCTTCAACAAAATGGGATTGCTGAACGCAAAAATAGACATTTATTAGAAATTGCATGATCCCTAATGTTCACACATAATGTTCCAAGTTTCGTCTGGGGGGATGCAGTTCTCACGGCCTCATACCTTATTAATCGCCTCTCATCAAAAGTTTTGAATTTTCAAACCCCTGTTCAGAAATTTTTTGAGTATTATCCTAACAATCACTTGTTTCCTCCCTGCCACAATGAGTTTTTGGGTGTGCTTTCTTTGTGTATGACAAATCTGGAAAATTGGAGCCTAGAGCCGAAAAATGTCTCTTTTTGGATTACTCTTCCACTCAAAAGGGCTATAGGTGCTACTCTCCTATTCATTGCAAATTATATGTTTTTATGGATGTCAAATTTTTGGAAAATGAGGCTTATTACCCCAAATTATCCCTTCAGGGGGAGAAATACAACACTGAATGGCTAATTTGTGATCCTACACCTATGTCATCTAATTCTGGACACCTTGGACCTCAAATGTCACAAGATAACCTTGAAGCTGAACAAGATAATCCTGTCACAACTAGACTTGATTCCCATACACCAGAAAATGGTCCTACTATACCACTTGACAGTCATTTTTTTGAATCTGAACTTGCCCTTACTGCACTTACTACCAGTGAAAATCCTAATGTAATTGATGCTAGGGTGGAAGCTCCTAACATACAGGAAACATAGCCGGAGATACATACATATTCAAGGCGTGACAAAATCCAGCAAGAAGAAGACAATCCCATTCTGGAGCAAGACCATGAATCTGTACCTAAGACAAATTCTGATGATTTACACTGGCCTATTGATCTAAGAAAAGGGAAGAGAACTTGTATCCAACACCCCGTAAGTAAGTATGTTTTTTATAGCACTTTGTTCCTAGTATATCTGAAGAAAAAACTCCTTCAACCTTCCAAGAAGCTATTTCTGCTCCTAAATGGAAAGAGGCTATAGTTGAAGAGTTAAATGCCTTGTTGAAAAATGAAACTTGGGAAATAACTGATCTTCCTAAAGGAAAAACTACAGTGGGGTGTAAATGGGTGTTTACCATTAAATATAATGTTGATGGTAGTATTAGTAGATACAAGGCGAGGTTGGTTGCCAAAGGATTTACTCAAACTTATGGCATTGATTATGAGGAAACATTTGTACCGGTAGCCAAGTTTAATACTATTAAGTTGCTTCTGTCACTTGCAGCTAATTTAGAATGGCCACTACACCAGTTAGATGTCAAGAAGGCATTCCTAAATGGAGACTTGGAAGAAGTATATATGGAGATTCCACAGGGCTTGAGGAACTCATCTAATAGCACAAAGGTATGCAAACTTCAAAAATCATTATATGGACTTAAACAGTCACCGCGAGCATGGTTTGAGAGGTTTACTTGTGCTATTAAGAAACTGGGTTATGTACAGAGTCAGGTTGACCATACTCTATTCTATTTAACTGGTGCTCTAATGGAAAAAAGACTAATCGTTTATGTTGATGATATAGTTATAATTGGTGATGATATTGCTGAAGTAGAAAGATTAAAACAAAACTTGGCTGCAGAAGTTGAAGTTAAAGATCTGGGTAAGTTAAGATACTTCTTAGGAATGGAAGTGGCAAGGTCCCATAAAGGGATTAGTGTGTCACAAAGAAAGTATACACTTGATCTTTTGAAAGAAATAGGGATGCTTGGCTCAAGATTGGTTGATACGCCAATGGACTTTAAGAATGGGTTGAAACAATAGGGAGCTCCGGTGGACAAGGGAAGATACCAGAAAATGGTTGGCAAACTGATATATTTGTCACACACGGCCAGATATCAGTTTTCTAGTTAGTGTTGTTAGTCAATTTATGCATAATCCTTGAGAGGAACACATGGGGGCTGTTTATAGGATTCTAAAGTATTTGAAAATGACACTAGGTAAAGGGTTGCTATTCTTTAAAGGGCAGCAAAGAAGTGTTGAAGTTTACACTGATGTTGACTGAGCAGGATCAGTTACTGATAGAAGGTCAACTACTGGGTATTGCACCTTTGTTTGGGGAAACCCAGTAACTTGGCGTAGCAAGAAACAACACGTAGTTGCTAGAAGCTCGGCTGAGGCAGAATATAGAGCCCTTGCTCTTGGAATTTGTGAGGGAATTCGGATTGCACGAATATTAAGAGAGCTAGAAATTGATACATCAAGCCCCATTAAGGTATGGTGTGATAATATGGCAGCCATAGGAATTGCTTAGAATCCTATTCAGCATGATTGCACAAAACATGTTGAAATGGATAGGCATTTCATCAAAGAGATGATCGAGAAAAATATTATTGATCTGTCTTGTGTCTTGAAGTCTTCA
This sequence comes from Adenanthera pavonina, assembly GCA_026686845.1. Lineage (NCBI taxonomy): Eukaryota > Viridiplantae > Streptophyta > Magnoliopsida > Fabales > Fabaceae > Adenanthera > Adenanthera pavonina. The sequence continues at coordinate 37,575,892 of JAIVEN010000014.1, forward strand.
AGTAGCAGACATTATGACTAAGGCACTCACAAGAGTTAAGTTTGAAGAATTAAGAGACAAGCTGGTAATGATAAATATCTATTCTCCAGCTTGAGGGGGAGTATTGGAATGGGCCTATTTACCCTTATTTTTATATAATCCTTCTTTTACTGTTTTTTTGATTGTTTTTTATGTTGTTAGGATCACATCTGTATCTTTTACTGATTTAGCGCCTAGGATAAGAGATTTGATTGGATTTGGTTAGATTTGATGTAACTCTCTTATCCCTAGATGTAGCCCTCCGTTTCAGTAAAATAATTATCGGTTTCTGCCCCAATTCTCCACAATTCCCAAGGGTTGTGGACATCTTGATGTTGTTTGAGTGAATATTTAGGGTTTATGGATTAGCCTTCTGCTTTATTTATGAATAATAGTAGCTGCTATGGTTTTGCCATATATTTTAGTTTGTAAGCTTTGACTAGCACTCATTTTCTGTTGAACCTCTAATTATGGTTAGTCATATGTTTTAGTTTGTAACTTTGACTAGCAATCATTTTGTGTTGATCCTCTAATTTTGGTTTTAGTTAGAAATAACCCACAGTAAAACCCTTCGTCTTCTTTTTCAGTAGATTTTATCCAATGGGAAAGAAAATATCTTTTATTTATGCTGAATTATTTTACTGGTACTCTAGTTCTCAGACAATGCGCATAAATTTTGTAAAGACTAATAACACAATATGGTTTGTTTTAGCACTAATGCAGGACACAAGATGAAAGGGGGAGGAGGATGTAATGGAGATAGACAGAGAATGTGTGAGTACGTGGGGGAGAAGAGGAAGGAGGGTGAAATGTAGAGAGATTGTGAAGGGGTTAGAGAGGGGTGGAGAGTTTAGAAAGAAGATGCAATTGATCAACGTTCTTCAAGTTCATCTAAAATACACTAATACAGGACTAGGATCTCAAAATATAAGCATAGGTAGAAAACACAAATAAAAGAAAATATTATTTCCTATATCTATAATTCTAATGGCACTCAAATTAGGTGGGGAGTCCTCCCAAAAAGCTAGTTATTGAGATAGAAGAAGCAACACATTTAACTACCTCTATAGAGCATCCCATATTACTCAATATGGAATTTGTGCATCTTGAAGAGAGTGAAGAAATATTCTGTTAGAGTGAATAAGAGTATGAAGAAAAATTCTGTTAGAGTGAGTGAAAGTACAAGTATATCAGAGGAGGAAGAATAACCTATCAACTACTAGTGTAAATGCTACTAGAGTAAATGTATGCACCTACCATCTAACACTATTTACAATAAATACATCAGCAGTTAACTAATATTTTAACAATAATCAATAGTCCCCCTTAAGCTGTGGGTATAGGTCATATATGCCAAGCATGTTGCGAATGTAGGAAATACAAGGTCTTCTTGGTGCTTTTGTGACAACGTCATTGTTGGAAATCATGGTGCTAACTGCCTGATATCTTGTTTTTATTTTATTTAACTTTATCTATTTGTTATTTTATTAGTTTGGATTTATATTTCTGTTTTAATAATCCTAGCTAGATAAGGCAATATTCTATCTGTTTGGATTCCCCTAGTATCTCAGGCTATATAATGTTTCATGCTTGATGAATAAAGTGCAGGCAAATTACCGAAACTTTATAATTTTTTGGTTTCCTTCAATAAGCTAGTTGATCACTTATGCTTAAAACCTATTAGACTATGTGAGGATAACCGCTATATATTTATCCAAGTTAAGAAATTGCTTTCATTTCATGCAATCTCATACTGCTAGTTGTATGGTCTATTCTAGGTTACTTATTTCTAAGTACCTTAAGAAAGAGAGCTTAAGCAATTTCATACAATATACTGTGAATCAATATTTGAGGTTTTTCCAGAAGAATGGTTTTCTCTATATATTCCTTAACAGAGCAAGACATACAATAATATTGAGGGCATAGATAAGGGCATTATCCCAATAATATAGGAGAAAATAAAGGAATTTAAATTTGAAATATGATCTGAACAGATAAGGGCATTATCCCGATTAATATGAAGATAATAAGGAAAGTAGATTATAAACTAGATGGACCACTATGATGGGTAATCTTCTAAAGGATATTATGTGCCTTACAATAGGACTGATTTAAATGTAAATGAAACATTTTTAGTGTTTTTATACCTCTATTAATTTCAATTTCCAGCTGCAACAATCTGGAAGGGCTAGTGTCGAATCCTCAGCAAGCTGTCAAAAACTAAGGGCAGACCTTCAGGCTGTTTTCAATATGCTTTCAAAGGACATGCAACAACTGATGCTTTCAAATCCACAAAGGGCATCCCTTCTACAAGGAAGTCATGAATTGGCAAAACTTCCTGGCCGCCCGTTAATACAAGTTGGGGCTTTATCTTCTACTTCACCCAGGTAAAAAGCATGAAACATGTTGTCTTGGGTATATAAAAGCATTCTTTGCTCGGACGAAACACGTTGTCTTGGATATATAAAAGCGTTCTTTGCTCGGAAACATGAACTTCTGGTTAATTCTGTGGCCTCCATCCATCTGCTTGAGACGTTGACTACTGACAAGTCATGTGGGGTAAGTGGTTCTCAGAGTCTTATTTTCTTTTGTTAGTCGTGCAACACAATGGAACACATTTGCTGATTTTATCTTTTTCTTCAAATAAACAGTTGTGCCATAACCACAATTTTTATTAATTAATCCTCTCCAGAAGCAGACGTGGGATACCTTCTTCCTTGGTGAACATGCGGTTGAGTTGTATTTTATGTTAAATTGCCTTTATTGGCAGAAGTTGAAGTTGCATACTGTTTCTATTTTGAAGGATCAAACTGTAAACTAACAAAGTTTGTGTGATAGCTTGTGATGGTGGTTTTTCTTCCAGATTCTCTTCTACCTTAAAAATCTCAATTTATGCGATGGAGTGTATCTCGTGAGTCTATTCATTAGTTTCAAGTTTGTCCAGATTCCCTTATTAATTTTGTAGAGAAAAGGGGTAAAAAAAACTTTCTTTTTGAACATCTTGCAGCTAGAATGTTTAGAGCACTAAAAGTTGTTAAATACACATTGCAAAAACTTGACTCAATAGCATGCATCAATTACCCTACGATTAGAGCGGATTGGACAATTGGTCACATGAGTCTTCTATATTTGGTTATTATTCTTCTATGGTTTTCTTTTATGACATGATCTGTGTCTGCTATACTTCTATTTTTGGTTTCAGGGTGGTGTTTTCTTGTCTTTGGCTTATTGCACCATCCGTGTCTTTCTAACAATTCTAATAGCTTATAATTAGCTGCAAGTTGATCATTCATATTATGAAGGTGCAACGTGGAAAAATTCTTTTTGTCCATGCTTGATCCAGACTTGGGATGGACATGTATTTGACAATTGCATGTATGTACATTTAGTGGACATGAGTTTGGAGCAATTCTATATGCTGGATATGTATTTGACAATTCCATACACACCATGCATGAGCAACTTACCCATGAGTGGGGGAGAGAGGAGGAAGAAGAGGGGGGGGGGGGGGGGGGTTGGGGTGTTGAAGAAAGTGGGCTATCAAATTAGCCTTCATTCTTTACAATACCCTTCATACAATTTAGTTTATTTTTCGAATTGTGCTGTATGTTTTCGTTTGTTCTTACTATTTTTGGTACATTCGTCATAGCAAATTGGGCGTTGAATTTCCTAGCTCCAATATTCAAATACTAAATCCACACATCTTAGTGGACACTTGTAAGATGAAGAAAGATGACGATTATCTTTTTGTACTTTAGGCTATGGTTATGTCGTATTTGTCACATAGAAAAACGTAACGTGGTCCGCGAGTGGAAAAAGGAAAAAGATAAATTAGATTTATGAATGAAAATCGATTTGTGGGGGTTATTATCAAAATTTTGGGAGAAATTTTGAAAAATTAATTTAAGAAGGAAAGGAATGTATGTGGAAATAGGGGCGAGTTCGGGAGTCAATATGAGAATGTGTTAGGCATTTTATGCCACTCATTCTTAGGAATAATTATCTTAAGTTGAGTGTGTAAATTAATATTATTTTAAAAGTATTTTGGTTGTTTTTTTGATCATTCACATGCAAAAAAGAGTAGAAAGGAAAGAATTTAAGAACATTAAATAAATTTGAAAAATAAAATAAAAAAGGATTTAATATAATAAATTAAAAAATATTTATTTATTTGTAAGGGTGGATTTGATCTAAAGTCAAAGTTTGGGGCTTATGTATTCTGTGATAAGGATTAAAATTCACCTATTTCAGGATAGAAATGTGTCAATGAGTTGATATTTTTTTATTACAATTGTGATAAGAAAAAGTTAATTGAAAATAATTTATCCTTTTGCAAATAAAATGATTTTTTGAAATTTGGATTGGTGTGTTTTAATTTGCGAAGGGATAATTTAATTTTGCTTATTTACTCTTATTTATTTAATTTTAAAAATATTTTAACTTTTGTCTTCGTTTCTTGAAATATGCTTCTTTTTTGTATTTTTGGAGAATTTTTATTTATTTTATAAAAAATTAAATCGATTTATCTATTACAGACTCACTATCATACCTGATAGATCAATTCTTTAAGTACTTATGAAAGCTTTAAAAACCTTTATGGTATAAAGGTTTTATTATGTATTTTAAGGCAATAATTTAGAAAATATTATTATATTATTATATATATATTTTGAAATATTATTATATTCTTAAAATGAAACAACCTTACAACTAATTATTATATATTTTAATAAATTGTGTGTAACCAAATTGATACATTTATGCGGACTCGCCATCTCACGTGATAACACAGTTAATTAGGATACCTAGGGAAATTTCAGAGCCTACAGGGTGTGATTATTTAACCAATTATTGTATGATATAAAGGTTTTATTATTTAATATTATTATTTATTTTTTAAACAAAGAATTAGAAAATATTATTATTACTTTTTTTGAAATATGTATTTTTCAAAGAGAAAAGAAGAAATTATAAATAATTGTTATTTATTTTGAGTCATGCGGCCTGACTAGTATGCCTATATTGACTCGTCATCTCACACGTTAATATGGTTGACTCAAATACCTGCATAGGTTTGAAAACCTTACGTGGCATGATTATATACTAATTGGTTTAAACTCTTCTATTTTTATTTTATTATTTTTTAATAAAATAATTTTACATGGATAGACCATTGGTGCCTACTATTGAGGACGCAAATTAATCATTACATCTGTGTAGTTCCGTAAACTCACAAAGTATGAGATCACCTTTGGTATCTATGAAAGTTCAAAAAACCTCTGCGATAACTCTAAAAGAAATATATGCATATATAATAAAGAAGTATTTACAGCCATGTAGAATTTTGCGATGGGTGTGTTGATATGTAAACTCAAGTAATTTAAACACAATCACAAATTACATAAGATGAGAAGATGGAAACTCGTGTCTTCCTCTTCTTTCTTTGCTTCAAAGATGATAGCCTTGCTTTCCTCAAATTTGGATCATGCTCCTATGGTGCTCACAAAGAATAAGAATAAGAATTGATTATATCCACCTTAAAATTAAGCAAAAACATCAAGAATGATATTCCTTTATAGAAGACCAAAACCATTATCGCTTAAGAAGTCCAAATCATTATTCCACCATAAAGATATTGCCACAAATTATACTTTTAAGCCAAAGACAAAATCAGCAAGCTTACAACAACAAAAATGCAAGGGATTTGAGCAAAAATGTGGATGAACATAAGATCTATAAACATAAAGCAACCAAAGATTTATGACATAGAAAATCATAATATATGACCATTTCTAATTGTCAATAAAAGTGTCCAAACATGTAGCAACTAAATTAGAACCCTCTTGGTGAGAAAAACATAGCCGCATGGTCATTTTCCAACCTCATAAGATCTATAAACATAAAGCAACCAAATTACAGTTTAGGTACAGAAAATTATGATCATAAAATCACTATAAAAGCCTAAGTCTACAACTGAATGGAGGTGTACAACAATAAAGTCAACGTTTCCCTAAAGAAACTTGGTCACACGACGACTTTAGATGTTTAAAACCAAATGGATGTTTGCAGCAACCAATTACATCATATGCATTTAGATCAAATCTCACCCATGGCCCAAAAATTGTATAGGAAAGGAATAACAGAAACACGGATACTGAATAAGCTTAAAACACTACTTCGGGCTAAATTTTTGAGACAAAGAAAAAAGGATTTATTTCCAACCAAATCAAATCAAAATTGAAGCATATTATCGGCATTAGACGATAAATTGCAAAGGCACCCAACTGTGATTCCATTTTTGAAACTGAAAGAAACCCAGGAATTATACTAAGTGCATATAAAGTAAAAATAAGCAATTATTCACCTTTGCCCACTTTCAATGTCGACAAAAAAGGAAGATAACACTGACTTTAAAAGAAATTGTACTCAAACAAAGAAGAACAAAATGGACCCAAAATGAATTTTACATTTTTCCAAAGCACACATAATGAGTTATTGATGTAAGCCTTGTCAACACAACACAACCTATTAACGATTTCAGCTAACCAATAGTAAAACAAAGCATATAATTAAGCCCTTATGACAACTAGTAACTTTCTTCCCTAGATTCGGTCTAGTATCAACTTAGAGCTTGAAAACTTAGAAAAAAAATTAGCGATTGGAATCACTTGATAGCACACACAGGCTACTCCTTTTTTCAAATTTTTGCATTCTCCTTTCTTTCTCCTTAGCTTTGTTTTCTCGTTTAGCTTTGACTCCAATCTTCTTCCCCCTTTTTTTGGCTCAATTCCCTTGTAAACCTTGTTAGCAGCAAAGCAATATGAGAAAAGTCTTGCAAAAACATTCTACAATAGCCTACTAAACCTAGAAAACTTCTTATCTTTGTAATGGTTTTAGGCCTCTCCCACTTTAGGACTGCATCTATCTTATTAAGATCTACTGCGATCTTGTCCTTGGAGATAACGTGTCCAAAAATTGTACTTTAGTGAGCCAATACTCACACTTGTTGAGTTTTGCATACAAGCTCTTTTTTTTTTTTAAAAAAAAAACTATTGGAACAATTCTCAAATGCTTTTCATGCTCCTCTAAGGACTTGGGGTGTATTTCATCATTAATGAAGACCACAACAATTTGATCTTAATATGGTCGAAGGAACCTATTTATGTAGTCCACGAAGATAGCCAGTGTATTTGTGAGACTAGGTGGCATTGCTAGGAATTTATCATGCCCATTTCTGATTCTAAAGGTAGTCCTTGGAACATCTTCTACCTTTACTCGTAACTGATAATATCCAGATCTTCAATTAATCTTGAAGAAACTACTGTCTTTAACCAATTGATTTAATTGATTATCTATTTTGGGTAATAGGTTCATTTTCTTAATCATTACCTTGTTTAATTCTCTGTCATCAACGCAGAGTTTAAGACTCTCATCTTTCTTTTAATAAACATTACAGGAGCACTTCAAGAAGATATATTTGGTTTGATGAATCCTTTCCTTATCTATTGCTTTATCATTCTATTTAGGGTCATGCCATAAGGAGTTGTAATTATTAATCTCACTCCAGGCATAATGTTAATAATATTTTCAACATCTCTTTTGGGTAATAATCCCTTAATTTCCTTGAGAAAAGTTTTCTAGTAATTCTTTATTTTATAGGAATTTTTACTATTTCCTCACTTATTCTTTTTCTTGAATTGTGGAGGAAATTGAATATTTCTGACTTCCTTGATCTTTGATATCTTAATCTGTCTGGTGCTTAGACTACTCACTTAGTCTTCATGTATGGGATATTCCACAAGTAGGTATGATTATGGTCTTGTTCTCACATTCGAAGGGAATAACCAACTCATACCACTATCATCATCAATGTCTTATAGAGGCATACTGAGTAAGACATCCTTCTGCATACTTATTTTGCCTTGTTTCCTTGGTCTCTTAAATCTCTTACTGTTTCCCAGGTCTCTTTCTTTTCTTCTTACTTACAATCTTTCTTTTACTCTCTCTTGATATTAAAGAATGATTTTTAACTATTGACTTTATCATTTTGTTGCTTACTTTCTTTGGTGTAGGGTTTTTGACAAATTGGACTTCCCAGTAGGTCATCTATCATAAAATATCTCTTGCTCAAGCACACTTAATTGAAAAATACTGAGAGGTTGTAGTGTACTAATGCCTGGTATTGGACTTAGAAAATGTTGGCATTGGACTTCCTTTTTAAGTCCTAACTCATTCTTGTGATCTCTAGATAACTTTCATCTTTTAATTCTAGGGCATTAAATCCCTATTTTCATCTTACTTCTAATCTTTGGGCACAATAACCTAAAATGGTATTTCCCATTACTGTTCTTATTCTTATGGGATTCTTATCATTCTATAAACTTAGTTTCATTTCATGAAACATACTCTTTAAACTCTATCTTTACTCTTTATGTTTGAATTTCAACTTAGACTTTCTCTTATACTTCATTCATACTTCGTCTGTATAATTATATTTCATTAGTGAGTTATATCTTTGACGTTTGATAAATCATATTTTTATCCTTATTACTTAGTCTTTTTATTAATGAATTTTGATTGATTAAGAGTATTTGGTCTACATTTTATTTTATTAGCCAATTTTGGATTAATGAGATTTATTTGATTAATTCTTTGATTTTATATTTAAAATTCTCATTTAATCTTTTTGCACATTCTGTATATTGACTATTATTTTATTTTGTACAAATTATTTGAGTTTAACTGAATATAATTTATATTATTTTTTATTAAATTGGAATTAATTAGATTTATTTGATTTATTAATTTAATCTTGGATTTAAATTCTTATTCTATATGTTTGCACAATATGTCTATTGAATTTTATTTTATTTTGTACATATTATATAGAGATTCTTTCTGGAGATAATTACAATTAAAGCTGGATAATTTTGGACATAAATGAAGATATCTTTTGAAGTTTATTTATTTTAGATTTTATTTTCATTTTTATGAATAAATTTGGAAATATTTTATTTTGTGGCTTCATAGGTAGTTTTAATTTAGGATATTTAAGTGTAGTTTTATCCTATAAATAAAAGGAGGAAGGAAGGGTTCAGGGTGGTCAGCACACCGCAGAACGAAAGCTGAAAAGAAAACAAAAAGGAAAAGAAAAGGAAAGCCGAGAGAGAAAAAAAGAAAAGAAGGCGCCGCAGGAGGATTGGATCTTGCAGCTTTTCTCTTCAATGTTTTCTCACTAATGATCGATCTTGCTTCTCCTATTTTGGTTCTTTATCTTAAGGTTATAAGTCACTAATTTTCTTGTAATTAGTCACGAATTATGATCATGATATTTTAATTGGAGTTTGAGTTTAATATATTTTTCTAGTTTAATTTATTCTAGTCCATCCATATTTTTTCCCTCTATTTTCATGTTAATTTGTTTGTTACTTATTAGACTTAATCAAATTATATGAATTTGGATTTAAATTTTAATATGAGGAGTCTGATTATTGTAATTGATCGATTCAGTGATAATGAGATATTCTAACTTTGCTTAGATGATTATTTAAACTTTGTTCTTGGTATACTTTGCATTGAAGTTACTGCTATGATATATATTAATTGAGATTTTAGTTAATTATAATATTAATAGTGGCTTAATTTCTAGATGATTATTTAGAGAAATTTTTATTAGAATGCCAAGATATTAAATTGAACCAGATTAATAAACTATAAGTGATAGTGAGGAAGATTTTGCATCAGGGGATTGATTTATAATTGGTTGCGCTTATTTAGTCTTATCATTACTTCATTAATTAATTTTATTTTTGTTAATGAATTAAGTTCAATTTCTAAACCCCCCAATTTTTAATTACTTGTGTTAGTTAATTTTATTTTGATTTATTCTTGATTTAATCAAGTAACTCAATTAGTTCTTTGAGAGATGACATGATTCGCACTATATTGTAAATCAGTTTTAAATTTAATTTTGGACGGTTCGACAGCTGTGTCAACGTTCTATTAACTTTCGTCTTTCTCTTTTCTTCATTCAACTAGCCATTTCTAGGGTGTACTTTGTGGTTCTCTATAACTTTTAGGATTTAAACCATCACATCTCCTTTGATGGTTGTGGTCATTATCATTTCCTTACATCTTCTCTACTTGTACTGTTATTTTTTTTCAGAGATCTTCACTACTATTTATTGATCCAAAGGGAGAACCATTTTTTTTTCTAATCCTCCACTATTTTAGAGGTGTAGAATATCACCACACCTTTGTGCATAGGCACATACCCGAACCCTGTACTTTTACTTTTATCATAGACCTTGAAAACCTTTACCTTCTGTGGGTTAGGAGTTTAACTGTTGTTAAGGCAGTGATTACTAATTCTATAACTGTTTCAACTACCTCCATCTCCCACATACTTCCTTAGCTACTTTACTAAGGTCACTCAATGGTTCAATAATGTAAGGGAACTTCTTCAACCCTTCTATAGTCTTTGCTAGCTTAGTTAGAATCCAAACTTTGTATTGATTTTGGCCTCTCACTATCATTTATTCTTTCCTAATTGGATTTCATGACCTAAGAGCCACCTCCCTTTTGCCTTGCCTTGGTTACTTTTATCTTTTGGAGGATTTCTTTTATATTTTCTTGTGAGATCTTGTGGCCAAGAACTTTTCTTCTATAACTGGGTTTTATATTGAGCCTAGCAGTAAACTATTTTAAAGTTTCATAGTTCCTTAATTGCCTACCATAGCACTCGAATTCCTCATGCTTGTAATTCATCCCTTTAGTGCCCATTAACATTTGTTGAATCCTTAACCCAAATTGATTACATTCAAGGGTTATTCTCCTTCTAACTTACTTTATGTATTACCTTGTCACTACTATCATGAGATGTGATAATACTCTTCTTTTATAAGAAGTTACTTCCTTAAGACACTAAGTCTTTGTCTGACTTTATTTTCTTTATTCCATGTATGAGTTTCCCCTTTATCCTTCTTATATTTACTTCTTTGTTTCTAATTACCTCTTCTCTTTATTGGCCACTACATCATCATTGAGAGAATTCTGCCACTATTCTAGCTTTTCCTCATATGTGGGATACTTGACTTCCATAGTCATTATTACTTTACATATAGATTTCTCTTATCTTCTAACATACGTTTACTCTTGATCATTTATGTAATTACACCTCTAAAGTGTATATCTATATTCCTTTCTTGCTTCATTTTTCTTAATTTGGTTTATCTATTACCAGATAATGACATCTAATTTCAACCCTTAACATTGTCCTCATGTTCCTTTTATCCCACAATAAAGCTCCTCAACTACTAATTTAGTCAGTGGCTTGACATATGAGAAAAGCCTTTAGGTAAACTTTTGTACTAGCTACTGAATTAATGATGGTCTAACATTTTAAAAATTATTTTAAATTTATCTTAGACCATCATCTCTTAGAGTACCATCGTAATTCTAGGGCTCAGTGACATTTCCTTTATCATCTCATTCTTTCTAGAGGTCTATTACAGTCTCACACTTGGTCTAATATGACCATGAGATCTACTGCGATCTCTAAGCCTTAACAGGATCTTCTATAATCCTTAGGATTTACTGCAATCCTACTTTACTATTAGAATGTACTTTAATCCAATTCTGAAAGATTTCATTACCTAAGGGAAAATAAATTGTAAAATGACCTCTTATTTAATCCAACAATTATCTCAAGTTATTTTCAAAACTAATCTCTTATGTCACTAGAACAATCTCATGCCATACTCCTATAATGAATAGTATAGGTCTCTTAGCATGCTTCATATCCAAAAGGGAAACCATTACTTAAAGAGTAGGCATATCTTTCCAATTGCAAAGATTTGCCTGAATCTCTACTTTGATACCAAAAAAATATTACTTCTTATAATTTAACGTCTTTCCCATGAAAATTGCTTACTTTTAAGGTATAAAAAGAGTCTTTGAAAACTAGAACCAATTAAAATCTTAAAACTACTTGAAACTATTTTTCACATCATGTAAACATATAGAACATCATTAAGCAATAACATTAAGCGAAAGCAAGAGGCTATCTTGAAGCTTTAATCTTTCGATCTAGCTTTCCTCTTGGTTTGGGTTAGTTCCTTAACCTGTTTAGAGCCTGGGAGCATCATTAAACCATACTTAACAACTTGATAATATTATATACACTATGCATGTGTAAGTGACCCTAAACTTTGACATTATAGAAACCTTTATGTATAATGATTCTTTTAACTTTTCTTGTCTATTTGGTATGCTAGAAACACATTGGGATCATTGTTTCCATGCAAAACTCACTCCTTCCATTATTTCTCTTCTTGGTCGAGACATGGTCTCATAGAGACCCAAATGAAAAACTCAAACTTTAGCCCTTTAATCATGCAATTATGCTTTATACAACATCACAAATTCGTCCTAAACATTAGCTTAATGAAACACAAACCCTAACCCTTTCTTTCTTGCTTGGCCGTGGGTTTAAGGACCATGGAAGGAGAAAAAATTGCTTCAAACCCTAACTTAATCTTGAGCTAAATAGGTAAGGAAAGAAACTAGAAGAGATTGAGAGGAGGGACTTAACTTTGAGAGGACTTGAACTTGCCTTCTTCCTCTCTTCTTTCTCTTCTTCCTTCTCCTTCCCTTACTCTCAAGTTTGCTTCGCTCTCTTCTCCCTTTCTCGCTAACCTTCTCAAGTCTTCATAAATGAGCAAGGAAGAGGGGTGCAGGAGCCCTCTATTTATAGAGGTTTTGGGTAAGTGTGAGCCTTTAGTTCCAATCTCAATCTAATGGCTCAAAATTATTCTTGCATAGTTTATGTTACTTTACCATTTTGCCCAAGACATTTTGGCCCTGTGAAAGGGGTAGAGAAGGGCATTTTTGTCCACTTTTTCCTGCCATTTTTATTTCCTAAGAGAAAAAGAGGGAAATTGTACTTTTAACTTTTATAGATAAATTTGGCTTTGGTTTGAGTGCTTTTGTACCTGAGTTTTCTATTATACTCTGTATCTTTTCATTTTTACTTTATCTATAGGACTCAACCTTTTTCTCTTTTACTTTTCCATATGGTATCCACTTGTCTTGCTTACTTTTTACTATTAATCTCCAATGATATTTACTATTCATGTGGAACCCGTCTTTTACCAGACTTATACTTTTTCATCTTCGGCCCCATATACTAGTATCATTTGTAGTTTTAGCCTACATTAATGTATTATAATATTATTTTCTCTCTCTTTTTTTCTGAAATGATAATTTTACCCTTTTGTTTTGATAAAATGACCATTTTGCCCTTTTAAGCCCTTTTTGGCATTTTTATGATATTTTAAGCCTTAAACCTACTTAATTAAATAGATACATAAAAAGGGGATGTTACACAACTGAGTTACAACATATATACATATATTGTCATTGTGGCTGAAGAATCTTTGCAGTAAGTGGAAGGGGATTGCTAACAGCCCGGTGTGACTTTCCAATAAGATGGTTCTCTGTTTGTAGCCATTCACTGCTTATTGAGTTGTGCTTTGAACTATTCTGAAAAAGTAGTAGATATATTTCTTGTGCATAGAAAGAAAGCTTCCTCTAGAAAAAATTAAGAAAGCAATGTAGCAGAGGAATCATTCTATGGTGGTGAATAAAGAAATAGATGTTTCTTTACTCATGATTACACAGATAGTTACAAAAAGTGAAACCATGCCAACCTAGTGCTAAGGCCCTAAACATTGTGGAATATGTTTCACTTGTCAGATATCAAATAGTCTTCATAATGAAATAATTTTTCCTTTACTTAATAACTTCAACTTCTAAGACTAACTAATCCTTAACAATAACAAACTCACTTGGAAATTAGTCAAAAGAATAAAACTCAACTACGAATTAAATCAGAAATAGACAAATAAAGCTTCTCTCAAAAGAATTCTAAAAAACAATACATGCATTCAATATCTTCAAACAAGAGATACAATAATGTGAATGTTTCTTACAAGCAACTCGACATGATTTGAAATTGCTATATGTTGATACACTCTGTATAAACATTTCAAAATTTGAAAAGACTTGAATTTTGGAACAAAGGACAAGAACTATTAAATAAACCAATGACAGTGAAAGATATTTTTTGATGGAAGCTAACAACAATGAAGATAAATTACAAACCTTTTCTATAATAGACCAAAAGATGCCCATTCTAAAATAAAGCCTACTTTTGCCATCCATGTAATCAAAGAATTGAGGACTCAAAAAAAGAACTGAAGAAACTCAGAATTAGGATTTATCACTCTAACTAATCACTTGGATTCAATAGTTGTTTGCACATCATCAGTTAGATAACTACCTCGATCAAGTGATCTTGTCATATCACTCAAACTAGAGCCTATATCCCAAAAATAGTTAACCAAAGAAGTAAGCATAACAACAAAAAAACTACCATATAATAACTTGTGTTCCATCTCAGCAAAAATGTTGAAGGGTTATAATATAAGTCAACATAGATTTAAATAACAATAAAGGAGGTCAATTGATACCAGGCACAAAAAAAGATATATTTATGTGACTCCATGGCAAGAAAGAAACACACCTATACATTGCTTTGTTTTCTTAGCAGCTGAATGCTCTCATAAGTGGTTTCGCTCTTTTGAGTCACAACTTCCAGTTCATCCTATAAAGACTTTATATCCTTTTCTATTGCTTTTATGAAATTAACATGTAATCCAAATAGTTCCAATAATAGATTATCAAATACTACATAAACAAAATTTCCTTCGAAAAGACAAAAGTATGTAAGAAAAGTGTGAAAGCAAACAAGCATTTTTCAAGTCCTCCATTGATATGCATTTTATTTCTTATAAGGGTATTATTGTCTTTTGTTATTGTTTAGTAGGGATTAATTCGGTATTTCATACTTAACCCATTTAGTTGGTCATTGAGCATAGGTGTGGATGTGAGCTCATGGAGATTGTATCCTAAGCCAATCAATTGGATATAAGCATTGTTGTCATTATGTAGTACGATCAATTCATGGTAAATTTCTATTTCTTGTATAAAAAATGGGAACTAATTGAGGAGATATGAATACCATGTGATACATTGGTAGAAGTAGTTATTGATAGTGCATTGAGCACATGTTATGATGAGACCCTTACTAACATACAATAGATGCGGGACTAGGAGGAAGTTGAAGAGGGGTTCCATGATATGAGTGGTGGATTGGAAGACATGGGGAATTGTGAGCTAGGTCAATTGGCATGTGACATTTTTGTTAGGTTTAGTATAATATAAGTTTTGATGATGACAAATGTAGAGTAATAAGGAACAAATGCATCTAACATATATAATGTTCCTTAAAGAAGAAAAATATGCATTAGCATGTATTTAATTGAGTTTATAATGTATACATTGTTAGAGATGTGCCCTAGGCCAATCATTGTATTATAAACATTGTACTTCATTATGAAAAAAGGTGTTTTTCTTTTATTACATTATTATATTGTTTACATGTTTTTCTTTATAATAATATCCTTGGATAAATCTTGTCCTAAACATCCCTAGTCAATCATTTCTATGGGAACAATGATGAACTAAGCCTAGTATGACTTTGATTGATAATTATGTATGAAGATACCAATCAAAATCATAAGCATCTCTTAGGAACATGCACTGGATTGACCCGCCATGAAATAGTTGCATGGATCAAGTCATAAGCATATCTCATATATATAACCGTATCACTAAACCCTCAGACCTAAGATCATCATGGCTTCCTACATGGGGAATACTATACTTTGTCATAATCGGGAGATCATAAATACTATGATCGGGCATAGTGGAATTTATGTGGAAGAAGATAAATGGTCAAGATGGAATTTGTCCCTCTATTTATTGGAGATATATATTTGGGCCCCTCGATGAGTAAGACTGAGAAATGCATGGCCGTGCTCGAATGGAAGAGTTTCTATGCCTTATACTTGACCTATATATCGTGAGACAAAAGGGATATGATAAGGTTATATAATAAGTTGCATCGGATCACTGATCTCATATGATTTGGGTAGTTACAATGTCTTGCTAGAGGCCACTTATAACTTATAGATCCAATAGTGTCATTGGCCCACCGCCAATATCATATGGGCCTACAGGGTTGCACATAAGAATGGACCAACTCGAGCTAGAATATCCACATTTATTGAATCTAATATGTGTCTAGATTCAATAAATTTAACATTCAATTTAAGGTGTATGAATTTTATAAATAAATGTATATATATATTTTATAAAAATTTGAAATATATATGTTTGATATATTATATATATTTGATATATTAAATATTTTGAAATATATATAACATTTAAATCAATTTAAATGAGTTAGATTTAAATTTAATTCTATGTGATATATCTAAATTTAAACTAATAATTTGAATTTGATTTAGATTTGATTTTGGATTTAAATTAAATAGTTAGTATAGATTTAATCTATTAGATAGATTTAAATTTAAACTAATCTATCTAATTAACATTTGATTTAATCTAAATATTTGATTTAAATTAATCAAATAATAAAATCTATCTATATATTGATATAGATTAGGGTTATTAGATACATAATCAAGAGAGAGTCTCCACTCACCCTAAAGATAGAGCGGCTGCACACTTACACAGAAAAGTGTATGGACAAACAACGAGAACATACGGACATTTGCAAATAGAGGTGCTAGTACGCCATTCAAGTTGGACTCACCATTTGTGTGGATACTGGCAGAGGAAGCTTACCAGATGTGTCAATTCCTAGGATCTGAAATGAAAAAGAACCTAAAGTCATGCACGAAAGGTAAATTCCTCTTCTACATCTCAATTTAACCAAAGTTGACAGAACTATGGTAGGAATCTCACTGTTGTTATCCACTGTGCATGTACCAAGTTTCCTAACATACATCATGCTATGTACTAATATATCCACTATTCTTTTACAATGTATAATACAAGTTGGATATATAAATTGGGCTGACTACTTGGTTTGTAAGTGAAATATATTAAATGTAGGATTGTCTAAGTAGGAAGAGTGAGCAATGAAATACAGAAATGGAAATCAACATCGTATCTCACTCAAGAAAGGAGAAGAGAAATGATGCTCCAAGAATGAAAGATAAGAAGGGAGTATGCCAAGAAGGAAATGATAAAGTGAAAGTGGAACTCAAGCACTGAAGACCTAGTTACTAGGTATATTTTGTTTTCACTTAGGTCTTAAGGTAGTTTTAATCTTTGAAATTACTTAATCTTGTTACCATATGTTTTAAACGAGTTAGATTAAGTAAATCCTATGTTAGCATATGTTAGATTTGGAAAACACTGATTAACAGACAAATTTTGCTATTAATCCTTATATGTTTTTTGCAAAATTCGAACTTTACTTACTGAAATTCGAAGTTCCAAAGTTATCATCTTTGAAATTCGAATTTCAAGTTCTGAAATTCGAATTTCAGGTTAAGCATAGTTAACAAAAAGTGCAAAATTCGTTAATGTCTTGTCAAAATTCGAATGATATTAAAGTGCATAAATAGTTCAAATTCAGTCTCTCTAACAGACAAATTTTGGATTTCAAAATTCAAATTTTGAAATGAGAGCTTATGAGTCTTATTAGTGCATGTCTTTGATAGACGAATTTTGAGATACAAAATTTGAATTTCATAAAGGAGAACTTTTGTACTATGTTGAAATAGCCCCCGATAGACAAATTTTGACTTCTAAAATTCAAATTTTGAGGGCATTGCAAGAACATAAGACAACTGTTCATACTCAACAGATGCACTTGTAAGTTCAACGTTGAAGTCTTTACTTTGTGGTCTCTGTAAAATTCATCTGTTGACACCCAAAATTTGAATTTTAGTGTGTCAAATACATTAAATATGGCTGGTGAATGGCTAGTTTTGCAGAGTAACCATTGGTTAACATCTCTCATGAATAGATCTTGTGTCTAACGTTTAGTTAAATCACAAATCTATAAATAAAACCTCATTTGAACTTATGGGTAATAATCTTAAATGAGTTTGTGTCAAAATGCTGTTTCAATACATAAAATCTTTCTGTATCAGCATTATTAGTTAAACTACCTCAATAGAGTGAACTTTCAATGTATTATCTATTCTTCAAGAGAGTTTTTTTTCTATAAACATTTCTTTTACAAATTTTAGGTAGAATCTTAGTGTGGGGAAACATTAATAGAATTACATATCATTGTAAGGTTGTGGGGAGAGTGTCTTCACAAGTGCATACTGAAACTTGCAGGATGTACTGAGGCTTCACAGGTGCCCAGATCAA
Source organism: Adenanthera pavonina (assembly GCA_026686845.1). Lineage (NCBI taxonomy): Eukaryota > Viridiplantae > Streptophyta > Magnoliopsida > Fabales > Fabaceae > Adenanthera > Adenanthera pavonina. Next base: position 37,594,231 of record JAIVEN010000014.1, read on the forward strand.
ACCTGTGGAATATAGTGGAAAATCCCAAATGGTGACTTGAGGATTAGCTGTAGGCTAAGTGGCTTGGGCTGAACCAATATAAATTCTTGTGTTTTGCTTTGTATTTTCTATCCATAATTGCTGCACTTAACCCTCTCTGTTTAACCCTGTTTTGCTGCACACTTGGTGAAATTGGACTGTACTTCAAAAGGGCGAAAATGTTATATCACCTAATTCACCCCCTTTTTAGGTGACTAGTGAACCTAACAATTGGTATCAGAATGTAGACTCCCAGCGAAGGATCTAATCATCTGGGAGTAAGATGACTGGTTTTGGAGAGCACATACTGCCATGGGGGAATAACATCAACAGACCACCAGGCTTCAATGGTGAACACTTGGATACTGAAAGATGAGAATGTAGATATATCTTCAATCCATAGACCTAGATATATGGTCTGTCATAAAGAAAGAGGATTTTGTGCCAAACAAGATACAAAATGATGACACATACAGAAGCCAGAAGCAGAGTGGAATGATGAAGATAAGCAAAAAGTTCTACTAAACTTCAAGACAAAACATTCCTTGGTCAATGCTCTTTCACAAGATGAATTCTTCAGAGTGTCAGATTGCAACACAGTAAAGGAAATATGGGATGCTCTAGAGATTGCTCATGAAGGAACCAAGAGAGTGAAGGAAAATAGGCTCAGCTCTCTCATAGCGGAATATGAAGCCTTCAAGATGAATAATGGTGAGCCCATTCAAGAAATGCAAATTCATTTTACTCATATTGTTAATCATCTGGTAGCTTTGGGAAAGAGCTACACACAAAGAGAGCTAGTATACAAAATACTCAGAGCTCTACGTAAAGAATGGTAACCAAAAGTGACAGTTATCGAAGAAACAAGAGGAGAATTATATCAATCTGCCATTGCACTGTTTGGAGGTCTTACTAAACATGAAGGAAAACTAGACCTTCTGTGGGAGCAGTAAATAAAGAAAAAATGCTGATGTTCAGAGCTATTACATCACAGAGCTTAGAAGATAAAGATACTGATAATGAAAGTGATGATAGTAGCAGTGATGATGAGGAGGACGAGCTTAAATAGTTGACCATCAAATTTGGCAGATTCCTTAACATATAAAAGAAGGAGCTTTAGAAACAAAAGCATTCTTGTCATGCAAATAAGCTGAAGTACCATTCAAAGAGGCAAAAAGAAAGATATGCAGAGAAGAAGAATGAGAAAGCTAAAGTGGCAAACTTCTCTGCAATTTGGGGTAACTGTTTAGATGAAGATACCTATCCATGCTTAATGGCTAAGACTAATGATGAGGTATTAAATTCTGACTTTGAATCTGATTTTGAATTTTCAGTTGATGAGTTGCATGATACTTATAATGAAATGCATGATGAATTGATTAGATTAATCACACTTACGTACAATAAAAAGAAAGTAATTTCCTTAGAAAATGAACTGTAATTGGAAAAGACTGAAAAGGAAACGTTCAAAAAGAAAATAGATGAGCTAGAAAATAGTTGTAAAACTCACTCACACATTTCCTCTTGTGATTCATGTGAAAAATTAAATAAAGAAAAAGAGGAGTTAACTAGAGTTATAGCCAATCTCACCCATCAAAAGGATAAGTTGAATATTTCACTTGGTAAACAGAATTGTATGTTTGACAAGTTGGGTGCTAGCTACATAAGTGAATCTAAGGAGAAAAATGAATGCTATTTGAAATTCTTTGTCCCTACTGTAATGCTTAGCTCACCATTATGCACATATTATGGTAAAAATGGTCATATAGCTCATTTGTACCGTATAAGGAAATATGGCTTGAGCAAAAGCATGAAATGGGTTTTAAAGAATACTACTAACCCTCCTAGTCCCCAAAACAAATGGGACCAAAATGCTCTTCTAGTATTTCATATGTGTAGAACAAATCCAAGAAGGAAGAACATATTGGTGCAAGAAAGAGGATGTTGAAAAAGAAAGCTTCTTGAAACTATAAAACTGCAATTACAAATCACAAGAAGAAGCATTGGAAGTAATCCTCTCACTTATCTCAATGAAGGTGCTCAAATGGAAATTAAATCACTCACCTTGAGAAGAGAAAAAGCAAAAATGTAAGAAGCAATGGTTTGTATGCGAAAGGGAGACATGAGTAATACTATAGTGCATACAAGCCAAAAATAACAAGGAAATGATCTTTGATAACCTCTGACTCTTACTCTATTCGATTATTGCATTATATATATATATATATTTGGGTAAGATTGAACTCTGTTCCCATATATACTTTAAAATGTTCAAACTGACAATTAATGAACCCAAGTTAGAAAGGGTACCAAAGAAAGAAAAAGATATTCCCTTTGCTTTTAAAGGTACTCCTTGAGCTAAATGGTGAAAGTCTCACAAAGATGGAGTATCTGATGTGCTCAATTGGAATCATACTAAAAAGGGAAGAAATTAGCTATTAACCAAGCCGGTTTGTAAGTGTTTAACTTGTTTTTTGATATGCTTGGTTGGTGTTGTTATCTGAGGTTATTAAAGTAAAGTATGATCTTTGTTCAAATAATGAACTATCCAATTCTGTTGATGCTTACTATGAAGTTCAATGTTTGCACAAGTCCATTTCTTTATTTGTATAACTAAACTTGTGTGCATTTCAAAATTTTTCTTGCATATGGAATGAAAAGCATGTATGTTTGAATGAATGTTCATACTTAGGGGGAGCTTATAACTATGCATGTAAAGATTTTATAAAAGCTCCTTTTGATTTAAAAGAAAAATCTCAATCATGTGCTCTTGTATGAACATGCTCATTTGTTGCATTGTGCTTTCTTAGTTATATCATATGAAATGCATAGGTTAAGGGGGATCATGTTCTGAAATCAAATTATTTATACTTTAACTGACCCAATCTTATTGTGAAGAGTTTTGGTTGCCTAATCTCTCATTGCACCTAAAGGAAGAAGGCAACAATTCTTCAAATCTAAAAATACCTCTTGTGATGCATGCATATCATAATCATCCTAACAAGAACCATCATAACAATTGGTATCATAATAGTTTTCAAGCAACAATTGATATTAGTTTCAATATGACTAACAATTGATATCAATTTTGAAGATGATTGGTAATAATTGGTATCAATTTTGATATCAGTAAAAATTAGTACAATCTGAACATGCAGTGTATAATAAGTTTTGATGATGATTTATATTTTAGTCTGTGCTTTTATATTTGCTTGAAATAACCCTAGACATTTGTGCTTACTAGTATAACCTTACAAATAGGGGAAGAAGAAATACTTGTTTTTCTTCAAACCTTTTTTGTTGATGTCAAAAAGAGGAATAAGTTGTGCGAAAAATATGCATGTGCTTAATCTAGAATCGTGCTAAGAATTGAACTGCATCATATGTTAATCATTCATTAAGCATATTTTTCACTAGTGATTTATCATCATTAAAAAGGGGGTGACTGTTAGGTTTAGTATAATATAAGTTTTGATGATGACAAATATAAAATAATAAGGAACAAATGTATCTAATATATATAATGTTCCTCAAAGAAGCAAAATGTGCCTTAGCATTTATTTCATTGAGTTTATAATGTAGACATCATGCTATATACTAATATATCCAGTGTGCTTTTATAATGTATAATACAAGTTAGATATATAAATTGTACTAACTACTTGATTTGTAAGTGAAATATATTAAATATAGGATTGTCCAAATAAGAAGAGTGAGTATTAAAATATAGAAATGAAAATTAACATCATGTTTCATTCAAGAAAGGAGAAGAGAAAAGATGCTCCAAGAATGGAAGATAAGAAGGGAGCATGCTAAGAATGAAATGATCGAGTAAAAGTGGAACTCAATCATGGAAGACCTAGCTACTAGGTATATTTTGTTTTCACTTAGGTCTTGAGGTGGTTTTAATCTTTGAAAATTACTTAATCTTGTTACCATATATTTTAAACAAGTTAGATTAAGTAAATCCTATATTAGCATATGTTAGATTTGGAAAACACTAACTAACAGATGAATTTTACTGTTATTCCTTATATATTTTGTGCAAAATTTGAACTTTACTTATTGAAATTTGAAGCTCCAGAGTTATAATCTCTGACAGATGAATTTCAAGTTCTGAAATTCGAATTTCAGGTTAAACATAGTTAACAAAAAGTGTAAAATTTGTCTGAGGTCTTGTCAAAATTTGAATAATATTAAAGTGCATAAAGAATTCAAAGTTAGTCCCTTTGATTGATAAATTTTGGATTTCAAAATTCGAATTTTGAAATGAGAGCTTATGAGTTTTGTTAGAGCATGTCTCTGACAGATAAGTTTTAAAATACAAAATTCAAATTTCACAGAGGAGAACTTTTATGCCATGTTGAGCTAGCCACTAATAGACAAATTTTGACTTCTAAAATTTAAATTTCGAGGGTATTGCAAAAACATGAGATAACTGTTCATACTCAACAGATGTACTTATAATATGAAAATTTGTATGTTTCAACAAATGGTATATAGGACAAATTCAAAATTCGAATTTCACTTTTGAATAGACGAATTTTGAAAGTTCAATGTTGAAGTCTTTAGCTTATGGTCTCTGTGAAATTCATTTGTTGAAACCAAAAATTCGAATTTCAGTGTGTCAGATGCATGAAATGTTGTTGGTGAATGGCTAGTTTTGCAGAGCAACCATTAGTTAACATCTTTAATGGATAGATCTTGTGTCTAACATTTAGTTAAGCCAAAAATCTATAAATAGAACCTCTTTTGAACTTATAGGTAATAATCTTAAGTGATTTTATACCAAAGTGCCATTCTAATGCATAAAATCTTTTTATATCAGCATTATTAGTTAAACCACCTCAATAGTGTGAGCTTTCAATGTATTATCTACTCTTCAAGAGAGTTTTTATTCTGTAAACATTCCTTCTACAAATTTTGGGTAGAATCTTAGTGTGGGGAAATAGTAAGGGAATTACACATCATTGTAAGGGTGTGGAGAGAGTGGCTTCACAAGTGTCTACTGAAACTTGTAGGATGTACTGAGATTTCATAGGTGCCCAGATCAAACCTGTGGAATATAGTGGAAAATCTCAAGTGGTGGTTTGGGGAATGGACGTAGGCCAAGTGGCTTGGACTGAACTAGTATAAATTCTTGTGTTTTGCTTTTCATTTTCTTACCGCAATTGCTGCACTTAATTCTCTCTGTTCATCCCTATTTTGCTTCACACTTGGTAAAATTGGGCTGTACTTCAAAAGGGCGAAAATCTTGCATCACCCAATTCACTCCTCTCTTGGGTGACCATCCAACGTAGCAATTTCATGGGAATGTACTAATAGCCACTAACTCTCATGTTTCCTATTTCCCTTTTTTTGTGCATTTTTATTTAATATTTAATAATTATTGTTTCATTCTTATCATTATAAATAGGTTTAAGCATCATGAAAACCAAACTAAACCTCAATTAGAATTGATTTTGTTATGTTTTGAATGCCCTTGATGAACCTACTTCTTTGTTGCTGTTTCGTTATCATTAGCTTATGATTCCTTTATTTACTATGGTTTAGATTGTAACACCTTGCTCTCATATATAATTTCCCACGTATCATGGCATTTCTAATGTCCAATTAAGTTATTTTAGAAGCTTGAATCATCATAGGGTCCAAAATAGAGAAAATAAAAAAAACATTGGTCTTGCTCATTTGGCATCCAATTTTTCTGGCTGAACTTTAAAAAAATTATAACTAATTCCAGAAAAATCATATCAATGTGATCCAAGTCTCTAAAAATAGATAAAACATTCTCTACATAGGAAAAATAAGAAACTTGAATTTTATTGGGTCAATTCGTATAGTTTATTACTCAAACTTTCACTGTACAAATGGTCAAAAATAATGTTCCAGGTTTTCTAGTCTATACTGAAAATTCATTTCTCATTCTAATTTGAGCCAATTCATGCATTCTTTACATCATTGAAAAGCTCTGCATATAAACTTTACAGCCATATTTATCTTATGCATTCAAATAAAATAGAGCATGACATCATTTTAAACTACTAAGGTTCAGAATAGAACTTCTACTGGAATAGTTTTGAGAAAACATGCATAACTCTCGTTATATAACTCTAATTGTTCTCAAAATAGTGGCATATTAAACTTAATATGTTGAGCTTTTCATGCATACAAACCACTGAATTTTGGAGATATGTACGATTTCATACTATCTTTTAAAATGAGTGATACTTTCAGTAAAATTCACAATTTTCACCTTACTGTCCAGTTTTGACCCTCAACTTCAAATTTCACTATAAATCATACACTTATCTAATTTATGTATTCTTTATCTCTTTGGAAATCTTATCTTGTATACTTTCAAAGAAAATATAACACTTATACTGAATGCTCTGTTTCAAATAGAGTACCCATATTTCTTTCATAACTAGTTATTTTGGATAACTTTGCTTTTGAAGCTTCAAAACCATTACTTTACACTATATACATGCTTTATATTTGTCCAAATCACATTCATAATATTATAAACACATAAGAACATGATTACATGGATAAAAAGCCTCATAAAACCTCATATAATGTTACATAAAATTCTTCAAAATACACATTTATAGCTTGAACTATTGATTCAAGCATTATTATTCTTTCCTTCATTCTCTTTGGCCCCTTGGTCTTTATTGTTGTCACTTATGCCTAGTCATTTGGGATACTTGAGGAGATGAAATTGAGACAATCTTAGTAGAAAGTTACATTTCATGCAATTATGTTAAATAAACTCACATTTGACAACATTTAATCATATCAATCACATTTAAACAATAAATTGCCACATTGGTCATAAAAATTTTGGTAGCATAATGACCTAGAAAATGGATTTCTCAAGGAATAAATCCCCCCAATTTATAGCAAAAATCAGTCAAGTAAAACACAATTATAATATGGAAACATAATTTCATTATATAATCACAGTGATAGAACATAAAGCATAAAAATGAAACATAGCTAACTTGAAGCATTTCTTTGGTTCTTTCTCTTGGATGCAATACTTCCCTTAGCTTCCTTAGGCTTCCTCAAGTCCCTAGGCATCAATAAACAATGACTCAAGCCAATAATTTCATAGCATGAGGCATAAAGTTCATATAAAACCCAACAAACGCTTGAAAATCCATTTTGGCTACCTTAGCTTATATCATGAAGTAGATACTTGTTCTTAAGGCTTTTGGCCACGGGGAATCCATTTTTGGTATCAAATTAATGAAATTACTACTTTAAGACATTCATTTGGACTAGCCAAAAACTTGACCCTAGGTGGAAAAATGGGTGTTTCACAAACTTGCTTTAAATCATGCCTAGTTTACTTCCTCTTGCTAAATCTCATGCTTAACCACAATTTTATGGTTTAAAAACAACATCCCACCTCAAGCCAAGCCTTAACCGACACTGAAGAGAGATTGGGGAAGAAGAAATCTCAAGAAAACCAACCCATATAGTCAAGAAACTAAGCTAGACTTTCATAAGGGTTGCAAGTTGGCCACTTACTATTTTTCTTGGATTTTCTTCTTATTTTCTTCCTCCTTCACATTGCCTTCTCTCTTCCTCTCCACCTGCTACAGCTTCTCTCTCTCTTCCTTTGTGAATGTCTCATGTAAATTGTGTGGAGGGAGTATATATAATGGTCACTAATCAAGCACTAATCAAGCTTACTTTTGCTAATCACTTTGACTAAGTCTATTCATTTAAACTTGGCCACCAAGTTTTCATTTTCAGCACATGACAGCTGATGTGGCATGATTTAAGAGGGTCTCATCTCCAAAATATTGAATGTTTTTTCCAGTCCAATAATACCATGTATTGGTTACTTTATACTTGGATTGGTAAAATTACTTTTTGCAGTATAAATTCATTTTAAGAGTATAAGATTAAAGTAAACTTGTATTTGAGATTACTTTATTATCATATCTTCTAAAAGCTCTTTTTTTGTCGCCCAACTACTTGACTATTTGCCTTTTTACCTTTTGCAAATCTAAAAGTAACTTTTCTCGTGTAAAGTTACTTTTTAAACTTTAGTACTAATTATTTCTTTATACACAATTAGTTAGCCTCAGTACCATATACCATTGGACTCGTATCATTGAGAGCTTCGTTTTAATAGTAATTTTTCATATTTTCAAATTACCCTTAACTTAGGACAAAATTATAATTTCTAATTTTTTGGGCCATTAGCTGTAATTTCTCCCAAGACTATTTTAGCTTTTTTCTCTCGTGATTTTTTTCCTTAGAAACTAAAATGTAATTATCATAATTTTCAGGGGTAAAAACATAATTTTCCATTTTTATCTGATCAAGAAAAAATGACCTCTTTGTCCTATTTCATGCAAAATGGTATCTATCCGTTTTTTGTAAATTTCTTATACATTTTTAGTTATCTAGCTTTTTAGGAATATTGCACAAATTTCCCAATATAAATCCATATCATTATTCTCATTAGTAAAAAAATGAGATTAAATCCCAAGTTGTTGAGCTACAGCAAAAAAAAAAATTTATGCAACCAAGTTCAAGCCTTTTTTCTAGCCTGGTTTTGCTAGTGAAAAAGAAAGATGAAGTGACTTTTTGTGGACTATAAAGGCCTCAAATTATAATGCCTAACAAGTATCCAATCCCCAATATCAATGAAGTCTTGGATGAACTACATGGTGCGGCATGCTTTTCCTTTATTTATTGAATTTAATAAAAGGAGTTTTATTATATTTATTATATTGTTTGCACGTTTACTTTATAATAAGATCCATGAATAATTATAATATTATTCTGAATGTCCCTAGTCGATCATTATTGTAGAAACAATAATGAATTAATACTAGTATGATCTTGATTGATGATTATAAGGTGATCAAGTATAGAGATACAAATCAATATTGTAGGCACTTGTTAGATACCAAAGGGTTGGGCTGACCTAACATGAGATTGTTACATGGATGAAGCCATATGTATATCTCATTCTAGTTATGTCATTGAGCCATTAGATCTAATTAAGGTCATCATAGATTCCTAAATAAGGAACATATTTCTTGTGATCAGTGGTTGTAGTCGTTTAGATGTCACTTGCTTTTCTTGGTATTAAAAGTCTTAGGGAAGAACGTTACTTCATTTTGAGGATTTGCTCTATCAAAATCTCATTAGCCATTAGTAAAAGTCTGTTTTTGACCTTCTAAAATAATGTGAGCAGGAAAAAAGTTAAAATATATAAACAAAGGATATAACATCAACATTAGTTATCACTCTAAGTGAAATTGGCCACATGGATCACATGATGTTATTGAACTCTATAAAAAATCATCTCTTCAAATATATAATTTATCAAGAGATTCCATCTTATAATTTCTCTAGATGTCTATTTTGGTCTCCCTTTATGCCTTTTTACAAAGCTAAAGACCATTTAATAAGTTGTCCCCACTGGCTCCTCTAGTGATTTTCTTTGTACATATTCAAACCATCTTAATCAATTTGCCATTCAATGTATTTTCTAGGTGTTAGAGAGGCCTATGTTTTGGCTAAGATTAGCCAATGATTCACAAAGAGTTGATATCGTGAACCCTTTAGAGTTTAAAATACTGCATTTCTTATGTTCTCTATTGTTATTGTTATATCACCCCTAAATATTTAATTGTTCATTAAGTGTTTGATTCAGTTTTTTAAGGGTTAATTATGGAGTTTTTTGGAACTCAAATATGTTAATATAGCTAGAATGCCCAAGAGGGGGTGAATTAGGCTTTTAAAATTTTCTACAAAAACAAAATGCAATGTAACAATATGTGTTCTAAAAGTAGATCAAGAACTTGAAAGTAAGATGAGTAGGAATAGAGAGAATCCAATACAATGATTTATCCTGGTTCAGTTACTCTACTTGGCCTACATCCAGTCATCAAAGCATTACTTGAGATTTCTCCACTAATCTTAGCAAGATTCAATCGAGCTCTTGCTTTACCTTAGTACAAACTCCTAGCTCTTCACTTGAGCTGGAAACTCTTTTCCACATCCTTACAATGATGTGTACAAGAACTTACTTCATATATACCCACACTAAGACTTCTACCCAAAAGTAGAAATAGTGTTTACAAGTGTTAGCTCTCTCAAAGAGTAGACAAAAATTAATAAAGCTCACTTTCTCACAGTTAAGGGAGGTAGGTAGAGCTTTAATGTGCACAAGAACAAAGAACTTAATGATTCAGCAGTATTTTGGCATTTTCTCACTTAATGTTTTTGCCCACTATCTCAAATAAGGTTCAATATATAGATTTAACCTAAATCTAATCAATGAGAACTAGTTGTTACTCAGTTGGATATAACGTTTACCTACTGTGTTTAGTGCATGTTAAAGTTTAGTCAACTAAGCATGATAGGTTAATTCAATATCCCAACTAGACATTAGTCACATCTTATAATGTTGAGTCAGGTTAGTCTACTTAGGTGGGCACCTTAGTCGACTATAGAGCAGTGACTTCAGTTCCAGAGGCTTAGCTTAAGTAGGATGTCATGAAAAGCTATACAAGATAGTAGACTAAGCTATTGATCCATGGAAACCTAGAAGCTTAAGTTCAAGGATGAAAGAATAAGCTATCTATGATGTTACTCCTTAGTGTAACAAGCTTAAAGTCACCTAAATTGTTTTTTTGAAAAAGCACCTTTAATCCACTAAGTATCAGGGCCTCGTTTACTAAGCATACTGTTTCAATCATGAGGAATACTGTAAGATACTATGATAGTGGAATATCCTTCATAGGATGTTAGACTATTGAAGCATCAAAGAGAACTTCCTTTTCCTATTTAAGCAGCTTATAATTTTGAGGTGGGTAGGATGTTCTACTAAGTATCACCTTAGAGAAGAACATTAAAGTGTAACCAATGATAGTCTACTAACCTCTTAGCCTTAGTCCATTAAGCTTAGTGCTAGAAGCAAGAGTAAGAACAAGACTAGTCCATTAGTGGACTATCCATCCTAACTTAGTCAAATAAGGTAGTTTTGGTATGAAAGCAAGGCTAGTCCATTAGTAGACTATCCACCCTAAAGACATTGAGCTAGCCACCAAAACTTAATCATCATGCTTATCTAAGACTAGTGGTAAGAAAATTAAGTAAGTTTAAAGCTTCAACTGCAACTCATCCTAAGTTACATAAATAATAAAGGTTCTTCAAGCTAAGCTCCATCCTTCACTTGGTTAGTCTCTTTTCTTCAATTGTGTACTCCCTTAATATGATCTTTATAGGTCCAGGTGTTTTGGAACTCATCAAAATCTTCATTTATCTAACATTCACCCCTTTTTTGATGATGATCTTTATAGTCCCATTTATTAGTTTCATTTAGTTTTGGATTTAGTGGTAGTTTATTTTAGTCTGGGTTAGTGTTTGTACATCTGCTCATTCACTTGCATCTAACTTCATGCAATAATTGCATCAATCATTTTAACTTTTTATTAGTTGGAGTTTAGGCCTATCATACTAGTTGTCTAAGTTTAGTATATAGTTTTCTTTTCACTTTCCCATTTGCATAATTGTGAGTACTCTTACTTTTGCATTTTTGAATTTGCATAATAGGTTGCATTAAGTGTTAGAATTGCAGACTTTCTAAGAGAGGGGTAAATTGGAAAGTTTAAAATTTTTCTGTGAAATGTAATATTACAGTGATAGTAGAAGTTTGCAGAAAAATAGAGTACAAAGAGAATGTAAGTAAATGCAAGGTAAAGGAAGAAAGTACATAGAAATTTATCTTGGTTCGGTCTGATCCACTTAATCTACGTCTAGTCCTCAAGCCATCACTTAAGATTTTCTACTATCTGCAAGAATTCAATGGGCTCCTTACAATGCCACAATATAAGTTTGTGCTCTGTTCTAAGAGCTTTCAAATTTTACACTTTACACTCTTACATGTTGAATTAAGTGTTTTGATAATTCCAAACAACCGGAGCTTGGAAGGAAGATATCAAAAGAGTACAAGAGATCTCAAGTAAATAAATCCAGGAAGAAATGAGTTCAAGATTAATTTGTAGGATTTCTCACAGTATTCACAGAGTAAAAAGCTTTGATCTTGCACCTACTAGTTTTAACTAAGTGTTTTTCAATAATCCTATGAGAACTTATGATAAATTTGAAAAATACTCACTAACAAACAAATTTTGAACTGTTAAACTTCATATGTTTTTGTGAAAATTCAAACTTTGACAATTGAAATTCGAAGTTACAGAGATGTTGCCTCTGATAGATAAATTTTAGCCTGTTGAAATTTGAATTTCAAGTCAAGCATAATTTGCAAAAAATGAAAAATTCATCTGAAGCTATGTCAAAGTTTATCTAAAATTAAAGTGTAAAAGGAGTTGAAAGTCAGTCTCTCTGACAGACAAACTTTGGTTTTGAAAATTCGAACTTTGGAATGAAAATGTATAAGTATGATTAGATGTCCCTCTAACAGATGAACTTCAATTTTGAAAATTCAAACTTTGGAATGAAAATGTATAAGTCTGATTAGATGTCCCTCTGACAGATAAACTTTGGTTTTGAAAGTTTAAAATTTGTAATTAAAATGTATAATTCTGATTAAAGGTCTCTCTGACAGACAAACTTTGAATGCTCAAAATTCAACTTTTGTGCCATATTAAGTTGCTCACTGACAGACGAATTTTGGACCCATAAAATTCAAATTTTGAGTGCACTATAGCAGTATGGAACAACTGTTCACACTTATCAGAAGCACTTTAAACTTGAAAATTCGTATATTCTAACTTTGAAAATATTTGTCAATATCAAAATTTGAATTTTACCTTTGAACAGACGAACTTTGGAGTTCAACGTTAAAGTCTTTAACTTATAGTCTCTGCAAAATTCATCTATTAACACCCTAAAATTCGTCTATTGACACCCCAAAATTCAAACTTTGGATATCAGACGCATTAAATACGGTTACTGAATAATTAGTTTTGCAGAGTAACAATTGAGTATCGTTTCTAACGGCTAGATCTTATCTCTAATATATAGTTAAGACATAAATCTATAAATAGAATTTTATTTGAAGTTATGGGTAACAAAATTATATTGTATACACTGAAACTCTGCCAAAATCATTAGACAAAGCCTTTTACTCTTTCACACTTCATTTATTGCACTTCAACTGTCAAACATACTCTATATTAGAGAGTTTCTCTTATTATAAACAGTCTTATCTTCATTCGGAAGAAAGATTTTCTTGTGAGGGGATTTCACAAGGGATTTGGGAAGCACTTAGCTAGAGTGTAGAGTGAGAATCTATAAGCTGTTAGAATAGAGCACAAGGTTGTACTGTGGTATTGCAAGGAGCTCACTGAATTCTTGCAAGATAGTGAAAAATCTCAAGTGGTAGCTTGAGGACTAGATGTAGATCAAGAGGAAGAGACCGAGCTAGGATAAATCTTTGTGTCTTTCTTTCCTCTAGCTTACTTACTGCTTTATTACATTCTGTACTCTATTTTTCTGCAACTTTTGCTTTCATTGCTCTTTTATAATTTTGCAGAAAATTTTCAAACTTCCTAATTCACCCCCCTCTTGGGAAACCAGTAGACCTAACAAGTGGTATCAGAGCTCGGACTCCCAAGTAAAGGATCTAACAATCTAGGAGAATCAATGGCTGACTTTGGAGAAATTATTGTTCCCGAAGTCAACAATACAAATAGACCTCCTAGCTTCAGTGGAGAGCATTATGGATACTGGAAGATGAGAATGAAAATCTACCTCTAGTCCGTTGACTTAGACATCTGGTCAGTCATTCAAAAGAGGGATTTTGTCCCAATGAAGCTGTAGGATGATAGCAATTATAAAGAAAAGCTAGAAGAGGAATGGAATGAAGAAGATAAGAGAAGAGTTCTGCCCAACTACAAAGTCAAACATTGCTTGGTCAGTGCACTCAGTCAGGATAAACTCTACAGGGTATTTCAATGTACCACAGCTAAAGGAATGCGGGACACTCTAGAAATTACCCATGAAGGAACTACTAGAGTAAGGGAGAACAAGCTAAACTCCTATATTGGTGAATATGAAAGCTTTAGAATGATGGAAGGTGAAAGTATCAAAAAACTGCAAAAGAGATTCACCCTCATTGTGAATCAACTGAAGAGTCTTGGCAAGGAATATACACAACCAGAGAAAGTCAAAAAAAATTTTAGAGCTCTTCCTCTGGAATGGCAACCAAAAGTAATAGTTATAGAAGAAGCTAGAGGAGAGTCAATAGCTTCTATCATAGCTCTCTTTGGTAATCTTGAAGAGTATAAGGGTAAGATGAAAGCCCTCAAGGAAGTTAATCAAGATAAGAAGAAAAAAGGGCTTACGTTGAAAGCTGTAGAAGAAAAAGAAGAAGAATCTGATGTTGAAGAAGAACTGGATGAAGAGACTCTGGCCATATTAGTTGGAAAATTTGGAAGGTCTATAATAAAAAGAGAAATAAAATATTCTTTAAGAAAGAAGCAGTTGTAGACAACAAGAAAGAAGGCAAAGAGCCTACTATCTACTATAAATGCAAGAAGCAAGGGCACATCAAATGGGATTATCCACAATTCCTGAAGAAGCAAGAAAAAGAAAAGAAAGCTATTGATAAAGGCAAAAGGAAAAAGGCATACATCTCATCAATCTGGGGTAACAACTCAAATGAAGAAAATAAAGATGATGAAGACATTGCCAATATCTGCTTGATGGCACTTGCATATGAAGAAACTCCAAACTCATCTAATAGTGATCATGAAGATGAGGTAAATGAATCTGAACCTTCTTATTCTGAATTGCTTGATGCATTTCATGATTTGCATGATGAGTTCATTAAAAGTACAAAAGAATTAAAACTGGCTAAGAAGAAGATTATCAAGTTAGAATTTGATTGCAAAATATTTGATACTGTATCTCTACATAGAACTGAATCTGTTTGTTATGCATTATGCACTGAACTGAAGAAAAACAATGAATATCTTTTGAAAAGCATGGCTAAACTTACTAAGGGTAAAGATATGTTATTTACTTTATTAGGAAGTCAGAGAATTGCACAAGAACAAACTGGACTTGGTTATGATGCTTGTGTAGTCAAAGAAAAGAATGAAAAGAAGAATCAAAATTTATATATGAGACATTTTGTGCGTGCTGATGGACATAAGAAGAAAAGTTACAACTCAAAATCCATTGAATCTTATGTTCAACCAAAATATGTAAAACAAAAATATTATCTGCATTGCTTTCTTCCTGCATCACAATCTAGCAGTCCCTTTATCACCTGCCACTTCTGTAATAAGAAGGAACACGTTTCTAGTTCATGTTTGTTAAAGAAAAATAGACTTGACAAGAAGGTAGAATGGGTTTCCAAAAGTACATCTATATCTAAAGAAAATGCCAATGATAAAAAAGGACCCAAGCAGATTTGGGTACCTAAAAAGAAAAACTGAACTTTATTTTGTAGGTTTGTCTTAAAGCTAGTAAAAGCAACAAAAGGTATATAGACAGTGCTTGTTCAAGACATATGACTGGTGATTAGGAGAAGTTCATCACTTTTAGAGACAAGAAAGGAGGAAAGGTGACCTTTGAAGGTGACCAATATGGTAGAATAGTTGGCATTGGTATTGTGGGTAAGAATCCTGAAACATCTATAAAAGAGGTACTATTTGTAGTTAGCCTCAACCACAACTTACTAAGTGTGAGTCAGACATGTGACAAAGGGAACTAGGTACTATTTGACTCAAAATTCTGCTTGGTCATCTGGAAAAGTGATCACAAAGTAATTCTCAAAACATAGAGGGATGGTAACTACTATACTATTGATCTTGATGAACTTTCCACTTTAGACTCTGTATGTTTAATTAGTAAAGATAATGACAGTTGGTTGTGGCATAGAAGACTAGCACATGTTAATATGAACCAACTAACAAAATATATTAAGAATGATTTAGTCACTGGTTTACCAAAGATCTCTTTTGAAAAGGATAAAGAATGTGATGCATGCCTCAAAGGGAAACAAACTAAATCATCATTCAAAACTAAAAATGTAATCACCACATCAAGACCACTGCAATTATTACATATGGATTTGATAGGTCCATCTAGAGTAAAAAGCATTGGTAGAAACTTGTATGTGCTTGTGATTGTAGATGATTACTTTAGATTTACCTGGACTTTGTTCCTTTCTTTAAAGAATGAAACATTTGATGCATTTGTAACCTTAGCTAAGAAAGTACAAAATTAGGAAGGTATTTCCATTGTGTCTTTCAGGTTTGATTATGGAGGAGAATTCAAAAACTCAAGCTTTCTGGAGTACTGTGAGAAACATGGAATTAATCATAATTTTTCAGCACCAAGGACTCCTCAGCAAAATTGAGTGGTGGAGAGGAAGAATAGAACAATTAGAGAAATAGCTAGAGTAATGCTGAATGAAAAAGAACTTCCTCAAGTTTTTTAGGCTAATGCAGTAAACACAGCAAGCTACATCATTAATAGAGCCTACATCAGACCAATTCTGGAGAAGACACCTTATGAGCTATACAAAGAAAGGAAGCCAAACCTCTCACACTTGCATGTGTTTGGATGCAAATGCTTCATCCACAATAATGGAAAAGAGAATCTGGGTAAGTTTGATACAAAATCAGACAAAGGTATATTCCTTCGCTACTCTAGTAGAAGTAAAACATATATGATCTTCAATAAAAAGACTAGAACTATAGAAGAATCTATGTATATTATCTTTTTTGAATATGAAACTATTTCCAAGCATGTCATTGATGAAGATAATCTCATTTCTAGCTTTAAGAACTTGAATTTATCTAGAGAAGATAAAATTGAAACTCCAAAAATATTTGAATATACTAATGTAGAGAAAGATATTTAGAAGAAAGATATTGAATATGAAAATAATGAAGAAAATTTTCAACTCCCTAAAACTTGGAGATATCAAAGGAGTCATCCAGTTGATCAAGTGATTGAGGGTGTTCAAGAGAATATTAAAATCAAAAGACAACTTAGGGATCAAATAAACAATTGTGCATTTATTTCTCAAATTGAACCTAAGTGTGCTGAAGAAGTCTTAACTAATGAATATTGGATACTAGCTATGCAAGATGAACTTAGTTTGAAATAAATCAAGTTTGGGATTTAGTGCCTAGACCCAAAGATTACCCAATTATTGGAACTAAATGGGTATTTAAAAATAAACTTGATGAATCAGGAACAATTATTAGAAACAAAGCTAGATTAGTGACCAAAGGATATAATTAGGAAGAAGGTATAGATTATGAGAAAACTTTTGCACTAGTTGTAAGATTATAAGCAATAAGAATTCTCTTAGCCTATGCATGCATGAAAGATATAATGCTATATCAAATGGATGTAAAGAGTGCTTTTCTGAATGGATATATCATGGAAGAAGTTTATGTTGATTAACCTCTAGGTTTTGAGGACTCAATAAAGCCAAACCATGTTTATAAACTGACAAAAGCTCTTTATGGCCTAAAACAAGCTCCTAGGGCATGGTATGAAAGGCCAAGTAATTTTTTGATTGAAAAAGGATTTAATAGAGGAAAAGTAAATACAACACTGTTTACTAAGAAAGAGGATAATAACTTACTTATTGTTCAAATCTGTGTTGATAATATTATATTTGGTGCTATTAATGAATCTCTTTGCAAGAATTTCTTTAAGCTACTGCAGATTGAATTTGAAATGTCAATGATGGATGAGCTCAACTTTTTCCTTGGACTGCAAATTAAATAATGTGATGATGACATTTTCATCAATCAATCAAAATATCTGAAGGAGTTGTTGAAAAAGTTTGGAATGGAAAACGCCAAATCAATGGGGACTCCTATGGCTACTGCAACAAAACTTGATATGGATGAGAGAGGAAAGCCCTTTGACACAACTCAGTATAGGAGAATGATTAGATTCTTGTTATACCAAACAGCTAGTAGACCTGACATTATGTTCACTGCTTGTATGTATGCTAGGTTCCAATCATGTCCCAAAGAGTCTCATGCAATAGCTGTGAAAAGAATTTTCAGATACTTAATTGGAACATTAGATATGGGACTTTGGTATGCAAACGGCAATGGAGAAGAGCTCACGGGATACATGGATGCTGACTTTGCTGGATCCAAAACTGATAGAAAAAGTACAAGTAGAACGTGTCAGTTTCTTGGAGGATCCCTGGTTTCATGGTTTAGCAAGAAGTAGAACAGTATGGCTTTCTTCATAGTAGAAGTTGTATATATTGTAGTAGGCAATTGTTGTGCTCAAGTCCTTTGGATAAAGTAGCAACTTGAAGATCTTGAGATTGAGATAAAGGAGATACCAATAAAATGTGAAAATTAAAGTGCTATCAACATCACAAAGATTCTAGTCATGCATTCAAGGATAAAGCACATTGAAGTAAGTCATCACTTCATAAAAGATCATTTTTTGAAAGGAGATATCAAATTGGAATACATCCCTATTGAAGATCAGATTGTAGACATTTTGACTAAGCCACTTGCAGAAGATAGACACTGCAAAATCAGAAGAAAATTGGGAATGATAAATCCTAATGAATTGTAAGTAAGCCTCTATCTAAACCTATTTAAAGTTTCTGACATTAAATTAATACTAACTTTAGCATCGGAGTGTGTTTAAAATGTTTTGCAGGTACTCCACATGAGTCTAGATGATAGCAAATTAGTTTACTGGAGTTAATCAGACCTGCACAATCAAAAGATGCTGAAGGAAAGCTGAAAATTCAAATTTTCAGGCCATATCTGTAAGTTCAGAAATATGAAATTTGTATTTTGAAAGTTATTAGATGAATTTCCATGTTGAATTGTGTTTTTGAATGAATTGTTATGCTCAATATTCGAACTTAGATTACTGGAGTTATTAGATTAGTTTGAATTTAAATCTATCTAATAGATTAAATTTAAACTGACTATCTAATATATATTCAGAATCAAATCTAGATTTAATTTATCATATAAATCAAATTTAGATTATTAGTTTAAATTAAAATTTAGAATCCAATCTAAATCAAATTTAGATTATAACATTAGTTTAAATTTAAATATATCATATAGAATTAAATTTAAAACTAATTAATTTGAATTAATTTGAACAATATATATATTTTGAAATATCTATCAAATATATAATATGTCAAACATATATATATATTGAATTTTAATATATATATATCAAATATATATATGTAATTCTATCACCCTAAATTGAACATTAAATTCATTGAATCTAGACACATTTTAGATTCAATGAATCTGGACATTCTAACTCAAGTTGGTCTGTTTTTGTGTATGACCCTGTTGGCCCATATGATGTTAGCAGTGGGCTAATAATACTATTGGACCCATAAGTCACAAGTGGCCTCTAGCAAGACATTGTGACTACCCAAATCGTATGAGATTGGTGATCCGATGCAACCTATTATATAACCCGATCACATCCCTTTTGTCTCATGATATATAGGTCAAGTATGAGGTATGGAAACGTCATCTTCATTTTACTCGACCATCACTTTCTCGATCTTCGACCAGACTAACAGAACAAATGGAAACTCTTTCATTCGAGCATGGCCATGCATTTTCTCAGTCTCACTCATCAAGGGGCCCAGATATATCTCTCCACTAATTAGAGGGACAAATTCCATATTGACTATTCATCTTCCTCCACATGAGTTCCATTATACCCGATCATAGCCTTTATGATCTCCCGATTAAATGTGACTTTTGACTATGCCAAAGTATAGTGTTCCCTATGTAGGAAGTCATGACGATCTCAGGTTTGAGGGCTTTGTGATATGGTTATATATGAGATATGCTTATGACTTAATCCATGCAGCTATCTGATGATGGATCAATCCAGTGCCTATTCTCTAACAGGAGCTTATGATTTTGATTTGTATCTTCATACATAATTATCAATCAAAATCATATTAGCCTTAATTCATTATTGTTCCCACAAAGATGATTGATTAGGGACATTTAGGATAAAATAATTTATCCAAGTATATTATTATGGAGAAAAACATGCAAATAATATAATAATGTAAGAGAAAACACCTTCTTTTTTCATAATGAAATATGATGTTCATCATACAATAATTGGCCTAGGGCACAATCTCCAACAATTTCTTCATTATTTTCAATTTTCATATCTTTCTCCTAAATATCAGTAGATTCTGATATTTTTGGAGGTTCAGTTTTATATCCCTTAGAAAGGTTCATGTTTTTGAAACTATAAATCAGTTCATCCTCATCTAAGGTAGGTTTAGAAACAGTTTCATTTTCAATGAAAGCAACATGCACAAATTCTTTTATGGTCCTAGACTTTTTGTTAAATACTTTATATGCTTTACTTCTACTGGAATAGCTAAGAAATATATCTTCATCAGATTTAGCATCAAAAGTACCCATGTTCTCTTTTCCATTGTTATGGGTGAAGCATTTGCATCCAAACACGTGCAAATGTAAGAGATTTGGCTTTTTTCCTTTGTAGAGCTCATAAAGTGTCTTCCCCAAGATTAGTCTGATGTAAGCTCTATTGATGATGCAACTTGCTGTGTTTACTACATCAGCCTAGAAGTATTGAGGAATTTCTCATTTAGCATTACTCTTGCCATTTCTCCCAAAGCCTTATTCTTTCTTTCCACCACTCCATTTTGCTGAGGTGTTCTTAGAGCTGAGAAATTGTGATCAATTCCATGTTTTTCATAATACTCCAAGAAGCTTGAATTTTCAAATTTTTCTCCATGATCAGATTTGATAGACACAATAGAAATACCTTTCTCATTTTTCACTTTCTTGGCTAAGGTTACAAATGCATCAAATGTCTCATTTTGGAGGAAAGAAACAAAGTCCAAGTGAATCTAGAATAGTTATCTACAATTACTAGCGAATACAGATTTCCACTAATGCTTTTTACTCTAAATGGCCCTATCAAATCCATATGTAGTAGCTATTTTGGTTTAGATGTAGATATGACATTTTTAGATTTGAAAGAGGATTTTGTTTGTTTTTCTTTAAGACAAGCATCATATTCTATCTTTTTCAAAAGAAATTTTTGGCAAACCAGTAACTAACTCATTTTTTATTAGCTTTTTTAGTTGGTTCATGTTAACATGTGTTAGCTTTTTATGCCATAACCAACTTTCATTGTCTTTACTAATTAATCATATTGAATCTAAAGTAGGAAGTTCATCTAGATCAACATTATAGCAGTTACCATCCGTTTGAGCTCTGAGGATAATTTTGAGATCAACTTTTCGGATGATCAGGCAAAATTTTGAATCAAACAGTACCTAATTTCCTTTATTGCAGGTTTGACTCACACTTAGCAAGTTGTGGTTGAGCAAATCAACAAATAGCACCTCTTATATGGATGTTTCTGAATTATTGCCTACGATGCCAATTGTAACCACCTTACCATATTGGTCATCTCCAAAGGTCACTTTTGCTCCTTTTTTGTCTCTGAGGGTGATAAACTTTTCCTTATCACTAGTCATATGTCTTGAGCATGCACTATCTAGATTCACTTGGACATACCTGCAAAACAAAGTTCAGTCTTTTATTCTTAGGTAACCAAATCCGTTTGGGTCCTTTTGTTAATTGCATTCTTCCTAGGTACATATGTACTTTTGGGAACCTATTTCATTCCTTCCAAGTCCATTTTTCCTTAAGGAGCATGAACTGAAAATGTGTCCCTTCTTATTATAGAAGTGGTAGGTGATAAATGAACTGCTGGATTGTGATATAGGAAGAAAGCAATACAGATAATATTTTTGTTTTACATATCTAGATTGAGTATAAGTTTCAATAGTTTTTGAAGAATGATATTTCTTCTTATATCCATTTGCATGTACAAAATATTTCAAGTATAAATTTTGATTTTTCTTTTTATTCTTTTTCTTGACTGCACAAGGGTCATAGCTAAGACCAGTTGTACCTTGTGCAATTCTCTGAATACCTAGCAATGCATACAACATGTCTTTGCCTTTAGTAAGATTAGCTAGACTTTTACGAAGATATTCATTGTTTTTCTTAAGTTCAATACATGATGTATAGCAGGTAGATTCAATTTTGTGCTGAGATGCAATGTCAGGTATTTTGCATGCTAATTCTAGCTTATAATCTTTTTCTTAGGTAATGTTAGTTCTTTAGCAGTTTTGATGAATTCATCATGCAAATCATGAAATGCATTAAGTAGTTCAGAGTAAGAAGTGTTAAAATCATTTACCTCATCTTCATGCTCACTGTCAGATGGATTCTAAACTTATTCTGTCATACATGCCATCAGGCATATATTGGCAATCTCTTTCTCTTCTTCATCTTCTTCATCTGAGCTGTTACCCCAGATTGAAGAGATGTATAGCTTTTTCTTTTTGTTTTTCTTATTAGCTTTCTTTTCTTTTTCTTGCTTTTTCAAGAATTGTAAGCATTCCCATTTGATGTCCTCTTACTTCTTGCACTCATAGCAGGTTATGAGCTCTTTGTTTTCTCTTTTATTGCTTGTTCCTACTCCTTTCTTGAAGAGCTTCTTGCTATAAAATCTTCTGAATTTTCTGACCAGCATAGCAAGAGTTTCTTCATCTAGTTCTTCATCATCATCAGAATCCTCTTCTTCTTCTTCTTCAATTTTTAGAGCTAGACTTTTCTTCTTCTTTTCTTGGCCCACATCTTTGAGTACCTTCATCTTACCTTCATATTCTTCAAGGCTGCCGAATAAGGAGGTAATATAGGACATAGATTCTCCTTTTACTTCTTCTATTGCTGTAATCTTAGGCTGCCATTTGAGGGGAAGGGCTCTCAATATTTTTGAAACTTTTTTTGTCTAGCTGTAGTCTTTGCCCAGAGCTTTGAGTTGATTCACAATGAGGGTGAATCTCATTTCTATTTCTTTGACAGTTTCTCCCTCTTTCATTCTGAATCTTTCATATTCTCTAATGAGGGTACTGATTCTGTTATCCTTCACTCTACTAGTTCCCTTATGAGCTACCTCCAAAGTGTCCCATATTTCTTTGGAAGTTGTGCATGAGGACACTCTGAAGTACTCATCCTAGGACAAAGCACTCATTATAACAAATTTAGCTTTGGTATTGAGTAAAACTATTCTTTTATCATCATCATCCTATTTTGCTTGTGGCTTTTCTACCAACTACTCTTGCTTATTTCTCTTCATTGGGACAAAATCTCCCTTTCCTACTATGGACTACATGTCAAGGTCTAAATCCTTTAAAAAAACTTCATCTTCATCTTATAGTATGTATAATTTTGACCAACAAAACCTAAAGGTCTATTCATATTAGCACCCTTTGGAAGTAGATTCTCCCCTAAGCTAGCTATAGCTTCTCCTAGAGTATTAATTCCTTTTGTTGGGAGTCTAAGCTCTGATACCACTTATTAGAATTACTGGCTTCCCAAGAGGGGGTAAATTGAGACGTTTAAAATTTTTTTGCAAAATGTAATATTATAGTGATAGTAGAAGTTTGCAAAAAAATAGAATACAAAGAGAATGTGAGTAAATGCAAGGTAAAGGAAGAAAGGACACAAATTTATCCTGGTTTAGTTTGATTCACTTGACTTACGTCCAGTCTTCAAGCCACTATTTGAGGTTTTCCACTATTTGTAAGAATTCCATGGACTTCTTGCAATGCCACAGTACAAGTTTATGCTCTGTTCTAAGAGCTCTCAAATTATATACTTTGCACTCTGACAAAGTATTTCCACTTCCCTTTGTGACTCCCTTCACAGAGAATCTGCCTTCCAGATGAAGAAAAGGTTTCTATATAGAATATGAACTCTCTAGATGAGAGTAGATATGAAAGTTGAGGTACAATAAATGAAGTGTGAGAGTAAAAAAGCTTTGACTAATGAATTCACCAGAGTTTTAGTGTATTCAGCATTAAAATCCTTCCTCATAACTTCAAATGAAGTTTTATTTATAGATTTATTATTTAACTAGCCGTTAGAGATGTTTATCAATGGTTTACTCTGTAAAACTAGCTATTCACCAATCACATTTAATGTGTCTGACACAGCAAAAATTTGAATTTTGGGTGTCAACAGACCAATTTCACAGAAACCATAAGCAAAGGACTTCAACATTGAACTTTGAATTTTGAGTTTGTCAAATTTATCCCATGTTAGAACATACAAAGTTCCATATTAAAAGTGCATCTGCTGAGTTTGAATAGTTGTCTTATGTTTTCATGATGCACTCGAAATTCAAATTTCAAAATATGAAATTCTTCTTTCGGAGGGTTCCACAACATGGTCCAAAAGTTTTTCTTTGTGAAATTTGAATTTTACACTTCAAAGTTTGTCTATCAAAAACAAGCTATAACGAGACTCACAAGTTCTCATTTCAAAATTCAAATTTTGAAATCTAAAATTCATCTGTCAGAGGGAGTGATTATGAACTCTTTATGTACTTTAGTAACATTCAAATTTTGACCAAACCACAAACGAATTTTACACATTTTACTAACTATGCTTAACTCAAAATTTGAATTTCAAAACTTGAAATTCGTCTATCAGAGATGATAACTCTGGAACTTCAAATTTCAAGAAGTAAAGTTTGAATTTTGCACAAAATACATAAGAATCAACACCAAAATTCATTTGTTAGTTAGTGTTTTCCAAATCTAACATATGCTAACATAGGATAATTGTGAAAATATATGCTTGAATCCTGTGGTGACATGAAAAACTAAGAATTAAAACCTTTTTCCCAGTGTACGTTGTGAGAAATCTTAACAACTAAATCTTCACACATTTTTCATTGGATTTCTTCACTTTTATGCTGTTACACTCTTTTGGTATTCTCCTTCCAAGCTTTTGTTGTTTGGAATCATTAAAATTTTTGATTCAACATTTAGTTAATTGCATATTAGGCAATTTTGGTTTATACTAGTACATATCTTTTTCCATCCTCATACACTTATAGTCATACTCTCAGACACATACATATATGCACCTACACCTAATCCACAATAGTTTGTCTTTTAGTTAGTATAGCTTTTATAGGTTAAATTTGCATTTAGTTGTATTAGCTCCTATTTTTAGTCTAGCTTTTGCGTGAATATATATACATAAAGTAAAAAAAAATTCACATGCCTAATCCATATATCCTCCATACTCACACATACACTTTACCATATTTTCCACACATTTGCATGCATACTTGTATACTTTTATTTCATTTTAGTTTTCACTTAGGTTGTACCTTGCTTTCTTAATTACTCAAATTGCTCACCCAAGTAAGTTTAATCTAGTTGCTCTAGTGTGAAATGACCCAAGTTTGTGCTTTATACTAGATTATTTCTTAAACTTGGTTCTTAATTGAAATTCCCTACAACAAAGTCTTTAACTCTTCAAATAGCTTGCCACAGTATCTTGTTCTTTTGGACAGTTTGAGAAGATCGGGGACTAACTTTAAATTTTAATATGCTTGAAAACCTTTCATAAAATGTTATATTTTCTAATCATAGCTAATAAGTATCCTTTTACTTAGAAATTGATGGATTTGGTTTTTTTAGAATGATTTATTGGTTTAGTTATGAATTATGAAAATTATGTATAGTGATCATGACAAGTAATCATTGTGCATCCCCACTCATATATTACCACTAGTAATGGAAATGTTACATACAACAAAAAAATATGTTAGGCATGGCACTGTAGCATTGTCACTTGCCATAATGATATTGATGAGCATATTGTATTGGGGTGACAATGTCATTGAATACCACATGACATGTCATACCATTCAATTGCACATGGAACCTAATGCGCAGATGGTGAGGCTTATTGTAATCCTTGTCTCCATATAGTCATCTTTGGGTTGGGAAACTTAGGTGGCTATGGATTTAGGAATACATTTCTCATAAATTGTAACCAATTCAGGTTGCACAAGGGGAGGAGAACTATGGTTCGACCATTAATGCAATGGTCATTGGTCAGGTCATGGTTAGTGGGATGAGAGCTTAGTGATTTTTCTGGAATATGGCTTTCATTGGTTGTTGGAAGGGGATCACTTATTGAATCATCCTTCTAGAAGGCTAGCTCATGATTCTAACTATGATATGGGACTTGACTCCACATGCATATCTCATAACTTCACATATTGTATTATCATAAATATATCTTGACATATGTGATGCTATAGTAATTTCTCCTTTTGGTTACTGAGATTCAATATCTCATACCCCCTTGTGATTAAAATTTTCATATGGGGGTTCTAGTACAAACAAGGAGAAGGTTAAGGAGAATTAGCTCCTCCTTAGCCCATCGAAAATATCAAAACTCTTTCGTGTTTTGGTACTTGATTTAGTCTTATAGACATATGTATTAGTAGGATGCCAAGTATGCTGCTGTAACACCTTACTTTCATTACGTATTTTTCCAAGTAGTATAGCATATTTATTGTCCAATTGGATCATATTAGAGGCTCAAATCATCAAAGGATCCAAAATAATTAAAATAAAACAAATGTGGTACTATTCATTTGGTACCCAAGTTTTTTGGATGAAATTTGAAAAATCATAACTATATCTAGAAAAATCATATTGGTGTGGTTCAAATCTCTAAATGAAGATAGAAACATGCTCTATGAGGAAAAAATATGAAAATTGAATTTAACTAGACCAATTCATACAATTTATTGGTTAAAGGTTCATTGTTCGAATGGTCAATAATTTTGTTCCAGGTTTTCTAGCCTACATTCAAAAATTTATGTCACATTCTATCCTAAGGAAATTTATGATTTCTTTACACCATTAGAAATATCAACATGTCTATCTCACAGCATATTGTTTTTTGTACATTTATTCAGCCTAAACAGAGCACAGCATTAATTTGAATTACTAAGGGTCAAAACATCACTTTTATTGGAATAGGCTCGGGAAAACTTGCATATCTCTCATTGTATAGCTCCAATTGAACTCAAATTAGTGGCATATTAAACTTAAACATAGATATTTTCATAAATGTAAACGACTAAATTTTTGGAGTTATGTATGATTTTATATCACTTTTAAAATAAAGTAATACTTACAATAAAAAATCACAGTTGTTACAACACTGTCCAATTTTGACCCTTAACTTCAAAAATACACTATAAATCGTATACATGCCCAATTTAAATGCCCTTTGACTTGTTGAAAAGTTACTCTGTGTACTCTTTGAGAATATTTAAAACTTATACTAGATGCTTTGTTTGGAGTAAAATACCCCTATTTCTTTCATAACTAGTCATTTTGGACAACTTTTCCTTTGAAGCTTCAAATCTAGTACTTAACACTATATACATGCTTCATATCTATCCAAATCACATTCATAGCATTATAAGAAGCATATAAGAGCATGATTATAGGGATGTAAAACCTCATACAATATTACATAAAATTCTTCAAAATGCATATTCATAGCTTGAACTATTGATTCAAGCATTATTCTCTTCTTCATTCTTTTTGGCTCCTTGATCTTCGTTGCCGTCAATTATGCCTAGTCATTTGGCATACTTGAGGGGATGAGATTGTGACAATCTCAGTAGCAAGTTACATTCCATACAATAATGTCAATCATGTCAAATAAACTCACATTTAATCACATCAACCACATTTAAACAATAAATTGCCACATTTGTTATAAAATTTTCAGCGGCATAATGGCTTAGAAAATAGATATTTCAGGGATTAAAACCCTTCATTTTACAACCAAATCAATCAAAGAAAACATAATCACAATATGGCAACATAATTTCATCATATAAACACAATTATAGAACATAAAGCATAAAAATGTAACTTAACTACCTTGAAGCATTTCTTTGGCTCTTCCTCTTAGATCCAATGCTTCCATGAACTTCCTTAGGCTTCTTCAAGTCCCTAGGCATCAATAAGCAATGGCTCAAGCCACTGATTTCATAGCATGAGACATAGAGTTCATATAAAACCCTACAAATCCTTGAAAATTCACTTTGGCTACCTTAGTTTATATCATGAAGCATATACTTGTTCCTAAGGTTTTTTGGCCATGGGGAATCCATTTTTGGCATCAAAACAATAAAATTCTCACTCCAAGAACCGCTTTTGATTTGGCCAAAATCTGAACCCTAGGTGGAAGAGTAGGTTTTTCACAAACTTACTCTAAAACACACCTAGTTTGCTTCCTCTTGCAAAAACTCATACTTAATTACCATTTTATAGTTCAAAAACAACTTCCCTCTCTTAAATCATGTTTAGGCCAAAATTAGGTAGTGAGAAGAGAAGAGAAAATTGCAAGGGAACCAACCCAACCACTAAGAAAATAAGCTAGAACTCATCAAGATCATAGGTTAGGTGGCTTACCAATTTTCCTTCATTTTCTTCCTATTTTCTTCTATTCTTTCTTCCTCCTTCATGTTACCTTCCTTCCTTTTGCCCTTGGTTGCAGCTTTTCTATCCTTTCTCTTGCCAAAGTGTTGACCAAATGGGCTAGGAAGGCTATTTATAATGGCCATTAATCATACTCACTTTTTACTAATCAAGGTTGCTTTCACTAATTACTTTGATTAATTCTAATCAAAACTTAGCCACCAAGCTTTCATTTTCAGCACATGGCAACTGATATGGCATGATAAGAGGGTCTCATGTCCAAAATACTGCATATTTTTCTCAGTCCAGTAATAGCCTGTGTCGATTACTTTATACCTGGACCAGTAAAGTTACCTTTTAGTATAAAATCACTTTATGAGTATAGAATTAAAATAAACTTGTATCTAGAATTACTTTATGATATTGTCTCTAAAAAGTTCCTTTTGCAGTGTCCAATGGCTTTTCTTTTTACCTTTTTAGCTTTTGCATATCAAAAAGCAATTTTATCAGTAAAAAGTTACTTTTTTAATTTTCGGTACTAATTATTTCTTTATCCTTAAATATTAACCCTTAGTGTTATATATCATTAGACTCATCTTATTGAGAGCTTTGTTTTGACTATAATTTTGCAAATTTATAAAATTATCCCTGACCTAGGGTAAAATTATAATTTTTAAAACTTTCGAGTCATTAGGTACAATTTTTTCCAAAATATTATGACTCTGGCCCTTTTCCACGTGCTACTGCTGCTTTTTTTTTTTCACTTTTCCGAGGGGCAAAATCATCATTTTCTCATTTTTCTTTTTAATTAGATGAATGTCGTCTTCCCAGTTTCATGCAAAACTGTATCTATCCACCTTCACAAATTCCTTATGCATTTTTAGTTATTTAGCTTTTAGGAATATTACAGCTACTATAAAATTATAAACATTATTATTACTCTTGTTCTTGTTGGGATAAATCTACCCCCTTTCCCTATTCCTGCCTACATATGTGGGATATTTTAAGAAGGGAACCTATCTCATGAATTGATGTGACAATCTAATTGTAGTACTTTTATATCTATATTAATTTTAAGAATTGTTACACTTATGGACATGATAATTTTGTGACTATATGCATGTTTCTTGACTTTCGGACAAGGATGTGTTAGTATGTGGATGTACTATGTTGAATGTAAGAAAACTTATGTATTAACCCTTTTTGTAGAGGGAAATTTATATTGGAGCATCCTTTATTGGATATGAAAGCATGATTATATCCCTTGGTACGTTATCTTGTTTCATATATCTTACATCAAATGATTACGGGTTAGAATACTATTCTCGTTTCTGTATGGTGTATGGTTGTAAGATGTGAAGTGTATTTGAGGACTTATATGTTGTGAGTTATTGTTATTGAGGTATGGAAAATTTTTTAGAATATATGTTCTTGATGCTTGTGTCTTAGGGTATATTAGTGAGATCCTTGGAACTTTGGTGTAGAGTATTTTTGCATGGTAGGAATCCTCTAACACGTGTTATGTCTTATATGAGTTGTTGAGGTGGTTACTACAGGTCTTGGCCTTATAGGTCAAAAATTGAGTGTATGTCTTGCAAGAGAGAATTGAGATCTTAGGGGCTCAAGTTTTGATACAAAGGGTAATTTGTAGTTTTTCAACTATTTCTAGCAACTTTTTGGCATTGGAAATCTGTTTGGGGTGGTACCCTACTAGAGGGTTTGGTGTAGGAAGAATTCGGGAAGTAAAGTTGGTATTAGAGGTTAAAAAGTGACTATTTCAATTTTTGAATATCCAAAACTCTCGTATGGTAAAGTTTTGAGGAAAGGTTGGTTTTCGTAGTTAGAGGAATTTTATAGTGACTTATAAGCTATGAAATCATGTGAATGGCAAGTTCATGGCAAAAGCTGTGCACATTATAAGTTTGATTTAAAATTGGAAAATATTTCATGTTTGTTTTTAACTAATAGCATTGCGGTGCAAAATCCAAGTTACAACGCAAAACTTGAACCACGACACAACTTGAGCCATAATGCCACCCTATTTCTTGATATTTTCCCAAGAATTATGAATAGTTATGACGTGAAATTAGTAGGTGACATAAGAATAATGTTTAAAGCCATACATTCACTTTGAAATATGTGAAAATTGCATGTCCAACTGATTGATCCATTGTGTGGTCATTAGATGATACTTTGTGCCATTTTCATTCTTTTTTCAAGTTGTCCATGAATCTTATTCATAAATCTCAATGTTAAGATAGCAATATAATTGATAAAAATATTAGGATGTTACAATTGTGTTACCGGGGAGCTGAGCTTAGAAAATTTTAGTTCTTAACAGATTTCAAGGCTCCAACAGAATGATTCTATCATAAATTAATCAATATTTTATTTCTGATTTCTTTGATTGTTTAACAGGAGGTTGGACCTCTTATGGCTGACTTTTAGATCTCTTTTGCTCATTCTTCTCACTCTAAATAACTTGAGTGCTACAAATTTTAGTCGAGAGCCTTTTACCCTACACATAGAAAGTCTTAATACACTAATTATAGTTTAATGTCTTTTGCACTTCCAACATTGTCTACAATTTATCTAAGCCTTCCATGAATAACAATCAAATTATTCAACATTCAAAAGCAAAAAAACTGGCAATTTGTCTAATATTGGAATATAAATAATTTTTCGAAACATAATAAAATAATAAATACAAAATCTTTATGTAGGAAAACTAAACAAGGAAAGTGTGAACATCGTATTTTATCCAAGTATTTTAATAAAAATTAACAAATAATAAAATATAAAAAAAGAAGAAGAAGATAATAATGACATCATAATACTTTCCTTCTATTTTTAATTTAGTAATTGGCATGCAAATTTTCTAAAGTTGAAAAATTAAAAAGATGATCACCCAAATCCAATCCCTTTCTTTCAAAATTTCCAAATTATATAAAAAAAATCATTTTTTTAAGAAATCCTCTATTATGAGCAAATTAGTTAAATAAAAAAGATTTTTGACCTAAAAAAAATTGTGTGAACAAAACAAAAACTATCTCTTTTGATGGTTCAATTGATTAAATCTCCTTTTTAAATTGCTTTAGTGAATGTTATAAAAAAATAGATTTGTTATAAAAAAATTGCTTTAGTGAAAAAAAAGGAAAAACAAAAATATTTTCAAATGCTTCAACATTAAAATGAAGAAATGTATATCTCTTCAAATTTTTCAATTTAGCGGTCTCCTTTTCAATTTGGAAAAAAAAATGTCTCTGTTGATATCTCATTTGATTAAATCTCTCTGTTCTTTTTCCTCCTCTCAAATTGTGTCAAAAATGTCTTTAGATTTAGGTGTTGAAAATCTGATGATTTTAGTTCATCCCTTTTAAAATAAAAAAGGAAAAGGCAAAAAGTAATAATATAAATAATAATTGATAAAATAAAAAGGGGACAAACGTTTAAGGGATTAGCATATGACCTTGCCGATCCTTAGGTCTAAACCTTTCCTTTCCTCTTTCACAATAAGTTGCAGAGAGATAAGGAGGAATAGGGTTCAGCCACAATGCCAATACAGAGCAAATTGGATGCAACTAATAAGTGGCCACCTCTCCAAGCCACTCTCCCATCGCTGTCTAGTGAATTAGAGCGAGGAAGGCATCTATCTCAATGGGCAGCACATCTCTCTAATCATTTTCTTTGCATCGGTAACAGAAGACGCGTTGTGGTAGGAGAAAGGAAAAGTGTCATAGGAAGTCAGATACATGAAAATGGAGAAATGGTTAAGGGATTCACAAGCCAAGGTTACAATTTGTAACACCAAAATGGAAGATGCATTTTGACTCACCAACGGACTAAACAACTCAAGGTATGCGATTCTAGTCTATAAATAGGAGTCTTTGAAGAAGGGAAAGGGGGCATTGAAAGAAAATCAAGAAGCAAGAGAGAAAAAAAGAAGAGAGGGGCAATTAGAGAGAATTGCTTAAGAGAGACAAAGAGGGAGTGGAGTAAAATAAAGGAAAGAGAGGTAGGAGTGATCTTGGCTTGGGGGTCATACTGGAAGAAGGGGCCTTCAAAAATGAAGCTAGCAAAACAAGAAAACTTGATGGACATCTTATTTTCATCCTCCTTTGTTGAAAGACGTCCTCTTCTATAGGTTTGAAATCATTCTACTAAGTTGTTTCTGATTTTGGTGTTTTAGATTTTTAAAGAAGATTTAATGCTTGGTAGATTCTGAAAGACTTTTTAATACTTTGTATCACAAAAATATGGTTTGTTTAGCCACACACACTTGCTTCAGCCTGAAACCTTGTTTTGACTCCAAAATAAAGCTATAAAGCTCTTTAATGTTTACTTTGTTCATGGACATGATATATTCTAGCAATGGTTTGGGTTACTACTGTGTGTTGTTTGGGCGTGATAGGACAATTCATCTCTACTTGCTTTACCTATGCTTGGTACTCCATAAGGTCTTCCAAGTGTTTGTTCCATAGTTTATATCATTTTATTGATTAAAAACTCTGTTGATGATTTTGTTTTGAGTGATATTTTAGATCTTGAATCTTTGAGGTCATTGTGTATAGTCTTGCTATATGATGTCTTTACATTTGGTTAATGGTGGCTGGTGGTTTTGGTAGATGAGCATTAAGTCGTTTGGCACCATTTATGTTAGGGAACATTTAGGCATCTTTTGTGTGCATTGATTAATTATTCGAATCTAAAGAAAAAAGGGGTTACTTAAATGAGATAAAGGTGTTGTTATATATATATATATACATATATATATAATGGTGTATAGCATTGAGTTTGTGCAAAAAGAAGGCATATTGGGATGTTGACATTTTTCTTTTCTTGAAGACTTTGGGTGAGAGTCGAACATGTGTATTATTCTTCTCTTCATCTAGCTAGTCACTCATAAGATATTATGACCCCACGTTAGTATGTGTTCTTCCTTATATATGCCATGTTCCATGTATGCTTTTGCACATGCATGTATAATACCCCAGCTCATGCACAACCATCTACAACCTCGTATGTATGTGTGTGTATGTGTATATGTATATGTATTCAGAGTTTGTCGTGAAGGTTTTTTAACTTTTGTAGGTGCCTCGGGTAATTGCATACCATGCAAGTCTACGGGGTTCCACAAGTTTATTAATTAATCCACACTTATAATGGTGGACTCGAACGGCCCATCTAAAATCTCATTTAGTTTTTTTTTTTAAAAAAAAATTGTTAAAGGCATACTATGAAGGTTCTTGAACTTTCACAAATAATTTGATTAACCACATTGCCGCATGGCATGGTGGGTACACATAAGCATATCGGTCAAGCTTAATGATTTAAGTTCACAACAATCATTTATAAAGTGGTTTTAAAAATAAAAATAAAAATATTTCAAAATGTTTTAAACAAATATAATAATATTTTCTAATTCTTTGCTTTAAAAAAAATAATAATAAAATAAAAAAATTATATTGTGAAAAATAAGTGGCTAAATAAACACATCCCAAAGGTTCTTGAACTTCTACAGCTATTTTGATTAACTACTTTGTCACATGAGATGATAAGTCCACGTAGGTGTATCAGTTAGACTGAGAGACTTAAGTTTATTAATATAAATAACAATTATTTATGAAAAGTTTTTTTTTTGGTTTTTTTAAACAAAATTTTTTTTTAAATAAATATAATAATATTTTATAAAACATTTTTTTAAAAATATATATATTAAAACCTTTACACCGTGATTGGCTACTACCATATTGTAGATTTGGGTAATCACATTATTCAAGCTTGTATGTGTTCAAGTATGGATCATATTTTTGGCCACGCTGATTCATTGGCTTAGGAGGATAAATGGCATTGCAAGGCTCAACTCTCTCATTCATGAATGGGCATGCATCAGTAGTGTGAGTGGCTAGTGAACAAATAGAGCAAATAGGGCCAATCATAGCTGAAGAAGTAGGCTGTGGGATAAAAGAGCTAGAAGACTCCATAGAATTGGCCACATTAGCTGAAGTCTGAAGTTGAAGCATAGTCATCTTCTCCATATAGAATTGTAACCTATCAATCTTGCTCTCAAGTCGAGAATCAGAAACTGAAGAACTTAACCCAACTTCATTCACTCGGGCTTGTTGTCTTGAAACAAATTGCTAGGCAATTTGCTCTTCTTCTCAACCAAATTCCAAGCATCATCAACTGACAACTCAACCAGACTACCTCCAGTAGCTGAGTCAAGTAAATATCTCTCTAAAGGTAGAAGATCATCATAGAAGTATTGGACCAAAAGAGTATCCTAGATCTGATGGTGGGAGCAGCTAGATTGCAAATCTTTGTAGCATTCATAATATTCATACAACGATTCCCTAGAAATCTACCGAATGCCATAAATGTCTTTTCTGATGGATGAGGCATGAGCTACAAAAAAGTACTTTTATAGAAAATCTTTTTACTCTAATCCCATGAAGTGATGAATCCAAGAGGTAAGCGAAATAGCCATTTCTTAGCATATCCTTCTAGAGAGAATGGGAATGCAATCATCTTAATTTGCTCCTCAGAAATATTTTGGGACTTCATAGCAGTACAAATCATGTGGAAATTCTTCAAATGAGTGTATGGATCTTCACCTGCCAAACCATTAAATTTAGGAAGTAAGTGTGTAAACCCAAGCTTCAACTGAAGACCAGTATTAATGTCAGGATAATTAATCTACCAATTTTAAAAATGTAATTTATGTGACAATAACTCCTTAATGGTCGTAGTATGAAGATCATCATTATTTTGATGATTTTCCATTTTAGTACCAAAATTAGAACAATTAGCAGATGAGTCAACAAAACAAGAAGCAGGAGAAAAAGTAGAACTACTAGCTAAAAGATTACTAACTCTGATTCTTAGTCGCCTATGAAATGTTCTCTCAATTCCAAGATCAACCTCAAATAATTTTTCAAAACAGGAACAGGTTATGCAACATCAAAATTAGAGTAGAAAATATGCAAAAAACAACTAAATCTAAAATATAGAAAAATGGAAAAGTCAACAGTCAAAGTCAACGAAGTGGAAAAACTACAAAGATTAAACTAAATAAATTAAAATTAATTATTTAAAGCTCTATTCACAAAACAAAAATTCTTACTGCTAATTCTAACACTAATAAGCATAATCAAACAAAGAAAACACAAAAAGGATGCATGGATAAGTGGGAAATAATAAAAACATAAAACCTGGAAAAAATAGAAAAATGCTTGAAAAAATTCGCAAAAATACTGGAAAAAGTAGCCAAAATGGTAGAATTTTGCCAAAATAGCTTGAATTTCAAATCTCAAATGATATTAACAATGATTAAGGAAGCCAACAACTAAGAAATTAACAACTGCAGAACAAGTTAAGGCAACCAATCCAAAATTCAAGCTACTATGCCAAGTAAAAAATGTAATATCCTAAAATTTTACTGGATATCAAGTAATGAAAGACTAAGAAATAAACGATAACATGAAATATACAAGAAATTCATGAAAACGGATAAACACCGTTTTGCATGAAATTGGGCAAAGATATCATTTTTCTCGGTTAGATAGAAAAATGAGAAAATTATATTTTCCCCTAAAGAATTATAAAAATAACATCCACGTCCCAAAATATATAAAAATCACCTAGAAATGTCTTTGGGAAAAATTACACCTAATGACTCAAAAGTTTTAAAAATTATAATTTAACTCTAAGTCAAGAGTAATTTTGTAAATATGCAAAATTACTATCAGAATGAAGCCTTCAATGAGGGAAGTCTAATGCTATATGGTACTGAGGATTAATGATTAAGGATAAAGAGATAAGTAATGTCGAGTGTCCAAAAGTAACTTTAAACTGATAAAGTAGATTGTGAGCCCTACGGACAATTAAAAGGTAATCGAGATAGAATATGGGCCTCACATAGATACCATTTGGGACAGAATAATTAATAAAATATAAAAATAAATTTAGAATAATCTTGTAGTCTAAAAATGCTAAATTACTATAAAAAACAGTTTTATTGGTATAGTTAAAATTTACCCAATTCAGGATATATCTAGATAAAAAAAAATTGAGCATTTTTAGGACCCTCAGACCTCTCATTGGTGTCTGAAATTGGGTAGCTTGGGCAGCCAATTTTTGCCCCAAAACTTCCCCAAGAAGTTATTGGTTTTTGGCACTAAAAGTAACTATAACTAGGTTAAGTGTTTAACTACGATTAACTACATCATTAAGCCACTTAATCACTCATTTCCTCACCATTTTGCACGAGCATTTCCAGCAGAAAAATAGGGGGGGGAAACACAAGAAAGAAAGAGAGAGAGAAGAAGAGAAAATTCAAGGAGAAATCAAAGGCTCATGTTGGTAAGTTACTATCTACCACCATAAGCTTGTAGTTTATGGTGTTTGAAGCATGGTTCATGGAGTAGATTTTCTTCTTCACTCTCTTAGGGTTTCATCCAAACTAAGATTTAGCAAGAAAATGAGTTTTCCAACCAAAAAACATAGGGGAAAAACTAGAATGTTCACTTAAAGTATGATTATGTAGGTAGTTTGAAGTATTAAGAAGCATAGCAATTTTTCTTAAATTTCTATGATTTTTGGCCAGTTACTATTTATATTTAGAGTTGAAATTTCATGTTTTTGACCCCCAAAATTGATTCCTTGGTTCCAAATTAGTCAAATACAAGTGATGGTTTCAAGAAAAACTCAAAGTAAAGCTAAGTGAGAATTTTAGGTTTAATGTACAATGTATAATGTACCTCTTGAAACCAGTGGTTAAAATGTTTGAATGACAATATGGCTAGGTTCAAGGAAGTGTTAGTAGGCCTAAAAAGTGGTGTACCAAGTGTGGGAACCTTTGAAACACTCAAAGATAGTTAATTTTCCTTACTTGCAATGTATTGTCATACTTACTCTCAATATAATTGATTCTTTATCATATGAGTATAATTTTATTTTGTGATGGTTTAATGTTATTAGTTGAGTTGATTGAGGGGTATTGAGACCCCGGGACATCCATTTTTCTAAACAAAACTCTGTCAAAAATTTTGTGAAATTGTATGACTTTAATATGCTAATGTGATGAAATATGTTTTTCTTGATGTCTTCATGCTCAATGTGATAATATAATGGCATGTTTGGGTATTAGCTATTGAGATTCAAAGAATATCACCCTGCCACATATTAACCATGATTAGGGAGCAATTATGGCAAGACCACCAAGGAAGAGAAAGGAAAGGAGAGAGAGCTTGGTGTTTGAGTTGATATGGCTTGCAATGGCCATGAACTTTGATCTTTTATGTAAATTTGTAAATATGATGTTAAATCTATTTCTCCAAGATTTTATGTTCATTTAAGTCTTGATGAATGTATGGAATGATATGAGGATGGATTATGGCCATGCAAATATTTTACAACTTTTGTTTGGTAAAGTATTAGGATGTAAAGGGCCATTCTGACCACTACAGAGTGAACCCACTACTGTTTAGACTTTTTGTAAGATAAAGTATGAATGTTATATATGGTTGAAAAGTAAGTAGAAAGATATTTTAAATGGTCTAAAGAGAACTCAATTTAGATGTGTGTATGAATTATAGTGAATTTTCAAAGGTAGCCCAAAAAACTGGATTTTCTGAAATTGACAATATGAACAATGAAATTTCACAAAATTTATCATACTAATTGGTCAAGTAATTTCTCTGTTTTACATTTTTTCTATGTATAAAATCTTCTAAGATATCTTTAGAGACTTGAATCATTTGCATACAATGTTTATTATATTAGTTATGATTTTCCGAAGTTTGATCAGTAAAAGGGTTTTGGTTAAAATGAATAGTATCCAAAATTTGGAAAATTTTATATAACATTTTATGTGATTCAAACTTCTAATTAAGTATAATTGGACTCTAATGAAGTATAATACATGAGAAAATAGTCTGAAATCAAGGTGTTATAGAAAATCCAACCAATCAACCAAATTTTCCAACAAAATGAAATGCAAAACTACTCTTAACTATTTAATTACCAAGCCAAGACAAGATAAAACTAGTTGCTCCTTGGTAACGGTGCCAAAAATTGAAAGATCTTGCCATAAGGAATTCCAATTTAAAACTAAGTTTAAAGAAATAATGTAATATAGGGCACAAACCTAGGTCATTTCTGTGACATCCGGGCGCTGATGAGGGCGGGGAGTGATCGCTGATACAAGAAAAGGGGTGTGAGATAAAAGTGATGAGGCACAGACAAGGAGCGGCTTCTGGCAGGCTTCTAAGTGGGAGGAGCATATGAATGAATCGAATGTATACCGGAAAGAGAAGAATCCAAAGACTGCATAGGTATGAGACTATACGATTAAGGATAGTTTAAAAGAATTGATAGGTACTACTTATACCAACAAGGTGCACCTACCTTTTTGGTAGTCTATTCCTTAAAAACTCTTCAATTAAGCGCGCTTAACTTGGAGCAATTCTGGGATGGGTGACCTCCTAGGAAGGAGGTGTGTGTGAGTGAGGATAAAGTACACCGAAAGGGTTTGTGTTGGTTTGTGGGGACAATTGTCAATCCCAAAGAAGCAATCAGACGTTACAAGTAGAGCCAATTAAAGTTTGGTCAACTAAGGACATTTTGTAACACCTTGTACTTAAGTTCATTTTCTATGTATAGACTCTAATTATGTCCATTATTGCATGATTAG
The DNA here is from genome assembly GCA_026686845.1 of Adenanthera pavonina. Classification (NCBI taxonomy): domain Eukaryota; kingdom Viridiplantae; phylum Streptophyta; class Magnoliopsida; order Fabales; family Fabaceae; genus Adenanthera; species Adenanthera pavonina. The sequence continues at coordinate 37,633,317 of JAIVEN010000014.1, forward strand.
AGACTTGATTGCATAAAAATATTAAAACAGATTTTTCTTTATTTTAGGTACTGTTCATTATGCATTTTTCATTTTACCTGATAAACTTTGAAAATTTATAACTAATTCTAGAAAAAATATCTCATAGTGATTCAAGTCTCTAAAAATATCTTAAATGATTCTCTTCATGGAAAAAATATGAAATAGAGCATTCTCTAGACCAATTAGTACAGTTTATTTCTCAAACTTTTACTGTATATTTTGTCATCTTCTCTTTCCTAGGATTTTGGCTTTATATTTAAAAATTCATATCTCACACTACCCTGAGCCTATTCATACATTCCTTATGTCATTGGAAAGTCTTGTAAGTCTACTTTCTAGAAATATTTTTTTTTATATTTATTCAACTTGTATAGGGCATGACATTAACTTAAACTAATAGAGGTCAGAGCTCAACTTTAACTGGAATAGTCTTAGGGAAATATGTATAACTCTTGTTATATAGCTCCAATTGCACTAAAACAAGTGGCATATTAAAGCTAAGACATAGACCTTTTCACACATTCAAATCAATGAATTTTTGGAGCTATGTACTATTTTATAATACCTTTTGAAATTTCTAGTATCTAGGTTCAAGGTTTCAGTTTTCCAATCTTACCCTATTTTTGAATCCTAATTTTGAAAATTCATCATGAATTGTACACTTATCCAATTTATGTGTTCTTTAACTCTATGGAAAGCTTATTCCATCTACTTTTATAGTATAGATAACACTTATGCATCATACCTTGTTCATATGAATAGTACCTTTGAATTTCTCAGAGTATTCTAATTGAATATTTCTAATCATAACTCAACAAAGTAAGCTTCACATACATAATACATCATCGTTCATTGTACTAAATTCATACATAACACCAAAACATATCTCAAGGAACATGCTTGCATCAGTGTATATATATATATGTGATTTATCCTTTGCATACAAATTTATACATATTATCAAAATTAACATCAATACTTGCAAGAACATAATTTCCACCAATTTCTTCCTCATCTCTTTAAGCTCCTCTTGAACTCCTTGCATTGTCTTGGCCTAAACATGGTTAGCATTTGGAAGGGATGAGATTCATGGAATCTTAGTAGTTACCACCACTCAAGCAAACATATCATCACATATTGCAAACACATATCATCAAATCATCATTCAAACATTTAAAATCATTCATGCTCAAACATTTTATAGAAAATTGGACAGAGTTTCCCCTTGCATTTTGGACATTCCAGGGTCTCAAAACCCCTCAAAAACTCAGCCAATAACATCAAATCATCACAAATCAACATTGCAAATAATAGGCAATTCATCAAAATCATTGCAAACTACATGACACTACAATGCAAGATTAGGTTGGTGAACTACCTTGTAGCTTTCCAATGCTTTCCAAACTTTGTAAACTCTTCCTTTGGCCTTCCAACACTTCTTAGAATCCTATAGCATCACAAAATGAGGCCATTAGCTACTGATTACATAACTCCCTTCACAAAGTCTCACATTGAAATCTTAAATTTTCAACTTGATTACTACTTGGCTTTTCTTATAAAACATACTTGTTCTTATATAATTTGGACCCAAGAAATCCATTTTTGGGGTCAAAATCATGAAATTCCCTTTCCTTTTCAAACCCTGAATAGGCAGAAAATTCCCAAAAATATAGAAAAATAATTACCTGATTAATTTGCAATCCAATGGTATATCCTTAATCCTTGAAGTCTATACATCACTTTTCATGGATTAATTTCTTCATGGTTCATTTCCTCTCTCTACTCTCTCTCTAGGCAGAAAATTACAGAGGAGAAAGAAGAGAAAATACTTCATAAAACACCATAATACTCAAGTATATACAAGGTAATGACCATAGAAATTTACCTTAGAAGTTTGAGAACCAAACTTTTCTTATTGCTCTTACTTCTTGGCTTCAATTTTTTTTTCATGCTTCTCTCCTCTTCTTGCTGTAGTTTCAGATATGAATGGAGGTGGAAATGAAGGCTAATCACTTAACTCAAGGCTTTAAGGAATGATATCCAATGGCAAGTTTAATCATGATTAATCTTTTTAACTTTGGTTACTTTATAACATAAAAGCTTTTCACATAATTCCATTTGTATCCCATCTGCTCATTCAGACGTGCCTCACCCCATTTTTTCCAAAAATTTCTTTACTAATTTTTATGGAATAAAATATCCTTTACTGATTAAATTTACCCGTACCGATTAAATATTTTTGCCAAAAGTGTCACTAAATTGATACAAGATTACCCAAAAATTAATTTTAGTCCAAAATCACTATCTTGGTCCTAAATATATTTTATCAAAGTCCATTCAGTGTCCTTGAATTGGTACTGCTTTTATCTGCAGTTTAAACTGACTTTTATCACGTAAAATATTAATATTAAACTCTAATTGCCCAATAAATATTATTTTGATCTTAATAAATTTTATACTATATTTCATTGGGCTTAACCCATTGAGAATTTCATTTTGACTATAATTTTTCATATTTACAAAAATACCCTTGATCCGGGGTAATTTATAATTCTTAAAACTTTCAGGTCATTAGCTGTAATTTTCTCAAAACCCCAAGCAAATTTCCTCTTTTATGGACTAAATTGTAAAAATTCTTATTTTGAGGGTCAAAATATATTTTTCTTATTTTTCTATTTAACAATAAAAAATGACTTATTTGTCTTTCTTTATATTTAACGGTATCTTTTCGGTTTTTCCAGTTCTTGTGCATTTTACGATGTCAACTTTTTTATTTTTGGGTCATAAATGCATTATTCACATTTTACTTTTAATTTGGAAAATGATCGTTTTGCCCTTAAGCCGGGTAAAAATGTATTGATCCATTCTTTTGAGTGCTTTCTTATAGTTTTACCCAAAAAATAATTTTTTATTATTTCTTTTTTACTATTCACATTAACTTTCAAATTAGTCTATCTCTCAATTTAGACCACCCAAGTATGTAATACTTATATCATTACACTCAGCTCAGAGTTGGCTTTCATTCAAGTAGTATATTGCATATTTTCCGGGGTAAGTTTTGGAATTAATTTCTGCTAATAACCTTATGGAAAATTAATTCCAATTAAGAACTAAATATAACTTTTTTTTTCTGAAAATTAGATGAGAAATTAATTCTATTTAAAACCCAATTATATATAGCCTTTTCGTCTCACTTCATTTCTCATCTTTTATTTATTTTATAAAATCTCATAAAAATAGGGATATTACACATTTTACTCCTTTTTCCTCATAACCGTATTTTCACCCTATTTTCTTAAGATTTTTCATTGCTTTCTTTTTCAACATTTTCGTCATATTTTCCCTTGATTTTTTATTATTAATTTCATCCAAATCAATCATTAAATTATGGTTAATTTTGATTATATCATTTTCCTAATGTTTTATTTGCTAATGTTACATGGTTTTATATTGTCACATCTTTATTATTTCTTGTAACATTTTTTAATAGGTCATGTGACATGTTTCAAAGGGTTTAATGAAAGGTAAATTGGTCTTTGAATGGAAGGAAATTATGTGGCATTTTTTATTTTCCAAATCATTTTTTATCTCATTTCCACATCATCGTTTCTTTTCCATTGAGTTTGGATTTATTTTCCCTCATTTTTTATTGATTAATTTCATGCCATATTTGCTTGATTAGGGTTTTAATTAATTAATTTACATAAACTATGGCTTTGGTTGCCACATATTATTTTATATGACCTAAGCACTTTAATGTGTAACATTTTTATATGTAGGTCAAGATGTCATAGAAGGACATGTAAGACCTTGTTGGTATTTTAAGAGGGTAAGGATGGAAGATTGAGAGTAATTAAATTCTTTATTTTCACATTTTTTTTCATTTATCTTAAATCCTAGGCTAACTATGTTAAGATCAAGAGCTAGGATTGCACCAAAACACTTTGCTATTACTTCCTTCTCTCTCCTAGCACCCTAAACCCTAGGAAAACACTTCATTTTCATGTTGTATCCCTCTCATGTAGATCTAAAAAGTTCTCTCCTCTCCTCTCATCTCATCTTTATTGTTTTCTCTCAATTCCTCCATGGATTTCACTTAATTTCCACCACCATTTTCTTTCACCTTTCAGCTTTCCACCTTTCCTTCACTTCCCCTCCACTTAGTTCATTATTTTCTCCTATCTTCTCATCATCCCAAGTCATAACCATGGCAATACAAGTGAAGAAGTGAAGAATTTTCATCAACCGGGGAGCAAGAACAAATTGCAACATCTAGGTATCATCAACTCGTGTTCTTCTTCCTTGGGTATGGTTGATGTGTTGCCTTCTTCTCCTTGCTGTTTGGACATGTTTTTCATGGCTTGGGAGTGATCCATGGTAGCAGCCTAGTATGAGATGGAAGGAAGCTTGAGGATTTAATGCATTCTATGCCATAGAGAGGCTATGTGTTCCTTTCTCTTTCTCCTCTTTCTTTACTCAATTTCATTGATTTCTAGGGCTGTTTCAGATCTGTATATTGATGAACTTGATGTAATTTAGGTGGATTTAATTGATGGATTATGTATTATATTGATGTCACCTATGTAGGAGGATGAGAACTTTGTAGAATTGGAATGTTTTTATAGTAATGCAATGTTAAATTCGTTTTGTCCAGCTGCTGTACCTATTGATTGTATTTGATTAAGTTGATCATTTGATTAAATTATGTGCTTAAATGACTTAGTCTTGATGCTAGATAGGTTATTGGGTTGAGGATTAATGTTAATTACATTGTTAGTGGTTGGTTAAATTGGATTGGCATTGCTCTTGTATCAATTAGTTTGCGTAATTAGTATGCCTATAATGTGTTTGTCAAATTGCTTGAGTCAACGGTATTTGATTCCTTGTTAATTTGTCATTCACATTGGTTCATAGGTTGATTTAGGTGTGATAATCATAAATTTTTATTATTTTTATTTCCCTAATTTAAACATTTTTAGTATTGAATTTTAGCTAATTTTGTGTGATTTAGATAATGTTTATGTAATTAGCCTTAATTTGAAATGAATGAGAATTTTGGGATAATTTTTTAAAATTAAGCTTAAATTTTTATTATTTTTACTTTCCAAATTATCTCAAAAATTTAATTCTTCCATTTTATTTTATTTAATAATTCTCAATGTGATTATAGGTCATGTTTGTTTTGATTTTGATTAAGAAAATGATTCAGAATTGACTCATTTACAAGCAAAATTGTTAAAGAGCTTTGGAAATTTCTTTTTAGTATTTTATTTCCATTATTTTTATCATTTTGACTCATAATTTTCCTCCAAATTATGCTTAAACTTTATTCCATTATCAATTTAATTTCCTTGAATTAAAATTTAATCTGCATTTATTTATTAGGTTTAATATAATATAAGTTCTGATAATGACAAATATAGAGTAATAAGTAACAAATGCATCATATGCATCTAACATATACAATATTCCTTAAAGAAATAAAATATGCATTAGTATGTATTTAATTGAGTTTATAATATATATATATCATGCTGTGTACTAATATATCCATTGTGCTCTTATACAGTATAATACAAATTGGATATATAAATTGAACTAACTACTTAGTTTATAAGTATGATATATTAAATGTAGAATTGTCTAAGTAGGAGGAGTGAACATTGGAATAAAGAAATGACAATCAATATCATGTCTCACTCAAGAAAGAAGAAGAGATAGGATGCTCCAAAAATTGAAGATCAGAAGGGAGTATGCCAAGAAGGAAATGATCAAGTGAAAGTAGAGCTCAAGCATTGAAGATCTAGTTACTAAGAATATTTTCTTTTCACTTAAGTCTTGAGGTGGTTTTAATATTTGAAAATTACTTAATCTTGTTACCATATATTTTAAACGAGTTAGATTAAGTAAATCCTATGTTAGCATATATTAGATGTGGAAAACATTGACTGACAGATGAATTTTTCTATTAATTCTTACATATTTTGTGCAAACTTCGAACTTTGTTTGCTGAAATTTGAAGTTCTAGAGTTATCATCTCTGATAGACGAATTTCAAGTTCTGAAATTCGAATTTTGAGTTAAGCATAGTTAACAAAATATGCAAAATTCGTCTAAGGTCTTGTCAAAATTCAAATGATATTAAAGTATATAAATAGTTCAAAGTCAGTCCCTCTGATAGACAAATTTTGGATTTCAAAATTTGAATTTTGAAATGAGAACTTGTCAGTCTTGTTAGAGCATGTCTCTAATAGATAAACTTTGAAATGTAAAATTTGAATTTCAAAGAGTAGAACTTTTGTACTATGTTAAGCTAGCCACTGACAGACGAATTTTGGCTTCTAAAATTTGAAGTTTGAGTGCACTTCAAAAGCATGAAACAACTGTTCATACTCAACAGATACACTTTTGATATGAAAATCTGTATGTTCTAATATGGAATATATTTGACAAATTCAAAATTCAAATTTCACTCTTGAACAGATGAATTTTGGAAGTTCAATGTTGAAGTCCTTAGCTCATGGTCTCTATGAAATTTGTTTGTTGAGACCTAAAATTCGAACTTCAGTGTGGTAGACGCATTAAATATGGTTGGTGAATGACTAGTTTTGCAGAGTAACCATTGGTTAACGTCTATAACGGATAGATCTTGTTTTTAATCTCTAGTTAAGCCACAAATCTATAAATAAAATCTCATTTGAACATATGGGTAACAATTTTAAGATAACTTATGCCAAAATGCTATTTCAATACCTAAAATCTTTCTGTGTCAGCATTCTTTGAAAAACCCAGTTTAATAGAGTGAGTTTTCAATGTATTATCTACTCTTAAAAAGAGTCTCATTTCTATAATCATTCTTTTCTACTATTTTCTAAATAGAATCTTAGTGTGGGGAAACACTAAGAGAATTTACACATCTTGTAAGGGTGTCGGGAGAGTGAATTTACAAGTGCTTATTGAAACTTGTGGGATATACTGAGACTTCACAGGTGCCCAGATCAAACCTGTGAAATACAATGGAAAATCTCAAGTGGTGGTTTGGGAACTGGACATGGGCCAAATGGTTTGAGCTGAAGCAGTATAAATTCTTGTGCTTTGCTCTTTATCTTCTTTCCTTAATTGCTGCACTTAACTCTTTTTGTTTATTCCTGTTTTATTGCAACACTTGATGAAAATAGGTTGTACTTCAAAAAGGCAAAAGTCTTATATCACCCAATTTACCCCCATCTTGGGTGACCAGCTAACCTAACATTATTTAATTAGGAACATAATCTATCTGATGTAACATTTTCTTCTAGGTCATGGTCCATGGAGATTAAAATTTTGAAGGGTATTTTGGTTACTAGAATGAAGAAATTTTATGAAAAATTTATTTTCCCAGCTTATTCATTTTTTCTTATCTTTAATTATCCATTTATATCTATCTTTATTTGAATTAGTTTTCATAGCATTTTCTTGCTCCATTTCCAAGAACCAAACATGCCCCGTACCTTTCTTTCTTTCTTATATGTTGAAACCGTTCAGAGAGATAGAAGCTGCACTCACTTCCCTTCTTCCTTTTCTCTTTCATTCTCTTTGACTTTCCTCCATTTTCATCCTTCATGCACTTGCCCTCCTTTATTCTAGCTCATTTTCTTCCATTTCCATGCCATTTTCTACTAACCCATCACCATTATTCCACATTCCTACCTCCTATTTCACCAACCACTCATCTCTTTCCTAATTTCTTGTTATGGCCAAAGATAACTTCTAGGGTTTCAATGTGTCTTAGCCGTGGGTCATACTTCCATCCATTTTTCATCATCATCAAGTGAAGTAGTCACCATCTTCTCATCCTAATTTGTATGGCCGAAGCTTGTATAAACTCTCTTGGGTTGGTCGTTCAAGACATGGAAGCTTAGGGTGCCTGTGAATCTTTCATGGAGCAAGGCAAGAAATGTAGGACTTGATCTTGGCTAGAGCATAAATGGAGGAATAGGAAGTTTTCTTTAATCATCTTGATTTTTTTGAATTTTATTTCATTTTATCTTAGGTTTTCTAAGTTAAGATTGATGAAAATTTATAAATAGCTTGATGATTGGAGACTAGATTTGAGTCTAGAATGTATTGTATACATTATTATAATTCTTTAATGGTGATTTGAGTTGCATTTATGCTTGTTTAATATCTGGAATTTTGTGTATTTTGCCCTAATTTGGTGTTATCTTGATTAATTCATTGGTTTATAACGCAATCTAGATAATGTTATGTTTAGTGCTGCATAATTAGGGAGTTAATTTTCTAATTTGGTTTACTTAAATAATTTTATTTAATTTTCCAGATTTAATATAAACTCAATTAACATTGGGATTAAGCTTAATTAATTGGATTAGACTAATTCTGAATAATTAATTAAAAACTAGAGGTATCTATGATTAATTAATTATTTAGATTATACTTAAGGTAATTAAGTGTTTAATATAATTAGTTTGCTTAATCAAGAACTTACTCATTCCTGTTTTAACTAAACTCAAGTTAGGATAAGTCCAAATTATTTGTCATGTCATTAAATGATCCACATTTTCCATAATTGAACATTTATTTTCTTTTAATCCTTGTTTAGTGTTTAGTTTGTTTTCACTAATTGTTTATTTTAATTTAGTTTAATTTTGAATTTAAAAACAAGTCCTCCCAAATCTTAGGTGTAGTTGGCATTTACATATTAAATAATTTATATTGCATATCATAAAAGAATATATATATAGTTGCATAGCATTTTATTTATTAATAATTAGTTTGCATTTTTAGTTACATTTGATTAGTAGTTATAAGTTATTTGTAATTAGTTAGTTTAGTTTAGTTTGCACTTCATTTCTTTAAGAACTAGTTTAGATTTGCATTTTAATTGTATTATAATTTAATTAATTGCATTAATTTATTGCATTTTAATTTAGTTAATTTTATCTATTTTTAATTATAATTATTTTTTTGGTCATTTAGATGCTTTTTTTTTTTAACTCAGGAATTGAAACTCTTGCTCTTATATTGAATGTTGCCTCCCTTAGAACACAACCTAGGTTGCCCTTACGCTACAAATCATTTGCACCTAGTATTAAATTGTACAACCCTTGACATTGCTCGTCAATTTTTGATGCCGTTACCTAGGAGGTGACATGTGTGCTTGATTATTTGAGTTGTATTTTTCTAAGTTTTGCATTGTATTTCTGCATGTTTCTTTTTCTTGTTTTCTTGTTTATGTACTTATTTTTGTTGTTTGCTAGTTTTTATTTCTCTTTGTTGATGATGTATAACCCGATCATCTTTTGATATGCTATTTGATTTGGATCCTAAGATTAAGCATACATTTCATCGGCAAAGAAGAATTAGGGCTAGTACTCTTTTAGCTGGTAGTAGTAGTGTAAATCCTGTGTTAGTTTCTTCTTCTTCTAATTCTATTGAGAGTATTGAGTCTGTTGATTTCCATCTGTTAGTCACCTTGTTGATTCTGCTGCTTGTTTAAATAGGGAACAAAATAGAAATAACAATAATGAGCAAGCTAATCAGGATAATAGGACTATTAGACAACTTTCATCACCTAATACACATTTTCAGCAATGGTGCCTTACTTCTCTTGCTTTAGATGCCGAATTTAGAATTCTTGAATTTCATCATTTTCTATGCCTCCTCAGTCCACTTCTATGGCTTTAGTTGGCTTATGCTACTCTATCTACTCTTTGGCCAACCATTCAACTGATAATTGTCTATTTATAAATGACCAGGCAAAAGTTCATGTTGTATATCTGATGAAGCTTACAAATCAGGGAGGACCAAAGTATGATCCCTACAATCTTGGATGAAAGGATCATCTAAATCTTAGATATGGTAGTGATAATCAGTTGCAGCATCAAAGGTTTACTCCGGGTTCATCTTCTTCTTATATGCCTTAGCACCAGTTAAGCAATGAATTCCAATTCATGATGAGTCACAAAAGGATGATGAGATGAAAACAATGATGAAACAATTAATGATGAGTAACATGCTTATTCAAAAGCAACTTCAAGAACAAGATACGAAGTTACAGGAGAAGGATCTCCAGCATGGACAAGGGATGCAAACTCTTCAGAATCAGGTGTTTCAGTTAGTTACTTCTTTGAATAATGTTCAGAGTCAGGGTTCAGGGAAGCTTCCATCGCAGATAGTGCCTAATCCTAATGCAAGAACTCCCTCTAATCCTAATTATGGTGTTAATGTAATAACTTTGAGGAGTGGAAAGAAAGCTACTTTTACTAACCCTTTGATATATGAGAGCCCTGTTTCTAAGGGTAAAGAGGTGCAAGTTAAGAGTTCAACACCTACTTAGTAGATACCTATCTCTATTCCCTCAACTTCTATTGAGTCTCAGCCTTCCTCTTCTTTTACATCATCAAGGGATAAGTTGATTTTAGAAAAAACACAAGCCGTACCTAAGGAGCCTAAAGGAAAAGAGAAAGTAGAAAAGGGAAGTATTTTGCACTATCCTAATTGGGCAACTCTTGGAAAGAAGCAGAAGGAGATGAGTGTCCAACAAGAGATCTTAGAAATGTTCAAGAAGGTTGAAGTCAATTTGCCACTACTGGATTTGATTAAGCAATTTCCAAAGCATGCTAAATTCTTGAACGAGTTTTACACAAACAAGCGAAAGACAAGGAATAGTGAAAAGGTTGATCTCGGTATGAGTGTCTTAGCGCTTTATCAACTTCATATGCTAGAGAAATATAAAGACCTAGGGAGTTTCACTATTCCCCACACGATTGGCAATTTGGACTTCACTTATGCCTTATGTGACCTAGGAGTTGCCAGAAATGTCATGCCAAAATTGGTGTATGCTCGCTTGCAAAGAGCAGAATTGAAGCCTAATGGTTTGGTTGCTTTTCTAGCGAATCATAGATGTGCATATCTAATCGGAGTCCTAGAAGATGTGCTTGTCAAGGTAAAGGACCTAATCTTTCCAGCTGATTTCTATGTTTTAATTATAGAGGATGATAGGTTCCAATCTAGTAGTAATGCTCCTTTGATCTTAGGTAGATCATTTTTGAAAATGACTAGGGCAATTATAGATGTTTATTTCAGTGTGTTTTCCATGGAGTTTGCTAGTAATAAGTTTGATTTGTTTATTGCTATGAAGCATCCATCTGATGATTCTGGTGTTGTGGATGTTAGTATGCTTGATATGCTAGTTGGCATTGCTTCCTTAGATTTTATAAGTAGCATGATTAGTACCCCTTGTGATGTAGCTAAACTTGATGATTATGTTTCTTGTGATTACATTGAGACTAGTACTTGTGACATATATGCTGATGTTGATAGATCTAAGCTAGATATATTTAATGATTTTGTTGATTCATTAATGCATTATGATAATCATACTGATGATGATGTTTTGAGCACTTCTATTGACACTAATGATGTAGCATCTATGAAATCTTCTGAGTCTAGTTCATTTTCCAAGTTGCTTGATGTGGTAGATGCTATGGAAAAGGTTTATTTGACATCCTCACCTAATTCTAATTTGATGATGAGTCTAGAGCATGTTGCTAGTGCTGGTGGTAAAGGATGTTCTTAAGTGATTGATGATGTTGATGCTGATATGCATGTTAGTTCTGTTGATAGTCCTAGGGTTACTAATGTAGTTCATGCTGATGTTTCTGATAGGATTGGTATCCATGATGATATTATGCATGCAGTTAGTGATGACATTAATGTTGATCATGTTTCTTTGTCTGCATGTGATAGTGTTCAATCTAGTGATTCTACTATTGTATCTAGATGTTCTAGTGATGGTACTACTTCTGGATTGATTGACTCTATTGTTACTGGATGAGATACTACTGTTGGTAATTTCCTTATACAGGTACATGGTTTGGAAGACATTGTTCTCCAACCACTTGGTCCCTCGGTTGAGCTGCCCACTACACTTGAGCTCAAACTGCTTCTAGAAGACCTCAAGTATGTGTACTTAGAGAAAGGGAATAAGCTACCAGTGATAGTTGCAAGTAATATTGCTCTAGATCAAGAAAGTCGATTATTGGATGTTCTTAAGAAGATAAAGAAAGCAATTAGCTGGATATTGCCTGAGATGCCCAGCATTAGCCTAGACGTATTTATGGATAGAATTCTACTTGAGGATGGAGCCAACCCACTTAGATAGCCTTAGAGATGGCTTAATCCATTGATTCTGGATGTTGTCAAGAAAGAAGTGACAAAGCTACTATCAGCAGGTATAATCTATCCCATATCTGATAGTTATTGGGTGAGTCCTATGCAAGTAGTACCTAAGAAAACTAGATTAACTATGATTAGGAATGAGGATGGTGAGTTAGTGTTGACTAGGGTGCAAGACTATTAGAGAGTTTGTATAGATTATAGGCAGCTTAACTCAATTACTAAGAAAGATCATTTCCCTCCTCCTTTCATAGATCAGATGCTTGAAAGATTTATTAGGTTGGCTGGTCACCCAAGAGGGGGGTGAATTGGGTGATGCAAGATTTTCATTCTCTTTGGATCACAACTCAATTTCACTAAGACTGCAGCAAAATAGGGATAAATAGAGAGAGTTGTGTGCAGCAACTGAATAAAGAAGATAAAGAACAATATACAATAATTTATACTAGTTCAGCCCAACCACTTGGCTTACATCCAGTCCCCAAGCCACCATTTAGGATTTTCTACTATATCCCATAGGTTTGATCCGGGTACCTGTGAAGCCTCAGTACATCCCACAAGTTTCAGTAGACACTTGTGAAGCCACTCTCCCCACACCCTTACAAGATGTGTAAATCCCTTAGTGTTTCCCTACACTAAGATTCTACCCAGAATATGTAGAAAGAAATGTTTACAGAATGAAAACTCTCTTAAAGAGTAAATAATACATTGAAGGCTCACTCTATTGAGGTGGGTTTTTCAAACAATGCTGAGATAGAAAGATTTTACAGATTGTTGTAGCATTTTCACATTAACTCTCTTAAGATTGTTACCCATAAGTTCAAATGATGTTCTATTTATAGTTTTGTAGTGTAATTAGACGTTAGACACAAGATCTAGCTGTTAGAGACGTTACCCAATGGTTATTTTGCAAAACTATCCATTCACCAACTACATTTAATGCTTCTAACATTCTGAAATTTGAATTTTGGGTATCAACAGATGAATTTTACAAAGACCATAAGTTAAAGTCTTTAGTGTTGAACTTTGAAGTTCATCTGTTCAAAGCTAAAATTTGAATTTTCATCTTGACAAATATTTCTAAGTTGGAACATACGAATTTTCAAGTTTAAAGTTCTTCTGGTAAGTGTGAACAGTTATTTCATATTGCTACAGTGCTCTCGAAATTCAAATTTTGGTGCCTAAAATTTGTCTTTTAGAGTTCAGCTCAATATGGCACAAGTTCTTCCTTTCAAAATTTGAATTTTGGAGGTAAAAATTCGTCTGTTGGCTATTCTAGAAGCATTTTCACATTTCTGGATATTCAAAATTCAAATTTTGAAAGCCAAAATTTATCTATTACACTTGAAGTTCAAATTTCAGAAGTCAAAATTCATCTGTCAGTGACAAGCTCAACTTTACACAAAGGTTCTCTTCAAAATTCGAATTTTGGAGGCCCGAAATTCGTCTATTGGAGGCGGAACCTCTGTAACTTCGAACTTTGCACTATAGACAGTTTTGCAGAAACTATAACTCTCTCATTTTAACTCTAAAATAAGCAAATAACCTATGGTTGGAAAGCTCTCAATGTCTAATTTCAAATGAAAAAAGTTCACTTCAAAAACAAACGTATTCTATGAGATATGATCGAAATAATGATAAGAGGTCAAAACTGAAAATTCATATGACCATAGCTTTTTCATATGACCTTTATTTTGAGTGAAATAACATTCTTTGAAAAGCTTATTAAGTCTATTTTTATATAAAATAAGTTTTACATCAAAGCCATATGTATTTTGAGAGATGTATTAAAAACACTAATAAAAGGTCAAATTCTAGATTCTTGAAAATCAAATTTAACTATGTTTAAAAGTAAGGATATGTTATTTTAATACCCAAAACTTCTTGAGTTAATCAAATGTAATTGTAAATCATTAAGTTTTATTCTAAAGTTTGAATTTTGAAATCCAAAATTCGTCTATCATAGGGAATATTTTTGAATCCTTTTAGTGCTTAATTATTAGATGAACTTTATCATGACTTCAGATGAATTTTGCACATTTTACTAACTACGCTTGACTCAAAATTCAAATTTCAACACTTGAAATTTGTCTGTTAGAGGTGATATCTCTGGAACTTCAAATTTTAGCCAGCAAAGTTCGTATTTTCACAAAGTATATGAAGTTTAACTTCTCAAAATTCGTCTGTCAGTCAGAGTTTTTCAAATATAACATATACTAACATCATATTTACTTAATTTAACTCATTTAAAACATATGGTAACAAGATTAAGTAATTTTCAAAGATTAATCCCACCTTAAGACCTAAGTAGAAACAAAATATACCTAGTCTTCAAATGTTGAGTTCCACTTCCACTTGATCATTTCCTTCTTGACATGCTCCCTTCTGATCTTCCATTTTTGGAGCATCCTTTCTCTTCTTCTTTCTTGAGTGAGGCATGATATTGATTTCCATTTCTATATTCCAATACCCACTCTTCTTACTTGAATCATCCTATATTTAATATATTAAACTTACAAACTAAGTATTTAGTCCAGTTTATATATCCAACTTATGTTATTCATTATAAAAGTATAGTGGATATATTTGCACATATCATGATATATACATTATAACCATAATTAAATACATACTAATGCACATTTTACTTATTTAAGGAACATTATATATTTCAAATACATATAATGCATTTGTTCCTTATTACTCTATATTTGTCATCATCAAAACTTATGTTATACTAAACCTTACAAGATTGGCAGGTATGTCTTATTAATATTTCTTATATGGGTTTTTAGGTTATTTTCATATTTCTATAGCCCCAGAGGATCAAGATAAGACTACTTTTGCCTACCCGTTTGGTACTTTTGCTTATAGACGCATGTCTTTTGGGTAATTTAATGCTCCCAGTACTTTTCAACGTTACATGGTGTCTATATTTGCTGATTTTATTGAAAAATGCATGGAAGTTTTTATGAATAACTTTACTATTTATGGTGATTGTTTTGATGATTGCTTGTCTTTACTTGATAAAGTTTTAGAAAGATGCATTGATTATAACCTAGTTTTGAACTTTGAAAAGTGTCATTTCATGGTTAGAAAGGGAATTGTACTTGTTAGGTTTGCTAGCTTCCTAAGAGGGGGTGTAAATTGGGAAGTTTAAAATTTTCTGCAAAATTGTACAAGAGCAGTGAAAGTAAAAGTTGCAAAAAATAGAGTGCAAAGCATAAAAAGGTACTTTGCAAAGTAGAGGAAGGAAAGACACAAAGATTTATCCTGGTTCGACCTACTCCTCTTGACCTACGTCCAGTCCTCAAACCACCACTTGAGATTTTCCGCTATCTTGCAAGATTTCAGTGGGCTCTTTACAATGCCACAGTACAGTCTTGTGCTATGTTCTAAGAGCTTACAAATTTTCACTCTGCACTCTAATAAAGTGTTTCTCAAATCCCTTGTGAAAACCCCTCACAAGAAAATCTTTCTTCAAGATGAAAGATTTGTTATAGAAAAAAAAACTCTCTAATACAGAGTAAATATGACAGTTGAAGTACAATAAATGAAGTGTGAGTAAGTAGAAGGTTTTTTCTAATGATTTCAATAGAATTTCAGTATATACAGCATAAAATCGTTACCCACAACTTCAAATGAAGTCTATGTATAGATTTATGTCTTAAATATAAGTTAAACGCGAGATCCAGCAGTTAGAGACATTACCCAAAGGTTACTATACAAAACTAGTAATTCACCAACTGCATTTAATGCATTTGACTCCCTGAAATTTAAATTTTGGGGTGTCAACAGGCAAATTTCACAGAGATCATAAGTTAAAGACTTTAACGTTGAACTTCCAAAATTTGTCTGTTTAAAAGTGAAATTCAAATTTTGGTTTTGACAAATATTTCCCATCTTAAAACATATGAATCTTCAAGTTTAAAGTGCATCTGTTGAGTGTGAACAGTTATCTCATATTGCTACAGTACACTCAAAGTTCGAATTTTAGGGATCCAAAATTCATCTGTTAGTGAGTAACTCAATATGGTACAAGTGTTCTACTTTTTGAAATTTGAATTTTGTACTTTCAAAATTCGTCTGATAGAGAGATCTCTAATCAGACTTACACACTTTCAATTTAAAGTTCAAATTTTGAAATTCAAAGTTCGTCTATCAGAGGGACTAACTTTAAACTCTTTTTGCACTTTAATATCAGACAAATTTTGACATAACTTCAAATCAATTTTTCATTTTTTACAAATTATACTTGACTTGAAATTTGAATTTCAATCAACTGAAATTTGTCTAACATAGGTAATATCTCTATAACTTCGAATTTTAGTTATCAAAGTTCGAATTTTCAACTATATATATGGAGTTTAACGACTCAAAATTCATCTAATAGTCAGTGTTTTTCAAGTTTGGCATGAGTTAATATAGGATAATCGAAAAACACATTTAAAACCAGTAGGAGTGAAATCAAAGCCTTTTATTCTGTATACACTGTGAGAAATCCTACAAACTAATTCCTTACTCATTTCTTCCCGAATTTCTTCACTTGAATGCTCTTACACTCCTTTGATATTTTTCTTCCAAACTTTAGTTGTTTGGAATCATCAAAACACTTGATTTAACAGTACTAGGTCATGTTGTGTCCAAATATGGCATTGAGGTCGATGAGGCCAAGATAGACATCATTACATCTTTGCCATACCTATCATCTGTTAGAGAGGTTTGCTCATTTTTAGGGCATATTGGATTCTATCACTATTTCATTAAGGATTTTAGTAAGATAGCATTGCCTTTGTCCTTTCTTTTGCAAAAGGATACTATGTTTCCTTTTGATGCATCTTGCAAGACAGCTTGTGATGAGCTAAAAAGGAGATTGACCATGCCCTCGATCATCCAGGCACCTATTTGTGACCTTCTATTGGAGCTTGCATGTGATGACTTGGATTATGCGCTTGGTGTGGTGTTAGCTCAAAGAGTTGACTGGAAGCATCATGTGATTGCCATGCTTCTAAGACCCTAGATTTGACTCAGGCCAATTACACAACAATAGAAAAAGAGCTTTATGCGATTGTTTTTGGCTTAGAAAAGTTTAGATCTTATATTTTACATGCTAAGGTGATTATTTTTACTGACCATGCTACTATCAAGTATCTTTTTAGGAAGCCCGATTCGAAGCCACACTTGATCCGTTGGGTGGTTCTAATTCAAGAATTTGACGTTGAAATCATGGATAAGAGTAGAGCTGAGAATATTGTAGCAGATCACTTGAGCTGAATTGAGGTTCCGATGGTAAACTCTTGCCTTTGTGATGATTCTTTTCCTGATTATCAGTTGCACATTTTGTTTGTGTCTGAACCATGGTTTGCTAACATAGTTAATTACTTAGCTGCTTCTGCATTACCTACAAATCTTAGTAAGCATCAATTATTTAAGTTTAAGAGTGAGTCTAAGCATTAAATCTGGGATGATCCTTACTTGTAATGGTTACGTTCTGATCAAATTATTAGACAGTGTGTTTCCAATGATGAGTTTGAGTCTGTTTTACACTTTTGTCATACACTTGCATGTAGGGGACATTTTGGGCCACAAAAAACCACTAGGAAAGTCTTAGATGCTAGTTTTCATTGGCCATCTCTGTTTAGGGATGTATTTTAGCATTGTAGGAACTACATTAGATGTTAGCATATAAGTGGGATCACTATAAGGCATGAGATGCCTTAACAACCTATTTTATTCTGTGAGATTTTTTATGTATAGGGGATAGATTTCATGGGTCCTTTTCCAATTTCTTTTGGATTCCATTATATATTGCTTGTTGTTGATTATGTGTCAAAGTGGGTTAAGACGATCCCCACTAGGACTGATGACTCTGCTGTAGTGGTTTCTTTTGTCAAGTCTAATATTTTTAGCAAGTTTGGCATACCTCGGACTATCATTAATGACTAGGGCACACATTTTTGCAATCACAGCATGCAGAGTCTCCTCAGCAAGTATGGAGTCCTTCACGAGGTGCCTACCCCATATTATCCCCAAATAGATGGACAGGCTGAAGTTTCCAACTGTGAAGTGAAGTTGATCTTGGAAAAGACTGTGCAACCCAATAGGAAAGATTGGAGCAAGCAGTTAGACAATGCTTTATGGGCCTATAGGACATTATACAAGACATCCATCAGTATGAGCCTATACTGTCTAGCTTTTGGCAAGGTATGCCATTTGTTGGTTGAAGTAGAGCATCGAGCTTACTAGGCAATCAAGCAGTGTACCTTGGACCTAAAGGTGGTTGGTTTAGAAAGAAAATATCAATTGCAAGAGCTTGAGGAGCAGAGATTGGAGGCCTATGAGAATGCAAGGATTTATAAAAAGTGTGTGAAGGCCCACCATGATCGGACCATTTCTTGGAAGACATTCAAAGTTGGTGATCGTGTCTTGCTCTTCAAGTCCCACCTTAAATTGATGCATGGAAAGTTGAGATTGCACTGGGAGGGTCCCTACACAATATTACATGTATTCCTATTTGGAGTAGTCAAGTTAATGGATAAAGCAAGCAAGTCAAGGTTCAAAGTTAATGGTCACCGCTTGAAGCTATTCCATGAGAGCATTCCTCAAAGCACTCAGGAGGTTACTTCTCTCCATGACCCACTATGAGTCAGGTCATATTCCTTCCTTTACTCTCTTTATTGTATTTGTCCTCTATGCTACTGGATTGACTGGACTAGTATTGGCTGGATATATGATGATTGATTGATTGTTTGTTTATATGTTTGTTGGATTCTAGGTTTATCTCTGGTTTGTTTTGATAGACTTTTGCATTAAGGACAATGCAATGTTTGAGTGTAGGGGAGGGATATATAGTAGTTGAAAGTAGGTTTGTTTTATTTTAAGAAAATCCAAAAAATTGAAAATTTTTTTGAAAAAATTAGAAAAATTTTTAGGTTTTTGGTTTAAATTTTACAAGTTAAAGATGATCTTTGTCTTGAAATAATTAGTCTTGATAGATAATTTAATATGAATGAAGTTGTTTGAACTAAATGGCAAATTGTCTAATTTAGGATTTGACAAGTGAATGGCATATGAAACTAGTGAGGATTTAAGCCTTAAATGAAGTTTTCTTTCATATGTGTACCTCTATCTATTCTTTAATCTAGAATTTGGCTTAGATCTTGTTTGAGACTACATTTATATTCATTTGCATGATAGTGAGATAATTAAGGCATTTATTTTCAATTACTATTTCCATTTAGCCATTTCTTTCTTAACTTGTGCCATTGCTTTTCTACTCCTTTGTTGAGCCTTTTGTTCTTTAATGCTTAACCTTTTATAATCAAGCCCAAGACCAATGAAAATCACTCTTAATTGCAACTTAGAAAGTAGAGAGCATCTTACTTGCATTATATTTGTGTGTTGGATTATTTTGGGACAGGGAAAAAGTTGAGAAAATTGAAAAAAAAAAAAAAGAAGAAAATAGTTTTGAAAAAAATATAATGAATAAAAAGACACACTCAATCTCAAGAAAAGTGAAAAAAAAAAAGCAAAAAAGAAAGAAAGAAAGATGAAAAAAATTAGAAGAAAAAATCTCAAGGTTTGCATTATTTGTGTTGTCATTCATATATGCTAGTTTGGTGTTTCTTGAATTCATAAGGTGTGATTTATTTGTTCTACCATTCTATTCTATCCCATTTCATCCTTTCTCAGGTTATTCCATTTTTACCCTCAATTCCTTTGTCTTTCATCTATCTTTAAGCCTGATGAAAGTCCTTTTGGTTATTATTATGTATTTGATTTGTGAATAGTGGAGAGCTTAGATTTTTGCCAAGCCTTTGGAAAAAAAGTTTAGATAGCGATGTTATGAGTGTAAACACAAACCTAGACACCGAGTGAAGAGAGCTATACACTATTGAGAGGTCATTTGCTTTGGAAAATGTTTAGATTAACAATTTTGCCATGAGGTTTGGAAACTTGATTTGTATGGGACTACTTTGATGGATTAAACATGGATAGACTTAGGCTGTTTCTTGCTTGTGAAATCTTATGTCCTTCTTAGTTTTTTTCTTTGTTTTTCTTTTGTTGTCATTGGTTCTTTAATTTGTTTTGCCAAGGAGTGCAAAAGCTTGAGTGTGGGAGAAATTGATAATCATGAATTTTTATTAGTTTTATTCCCCTAATTTAAACATTTTTACTGTTGAATTTTGGCTAATTTTCTATGATTTAGATAATATTTATGTAATTTTCCTTAATTTGAAATAAATGAGAATTTTGAGATAATTTTTGGAAATTAAACTTAAATTTTTATATTTTTTACTTTCTAAATTATTTCAAGAATTTAATTCTTCCATTTTATTTTATTTAATAATTCTCAATGTGATTATGGGTCATTTTTGTTTTAATTATGATTAAAAAAACGATTTAGAATTGACTCATTTAAGGGCAAAATTGTTAAAGAGCTTTGGAAATTTCTTTTTAATATTTTATTTCCATTATTTTTATCATTTCAACTCATAATTTTTCTCCAAATTAAGTTTAAACTTTATCTCATAATTAATTTAATTTCCTTGAACTAAAATTTAATCTACATTTATTTAATTGAAAACATAATTTGTCTGATATAATTTTTTTTACATGTCATAGTCCATGGAGATTAAAATTTTGAAGGGGCATTTTGGTCATTAGAATGAAGGAATTTTATAAAAAATTTATTTTCCTAACTTATCCATTTTTCCTTATCTTTAATTATCTATTTATATCTTTCTTTATTTTAATTGGTTTTTATAGCATTTTCTTACTAACCAAACAAGCCCCTAACCTTTCTTTCTTTCTTATGTGTTGAAACCCTTCGTCTAGAGATGGAAGCCGCACTCACCTCCCATCTTCCTTTTCTCTTTCATTCTCTCTGACTTTGCTCCATTTTCATCCTTCAAGCTCTTGCCTTCCTTCATTTTAGCTCATTTTCTTCCATTCCCATGCCATTTTCTACCAACCCACCACCATTATTCCACATTCCTACCTCCCATTTCATCAACCATTAATCTTCTTCCTAATTTCTTGTTTTGACCAAAGATAGCTTCAGTTTCATTATGTCTTGGCCATGGGTCATACTTCTATCCATCTATCATCATCATCAGGTGAAGTAGTCACCATCTTCTTATCCCAATTTGTATGGCCAAAGCTTGTATGGACTCTCTTGGGTTGGTCGTTCAAGACATGGAAGCTTAGGGTGTCTGTGGATCTTTCATGGAGCAAGGCAAGAAATTTAGGACTTGATCTTGGCTAGAGCATAAATGAAGGAATAGGAAGTTTTCTTTAATCATCTTGATTTTTCTGAATTTTATTTGATATTATATTAGGTTTTCTAAGTTAAGATTGATGAAAATTTATAAATAGTTTGATGATTGGAGACTGAATTTGAGTTTGGAATGTATTGTATATATTATTATAACTGTTTAATGTTGATTTGAGTTGATTTATGCTTGTTTAATATCTAGAATTTTATGTATTTTGCCCCAATTTGGTGTTATCTTGATTAATTCATTGGTTTATAATGCAATCTAGATAATGTTATGTTTAGTGCTACATAATTAGGGAGTTAATTGTATAATTAGGTTTAATTAGATAATTTTATTTAATTTTCCAGATTTATTATAAACTCAATTAACATTGGGATTAAGTTAATTAATTAGATTAGACTAATTCTTGATAATTAATTAAAAACTAGAGGCATATGATTAATTAATTATTTAGATTATACTTAAGATAATTAAGTGTTTAATATAATTAGTTTGCTTAATCAAGAACTTACTCATTCCTTCCTGTTTTAATTAGACTCAAGCTAGAATACGTCCGAATTACTTGCCATATCCATGAATGATCCACATTTTCCATAATTGAACATTTATTTTCTTTTAATCCTTGTTTAGTGTTTAGTTTGTTTTCACTAATTGTTTATTTTAATTTGGTTTAATTTTGAATTTAAAAAAAAATCCCCCCAAATCTTAGGTGTAGTTGGCATTTACATATCAAATAGTTTATATTGCATATCATAAAAGAAAAAAAAAATATAGTTGCATTAACATTTTATTTACTCATAGTTAGTTTGCATTTTTAGTTACATTTGATTTGTAGTTATAGGCCATTTGCATTTAGTTAGTTTAATTTAGTTTGCACTTCATTTCTTTTAGGACTAGATTAGATTTGCATTTTAGTTGCATTATAATTTAATTAATTACATTAGTTTATTACATTTTAATTTAGTTAATTTAATCTATTTTTAATTATAATTATTATTTTTTTAGTCATTTAGGTGCATTATTTTATTTTAACTTAGGAATTCAAACTCTTAGTCGCATATTGAGTGTTGCCTCCCGTAAAACACAATCAAGGTTACCCCTATGCTACAAATCCTTTGCACCTAATATTAAATTGTATAACTCTCGACACAGCTCGTCAAAGTGCTTGAACTTATCAATTGTGCATGCTAGTTGCATTACATTGCTTTCTAGGTATCATTTTAAATCTAAGGATTGCATACTTACATGATCATGCTAGGTGGCTACATCCATCCCATACATTTCATTTGTCTCATCTTCTTAGTCTTCTCATTCATTTTCCTTAGGCAAAGTGTGTTCATTACTAGATTAGATCTTAGTTCTTAGTTGCCTAAGTTGATTTCTTGTTTAGTGTATTATTTTTTATTGCATTTTCATATATCAAAATTGTAACACCTTAAACTTAAGTCTATTTCCCATGTATTAAACTTCAGTTATATCCATTATTACATGATTAGAGACTTAATTGCATAAAAATATCGAAACAGATTTTTCTAAAATTCCATGTACTATTTCTTGTGTCATTTCCATTTTTCCCGATGAACTTCAAAAATTCATAACTAATTTTAGAAAAATCATCTCATAGTATTTCAAGCCTCTAAAAATATCTCAAATGATTCTCTTCATGGTAAAAATATGAAACAGAGCATTCTCTAGACCAATTAGTACAGCTTATTTTTCAAACTTTTACTGTACATTTGGTCATTTTCTCTTTCCCAGGATTTTAGTCTCATATTTAAAAATTCATATCTCATTATATCTTGAGCCAAATCATACATCCTTTGTGACATATGAAATCCCTGAATGTACACTTTTTAGACATGTTTTTCTTGTATATTTATTTTACTTGCACAGAACATGGTGTTAACTTAAATCATAAAGGGTCAGAATTCTACTTTTGCTGGAACAATTTTGGGAAAACCTCCATATCTCCTATCATATAGCTCCAATTACCTCCAAACCAGTGGCATATGAAACTTAAAACATAGAACTTTCCATAAATATAAACCACTGAGTTTTTGGAGCTCTGCACAATTTATATTATCTTTTTAATTTTCCAGTACCTAACTTTCAGTTTGTAGTTTTCCCAATTTTTCCTTGTTTTAAACCCTAACTTTGAAAAATCACTATAATTTATACATATCTCCAAATGGAGTGCTCTTTAGACCATGTTAAATCTCTACTTGTTTACTTTAAGAGCATATATATCACTTAAACTAGATGCCCTGTTTTACATGAACAATACCTACGTATCTGTTAGGGTGTCCAGATTGTATATCTCCATTCATGTCTTCGCAAAATAAGCTTCATATCATCTATACATCATCATTCATTGTACCATATTCATATCTAATATCAAAAGGTATCTCAAGGAACATACTTGAATTAATATACATGATTCATCCTTTGCATACAAATTTATAAATATTATCAAAAATTAACATCAATCCTTGCAAGATCATAATTTCCACCAATTTCTTCCATCTCTCTTTTGGCTCTTCATGAACTTTTTGCATTACTTGGCTTAAACATAGTAAGCATTTGGAAGGGATGAAATTCAAATAATCTTAGTAGTTACCACTAATCATGCAAATATATGATCATATAATGCAAGCACACTTCATCAAACCATCATTCAAACATTTAGAATCATTTATGCTTAAAATTTTATAGAAAATTGGACAGAGTTTCCCCTTATATTTTGGACATCCCAGAGTCACAAAACCCCTCAAATAACTTAGTCAATATCAACAAATCATCACATAACATCATTACAAATATTTGGTATAACATTAAAACCATTGCAACTATATAACCATATAATGCAAGATTAGGTTAGTAAACTACCTTTTAGCTTTTCAATCCTTTCCAAACTTTGCACACCTTCCCTTTGAACTTCTAACACTTCTTTCAGTCCCATAGCATCACAAAATGAGGCCATTTGCGATCAATTACACAACCTCATTCACAAAGTGTGCATTCTTGGACTAAAATTTTCACTTTATTTTCCTTTGAACTTTTCTTATACAACATACTTATATCTACCTATTTTGGACCCAAGGAATCCATTTTTGGGGTCAAAATCATGAAATTTCCTTCCTAATTCAAACCTAATTCAACAAAAAATTCACCAAAATTGTAGAAATATCACAACTCAACAAACTTGCAATCTAATGGTATATCTTTGCATCTTGAAGCCTATACAACACTTTTCATGGATTACTTTATTCATGGTTTCATTTTCTCTCTCTACTCTCTCTCTAGGCAGAAATTTTCAGAGCAAAAATAGAGAGAAATACTCAATGAAACATTACCATACTTAAGTATGCAAGATAATCACCAAAGGAACTTACCTTGAGAGTTTGAGATCAAACTTGTGATTTTTCCTTCTCCCTTTTGTTCTCTCTCTTTCACGCCTTCTTTCCCCTTTTCTCACCTCTGGTTGTGCATGTTTTGGGCTGAAGAAGATATGTTGAAAGCTTAACCAAGGTGATTAAGTGTTAATCAATCATAAAGTTACTTTAGTTAATTAAATCTTTGACTTTGATTGCATTTTGTCTAATAAAGCTTTTAACTAATTCCATTAGGGTCCTTTATCAACTGCAGCACGCCACTTGTCCCATTCTTGGCAAAAAATTACTTTAATAACTTTTATGAATCAATATACCCTTTACCGATTGAGTTCGCCCATACTGATTAACTATTTTTGCTAAAATTGTCATTATATTGGTACAAAATTATCTAAAGATATCTTTTAGACTAAAATCATTTTCTTCACCTAAAATATATTTTAGCAAGACCCATTCACTTTTCTTGAATTAATACTATCTCTTTCTGCAATCCAAATGACCTTTATCGGGTAAAATATTAATATTAAACCCTAATTGCCCAATAAGTATTATTTTAATCTCATTAAATTTCATACTATGTATCATTGGGCTTATCTCCTTAGATAATTTTTTATATTTCCAAAAATACCCTTGACCCAAGGTAAATTTATCATTTTTGAAACTTTCGGGTCTTTAGCTGTAATTTTATCCAAACTTATTTTCATTTCCTCCCCACTTGAATTTCTTCCTTTAAGGACTAAATTACAAGAATTATTAGTTCTTGGAGATGAAGTATAATTTTTTCATTTTTCTATTTAATTTAGAAAGAAATATTTTTGTCCTTCTTCACGCTTAACGATGTCTTTCAGTTTTTTCTAATTACTCATACATTTTATGATATCAATATTTTTTTCCTAGGAGTTTAAATGCAATATTCACATTTTTCTTCTAATCTAGGAAATGACCATTTTACCCTTGAACCGGGTTTAAAATATAATTATTCATTCTTTTGGGCACTTTCTTGTAATTTTACCCAAAGACCTTTTTTTATTATTTCTTTTTTACTATTCACATTAACTTCAAATTGGTCTATCTCTTAATCTAGACCTCCCGGCTATACAATACTTATACTGTTGCGCTCAACTTAGAGCGGATTTTCATTCAAATGGTATATTGCATATTTTTTAGAGTAAGTTCTTGAATTAATTTCTACTAAGAACCTTATAGAAAATTAATTCTAATTAAGGATCAAACATAACTTCTTCAAAAAATTAGATTAGAAATTAATTTCTTCTAAAACCCGATTATATATAACCTTTTCATTTCACTTCATTTCTCATCTTTTATTCATTTTATAACATCTCATAAAAGTATAGATATTATAAAAATCCCCCTCTCTCTTAGCTATAGGATTCATGCATTTGCATCCAATATTAGGACACTGCATTCATTTCTCTAGTCTCTAGTTCATACATAAACTCATTTTCATACATTTTTAATCATGCATTTATTCATTATTTTGCATTAGTTTAGTGTTAATTTTAGTTTGCATTATTAGTTTTAGTCCTGCAATTGCATTCTCATACAATTCATCCATATCATTTTCATACATTTTCCATACAACCATACATGCACATAACCTCTCATCTAGTCATATACACACACTTCCATTCACTTGCTTCCACTTAGTTTCATTTCATTCTTAGTTTTCAATTGTATTCTAATCATTTAGGTGCCTAATTTTTAGTTTGAGATTACTCACTCATACATCATTCCATTTACTTGTTCCTTCTCGAGAGACACAACCTAGGTAGTATTTATCACCATACGCTTACCTTTTGCACCTATTCATTTCTAAATTGTACGACCGAAATGACATGGCTCGTCACTAAGGCATGCATGAAACATGATACACATTTAAACTCAAAACTACATAATAGTTTATGATTACCATCCATTTAACATCCAATCTCCAATGAAATCCGGACTCATTCATGAAGAGCCACGCATAAGAGTATATAAATATGTAAGTTAAATATCAACATTCGCCACCACATGTAGTACTTGGCATCTAGTCTTATACACGGCATACATAATCCCAAAATATTATACTAAAGCTAGGCTCAATACACAATGTGAGCCCAGTAGAAATAAAGCTCGATTGTCGACAATCTTTCTTGGTTTGTCAATAATCCTGGTCTAACGCTATGAAAGGTGTCTAACGGCTAGCTAGAATAATGAACTAACCTACATGTTTTGTGAACTGAGCTCTGATAACACATTTATTATAGTAGGTGAACCTTATATCTCACTTATTAACGGTTAGTTCTCATCTCTAATGTCTAGATTGAGTTAAAATCTATATACAAGATCGTATTGAAGATAGTTGGTAAGAACATTAAGTGATATTGAGCTAAAACACTACTAAATTATTACAGATTGATCCGCTTGTTCAATAAAGCCCTACCAACTTTCTTAGTGAGAAAGTAAGCTTCATAGTTTAATATCTACTCTTAGAGAGAAAATTTGATGTAAACTCTTTTTTTACATCTGGGTAGAAAAGTTAGTGTGCAGAGACACTAAGAGAGTGATTATATTCACACATTACAATGATGTGAAAGAGTTTTCTCCAACTCAAGAGAAAGATCTTAGTGTTGTACTAAGGTTTAGCAAGAATCCGGTTCAATCTTGCTGAGGTAGTGGAAAAATCTCTAGTAGCTTGAAAGCTACACATAAGCCAAGTGAAAAGGCTAAACCAGGATAAATCATTATGTTTAATCCTCTTTATCTTGCATCTATTTATTTTTCAATTGGTGCTCTATTTTTTTAATTCCTGTATTGTTCTATTGATTTTGTTTTTTATAGAAATTTTAAAGAGCCTAATTCACCCCGCTTTTGGACATTCCTGCTACACTAACACAACATCCATCTAAGGTATAGTTTAGATAGACTATTCCCTTTTTATCGCCATTCCACCTTCTTTTAGCCCTACAATGCCTTAATTTTGGTCAAATGAACTATGTTTGGCATCTACCTTCCATTCCATGGGGGAAATGGATCAATTTAAGTGTAACGTCCCTAACGTTTCCCAAAGTGCATTGCTTTTGGCCGTTGATCTAATTGATGCACCAAATTACTAGCTGCTTGAAATGCATCTTTCTAACACGCTGTGTAATATTCTCATTTTTCATGTATATTATGACTAGATGATATTATGAATAATATTAAATTATTTTGGATTAATTTATAATGATTGGGGAAATTTGGATATTTAATTAAATAAGTTTAAGGCTCGAAATATTATAAAAATATTAAAAAAAAGGGCTTAAAAGGATAAAACAGTCATTTTACCAAAAAGTAAGGGTAAAATATTTATTTTATAATAGAGAGAGAAAATAATATTGTAATACTTTGGTGCATGTTAAAAGTACAAATGATACTGGACATGTGGACTCAAAGAGGAAAAGTACAAGTTCGGTAAAAGTGGGTCCCATGTGAATAGTAAATGCTATGATAGATGAATAGTAAATATCAGAAGAGATAAATAGCAAAAAGTAAGTAAGACTAGTGGACCCCACATGAAAAAATAAGAGAAAAATTATTGGGCCACAAGGATAAAGTAAATAGATAAAGATACATGATATAAAGAAAAACTCAAAGAAAAGTTTACAAACTGAATCCAAATGGATCTGATAAAGTAATGAGAGTACATGTGTACTTTTTTACTTTCTTGGGAACAAAAAATCATTGGACAAAAATACCTCTCACTTCTCTCTCACATGGGATAAAATATCTTGGGGCAAAATGGTAAAATGTAATAAACAAAGCAAAAATAATTCATGGCCCTTGGATTAAAATGAAATCTAATGGCCAAGGTTACTCCACCTTATAAATACCCCCTTAAGTCCCCTCCCTCATTGCTCATTTATGAAACACCAAGAAAGTGTTAGAGAGAGAGGCAGTGGCACCAATTAGAGAGACAAAGAGAGGGATGAAGAGAGGAAGATAAAGAAGGAAGAAGAAAGGAGAAGGAAGCAAGCAAGCAAGGTCTTCAAGAGGTAAGGTTCTCTTCCTTATCTTTTCTAGTGTCCTTTATCATTAATTTAGCTCAAGTTAAGTTAGGGTTTGAAACATTATTCTCCTCCCTATAAGATCATATAGTGTCTCAGCCAAGGCACGAAAACAAAAGGTAGAGATTGTGTTTCATTTTAGCAATGGTACTAGTATGTTTTTATGCTAAAATAATGATCTGAATGCATGAGAAAGTAGCCAAAAAAATTGAGCCTCCCATTTGGGTTTACCTAGGACTACTCTTGACCAAGATGAGAAGTGATGGAGGGAGGGAGTTTTTGATAAAAGTGATACCTCGAATATGTTCCAAGCATGCCAAGTAGCCAAAAAAGATCAAGGAAAACATTATAGAACTTAGTTTGCATAATGTCAAAAGTTTAGGCTCACTAGTACATACTAAATTCTCATTAAATAAACAAGTTATTTGGTGAAATTTGATGATGTTCTTTGGCTTCAAACAAGTTCAAGAAGTATGCCTAAGCTAGTTCAAAGCAAGATTGAAGCAAAGGAAGTAAAGACTTAAGGTAGTAAGTCTTGTTGTAAGTTTTTACATTAATACATTGTGCTTTATGTTTTAAACTGTGTTGCTATGACGTTTGGCTGTATTTTATGACTGGTCTGGCTATTTTTATGTCAAGGGTTAAGCCCCGAGATGTCTATTTTGCTAAGCTGTTATGTTGTCAAAATTGTTACTGCAACATAGTGTTTTATTACTTCCTAAAAGTATGTTATAAAAGCATGTTATTTGTACAATGTTTATGCAAAGTTCAAACTAATGTGATGATATGATATACTTAAGCTATGTTACTACTGAGATATCCCCCATTTCATCGCAAGTTCTCCCAATTGTAGGCCCAAGTTATGCCAAGGAAAGAATTTAGCAAAGAGAATGGAAGAAGAAGATTAATGTATTAGAAACTGCTATGTACTATTTGTTTCAAACTATTGTATAAAATCAAATATATCTCCAAAAATTCTGTTGTCTATATGTATGGATATAGGTATGTCTCAGAAACAATATGTCACTATTTTGGTTGTATTTGGAGCTATATAATGAAAGATATACATGTTTTCCCAAGACTATTACAATGCGAGACATTTTTTACCTTTTAAGGTACGCTGAACAATAGAAGTAAAATAAATGTATAAGATAAATATGTTTAAAAAGTAGACATGTGAGGCTTTCCAATAATATTAAGTATGCACCAAATAACTTTGTACTTTATGAGGAAAGAATTTTTGAAGTTCAGGCTCAGATTTCTAACAAAAATAGGGATGTGAAAATGAATAGTAAAGTTTATGCAATAAACTATACAAATTTGTTCATCTATTTTCCTGTTTTATATTTTTCCCATAAAATTAAAGATGTGTACAATTTTTAGAAATTTGAACCACTATGAAATGATTTTTATGTATTTAATTATGAAATTTGAAATTTTGCTATGTAAGGAGCCATTAACCAATGAAAATAATTTTATATAGTGTTAAGTTTATAATTGATTTAAGCTTTTAAAGACTATTTTTATGTATTAAAAGTAAGCAGTTTTCATAAGAAATGTCATAAAATGTAAAATGTAACATGCTACAAATGCTAAAATAACATGAGAGCACTTGATCAATTTGCAATAAATGATGCATATGAAAAGAGGAAGGTGATAACACCGTATTTTTACATCTTCAATCTCTCATATTTAGCATTTTTGAATAAGAAAATATAGTCAAAATGGATTTAATTGAATAATATTTTGAATTTAGTCGCCAATTTCAAAATTGGTCCTTAATTAGCTCTAAATTTGGAATTTGGTCCTTTTCCTATAATTATTTTTTTGGTCCTTAAGTATCATTAATTGTAAATTACTTAGTTACACTCATTTTAATTAGCTTGAATTTAGAATAATTATCCCTATTTTTAATGTCACAAATGATTTTAATTAAGTGAAAATAATTGGGTTAAAAGTGGAAAAATCTATACTTGTACTAATTAAAGTTTTTTATTTAAATAAAATACTATAATTCTATTTCACTCATTTTCTTTCTTTTACTCATTGTTTTCTTTTTATTCTATTTGACATTTCTATCCATGCCTTTAATTAAATAGACCTTGACTTTTATATTTTTGGTATATTCTTGGAAGAATGCATTTTCCCATTTTCTATTTCCATTTAATTAATTTCACCACTTTTTCCCCCCTATCCATTTTATTCTCTTTTCCTTTTTTTCCTCATATTTTGCACAAAATTCTTAGCATTATTTCCACCATTGGATTGCATTCTTATCCTTCTTCAATGAGTTAGATTAATTCCCATATAGTACTTTTACTTTGTGACAAAATACTTTAATTGTTTTATTTTTATTTTGTAAGGATATTCTTTAAAACATCTTGAAGGCTAAGTCAATTGGCAATTAAGAAAGATCAAGTCATGAAAAATCGCATTATTTTATCCTTTTCTTATTTTTGCATTTTTCTATTGGCTCTCCATTTCTCTCTTGAACCCAATTGGCTCAAAATTAAAATACCCTCCCTTTTATCACAACCATCCATTTCTCCATTTAATCTAGACCTTTCAATCTTTACCATGGTCATTAAACATTACCCCAGTGTTACTTTACCCTAGTTACCCTACTAATCCTATTCATTTAACTCAATTGATCCTAGCCATCCATTTCTTTTCTTGACCACCAAGTATACATTCTTAAGATTCACTCTTACCATACTTAAACCCTAACTACTCACCTTTCTCACTATAAATACCCCCTCTCATTCATTCTCAAGAACCATAGAATCAATTCCCTCAACCCCTCTATTTTCTCATTCCTAAGCCTTCATTTTCATTTATCTCCTTCCCCCTCTCCTTTCTCTTCCATTTTCTCTCACCCTTCCACATTGTTCTTCATTTTACTTCACCCAAACATATACCCATACCATATACACTTCATTTCCACCATTCTCTATCGCCATTTTTTCATAAAACCTCCATTTTCTACCTTCTTCTCATCATGGCCATGGCTTGTTTAAGAGTTCTAGTTGGAGTTTGTGCTTTGATGGAGGAAAAGAAGGCTTGGTGTTAACCATAGAAAGGAGCTAGAGAAGAAGGTCCCAGCTTGAGAGTAACTATGTGGATTTGGGGAGTCTTCTTATTTCATGCTCTTTCCTTTAATTTAGTTTTGTATTTAATGTTGATTCTATGGTTAAGTTAATGTTACATATTGGATTGGATTGATGGATGTTGATTATTGTTACAATTTGCATTAGAATTTCATTCTATAGTTAGGTGAATTCTTTTATGGAATTATGATTATGGTTGACATAAATTCTTTTGTTATGTATTGTCTTATATTTTGGTATGAATTTGAGCATGAAATCATGTTTGGATGAGTTTATTGGGCTGTTTAGTTGCTGGAGATTTCATCCATAATGCCTCATGCATGTTAGGTTAACATTATATTAAGGGACTTGCATAATTTTCTTAATATGTTAAATTTGAGGAATTAATTACTAAGATGATCAATTAGTAATTAGGACTTGATTTTGAAAAGTTAATCAAATTAATTAACTTCTCAATTAATGAATCTAAATGGTCTTAAACAAGTAATCATGCAATTGTTTGGTATAGGGGTTTGAGCTAAGTCATTTTATAGTAACTTGTACTATAGGGGTATGAGATGGTTAAGACTAATTAGAGGTATTAATCAATTAATCTCCCTATTCCAAATCAATTATAATTAAGTTAGGATGGTTAGATGCTCTGGTGAAGTTCCATGGTTGCCACTATTCCATTGTGTTGGTTGCTAGTTTATTTTCATTTTTTCTATTCTTAGCTTAGTTATATAGTCTTGTTTGGTATTTTCTTTAATTGCATTTCAAAATTACATTAGCTTGGTCAATTCTAATTGTCTACTCCACGAATTTGACCTTGGTTTGCCACTAGTGCTAAATTGTTAAACCAAGTTAATTTGGTTGTCTCACGACAAGGTTGTCAAAAGACATTCAACAATGTCTATTATCTATTACTTGTGTCTTTGGAGTCCTACACATAAATTAAAAAAATTAATAAATGAATCAAGTGTTTTGATTATTCCAAATAACCAGAGTTTGGAAGAAGAATACCAAAGGAATGTGAGAAGATTAAGTGAAGAGATCCATTGAAGAAAATGTGAAGACTTAGTTTTAGGATTTCTCCACTAGTAATATGGGTAAAAAGCTTTGATCTTTATTTATTTAAATTACCACAACATTTGAAAATGTTATCAAAGATTAGATTGTGTTAGAATTGAGAAATATTAGCTAACAGACAAACTGTAATATTGATTCATACTTATTTTGTGCAAAATTCAAATTTTACTTAGTGAAATTCAAAGTTATAGAGGTTTTACCTCTAATAGATGAATTTCAGTTATCAAAATGCGAATTTTGAGCTAAACACTATTAATGAAACTATACAAAATTCATCTGAAGCTCAGTCAAAATTTGAGTGTTAGTAATGTTCAAAGTAAGTTCAATATCATTGTCTTTGACAGATGAACTTTAGACTTCAAAGTGCACATTTCAAAACAAGAACTTATGAGTCCAGTAAGAGCATGGCTCTGACCGACAAATTTTAAAATTCAAAATTCAAAGAGGAGAACTTTTGTGCCTAGTTGAACAAGCCTCTAATAGATGAATTTCAGTTTCTGAAATTTGAATTTCGGCTTTCAAAATTTGAATTTCGAGTGCACTATGGAAACATGAGACAATTGTTCAAACTCAACAAATATACTTTGAATATGATAGCTTGTATGTTCTAATATAAGATAACTTTGATAAACTCAAAATTCAAATTTCACTACTGAATAGATGGAAGGAGACACTTAGAAAAGGAAGGTTGAATCCAGTAAAGAAACACCATCCAAGAAACATAAAACAACTCCAAGGGAAGAATCAAAGAAAACAACATCTACTGTACTTGCCTCAAGTACTAAGTCTGAGGAACTCCAGATGACCATTGAGCCTCTCTGTAGCTTTAAACAGATTCTAAAGGAATTCACCATGAAGTTTGTTGCAAAGAAGGTAATCACTCTTCATTGCACTAGTTTGGAGTAGTTCCTATTTTCAAAGAACTTTGATGCTGGGTTCTGGATGATGAACTATAAGAACCTCCTAGAAATCAAAAAGAGATGTGATGATGAAGTGATCAAGACTTGGCATGCTTCACTAAAGTACAATGCTAAGAAAAAGAAGCATCAAGTAACTCTTAGGTCTAGGAATCTGTGGCTATCAGATGAGAATGTTGATGATTTTTTAGAAATTCCTGGACAAGAGACATTTAAAATTGATATCACAGCCACCAAGTATATGGATGAATATGATGATGCAAATAAGGAAGTGGGGAGTTTTTGAACTACAAAGGGAGCATAATTCTGGATGCTCTATTCATAAGACATGTGAATAGGCCCCCACTGAAATTGGTGAAGCCTTTTGACCTTAGTGTACAAGTGAGAGTCCTGCACTATATAATGTCAAGGATTATTTTCAACAAAGGAAGAAGCTTCAATCTAATCACCAGAGCTAAAGCTCACATTATGGCAACCTTGATAAAAGGAAAAGTGATAAATTTGGGTCACATAATTCTGCAGAGAATGATCAAGGCCCGAGACCAGAGAAGAGACTCCACTCTACCCTATGCCTCTATCATCACCAAGCTTCTTGGATATGCCAAGATTTAGCACTTAGAGAAAGGAAAAGGGAAGCCTACAGAGGAATTCAAGGAAGAAGAACTGATGAAAATGGGGATAGAAAGAAAAGATGAAAGATGGATTGGGAAGCGAGCTGGTAAGTCTGAGGATTTATTCTATAATGGGGGAGAGTCACAATAAAAAGAAGCTACATCTGAGTCTATCCCAACCATTCAACTTGAATCACAACTAACCCAACCTCAATCTACTCCATAATCTGAACCATCTACTCCATCTACCTTGGCTACACCTAAGACTATACTTGAACTATGTGATTGCCTATCTACAATGATGCTAAGTATTAGGGAGGAACAAAATGCAAAGTTTGCATACTTGTAAAACCAAATAACTGACTTGGCCAAGAATCTCAAAGTGATTGCTGATGTATATGAAGATATCTAGAATTTCGTTCTAACTATAGCACCACCACCTCAGACTAGCACCTCAGAACCTCGCAAATCTGCATCTCCTTAAATCCCAACCCCTTTTGAAATAGGCTCTCCTAATGTTACTGTTGCTGCTGCTACCCCTCAGGCCTTCAGCAATAAAACCAATCCTAGTCCATCTCTGGATTATGCTATGGAGGAAGAAGCCATTCAAGGAGAAGGCTCTCATAAGCCAATAATGGTGGAAGCTCAAGACTCAATTATGTCATCACAAGAGACTAAGCAAATAGAGAAGCTTGTTGTAAGTCTCACCACTGCACCAATCATTTAAGATGCCCTCAATGAGAAAAGAGGCATCATGCCTTACATTGACATTACTGCTATTACATATAATGCAATAGTGTAAGCTCAAAAGAAAAGGCTCGATGAAATTTTTGCTCTATCAGCTCCTCAACCTTCACTCTCTAAATATAGCCTTTTAGTGGAGTAACAAGCTAGGCTGGCCAACTCTTGAAGGGAAATACAGGAGCTAATCTCTGAGTTTGACGATGACAATAAGCAATCAATCCCTCTTCCTCAGATACCCTCCTCCGTGCCATTCATACCTATCCTTCTTTAAGCTATTCCTTTGACCTAAACACTTTCTCCCTTTGTACATGTTCCAGCTCCTGATAATGCCAAAAAGAAGGAGAAGAAAGATGAGTAAACTGGAGAAGTTGTAGCTGGACAAACTCAAAGCAGAAAATCTAAAGCTGCTGAGCAATTAGGAAAAACTTATGGCAAGAGGGTGAATTGCAAGGCCAAAAAGGAATAACAAGCTGGAAAACTTTAAAGCCTAGATCTTTTTAGAACTTCTTAGGAATTTGTAGGATCTTGTGCTTCATTGTGATGTATTTTCTGTTATATACTTGTTGATGTATTTGTTTTGAACTTGGTTGAAACTGGTTAAATCTAGTTGAATATATATATTGAACTTACAAGCATCAATGAATCAATGAAATTTGTTTCCACATTCCCTTTACTATTCTCCTAATTTTTTTTTACTTTGATACATGTGTTATGTTTACATTCAAATTTTAATGTATATGTTAAGGAGGAGCTTTTGAAGCAAACCCAAGTACTAATCCAGTTTGCAAGTTGTTTTGTCATCATCGAAAAGGAGGAGAATGTTGAATCAAGTGTTTTGATGATTTCAAACAACCAAAGCTTAGAAGGAGAATATCAAAAGAATGTAAGAAGATCAAGTGAAGAGATCCATTGAAGAAAATATGAAGACTTAGTTTTAGGATTTCTCCACTTGTAATATGGGTAAAAAGCTTTGATTTTTACTTATTTAAAGTATCACAATGTTTGAAAATGTTATCAAAGGTTAGCTTGTGTTAGAATTGAGAAATATTAGTTAACAGATGAATTTTGTTGTAGATTCATGCTTATTTTGTGCAAAATTCAAACTTTGCTTAATGAAATTTGAAGTTATAAAGGTTTTACCTCTAGTAGACAAATTTCAGTTATCAAAATTCGAATTTCGAGTTAAGCACCGCTAATGAAAATATGCAAAATTCGTCTAAAGCTCAGTCAAAATTTGAGTGTTAGTAAAGTTCAAAGTAAGTTCAATATCACTATCTTTAACAGACGAACTTTGGACTTTAAAGTGTGAATTTCAAAATGAGAATTTATGAGTCCAGTAAAAGCATGGCTCTGATAGACGAATTTTAAAATTCAAATTTCAAAGAGAACTTTTGTGCCAAGTTGAACAAGCCTCTAATGGATGAATTTCAGCTTCTGAATTTTGAATTTCGAGTACACTGTGGAAACATGAGACAGCTGTTCAAACTCAACAAATGTACTTTGAATATGAAAATTCGTATGTTCTAACATAGGATAACTTTAACAAACTTAAAATTTGAATTTTGCTATTGAACAGATGAAATTTGAAAGTTCAATATTGAAGATCTTAACTTTCGGCCTCTGTGAAATTCATTTGTTGAACCTCAAAATTCAAATTTTGGCATGTCAGATGCATTAAATGTGGTTGGTAAACTGTTATTTCTACAGAGTAACCATTGGTTAAAGTTTCTAACGACTATATCTTATGTCTAACAACTATTTAAGCCATAAATATATAAATAGAACTTCATTTGAAGTTGTGAAAAATGATTTTAATCTTGTCTATACAAAAACTTTGCCAAATCTCTGTGTTAAAGCTTTTTCACCCACACACTACATTTACTGCACTTTAACTTTTATATCTACTCTATTATAGAAAGTATTTATTCTATATAAGAATATTTTCTTCATCTGAAAGAAGAATTCTTTGTGAAAAGAGTCACAAGGGGAATTGGGAAACACTTGTAAGAGTATTGTGTAAATTTTGAATATTCTAAGAATAAAGTATAAGTTTGTACTAAAGCATTGTAAGAAACCCGTTGAATTCTTGTTGATAGTGGAAATCTCAAATGGTAGCTTGGGGATGAAATGTAAGTCAAGTGGATCAAATCGAACCAGGATAAATTTCTGAGTTCTTTCTTCCCTCATCTTACATTTACATTCATCTTCACAATACTCTATTTTTCTGCAAACCTTTGCTTTCACTGTGAACTTACATTTTGCAGGAAAATTTTGAACTTCTCAATTCACCCTCTTCTTGAGAAGCTAGCTACTCTAACAATAAATAGTCTAAGGAGTAACAAAATGTAATGATATTTTACTAAAATAATCTTGTTTATTATATCTTTTAGTAACAAAGAGTAGCTTATGGAGTTATGTTTCATTATTGAAGGATAAAATGGTAAAAAATTATTAATACTTTATTGAAATTCTAAAGTGACAACTATTTAAAAACAAAGTAAAAATCTCAAAGTGGCAATTGTTTAAAAATGAAGGTAGGGAATATCTAATTAAATAAAAGGCATAACAAAGGCAACAAAACAAGGAATCAATTATTTAAAAAAATAACTTTTCTTTTGACACAATACAGCCATGTTATTTCAGCATTTGAAGTGTTACGAATATGCACTTGGAGCAATAGTCCATGTGTCACAATATGATGTATTGATGAGATCAAATAGCCAGAAACAATACACATTAGGAAACTTCAAGGATATTAGTAATAGCCTTTCCACCTTCTACCTCCCTTAGGGAATGCACTAGCCTTTCCACTTTCCACCTCCTTAGGGAATGCACTAGCCTTTCCATCTTCTACCTCCCAATCAAGGGATATTAATTAAGGGATTGGCTCATATTACCTCACCACCTTTTACACAAGGCCTTATGTGTGGACAAGTGGACTCTTGGCAATTATCATGTGATAATAAAAGACCAAACTAGCTAATTCCAACTCATGCATGATAGATAATGTCATTTTCAACAATGTACACATATATCACACATAGGTAGTTCATCATCATCAACAATATCACTCTTCATTATGTATGTCTAACAAGTGAGATAAAAAATAGGAGGAAGGAGTAGAATAACTAAATGATAAAAGAGGAGAAGAGAGAGAAAGAGATACAAAATAAGTGGGAGAAAAGGAAAAACTTAGTGAGAAAAATAGACAAAAATGAGGGAGAGAGATATTGCTAAAAATACTCAATATTCCATTAACATT
Organism: Adenanthera pavonina; assembly: GCA_026686845.1. Lineage (NCBI taxonomy): Eukaryota > Viridiplantae > Streptophyta > Magnoliopsida > Fabales > Fabaceae > Adenanthera > Adenanthera pavonina. The sequence goes on from JAIVEN010000014.1 coordinate 37,671,945, forward strand.
CAAGACATGCAAAGAAAAATAATTATAAGACTATTTATAGAACTTAGGACTCTCACTAAAATGGAAACAACTTAAACTTAAAGCAAAGAAAAATTTAGAATAATCTACCCTAAACTTAAAGAAAAAGAAATCATAAAATAGGAAATAAATAAACAATAATGCAACAACAACAATATTAGTCTTATCCCACTAAGTATGGTCGACTACAAGAATTATACAATACCAATGGACTCTATCAAATACCATCTCTTTAGATAAATCATTTATCAAGAGGTCACGTCTTATGACTTCTCTTAGTGTTCTTTTTGGTCTTCCTCTACACCTTTTGATAGAACTCCAAACCATTTGATCAACTCTCCTCACTAGCTCTTCTTATCCTCTTCTTTGTAAATACCCAAACCACCTTAAACGATTTTTCACCATTTTCTCTTCAATAGGTGCTATTTCAATTTTTCCTTATATACAATCATTTCTTATCTTATCCATTTCTGTATAACCACGCATTCATCTCAACATTCTCATTTCTGTTACTCTCATTTTATGCTCTTGTTGCCTTTTCAAAGCCCAACATTCAATGTTGTATGGCATAACTGGCCTTATGGCAATTCAATAAAATTTCCTTTTAAGTTTTGTAGATACCTTATGATCACAAATAACTCCTGAAACATTTCTCTACTTTTACTACCTAGCTTGTATCATATGCATAACATGCCCATCAATTTTACCATAACTCTGTAAAATCAACCCTAAATATTTGAACTTTGACACTTTTGGAATAGTTTGCTATTTAATTTTTACCTCTGAGTCATTTATAATTGTCCTCTTATTAAATTTGCAATGCATATATTCCATTTTACTTCTACTCAAGTGGAAAGCTTTTGATTCCAAAGTGTGTCTCCATAACTCTAGTTTAAAATTGACCTCTTCTCTTGAGTCCTCAATTAAAATTACATCATCCGCAAAAAGTATACACTTAGGAATTTCCTCCTGTATATGTTCTATTAGAATATCCAAAACCAAATCAAACAAGTATGGATTAAAAAAAGATCCTTGATGTAAACATATCCTTATAGGAAAGTCCTTTGTCTCACTTCCACGAGTTCTCATACTTATTGTTGCCTCTTCATACATATCATTTATGACTTAAATATAAGCCATATGCATACATTTCGTCTCCATTATTTTTCACAACACATCTCTTGGTACTATATCATAGGCTTTTTCTAAATTAATGAAAATCATATGCAAGTCTCTCTCCATCATTTAAAGATATTTCTTGATTATTTCCTTTCTCCATCATTCTTCCTTGCTTAAAAGAACTCTCCTCCAAAGAGTTAAGCTGATGATATAACTCCAAGAATGCAACATGTAAGCAGGGAACTTTACATAGCATCTATGACTGGAAAACCTTTCTAGCAAACAAAATAGTAGTAGATAGAATCTGAGTGAATGAACTTCTCTTCAGATGTCCAAATACTATTCAGTTATGGAAATCCCTTCCAACGAACAAGATAATCATGGAGAGGATCATCAAGTAACATTCAGATTTTCTATAATGGCAGCAACTTTTGCACTAAATGGACTAATGAATGGACAAGGTGGAACAAGAGCATGTTGAAGATGAACATCAACAACCTTTGAAGGCACAACTTCCAATAGTGGAGATTGTTTTTATGCTTATTCCTTCTTTAAGCTTTCACCTTCCAAAGATTGTTCATCTCTATGTTGAAAAATTTTTTCCTACAAATCTTGCTCTTTCATATGTCGGTTTGGCATGTCTAATGTAGGTGATGGCCCTTTGATAAGAGTATCACCTTCTTCTACAATCACAACTTCATGGTCATCTTTGGGTTCTAAGGAAATCTCTACAGTAGTAGACATTTCTTAGTATATTTTTTCTTCTTCCATTTGAGGTTTGCACTTTTCCTCTACATAGAGAGAAGTTATTTCCACACCTAATTGCTTACCTAACAACTTGATGAGGCCCATGGTTTTTTCCAACTTACCCAAGCAACGATCAAACAAACAGTCAAGGTGCTCAACAGAAGCCATTAGGAACGTAGGGTAGAGAACTAGGCTTTGATGCCCAATGATATGAATATGAGATAGGTAGAGTAGAAAGATGGAGAAAATAAAAGGGAAGACTAGAATAACCAAATGATATGAGAGGAGAGAGGAGAGAAAGAGATAGAAAATAAGAGGGAGAAAAGGAAAAACTTAGTGAAAAAAATAGATAGAAAGGAGAGAGAGAAGAAAGAACTCAAGGGAGAGGGATATCACTAAAAATATTCAATATTCCATTGAGATTCAAGACATGCAAAGAAAAATAATTATAAGACTATTTATAGAACTTAGGACCCTTAGTAAAATGAAAATAACTTAAACTAAAAGTAAAGAAAAATCTAGAATAATTTACCCTAAACTTAAAGAAAAAGAAATTATAAAATAGAAAATAAATAAAAGATAATATAAATCTTAAATTAAATTTAAAAAATAATCTAAATATTCTAAAGATATCTTTATTTAAATCCTAATTATTTAAAGATATTTCTTAATTATTTCCTTTCTCCATCACTTTCTTTCATAAAATGCCAATTATCATACCATGGGGGTTATATCTCACTATAACATAATCAAGCTAATCAAATATCAATGTTAACTTGAGTAAATCATGCAATATAATTGAATACAATATACTATGCATCATGCTATAAAGAGAAGTTAACCTAGTTACCTGTATTCTTAACTAAAAGTACAAACTATCGTAAGCAAGCCAAGAGATTCACTTTCAACACTTGGAATTCAAGAGCCACCAATGCCACAATTAACTTGAAAGTGTTTGCAAGGCACAAACATACCATATAAGTCACATATGGTGTTACCAAGTGCTTACCATGAATAAAACCACAAAAACCTAACCCTATCTTTAGACAAAACCAAGTATTGGGTGAGATGTTTACCAAAAACTAGGTGCCCAAAGGTTTATGCAGTCCCAATAAACTCCATTTCATTTCCCAACAAGAGATTCAACAAGTTATCAAGCATTCTTAGAATTAGAGATCTAGTGTTTATCATATACCACAAAAATCCTTGGATTTATTTTCAAAGACCTATCATTCTCAACTTAAAATCACGATCTTTTATAGTATTTCTAGTATCCATACTACAGGTACTTGGACACTTACAAACCCTAGTCCCAATCTTGAATGAAATCCTACAATCATCTAAAGAATCAAGAGAAAAGAAGATGAGGAAGTGTTTTTGAGCCATTATCTTATGTTTAATTAGTACAAAATCACCCTTTAAGCTCTCAAGATAGAAACCCTAATAAAGCACCATGCCTCCTTGGAAGAACCCCAAGTTTTTTATGTGTTTGGCTACTGTTTGGTATTTATAGACCTTGTGTTAGTTGTCTATTGCCCCCCATTAGTCGATATTAAGTTTCCTGATGTTGAAGTCACTTCTATTGGGCCGATGTACGACTATTCCCCACCTAATGTTTATACATTAGGTCCTTTAGAATGCTGAATTCTTCTTTGATAGGTCGATAAATGACCATCGGCACCTCAATGGATATATATTAGGCTTCTACTTTTTGTTTTCTTCATGTCTTAGGTCAATGGACGTACATTGGGGTCAATGGACATCCATTGCCATCTTCCAACACCAATGTAAGTACATTGGGGGGTCAATGTAAGTATATTGGGCACTATTATATTGCCAACGCTTCCAACTCTTAAAATCTACCCAAAAACATACTTTAACACTCATTAACACTTCCATACATCATTTTAATAATTCTAAACAAGATTTGAGGGGGAGGGGTGTTACAATACCAGCTAGCATTTACTTGGGCTAATGATCCCAACAAGCATACTTTCCTTAAGTAATATTCAAATCCTAGCTTTTGGAGAGTGGATACTTACAGGACCTCATATTATGAAGTTTATCTCTTGTTTTAAGGTCAATGGAGTGGTCCCCAAAGCAATTAGGTGGAAGCTCTTTCCTAAGTTATTGCATTGCAAGAAATTCCCCCAAGAAGCTTTAAATCTTAAGGTCTACTCTAGAGGTCTGCATCCATTCAAGAATCCCTTAATTGAACACCCATATATATATGCATGCATTTGTTTTAATATTTGTTGTCAATATGACTCACATTATATCATTGTCACTATTTTCACACTCTTTAACCTTAAAAAGTTATTAAATTATTTTTCTATATTAGTTATTTATTAATAATTGATTGGGACTACTAGTAATGGCTAGTAATTTTTTTTATCTTCAAAAACTGAAGGCAATCAAACGAAAAGAACAATATATAGTATATAGGAAAACTTTCAACAGTTTATTGTGAATATGTTTCTTATTTATAAAGTGATTGATGAGATTGTATTTGTTAGTTTGTTATACTTTTATGTGATGGTGGAGGAATTAATACCTATATAATGATAATTTTTCACTTCAAGGTTATCATGCTATTTTAAAAAGCTTTTATCATTGTGTTATATTCACATATTTATCATATGATGAATGTTAGATATACCTAGCTGGGAGTGGATCAGTGTACCGTGTGCATTTCTTATTTGATTATTAATTATTTTACATTAGAGGAATTAGTTTTATGTTACGATGATTCGTGGACTACTCAAAATCTTAGGAAGTAAATTAACTTTTTCTTTTATTTTCTTTTGGTAGAATAACCAAAGTCCAAATGAAGCATAACATTTTTTTAACTACTAAATATATATTTTGTCTACATGAAACTATATGTATTTTTTGTCTCTACCTACAAATGTTATCAACACTTTAAAAAATCATCATCAACAAAAAATAAAAAAAATTGTTGGCAAAATTTTTTTTAAATAAATTTTGATATGACTTATCTGATACTATCAAGTTATATCCAAGTATTATTGGGTTTGATTGGGGTAATTCTCCCAACGTGATTTCTTTTTTATCCATAAAGTTCAAGCCATTGACCTTACTTAAAAAGAATTTAATTCCTTTTACTCGACCCAGTTATCATTGGTATGAAATAAAAACTTATTGCCACATTCATTTCAAATTATAAGTTATATTTACGTACTTCACACAAGTCAAGGAAACATTAATTATTTTAAAAATTTTCATAACTTTTCAAAATTATTGTCATTAAATAGGGGTATAAATAGATTAGTCTCTCTCTACCATAACTTTTTTTATTGTTCATTCTCATAATTGAGTACTATTATAAATAGGGGTAAAATTAAAAATAAAACTTTAATTGCTCACTAATATTCATAAAGTAGTTGTTGGCTCTCGAAAAATCTAAAGCAAATAAACATTGCGATTAAATGTTCTAGAGGTAGTAAGCCTCAAGAATGATAATTGCAACCTAACTTTTGAACTAAACATAGTGGGCGCTTGAGGTTCTTTACCACAATTTTTCCAAGTGTCAGATGAAAATACAAAATGAAAAGAAAAATATAGCTATAGTACAGGAACTCAAATGTAGACCTACAAAGGGAACTATCTTCTAGCGTTGTGCGAGCCTAGGTACACTTCGAATCTCAGAGATCCAATCAAATTACTCCTAAAAACTAAAAGATAATGAAAATAACACCATGGATGGTGGTTCTTGCTAGAGCAATAAGATAGAAGCTGTGAGAGCTTGTTATCATAACGTAATGTTTTGGGTTTGATTTGTGATAATGTGCATATTCTTCTTTTGCAGCTCTATCCGTATTTATATGTGCATGAAGAGGTGGTCATTGTGTATGTCCCAATGAAGAGGTGGTCATTGTGTATGTCCCAAAGTTTCTTCTAGCATGCCCTTGTGCTCCATCATATCCGTGAGCATGTCTCGAAATCTTGCGTATTGCGTAATGGGTGCTTGGTGCCAAAGCTTATGTGTTAGCCTTATTTGTTGAGTTGTTGACCTCTTGGATATTGTTGGATCTCTAGAAGACTTATTGGGCCTAGCCAACTAACAAAATTATGCAAACAGTGACTTATATTTTGAAGCCTTATTCCTCCAAAATTCCTCCTTATATTTTGAAACAGAGGGAGCACTAATTATATTAACCATTTAGATACATCTTGTTTTTTATAAAAAAAAATGATTTTATTTTCCCAAGAAAAAGGAACTTGATTTATTTTATAACAAACTTTAATTTGTGATATCATTTGAAAAAATGAATTTCATGCTGGATGTTCATCATGCTGGGATGCTCATAATTTAATATATGTCGAATTTAAAATAATCATAATCTTCTAGTTGTTACATTTTTTAAAATTAATTCCTCATTTAGAAATTGAAAAAAATAAAAGCTTTAATCTATACTATCTAAATTGGAAAATAATCAAATCCTAGAAAAATAACTTGGGAAAATTACATATAAATACCAATGTGGAGAGATATTTCTAAAATAGTACCTAAATTTGGTCTACTTTCAAATACCAACCAAATTGGAAATAAGATTTAGGTGAGAAAATACTAAACTACCCCTCCTCATTTTAAAACAATCTAACCTTAAATACATTCTATCGCCTCCCCCCACTCCCCCTCTTAAAAAACCTACCTTCTCCACCTCCACCATTAGCACTTCTCCCTACCACACCACTTAGGCCAAGCTTGCAACACCAACATCTTTTAGATCTAGTGAGCATGAAGGCAATAGTGATGATGAATTTGGTCTTCTACAAATAGATTTTGTCTCCCTTCCTTGTCTTCACCTCTCTTCCTCTTGCCTCCCCCCTTTGTGCCACCTCCCCATTATCCTTCACAATGAACAGATCACCAAGCCTTATCACCATTGTTGCCATCATGATTTACCCTCGTCATGGTCATTGTCACTACCCTCATCATGGTCGTCATCTCCTCCCCTCATCTCCACTGCCATGCTTCAATCAACTCATCACGGGCTTAAGATTTCTCCTCCACCATGCTCTCCATGCTCCGTCACATGCATTTGCCAAATCTGCATCTTTAGGGTTATATATCTTTTCCTCTCCTATTCTCCAATGGTCACAAGCCCCTACTCCATCTTCGTTGTCACCACTGAGTTGCTTTTGGTTCAAGGACTATTATTTTCTTTTTGCTAGTTTGAAATTGATTGTAAATTAATTGTGGAAGTTGATTATGGAAATTGATTGTAAATGTTGATATTGATTGTAAATTTTTTGTTAATATGTATAAATGTGTTGAATTTAATTTCCAAATGATCCCTGTGCATTTACATGTGATCCACATGTTTTTACAATTGATCATGGTGTATTTGCAAGTAACATATTGATATTTTACAAGTTAGTTGCATGGTCTATATATCTAAATGATATCATGTCATTAGCAATTGTTCCTTGGGTAAATATATCTGATTATTGTATATTTGTAAGTGATATATAGTGATTTACAAGTTATAGATGTGCTTTTTCTTTCCAACTGATATTATAGATTGTAAAACTATTGTTGCTGTTAGAAGTCCATATGGTTGGTCTAAGAATAAAAATCATATCCATTTAGTTCAATTTTAATATGAAGAATCAATTGACAAGTGATTTTCGATTATTTGCAAGTGATTCTCATTGATTTGCAAGTGATCCTTAGTGATTTGTACTGCCTTTTTTTTTTTTGGATTGATTGACCATCATAGGGCTTCTATCGTAATGGTTGACTATCACATACTTTTTCTGTTTTGGCACAATTGAGTTCATTTGCAAGTGATTCTCGCTCACTTGCAAGCGATCATCGGTCATTGTTACAATTATCGCTAGAAAAGTTGCCACCACTATTGAAAATAGATGTAGCTATTGGAAAAGTCACAATTGCCAAAAACCTTTGCTAGAAAAGTTATAGGAGGGAGGAGCATAAAAGAGGCAAATGTAGTTTAGTCAATTCACCACAAAATCTTATTTCCAACTTAGTATCTTGGTTGTATTTTGGAATTAGGGGAAATTCGAGTATCATTTTGGAAATATCCTTTTTACATTGGTATTTACATGTCATTTTCCCAAATAACTTCTACATGAGTTTCTTTCACATTATAATACAAATAACTTTTTTCTTTTCCTTTTTTTTAATTTAAACAAGCTCAACCCCAATTGTCTTCATTTTTAGGAGTAATAATTTTTTAAATGAGTTTCTTTCACGTTATAATACAAATAATTTTTTTGTTTTCTTTTTAAATTTAAACAAACTCAACCCTAAGTGTCCTCATTTTTAGGAGTATACTTTTTTATTTTTTATTTTATAATTAATTAATGGTTGTTTAAAGTGTGTTTTTGGCATACGGTTGTTTAAGGGCCGTTTAGTTTTCTATTTTATAAAATTAAGTTAAGATAAATAAAATTTGTAAAAATGAAGTTTAGATAAAGTAAGTGTTTATTTGGTTGTCTGTTTTGAAAAAGAAATCATGGTTTTCAACCATGATTTTCTAAAAGATGTGTTTGGCTAAATACAGATGAAACACAAACTGACTTTTTTGAAAAATGAAAAGTGGGTTAAACTGTGACTTTAGAAAAGAAGGGAAAAAATTATTTTTCCTTTAATAAAATGTGGGTTTTAGAAAAGGAGAAATAAATTTACTCTATATTATACATCTAAAAATATTTTTGACCTCTATCATCCAAATAAATTTTTTTGTCAAACTTACTTTTACCAAAGAATATCCAAACATAACAACTTACAACAAACTTACTTTATCTAAACTTTATTTTTACAAATTTCATTTATCTTAACTTAATTTTACAAAGATAGAGAACTAAACGAGCCTTAACTTTGTTGGAAGTTGTTATGTTTAGATATTTTTTTTTGTAAAAGTAAGTTTGACAAAAAATCTGTTTAGATGATATGAATTAAAAGTACTTTTAGATGTATAATATAAAGTAAATTTATTTCTCCAAAGTAACTTTTTCCCTCCTTTTTTAAAATTACAATTTAACCCAATTTTTATTTAAAAAAAAAATCAGTTTATATTTCAATTTATATTTCATCTGGTCAAACACATTTTTTTTTAAATCATAGTTGACAATCATGATTTCGTTTTTTATTCATTTCCTTAAACGCACCTCAGTTCTCTATTTGCGTTTTCAGAGTGGCAGGCAGAGCTCCATCGCACAACGCACATCGCCTTTCTCCGTCGCAGGCAGAGCTCCATCGTCTTCCATCGTAATCGACCTGGTGAGTTGTCCTTCGCCATTTCTCTCTTCTTTCTTCTTCTATTTCGTCGTTCTCGTCCTTCTCACTGAGATTTCATGGCTTCTCTTTGTTTCTCGGTAGCTAGCGGGAGCTCTCCCAATCTCCCTAATCCACCATCGCTGAAGCCATATATCGCGGTCCTCAGGTGACAGTTCTCCTCTTCTCCATTTCTGGCTAGCTTGCTGGCGCTGCTTTATATATATATATATATATATTTAATATCGTTGCAACTTGCAACTCTGTTCTCTTCTTTTGGCTGTGACTTGGAGTCATTTTTGCTGGTCTGGATCTTCAAAATTGTATTCTATCTTTTTTGTTTTTGTTTTGATTATTTTTCTTTTTTGTGGGGCTAAGAGGGGTTGTGATCATCTTTGCCAAGATTACTAGCACTAGTTGAAAGAATTAAAGGAAGCCTATGTGTTTTTGTATTCTAAACATTTCGGTCTTTATGCGTGGTATATTAAATTCTTGTTGAAGTTATTGATTTAATTTTCTGTTTTTTGGCCATAGATTAATTTAATTTTCTAAAGTTACGAAATTCAATAACTATTTAATATATTTTTCTTCTTCCTTTTGATGTTCTGGAGGTGAATGGTCGATTTCTTGAGATTTCGGTGTTCTAAGCGTTTCCATGCATTTGTGTGAACTCTGGTGACCGGCTCCAATTGTGCTGAAATTTGGTATATAGGCTCTTGGTGTAGTGAGGATCCTAGGTATAATAAATATAATTAAAAGTTCCCTAGTATCACTTGGAAATTCCCTGGCGTTAGTTGGAAAGTTTTCTTCTATCAGTTGGAAATTCCCTAGCATTAGTTGGAAATTCTCTTCTATCAGTTGGAAATTCCATGCTAAAGAAAGTCACTATTGCTACAAAAGTTGCCACTACAGGAAACTGCTGCTAGAGCCTCGCTTGAGGGAGGAGGGAGGGAGGAAAGGGAAGGGCAATTTCATGCTTTCCTTTTTTTGCATTGAAGGACTGAAGGACTTATTAATATTTTTGCAAGTTGTAGGAACCTTATAATAATTATCTTGTTTCCATGGTCTTAATAATAAATTTCCTTTCTTCTTTTTGGAATCTCTTGACTTGTTTCTGATTTGGCTTGGAACGCAACTTCTTGAGAGTAAACAGAGAGAGAGAGAGACATTGGTCTCAGTTCACATACTCAAGTAGGGGGTATTCCAGCAATGGCGACGACTATGGTTGACTCATCGGATGCAGAACCTTCATTATCACCAGGTACCCATCCCACAACCAACAAGCTGAAAAATTCAGATGAAACGATGCCATTTGTTGATTACGCCGTCCAGCAAGTCCAACTCTACCAAAAGGCCTTGAATGACGCCCTTGAATATGCGCTTGAAGCTTCCAAATCCCAGCTTTCTCTGATTCATTCCACACCCTCAGCTCATTTTCACCAGGTCTTGGTAAGTTTTGTAACATCATTTTTATTGATTCAGTCCCAATAAAAAAAATGATCGTAAAAAATAATTGGAATCAATCATTTAGAATTTGATGAATTATCTCATTTTCTTTAGGTTTATTTTTTGGCTTATTTAGTCTGCATCTATCTTTTGTTTTGTGTTTTTTTATTTATACGTAATATTTCTTGTGATAACTCAAATTTTGAATTATACATTCCATTATTTGTTGAATTTATGCAAGTAATGAAAAAAATTTGGCCAATCGTCACTGAAGAATTGTAATGGATCAAGCATGTTTTTTGGGGGCTTGGGCATTGTCCAGCTAACTAATCAAGCTGTTTTCTTGTCTCTTTAATATTAATTTAACCATAGGGTGCTTGGCTTGATCTCAAGTCTGATTATAATGCTTATGAGGATCTTTTATTTGGAAAGATCAAAGGTTTGTTATTTGCTGATTCTATTGATTTAATTGTTATTCAAGTAATGTAGGCTCATCTGTTAGAATACCTTCATGATTTGAATGCCTGTGTTTTCACCTTTTCATTGCAGATGGTGTTCATGTTGCAACTTCTCATCCAATGATTGCATGTGGGGCTACCGCTGCCTTGAGTTTTCTTGTGCTTAAAAGTAAGTGCCAACATTATGCTAATTTGCAGCTTCTAGTTAATCAATGGAAAGTGAATTCTTTCAATCCTGCATGTTGCATTTAAATTTTGTTTGTCATGTGTTAATTATAAGATGTATTTGTATACTGCTATGAAATTTTATCCAAATTGAAGAAGCCATTATTATTATTATTATTTATTTTTTCCCTTTTATGAAAGGGAGTAGCCATTGTTGCTAAGCTGTTTGGTTTAAATATAATGTTGCTCACCTTTAATATGAAAGGTGGGCCTACCTATGAACCTTTATTATTATTATTACTTTGCAAACAAATAATTTCATAGCTTTGTTGATGACAGTAAATGTCAATAATATATGTTTATTGTATATTTATGTAGCTACATGCAATCATGCAATATTGATATCCTTAGTATGAATGTTCAATAAGTTACTATATAGTAAATATGTATTTTTCTTTTGATTTGTTTACCTTACAGGGCCTCGCCGATTCTTGTACTACAACACACTGCACCTTTTTATTAGTGAAGAGGTGAGTAATGGCCTAAATGGTATTACTGTCATAAAAAGGATAAAGATACATGCTGGGGCTCAGTAATAACATGAATTATGTTTGTATTTGATGGAACTCTACAAAATACCAGTGATAACTTTTAAATATTATTGAATAACAGAAACAAAATGGAGAAATCCTTTCATTCACTCATAGCAGCAAATACGATCCTCAACACCAGTAGAAACAAATAACTATTGCAACACTGTAAAGCAACTGTAATGGAATACATAATTACAAAATAAGAGCTAAGAAGCAACACCCTCTAGGTTTGGAAAGGCTAAAGATTCTCCACCTAAAGCAAAATAACTTCACATATATTCATTCTCATTGACTACTCTCTCTCTGTCCTCCACCTCATTCCTCATGCGAACAGTTAGTTGCAACATCATTTGTGTTTCCCCCATGATCAACTTAGTAGCTGGTAACCCAAGCTTGGGTGCTCTTATAACTATTGTGCTATCCTTTCTCTCTCCTTAAACACTCTTGACTCGATTGCTATGGGTCCATCATTTTCCTCCCTGACAAGTTTCACCTTGCCCCTTTGATACACTTCAATTACTTGGAAGTCTTCCCAAATATTTCCAGTTTCTAGTCATCCCTTTCATTTAATTTGCATCATCACATCCTCATGGTGTACTTGAAGCTCTATTTTCTTGACATGTGGATGTATATATGAATAGTTGAATCTTTCCTATTAGTTGGCCAAAAGTAAATCTTCACTATCAGGATTCTCATTATAGAAAACTTCTATAGTTGGTTCAACATCTGATTCTACACCAAGAAAAGTTGTTCCCTTTCTGTCCTTATCACCATAAACTTTTCCAATTTTTTTCCCATTTTTAGTCAATATCTAGATTTTCAAATAGCTTCCCACTCTAGGCTCCTTTGTTATTGGCTTCCAACTTTGTTGACTATATTCAAATCAACTAGAGGATTCTCAAATAGACCCATAGTGAATTGCACAAGCAAAAGTCTTTCCACATCATTAATACATTCCATTGGAATGATATTGTTTTTGAATGTGATTGTATGACTATGAATGAACTCCAAGTATTTGTGTGGAACCGTCACTATATCAATGCTACCTTCGTTGATAGCATAGGAATTTTTTGCTTGGGATAAGGACCTACTTTAAAAGAAAGTGGATAGTGGGCTTGGGCTCAACAAGGGTAGAGTAGGAATTTTTTGCTTGGTAAATAACCTTGAGAAGTGGTATGAGTTAGTGGAGAGGATGGGTGGGATTTTGGTTAGGATAGTATTATTGTGCTAAGGGAGAAAAGGCACAAGAAGGAACCATGTAATTTGAAGAGACGAACGCCTAAGCTAGATCCCATCTATACCTTTCTTCTTCTTCTTCTTCTTCCTTTCTTTCATTTTCTTTATGTAATTTGCTGCTCTATACGGCAATCCTACTACCTCATACATTGGTGGAACTGCCTTTTGCTTCAAATAAACTCATTGTGGAGGTACTTAATAAGGTGCTAAATGGATGAAGGAGCGACAAGAGAGGAAAAACTATGAAAGAGTCTTGCTTCCAATGTAAGAGGAATGCTAGCTTATAAGTTGTCAAAATAGGTGTAGGAAGTAGCACATAGGAAAGAGAGGCATGCGAGCTTAGATGTGTGAATCTACTGTTTTTCGTAGACAATCTTATTTGGTGGGTTTTTAGATTTGAGTGCTATTTTTGACTGAATAGGGTGGCTAGGGAAGAGAAGCTTGATGCAATGACAATGTGCTTGGAGGGATGAGCTTTAAAATGGTTTCAATAGAAGGAAATGAGACACCTGGCCAGGTCATGGACAAAGCTCAAACATGGTCATAGGAAGTTTCATCATTCACAAGTGGTGATTCCTAATGACATGAATATGTCTCCGAAGCAGGAAGGCACAATGACTGAGTACAAAGAGTGCTTTGAGCTCTTCATAGCATCATTAGGGGATGTTTTGGATGATTTGTTGGTAAGGGCTTTGAAAAATGGACTCAATGATGATCGCAAAACAGAAATAAGGATCTTGAGGATTGTTGTGTTGTAGGATTTAGGGACATGGCTCAAGGAGTGGAAGAGAGAAACTAGGCTTTAGAAAAATTCGAGTCTCATTGTTTCAAAAGCTCAAGTTAGTTATCAAGAATTGTAGTAAGAAAGCTAGGGTTAATAAAGAATTTTGGCATGGCAAAGCCTCAAAAGAGTACCATCAATATTTGAACCAATAAAAGTCTTGATGGCAAGGGAGGTCAGGATTCTAAGTCCACCAATATTAATATAATGACTCTATGAAAATTATGTATATTAAGATAGCTAAGAAGAGGGGAACTATGTTTTAAATGGGATGAGAAGTTTCAGCCCTGGCACAATTGTACGAAAAAGGAGCTGGGTGTTAATCTTATCAGAAACCACAAAAATATGAGATGATGTACTTGAAGCACTTGTTGTAATGCCTATGGAAGATCTTATACTTGAGGAACCTTTTATGACTCTGTCCTTGAACTTGATAGTGGGTATTATTAGGGGTAAAACTGTGAAATTGATGGGCAAGTTACATGACAATGAAGTTCTCACACTTATAGCTTGTGAAGCAACTCATAACTTTATTGCATCTAAGTTGGTGAAGGATTTTCACTTGTCCATGGATAGAGCAATTTTTTTCATGGTGCAAGTGGGAGATGGGTATCAAGTGAGGGGAGTGGATGTCTGTCATAATGTGGTTTTTGGGGTACAAGGTCAATGGATATAGCAATCCTTCTACTCTTGTGATTTAGGAGGTGTGAATGTCATTCTTGGAGTTGATTGGTTGGACTCATAAAGAGAACTGTGAATGGATCGGAGGAAGTCAACTTTGAGGGAGTGTATGTTTACAAGGTGACCCTTCTTTTTATAAGACCTTTGTCTCTGAAAACCATGACTCAGCTTTTGAAAGAGCATGGTTTTTTAATGGAATTTGGGGAGATGACTATGCAAACCATTACACAAACAATAGTGGACCCTAAGATTCAAAGCTTGTTGGGGGAATTTCCTGTGATACAAAAACCTAGGAAAGAGCTTCCACCTAATTGCTTTGGGAACCACTCCATCTACCTTAAAACGAGATACACCTCATAATGTGAGGCCTTGTATTATAGGTACCCTCATTCCCTAAAAGCTGGAATTTGAATATTACTTAAGGAAATGATGCTTGTTGGGATCATTAGTCCAAGTAAATGCTGGCTGGTATATTTGTGTGTACTATAAAGCCCTCAACAAGATCACAATACTTGACAGATTATCTATTCCAGCTATTGTTGAGTTGTAAGATGAACTTGAAGATTGGAGTTGCTCATGTTCTCCAAATTGTGCCCTTTGCGTCACTGATGCTCCCATAACCTTCCAATTCCTATTCCTAATGAATGATATATTTAAGGAGCACCTTAAGGAAGTCCATATTGTTTTCTTTTGATGATATTTTGATTTACTGTATGGTTTTTCATTCCCATTTGTAGCACTGACATACTGTTGTACAAGTGTTGTAGCTAAATGGATTGGTAGAAATTGGAGTACATAGGCATATCATTTCAGGAGAGGTCTCTCAATCTCATGGTAGAAGTTGGTGTATCCGGTTTTGGGATGGGGACTATTAATATAGCGAGGGTGTTCCATTGCAAACCATGGTCAAATGTTATCTCTCAAGTTCCATCTTCGTTTTGTGTATGAAAGGCAACTTATGGCTATTGCTTTTGTAGTCAAAATAAATGTAACCACTTTTTGATGGGGCACTCTTTTATTATCAAGACTGCTTAAAGATCCCTCCAATTTTTGTTGTATCAGAGGTTCATTGCTCCAAACTATCAAAGTAGGGTTTTTTGACCAATGGGTAATCATCTTGATCTAAATCATTATGAACTTGTTTTGGAAGGAGTTATTCAAACAATTAGGCACTACACTCAGTTATAGTTCTGGCTACTGCCTGCAAACTGACTGGTAAACTAATGGTCTATCGTATTGTTGGCTCAAACATTCATTATTTCCTATCACAGAAAAATAAAAATTCATTCTTTATTTAATGTTCCTACATAAAGATTTCTTATTTATTATTTTATGCATGTTTTGAAAAATTATTTATATTCCAATTCAAATATTGGACACATTGGCAGTTTTTTTGCTTATGAATGTTGAATAATTTGATTGTTATTCATGGAAGGTTTAGATAAATTGTAGACAATGTTGGAAGTACAAAAGACACTGCATTATAATTACTTGGGTTATTGCTTAATCATTTGTTTTTGGGTGTAGGCCTTGATCAACAGAGCTAATACGCAAGTGAAAGAGTTGCGGCAATCACTTGAATTTTTACAGGCAGAAAGTAAAATGTTGGAGGTAAAAATTCAGGTTCCATTATTCCATATTAACCCTTATAAACCCCAACACCCCCCCCCTCTCCTTGGTGAAAAAAGGATAGTGTATTAAAACTTTCTATGTGTATTGTAGAAAGCTCTTAAAATTTGTAGATCTCAAGTTATTTAGAGCCTGTTTGGTACATGTGAAGGTGACCCTCATCATATCACTTGAGTATGCGTGTTTGGTTGCTAAAAAATGAGGTGATGGAGTTTACAACAGTAACCTAGATCACTTGAATTAATGTGAAGAAGATCAGTCTTAGGAAAGAGTGAAGTTGCTCACTGTGAGGTGAAGGGTTGTTAAATGACCTTTCTACCCTTGACAAGGTAAGAAAATGGCACAGCACTCGTCCCTCTTCGTCCCTTCGTCCCTTCGTCTTCTCCGTTCGCCCATTGTCTTTGTCCCTTCATCCACCTCCAGTGACCTAACCACTGATGTCTCCTCCACTTGTCCCATCTTTCTCACGTGAGCCACTGTGATGATGGAGGGAGAAATTGTTGGCAATGCCTGATCTCGACCTCCCACCTTTAACCCACTTCGGCCACTGGCTCAAAATAGAGCTCCGGTCATCATCCTCCACCCCCTCTTATCGATCTTGACCTACCACCCCTTCCAGATCACAGACTCGAACTCCCATCCCTTCCAAATCTTGAAGTTGAACTCCCACCCCTTCCAGATCTTCGAGCATCATTTGTTATGGTGGCCAAGCTTGAGTCTGCGAAGTCTAAGTTAGAACAAGGATTTTGATCTTCAATTTTGATTTTGAACTCAACTGAGAATGAGCTTGAGTTTGTAAAGTTGAAGCCTTCAATCTTTTTTTTTTTAATGGCTTGTTTGTTGATGTTGATGGAGGAAGTGGTGGCCGGTAAGGAAAACTGGCTATCGGCGAGGATGGAAGAAGGAGGGGAGGTTTTTTTTTTAATCTAGGGGCGTTTTAGTCATTTCCCATTTATTTGATTTTAATTAAATATAAAATATAAATTCATTTTCCACATTCCCAGTGTCATACCAAGCAAACCCACTTATAACTCACTTGTAATCATCATTTTATTACATTCCGTCACACTCTTCACATTATGTTATCTAATCCTTGTTAATTGAACCAAACGGGCTCTTAGAGTGGAAAGATTGTGCAAAAGAGATCCAAAAGTCATCCAAAAGAGGTCCAACCTCCTATAAACAATTAGAGAAATCAGAAATAAATGTTAGTTTTCTTTTGAAAATCAATCTATCCACCCGTATCTACTAGAACTGACTTCTTAATGAAAAAATGTTTCTAAAAATGCCCAACCTCTGTCCATTCCCTTGGCTGCGCCTAACCTTCCTCTTCTCCCCCTCCCCTCCCTTTTTCCCCTTTGGGTATGGACTGTAGTATATTTGTTGTGATCAGTGGTTGTAGCCTTTTCTATGTCACTTATTCTTGGAATTCTATTTTAAGTCTTATGGAAGAATGTTACTTCATTCTATGGAGTTGCTCTATCAAAATCCCATAAGCCATAAGCAAAAGTCTGTTTTTGACCTTCTAAAATAATGTGAGCTGTAAAAAAGTTAAAATTGATAAATAAAGGATATAACAACAGCATTAGTCATTCCACTAAATGAAATCGGCTAAATCGATCTCATGATATCATTCGACTCTATGAAAAAACCATATCTTCAAATATATTATTTATTAAGAGATTCTGCCTTATAATCTCCTTAAGTGTCTTTTTTGGTCTCCCTTTGCACTTTTTTTGTGGAGCTAAAGACCATCTCATAAGCTCTCCTCATAGGCACTTCTAGTGATCTTCTTTGTATATGTCCAAATCATCTTAATTGATTTTCTACCATTTTTTCTTTGATAGATGCTAACAAAAACTGATTGGAAAATGTTTTTTGATATTCGCAAAGAGGATACAAGGGGGATATATAAGAGATGTTATAAATAATTTCCTAAACTAGTGTGATTTTATGTGTTCCTATGCTGATTCTATGCCTATCATATAAATACAAAATTATACTAATAACAGAATGATTACACAATAATCAAGTAATCAAGTAATAATTATAAAATATCTACAATAGAGACATTCCCCCATAAGCTGGTGAGTGGATATCATCCATTCCCAGCTTGGTGATTAAGCTTTGAAAATGATTACTGGACAATCCCTTTGTGAGAATATTAGCGAGTTGATAGCTTGTAGGAACAGAGACAATAGCATTAGTTTTATATCACTAAGTGAGGTCGACTACATGGATCATATGATATTATTTAGCTCTATAAAAAACCATCTTTTCAGATAAATTATTTATTAAGAGATCTTGCCTTATAACTTCTTTCAGTGTCTTTTTTGGTTTCCCTTTGCGCCTTTTTGTAGGGCTAAAAGCCATCTGATCAACTTTTTTCATTGGTTCTATTGGTGCTCTTCTCTGTATACGTTCAAACCATTTTAAATGGTTTTTTACCACGTTCTCCTTAATAGGTGCCACTTTAACTTTTCCTTGTATATAATCATTTCGTATCATAGTCATTCTTGTATGGCCCACACATCCATCTTTACATTCTTATTTTTGCTACTCCCATTTTTGGCACTTGTTATTTCTTCAAAGCCCAACAATCCACTACTATATAGCAGTTTGATAAAATTTCCCTGTAAACTTAGTAGGTATTTTGTGGTTACAAATAACTCCTGAAATTTTTCTCCATTTTAACCATCTAGCTTGTATTTTAAGCATAATACCACTATCAATTTCACCGTCAGTCTATAAAATTGATCCTAAATATCTTAACTTTGATTTTTATAGTATGGTTTGTTTTGCAATTTTTATCTTTGAATCATTTCTAACTTGTTTCTTGTTAAATTTGCAGTATATATATTCCGTCTACCCTAGGAAGTAGTTAAGCCTCCCTAGTTCTTTTATCTCAAGCTCCTCCATCAACTTTTTTCATAAGGAATCATTCCCTTCCATATAATCTCGTGACTATGATGTCATCAACATAGACAAGTAGCATTGTCACTCCCCCTAAAGTTGAATGTTTAATGAATAGTGTATGATTACCTTGACTTTGTATCCCATTTTTAGCATGGCTTTTGTAAATCGCCCCAACCATGTTCTTGGAGATTGTGTCACATATAGGGCTTTCTTAAGTTTGCATACCATTCTTGGTGCAAGCTGCGAAACATCTTGGTGGAACCTTCATATGAATTTCTTCCTTAGTCACAATGTGAGAAGGCATTCTTAACATCAAATTGCATAAGTTTCCAAACTCGACTAGCAGCCATAGACAATAAAATTCTTATCGTATTTATCTTTGCAATGGGAGAAAATGTCACTATGTAGTCTATGCTATAGGTTTGAGTTATCCTTTAGCAACTAATCGTGCATTGTACTGTTCTAAGGTACCATCAGAGTTGTATTTAGTGGAGATGACCCATCGATACCTAACTTTCCCTTTTGGCAATTGAACAAGGTCCCAAGTTTTGTTTTTCTCCACTGCTTCCATTTCCACCTTCATTGTTTGTATCCAATTGTCATTTACCAATGCCTTAGACGAGGTTTTAAGAATGGGAATTTCATTTAAATGAGCAAGGAAAGTTTTGTGATTGAACATCAAGTTGTCATATGAAATGAAGGAAGACAAAGGATATAAAGGGCGTTTAGTGCAACTTCAGGTTCCTTTGTGCAAAGCAATTTGAAGATCATCATCATTAGTATGCATAGGTATTTCAGAAACATTATCGAGGGATGGAGGAGTCACCTTAGTGTTTTTAAGGACTGATTCAGATGATTGGACTTGCTTTGGTTGAGATGTTCTTTCCCTGCGAGAGTAAACCTGCATTGGATGAGTAGAGTTTGAAGGTTGTTGAGGATAGCTTGCAAGTCACCGGAAGTAGCAATAACACCATTTGATGTACTAATAATGGAAGAATCAGTACCGTGGTTTGTTTTAGGTACCTTCGACATAGTGAAAATATGATGGGAAGTAGATTTCGAGTAGTTCTGGGTTGTTTGGTGGCGCAGAAAGATGGCAGGATGCTCCTTCACGTGCTAGCGCTTGGAGTTCACTGCAGGAAAAAACGAGTGGCGCGTGAAAGTGCGTGACTAGTCGATGATCATTCTAGTCACTAGGGATGTGCCGATTGGCGATGTCTAAGAATGATGGAAGGGTCTGTAGGTCAATTAGTGGCTTTAGGTAGTAAACCCAGTAGTTAAGAGTGCTACCGGTTTAAGGGTTTAGGTAGAAAAAGGGAATTAGGGTTTAGAGAGCAGAAAATGCCGAAATAGAGCTCCAAGGCTCTGATACTATGACAAAAACTGATGGAAAAAAGTTTTCTGATATTCACACAGAGGATACGAGGGGTATATATATAAGAGATGTCATAAATAATTTCCTAAACTGGTGGGGTTATATCCTTGATTCTATGTGATCCTATGCCTATCAAATAAATACAGAATTATACTAATAGCCGAATGATTACACAATAGTAATTATAAAATATCTACAATATCTCACAGGTGCAAAATAAAGGATAAGTTTTCAAGAACAACTTTTCTTTTAGAAGAAAGTTCAATTGTTATTATGTAGTATGCTAAGGTGTTAAATCATCACTAGCTTTTTAGGAGCATGCTGGAATCATTAATACATGGCATGACAGACCAATTGAAGAACCTAGTTGGGAGGACTATGACTTGCTGAGAGCTCAATTTCCCCCCGTTCCAACTTGAGTGCAAGTTGTGTTTTCGAGGGGGAGTAATGATAAGAGACCCCTATTAACATACGGCTGACATAGGACTAGGAGGAAGTTGGAGGATGTGAGTGGTGCATTTGGAAGATGTGAGTGGTGCATTTGGAGAATGTGGAAAATGGTGGTGAGCTTGGAGGTCAACTGGCAGGAGACATTGAATGATAATGCACTAACAGCCACTAACACCTATGTTTCTGTAGCGCTTTTGAGAGAATAGGGTGAGTCTGTCACCCACTCAACCCTAGGTAATTGTTATTATATAATAATCAAGAGAAAGTAGTTTGTTACATCAAAATCGGAAGAGATAATATCATATCTCAACCAGTGAAATAATATCTAATAACAAACTAATTCAAAGTTATTCATATCTAATTCAAATAATAATTAAATATTAAACTGACTATCGACACCCCCTCAAGCTAGTGAATGTATATTTAACATTCCCAACTTGTACCTTAGGTCTTCAAACTTGGCTCTTGACATTGCCTTTGTAAGGATATCAGCTGTTTGTCTTGCAGAGGATATATACTTCAAGTCAACAATGTTAGATTCAATCTTCTCTTTGATGAAATTTCCATCCAGTTCTACATGTTTGGTTCTATCATGATAGACTGGATTATTGACAATACTTATGGTTGCCTGATTGTCACATAACACGTCCATAGGATTCTGTATTGGAAACCTGAGCTCATCTAATAATCGCTTCAACCATAATCCTTCACAAATTCCCATGCATAGGGCTCTGTATTCAGCTTCCGTACTACTACGAGCAACAACAGATTGCTTCTTACTTCTCCATGTTACTAAGTTTCCCCATAAATAAGTATGATATCCAGTAGTTGACTTCCTATTTGTGATTGATCTTGCTCAGTCTGCATCAGTATATACAACTACATTTCTAGAGCTGTTCTTAAAAAAAATCCCATTTCCAGGTGTCATTTTAAGATACCTCAGAATTTGGTATACTGCAGCCATGTGTTTCTCAGTAGGGTTATTCATGAACTGATTTACAATACTTACTGGGAAGCATATGTCTAGCTGTGTATGAGAGAGATAAATAAGTTTACCAACTAGCTTCTGGTACCGTGTGGTATCTACTGGTGCACTTTCTTCCATCAACTCATTTTTATAATTAGTATCCATTGGAGTATCTGCAGGTTTACAACCAAGCATTTCTGTCTCCTTGAGTAGATCAAGGATATATTTCGGTTGAGAGACAACGATGCCTTTTCTAGATCTTGCCATCTCCATTCCTAGAAAATATTTCAGCTCTCCTAGGATTTTGATTTCAAATTCCCATGCTAGATCAGTCTTGAGTTTCTCAACCTCTGCTGCATCATTTCCAGTGACCACTATATCATCTACATATACGATTAATAAAGTAATGAGTCCAGTTGGGGGAGGACTTAATGAAAAGAGTATGGTTAGCCTGCCCTTGAGTGTATCCATATGCTGTCAAGACTGATGCAAACCTGTCAAACCATGCCCTAGGTGACTGTTTTAGACCATAGAGAGACTTTTCCAGCTTGCATACCTTATTAGGTTCTGCATGCACACCCGGAGGAACCTCCATGTATACTTCTTCAGTGAGATCACCATTTAAGAACGCATTCTTGACATGAAACTGATGGAGAGGCCAGTCAAGATTTGCAGCTATGGACAACAATACCTTGATGGTGTTGGGCTTGGCAACTGGTGCAAACGTTTCTTGATAGTCTACACCATATGTCTAAGTGAATCCCTTAGCTACTAGTCGTGCTTTATGTCTACTAATGCTGCCATCTACAGAAATTAAAAACCACTTGGCACCACACAAACTCATAGTCTTATATGGACCCCAAACATCACTATATATTAAATGAAAAGGTTTGGAAGAAACATGAGAATGTTGAGGATAACTTGATCGAACATGCTTTGAAAACTGACAAATCTCACAATCAAATTCAGCTTTATTATGGAAAAGTTGAGGATACATTTTCCTCATTCTAAATTTGGATGCCCTAACCTATAGTGCCATAACTTCAAATTATCTGTTGCTGCCAAACTAACTTTATTTCTTCCTTTATTTTGACCTTCAGTTTTGCTATCATCGCTCAGTAGATAGAGTCCAGCTTGCTCCTCAGCACTGCCAATCGTCACCCATGTCTCCAAGTCCTGAAAGATGATCACACATTGATGTTTAGTAAATACCACCATATAATCATAGTCTTGAGTTAGTTTGCTGGCAGATAATAAACTATAGGATAAATATGGGACAAATAGAACATCATGCAAAATTAATTTTTCTGAAATTTTTACTATCTTGATTCCCTCAACTCTGGCTTGATTTCCATCAGCCATTGTAACAAAATGGTCTTTATTATAGGGCTTCAAATCAGCAAAAGTGGACCAGTCACCTGTCATGTGCTCATTCGCCCCTGAGTCTACTACCCATGTATTACCTTGATTAGAAGTAGTTGTAAGTGATGTAGTTTGTCCACAGGTACTTGCAATAAGTCCAGTACCTTTTTCTTGCACTTGAATCTGGTTACCAAACGGCTTTTGAAGCATCTGTACTTGTTTAGGAGTAAATGGCTTAGAGGTATTGTTGTTTTGGGCAATCAATCCACTGCCTCCACTAGTTCCTCGACTCTTGATGTTCGCTGGTTTACCATGTATGAACCAACACGTAACTTTAGAGTGTCCTATTTTTCCAATGTTCACAGGTGGAAATTTCCAGTTGCTCCTTTCACAGCCAACGCGGTGGATTCTGGATTTAGAATTTGAGATTGACTCTCGTTGATCAATTTTTTCTTGCTTTCCTCACGTTTAGTAGCAAAGAAAGCCTCCTTTAAAGTAGGTAATTTGTCTACGTTCATGATTCTCCCTTTGTAATCATCAAAGTTTGAATTCATGCCTAATATAAATTTAAAGAGTCTTCTCTCCTCTTTAACTTGTTGGTACTGCAACAAATCTTTGGCACGTGTCCGTACAAGTTCAATTGTTGCCAATGCTTCATTAGGGTGTTGTAGTATTCAGTAACCCCTAATGAGTTTTGGCAGAAGTCATGAAGAAAAGCTTCTATGTTCAGTACTGCTGCCTTGTTTTTTCCAGAAGAGTAGGTTTCTCTCGCTGCTTCCCAGACTTCATGAGCAGTTTTGTAGAGCATAAAATTTGTTCCCACATTGGGTATCATTGAATTGATCAGCCACGCTTGAACCATGCTGTTGTTCGTACGCCATTCTCGGAATTTAGGATCATCTTCTCTTGGTTTTGCTGCTTCACTAGTGAGATATTCCAGTTTACCTTTGTCGGTGATGAAGAGTTGCACACTCGCACTCCATTGAAGGTAATTCTGCCCATTTAAACAATGAGCAGTAATCACTATCGGACTCGATTCTGGCACTTGAGAACTTGCAGTTTGATTTTCCATCTGGTTAGTAGTGATTAACTTAGATGAATTGCTGCTGTCCTCCTGGCCTTTAGTGTTCAAAGCCACATACCCGAATTGAAGCATCTTGGATCATTGGCTCAGATACCATGTAGCGTTTTTGAGAGAATTGGGTGAGTCCGTCACCCACTCAACCCTAGGTAATTGTTATTATATAATTATCACGAGAAAGTAGTTTGTTACATCAAACTCGGAAGAGATAATATCATATCTCAACTAGTCAAATAATATCTAATAACTAACTAATTCAAACTTATTCATATCTAATTCAAATAATAATTAAATATTAAACTGACTATCGACAATTTATCACTTCTGTTGATTTATGCATGTTTTATATAATATTTAATAATTATCATTTCATTCTTAGCATTATAAATAGGCGCTTGTATGTGTTGTTATGGGTAGATTAGGATTTGAATTCTTTCCTTGTATTGGAGGAGATTCTCCTTGGCTACTAGCATTAGAGAAAGTGAGATTCTTGCTTCTGATCCTGGTAGGTTCTATTTTCAATAAAAAGTTTATTCATTTTCCACCCTTTTTCATGTCATAATGCTTAGTGCTGCCTGGGCTGCATAAACTTCTTGTGCACAATCATGTTTAATATTAACTGATTGAGAAAGGAGTTGCATTCTGTGTCCCATGTTAGCACCTTTCCCTCATTTTAGAAATGGCTTAATAACACCACCCTTCCCTTTTTATGAAAAATCACATGCCTTGTTGTGAACTTAAGTCATCTCTCAGAAAAAAATATGGGTGGGGGTTTAATTTACTCGCGGGATAATTATTAAGGAGACTGATCATTGCATTTGCCTTTTTATCCTCGTGGATTTACATAACATTTTAGAAAGTAATGGTAACACCTGCATTTTATTAAAATCTCTTCCAAGAAAGCAGTAAAAGAATGTCAACTATTCATGGTATTTGCCATTGTTTTCAGAAGAGGGCATTACGTGCAGAAGAGGAATTCTTACACGGAAGGACAAAGCTCAGGTTTGCAACTTAAAAATGTAAAGCTGTAAATTTTACTTTGTAATGTAATTATATATGTTGTTAATTCATATGTATAATTTTGCTACAGACAAGCTGGGAAACAAATCCGAAGTGTGATTCAATCAGCATATAAAATTGAAAGACAGGCAGGAGGTATGCAAAATGTGATATCTGCATTGACAGGGACATGTCAATAAACTAAGCTGGTGATTATGCATTCTACGCTTGTTGACTTGGCTTTCTTTTTTGGCTTCATTAGGTTTAAAAGATATCCTTGGAGAACTTCCTAGAATTGAAGCATCTCACTTTCGGTCGCAGGTAAAATTTTGTCGGCAGGATGCAGTTTATGTAGTACACAAACAAAATAAAAGTTGTCAAGAGTTAATAGGTGGCCTTGTTAAAAAGGAAATTATGTGAGTTAATATTCATAATTTGATGTGTAGAGCTGTGTATGATTTGGCAGCCATGTTATCCACTTACATAAAGATTACTTGATATGACATGCCTCATCAAACTACCATTTGCCACATGGAGACAGACTTGGGACATTTTGACGGTCTTAGAGGGCAGGGTCTTTTTTCCAAAGGCTTTGAAACTTTTGGGATCAAATTAAAAGAAAATAAAGTGCAATGATTAAATTAAAAATTTGTGAAACTGTAAGAATTGAAAATATGGTTCATCCAAAATGTTTCATATGCGTAAGGTCTATATTTGGTTTCGGTCTTCTTTGCACAAAGATCTGGTATTAAGATATGGATCCTTTCATAGATGATAGTTAGAGTAACTGTAGATAAGGTTGTTACCATAAACCCACTGCTTCGTTGTTACTATGTAAATGGCTCTTTATCAGCTCAAATGCAAGAACTTTATTTATTGTACATTGTACTTGATGATTTCTATTCAGCAATAAGAAAAGATGCCAAGACTCTGAAATTCTGCTAATGTTGGCTTAAAAAATTCTTTTCTGCTTATGCGAAATGCTAATCTTGCACGTTGGCTAGCAGGTTTCCAAGCTTGCTTCCGAGGCAAAGAAGGAAAGGAATACCTTGAGCAAGGAGGTCTCAAAAATTAGCAACTATGGCATCTCTGTTTGACAAGATTTTACACTAGCCTTCCCTAGTTGGCTCGGCAGTTGAGTTTCCAAATAATATCACCATGACAGGTGATCATAGGAATAATCCAATCCCTTCTTTATTTTTATATTTTGGGGAATTTCCTTTGTTGTTGAGAGGCAATCTTTACCTGATACATATGTTTTGGGAATTGGGGATTTGGTTTTGTTGTTAATGGAGATCTACTCACTTTTTTTTAGGGACCTCGGGACATATTCATATGGGAGGACGAAGGGATTAAGGGAAAAATGGGGAGACATCAGAAACACACGTTGATGTTATATGCATACTACCTTGATACTTGTGTTGTCTCAATCTTATTACCAGTTAATTTAAATAAATTTCAAGTACTTAAAGCATGGTTTTGTAAGTTTGGATATTATCGTCATTTGATGAATTCAAAGCATAATCGCCAAAACTAGTGGTACTCTATTGCTCATTATTATAATTCAATTAGTATTGAGTCAGTCAGCCCCAAAAAAGAAAATTCGAGTCTTTTGGTAAGTTTGACTAGGACTGCAACGCTATTTGCTTTCCCAAAGTTGTGGGATACATCAATTCGATTGAACTTCCTTAGGCTTTAGACAAGTGGACCAACTAAAGGCAGTTAATGAATCTGTTTCACTTTCCTGGTCGGTATGTCCTAATTTGTGGCGTACTTATAGTTATTCTTGCTATAATTTTACCTATGGTGGGGTTTGGTTCCCTTAATTAAGGCTTCATTAGGTATAGTGGGAGCATTTGATTGAAGGAAATGGGAATTTGATAGAATAAAATGGGGATGTGAATGAGAATGAAAATATTTTTGGTGGGGTAGAAGTAGTTGGAATATTGATATAATTTTTATTTGGTGTGCATATTAAATAATATGGAACGATAAAAATCTCCATATGTTTACAAAATAAAAAATAGTGAGGATTATGAGCAAGATACCTGTATTTAATAGTTTAACTATAGTTCAATAGAAAGTAAATAGGTGGTGGTAAAATTAATAATTTTTGAATTTTATTTTATATGAAAAATTAAAAAATATTATTAATAAGTTTTATAACATAATATTAAAATTTATTTAAGTTAATATTTATTTATAATCATATTTTGGATTTAATAGTTAATTAATATTCTATTTTTATATAATTTATTAAGTAAATTTATCATTATTAATAATTATGTATTATAATAATCCCTATACAATATTATAATAGAAAAAAATTTATATGAAAAATAATATTGTTTAGTATTAAAAATGTTATGTTGTCTTAAAAACTAAAATTAGAAAAAAAGGTATTGATTCAGTTGGTTTGATATTCGTTCATTATAGGTTTGTAATCGGTTTGATAAGTTTTTTTTTTATTTTGACCAATTCCAAAACTAGGCAATCATCCTCTACGTTAGGACTGGACCTGGCATTGGTCTCTGGTCCAACCCGTGAAACCAGTCAGTTAGATTCAGTTTTTAAAACCTTTATTAAGAGGCATTTTTATCATGTGTGGCCTAGGTATACATTAAAGAGTTAAACATAGAAAAAAGAAATGACCCATTATCATCTTATCACACCCCTTTCTTCCACATTATTGTTTGTCTTTCCCCTCCAATATACTCTAGATCAAATGGAGAAGAAAATACCTCTTCCAAAACTCCTTTATCATCACCCTCTTTCTTGCAATTGAAACACATTAAAACCCGCAGCTCTCTCCCTTTGACTCACTCCTTTCAACTCTCCCAA
The DNA here is from genome assembly GCA_026686845.1 of Adenanthera pavonina. Taxonomy (NCBI): domain Eukaryota; kingdom Viridiplantae; phylum Streptophyta; class Magnoliopsida; order Fabales; family Fabaceae; genus Adenanthera; species Adenanthera pavonina. The sequence goes on from JAIVEN010000014.1 coordinate 37,700,076, forward strand.
ATTAGTGAGGCCTTCATTGCAAGACTAAATCAACTCTAATGCAGGGTGCTTCAGCTCGATAACATTGGCAGCAAGAACTCCATGCCGTTGTACAACAAACCACAGCAAAAAGAAGCATTAGACCATAAAGCCTTCCAATTTTGGATGTTCTTACTGGTATCTCAATTTTAATTTTATTCCAACAATGTTCTAGTTGAAATAAGATGTTTCAACAGATTTATTGGTGAAAATCAACAATTACAAGAGGAAAATGCTTGGTTTGTAGCTTTTTTTTTTTGCACTCATGAGTAAAATCTCAACTCAAAACAAAGGCATAAACAAACTTGTAAAAACTTTGGACAATCAAAATGAAAACAAAGACAAAACAAGAACTTGAAAGTTGCAAAGTTAGAAACAAATTAAGTTCTACAGATCCCAATGATTAGAAATAACCCGTCATGAATTCCAAAAACATAAGTAGCATGTCAATTTCATTTGACAAAGATAAATCAAAGATAAGTAGCCCCCTCACAAAATAAGTGTGTACTCTCAACTTACAAAAGTGTATAAGGTTAGTGTTTCACTCAATTTCAACATATCAAAATCTCACTACCATAAACTTGTTTATCTTCTCATTCTCCACTAACTATGCCACATGCGATGCACAAATCAAAAGGACTTTATTCAAGGTTGTAATGGGACTTGGGTAAAGGTATGGTACAAAAATATAGGGAAACGGGGTGAAAACCTTAAGAATATAAAAAGCATCAAGTAAATAATAATGTGGAATGAAAGAATAAACTAACTTAATTTGAGTGTTTTATTCCTCTTGCTTTTCTTTCTGTTCAGTATTTTTTGGCTATTTTTTTTTCTTTTTCTTTTTTTTCCTACTTTTTCCATAACCCAAACTATCCACTATATACACATTCATTCATTCCAACACACATAATATCATGCTCTTCAATTCCTAAGGTAAGGTGGGAAAGGGATTTTTCTCTCTCTTTTTTGTTTTTTTTTTTGGCTATGATTTTTTTTTATTTTGGATAAATTTTGAAAGAAAAGGTCTAGGTTCAAAGAGGCTAAATAATGGATAAAATGTATGGGTTGGCTATTTGGCTAAGTGAGTAACAAAAAAATGAATGCCTAAATCATCTTCATGCATGCATGTGTAGTTGTAGTCTTAATCAAGAATCAAGATAAGTTCTAGAGTGATAATCAAGATAGGTAAATACACAAGAAAAAATAATAATAAAGTCCAAAATCCTCTCCAAGCTAATGGACTACTTAAATCTGTCTATCTCAACCAAACACTTTGCCAATTTACTTGAATTTAAGGAAAACAAAACTGATTACCAATCATGCTAGAATCCTTCAAACCCAAATTACATCTAGCTGACAATTTTCATACCACAAAAAAAAAAAGAACCAACAAGAAAAATTGCAAAGAAAAACAACACAAAAGCAAAAAGAAAACATCGAAATCAAAACTAATTTTTCTCCCCCAGACTTAAATTTCACGTTGTCCTCAATGTGAACTAGATAGAAAATAAGTATAAGACATGAAAAATATAAGAGTAAGGGAAAAGAAAATAGCCTGATATAGTTCAAGTAATATTGCTAAGATGGAGTTCATCCATAGTGTGCTCTTGGAATCCCTCATAAAAGTGCTTCAGTCTCTGTCCATTCACCATGAACCACTTGCTTGTAGAACTGTCCATGATCTCAACGGCACGAAAAGGAAATATATGAGTGACTACATAAGGACTAGTCTATCGAGAACGAAGCTTTCCAGGCATAAGTTCAAGGTGAGAATTGTGAGGCAATACTTTCTCTCCAACATAGAGCTCCTTCCTTGCAATCAACTTATCATGCATAAACATAGTTTTCTCTTTATAGATCCTTGAATTCTCATAAGCCTCCAAGCGAATCTCTTCAAGCTCTTGTAGTTGAAGTTTCCTTCAAGATTCTGCTTCATCCAAGTCCATGTTGCATTTCTTTATAACCCAGTATGCCTTGTGCTCAATCTCAACATATAAATGGCATGCTTTCCTAAAGACCAGTCTATAAGGTGACATGCCTATAGGAGTCTTATATGCAGTACGGCATGGCCATAGTGCATCGTCTAATCTCTTACTCTGGTCTTTCCTATTAGGCTACACTATTTTCTATAAAATCTACTTGATCTCCCTCTTTGAAACTTCAGCTTGTCCATTGATTTGAGGATGGTAAGGAGTAGCCACTTTATGTACTACACTATATTTACATAGCAAGGCTTGCATGTTTCTGTTGCAGAAGTGGGTACCTTGGTCACTGATGATGGCCTTAGGAATGCCAAACCTGTACAAGATATGTGATCTAACAAAATCCACAACAACAATAGAGTCATCAGTCCTGGTGGCTTTAACTTCTACCTACTTAGAAACATAATCAACAGCTATGTTAATGTAATTAAAACCAAATGAGATCAGAAATAGTCCCTTGAAATCAATACCCCATAAATAAAAAATCTCACAAAACAATAATGGTTGCTAAGGCATCTCATTCTTATGAGAAATGTTTCCTATATGTTGACAATGTGCATAATGCTTATAGAATTCATATGCATCCCTAAATAGACTAGGCAAATACAAACCAGAGTCTAAGACCTTCCTACTAGTGCGCTGTGGACCAAATTGACCACCATATGCTAGAGTGTGACAAAAATGTAAAACAGAGGTAAACTCATGGTCAGGCACACATCTCTTAAGAACTTGGTCACTACACATGAACCATAAGTATGGATAATCCCAAATATAGTACTTAGTTTCATTCCTAAGTTTATCTAATTGATGTTTCTTTAAGTGCGCAGGCAACTCAGAAGCAACTAAGCAGTTAACCAAATCACATACCAAGGATCATAACTTGTAACAACACATAATCCATCATTAGGGAAACTATCTAAAGCAAAGGAAGATGTTACCAATGGAGCCTCAATGAGGCTCAAGTGATCGACAACTAAGTTATCAGCTCCACTATTGTCCTTGATCTCTACATCAAACTCTTGCAAGAGGTTCACCCAACGGATTAGTCTTGGCTTGGAATCAGGCTTCGTAAAGAGGTATTTGATGGCCGCATGGTCAGTGAACACGATCACTTTAGGGTGCAAGAGATAGGACCAAAACTTTTCCAACCCAAAAACAATTGCAAACAACTCCTTCTCAATGGTGGTGTAGTGGCTTTGTGTAGGGTCTTGGATGCATAGGCAATGACATATTGCTTCATGTCCATCCTTTATGCCAACATAGCTCTCAAAGCATAGTCAGAGGCATCACATAGCAACTCAAATGGCAAACTATAATCTAGCAGCTAAACAATAGGTGGGAAAGTGAGTCTCTTCTTCAGCTTATCCCAAGCCATTCTACAAGCATCATCAAAATAGAAAGCAATATCTTTTTGCAATAAATTGGACAAGGCAATGCAATTTTACTTAAGTCCCTAATAAACCTATGGTAGAAACTTGTATGCCCTAAGAATGACCTCACCTTTCTAACACATGTTGGATAAGGTAAAGAAATAATTACATCAATCTTAGCCTTATCTACTTCTATACCATGCTAAAAAATCATGTCCTAGAACAATGCCTCTCCTTACCATGAAATGACATTTCTTAAAGTTTAGCACAAGATTATTTTCAATGCATCTCTCTAAGACTCTATCTACACTCATCAAACAGTCATCAAATGAAGTACCATAAATAGTAAAATCATCCATAAAGACCTCCAAACATGTCTCAAGAAAATTAGAAAAGATGCTCACCATACATCTTTGGAATATGCCAGGTGCACTGCTAAGTCCAAATGGCATTCTCCTGTTGGCAAAGGTACCGAAGTGGCATGTGAAGGTTGTCTTCTCTTGGTCCTTACGTTCAATGTGGATTTGGAAGTATCTTGAAAAACCATTAAGAAAATAGTAGTGAGATTTCCCTTCAAGTATTTCAAGCATTTGATCAATTAAAAGCAAAGGGAAGTGATCTGTCGTAGTTGCTTGATTGAGCTTTCTATAGTCAATGCAAACTCTCCAGCTATTATGTACTCGAGTGGGTATAAGCTCACCCACACCATTCTTTACCACAATGATCCCAGTCTTCTTGGGTCCAGCTTGTATTAGGCTCACCCATTGGCTATCAGAAATAGGGTAAATGATGCCTGCTAAGAAGAGTTTGGTAAGCTCCTTCTTTATCATATCAACTATCATGGGGTTGAACCTTCTGTGTGGTTGTCTCACTGGCTAAAGTCCTTCCTTTAAGAGGATCCAATGCATTCAAGTCTTAGCACTAATGCTAGGTATGTCTGCTAGTGTCCAACCAATAGCTTTCTTATTCTTCCTTAGCACCTCTAGCAATCTTTCCTCTTGCTTAGATTGTAGGTCACTCGCTAGAATCACAAGTAACTTCTCTTCATTTTCCAAGTAAGCAAACTTAAGATTCTCTGCTAAAGGCTTCAACTCTAGTATAGGAGGCTGTTGGATAGAAGGGACTAGAGGTTAAAGGTCAATTTCTTCCAAACTAGGTACTTCCACAGACAAATCACAAGCAGCAATATCTTGTCTACAAGGAACATAATCAACATGAATAATACTATCATCACAACCAGACACAACAACATCATTATTCACAGATATGCTAGCAACATCAAATACATGCTTAGAATTAGTAGAACAAAAAACTCTATCAGAGCTAGCAGAACTAATAATATAGTCAATTGTCACAGGAACATCATGCTCAATATATATTGGGAACTCCCTAACCTCATGCATATCATCACTCAAGAAAGCATTGATTTCCTTACAACTAGTACAAGTAAAAGAACCATCATAAGAACAACTAAGGCAATCATCCAGCTCAGTAACATCATAAGAATCATGGATCATGTTATCTCTAAACTCAATAGATGCATCATCAAAAAGCATATCAATCAAATTAAGACCTAAAGCAGAATGATCATCATGTGGTATTTCATTGCATCAAACAAGTCAAAACGAATCACACTGCCAGCAAATTCCATTAATAAAGTACTAGCATGAACATCAATGATAGCTTTAGCAGTTTTTAGGAATGGTTTACCTAAGATCAATGGAGTATGACCCTTTGACCTAAATCTATCATCTACTATGTTCAAGACATAAAAATCAGTCGAAAACATCAGGTGTTTTACCTTTACTAGTTCATCTTCTAACACTCCATTTGGATATACTTCCCTTCTATCTACTAGTTGTGCCATCAATTATGTAGACTTGAGCTCAGCTCCTTGCAAAGAATAGTATATAGACTTGGGCATAACATTGATTGTAGCTCCAATGTCGATCAAGGCATTAGTGAATTCCAAGTTGCCAATGGTGTATGTTATGGTGAAACTGTTGAAACAAGAGTTTTGATGATTCCAAACCAACATTCAAGAGCTTGGATTGAAGATATCAAAGGAGAGCAAAGCTGGTTCAAGTGAAGATTTTCTGAGTACTTGATGTTAGATCTTTTGTAGGATCCTTAGTTTTTGTTATGACTGGGTAAAAGATTTTGATTTGAAGAAAAGAAGTTTTCAAACTTTGATTTTATGTTAAATCTTCAAATATTTGAAAAACACCCACAAACAGACGATGGTTGAAAGTTTAAGCTAAACTATCAAGTTGGAAATTCGAACTTTGCCTTTGGAAATTCGAATTTCGAGCTAAAACTGAATAAGTCTGAAGAGATGGCTCTCTGTCAGACGAATTTTGGTTGTTCAAAATTCGAATTTTCATCTAGTCTGAAAAGAGGGCTTTTGCTAACAGACGAACTTCACACTTTCAAAATTCAAATTTCAGGTAAAATGAAGTTTGTAAAAACCAAAGAAATTCGTCTGAAACTATGATAAAGTGCATCTGAAATCAAAATAAAATTGAGTTTGATAAATGCTCTCTGACAGACGAATTTTGAACTTCCAACATTTGAATTTTCATATAAGTCTGAAAGATGCTTCTTTGCAACAGACGAACTTTGAGTCTTTAAAATTCAAATTTCAGACAAAACAAAACTTGAGAAAATGGAAGAAATTCGTCTGAAACTATGTTAAAATTCACATGAGATCAAGAGTGATTTCAGTATTCAAAACTGCTCTCTGACAGATGAACTTTGAACATTGAAATTCGAATTTCAGAAGCTAAGTTCTTAAGTCTATTGAAATAAACATTGACATACGAATGATAAGAATTTGCAACATTCGAATGATGAAATTAGTCTGAAAAGAGTTTCTCTGACAGGCGAATTTCGCCCTTTCAAAATTTAAATTTCGAAGAAAGTAATCTACTGTGTCCCTTTAAACGTTCAATGGACAGACGAATTTTGGGGATCCAAAATTCGAATTTCGAAGGCACTGTAGAAAATTGAAAACACTGTTCACACTTAACCGAAAAACTTTCTTCTTGAGAATTCGTATGTCACATTGTGAAAATGTTTTGTAAGTTTCAAAATTCGAATTTCACTTCATGAACAGACGAACTTCGTGCTGTAACGTTGGAAGCTTTAATCTTCGGTTCCTTCGAAATTCGTCTGTTGGCCAACCAAAATTCGAATTTCAGTATGTCAGAAACATTAAATACGGTTGGTAAACGGATAGTTTTTCAGAGTAACCGTTGAATAACTTCCCCAACGGATAGATTTAGCCTCTAACGGATATTTGAGACCTAAATCTATAAACACAACATCATTTGAAGTTGTGGGTAACGAATCAAACTTGTATATACCGAATTCCTGCTGAATCTTCTTCTCAAAAGCTTTTACCCTCTTAACTTCTAAACTTGTACTTAAACTTTCATATCCACTCTTTACAAGAGAGTTATTTCATTGTAATCAATCTATTCTTCATCTGGGAGAGAGATTTACTTGTGAGGGGTATTCACAAGGGGATTAGGAAGCACATAGTGAAAGTGCTTGGAAAGTTTGAGAGAGCTCAGAAACAGAGCATACTCATGTACTGCGGCTTTAGCAAGAAGCCCACTGAAATTCTTGCTGTATAGTGGATAAATCTCAAGACGTGTCTTGGGGACTGGATGTAGGTCAAGTAAATAGACCGAACCAGGATAAATCACTGACTTCTCTACTCCTTTCCTTTACTTTTCACCTTGCACTGTTTTACACATTGCTTTCATTATACTGTGATATCTTCACTTACTTCATTTTGTGCAGAAAAATCTCAAACTTCCCAATTCACCCCCCATCTTGGGAAGTCAGCCCTGCTAACAGAAACTACTAGGATCCTTGCACTTCTTTGGTAGAAGTTGTTGAAATAATGCTAACACACTTTTTCTAAGGCCTACTCTTTCTTCCTCTCTATGTCGCCTCTTATTCGTACACAACTCTTTAAGGAATTCGGCGTACTTAGGGAATTGTTTGACCAAGTCAATTATGGGAACATTGATCTCTACTTTTCTGACGATGTCTAAGATTTCTTTCTCTACTTCTTGCTAATTTAGCTTCTTGCTCTGAGTTACCCTATTAAGGAAGGGTAGAATCTTCCTTTCCTCCTCTGCTTTCTCCTTGAACTCACCAGGTGAGGCTTGTGTTTGTTCTAAAACTATCTTACCCTTATCAGATGATGTAAAAGAGTGTGGATTCACAATAGGCAGTTCCTTGGAAAGTGTAGAGGATGTTAAGGCTTCTAGAGTATATTTATCCTCAGAATGAACTTGCTTCTCACTCCTCAATGATATAGCATTGATGTTCCCATAATTAGGGTTCACCACCATTTTAGAAGGTAATTTGCTTGACCTTTAGCTTTACATTTCGTTAAGAGAAGAAGCAAGCTGACCCAACTGAATATGAACATTTTGCCTCTCTTGTCTATGTTATGTTTGCATGTTTTGTATCTCTTACTTAAATTGGTGCATCATTTGTTTCATAATATTCTCAATGCCATCTTCTTTCTTAGGTTCTTCTTGAATAGGGATTGATTGTCTCATAGGTTGAGGAGTTTGTGGAGTAGTAGGCCCTGTAACATTAAACCTCTATTGGTTACCCCCTTTATATCTTAAATTGGGGTGATCTCTCCACCCAGGGTTATATGTGTTGGAGTAGGGGTCATATTTCTGTCTTTGTTGCATAGGCTTGGCTGGATAAATAGCATTGCAAGACGCAGCTTTATCATCAAGAAGAGGACATTGATCCATGGCATAAGTTACAAGATGATATATGTCACAAAGAGGTCCCACTAATGCAGTAGAGATGGGAGACTGTTGGGGAAAGTGACTTGGTGTAGAAAAACTAGGAGGCTAAGAAGTGTAAGCTTGAGAAGGATGTGACTAAGAAGGACTAGACAATGATTATTTTTGAATCAAGGCAAGTTGCTTAATCATTGATGCTATCTCATCAAACCTTTAATCAATTTTTTGGTCATAAGATGGCACATGAACTTCATTGACACCCCAAATTAGTTGAGATGCTCTAGTACTAAATTGTTGAGCATTCTGTGCCATTTTAGCAATAAGATCCCATGTAGCTGCTAGAGTAAGATCAACTATAGCACCACCTGATGCAACATTCACCATATATTTGTCTATGGGAAGCAATTCCTCATAGAAATACTGGATTAACAATTGGTCACTAATTTGATGGTGGGGACAACTTCCATGAAGTTTCTCAAATCTCTCGTAGTATTCATATAGAGTCTCACCAGTCATCTGCCTAATACCACATATGTCTTTCTTGATAGCTATGGTTTTGGAAGTAGGAAAGAACTTTGCTAAAAATAGCCTTTTCAATTTATTCCAAGTAGTGATAGTTCAAGGTTGCAAGTAGTAGAGCCAATCCTTTGCGACTCCATCAAGTAAGAATGGAAATGCTGTAAGCTTAATTTGCTCTTTAGAAACTCCTTGAGGTCTCATAGTGGAACAGACAACATGAAACTCCTTTAAATGCTTGTAAGGGTCTTCACTTACAAGGCCATGAAACTTAGGCAACAAATGTATTAATCAAGATCTAAGCTCAAAGTTAACATCAACCTTAGGACATTGAATGCATAAGGCTGAAAATACGCATTAGGGGCAGTAAGTTCTTTAACTATCAACTCATTTTCATGCTCAACCATATTTTCAAATGCAATACTGATTTCACAAGCATGCTCAATCAATTCAGCAATCAATTTCTTAACAATATTGTTCCTGATCTTACTTTCTTTAACCTTTTTATGAAAAGTTTTCTCAATTTCAGGATCAAAATCAGTTAAATCACCATGAGAAAATCCAAACATACATCAAGCATAAAGAAAAAGAGAAAACAATAAATAATTACTAAATAAGAAAACACCTAAAAAAATCCAAAAAAAAAGAGGAAAAAATACTAAAAGAAAAGAAATGCAAACAAACTATCCTAATCTAATTGAGTAAGACTAAATGGTTCCTCGGCAATGGTGCCAAAATTTTGACACAGCTATCGAACCAGGCAAAATTAAATTTAAAACTAATTTGCAATATAGCGCTAACCAGACCATCTCCAAAAGAACCAATTGCGTTACTTAGTTAAATCAAGAATAAAGCAAAATAAAATTAATTAAAACAAGCAGTTAAAAATTGCGGGCTTTAGAAATTAAACTCAATTAATTAACTAAACTAAAATTAATTAATGAAGTAATTAAAGTAATGTCAAAACTAAATAAATGTAACCAGACACAAATCAATTCCTTGATGTAAAATCTTCCTCACCATCTCTTTTAGTTTGTTAATTTGATTCAATTTAACATCTTGATATTCTAATAAAAATTTCTTTAAATAATCATCTAGAGATTAAGATACTACTAATATTATAATTAACTGAAATTTCAATTAATATATAACATAGCAGTAACTCCAATACAAAGTGTACTAAGAACAAAGTTTAAATAATCATCTAAGCAAAGTTAAAACATCCCATTACCACTTAATCAATCAACTACAATAATCAAACTCTTCATATTAAACCTTAAACTCAAATTCATACAACTTGATTAACTCTAATTAGTAGCAAATAAAGTAGCATGAAAATAGAGGAAAATATATGGATGAAATAAACCAAACTAGAAAATTATATTAAACTCAAACTCAAATCAAAGCATTAAGTTCATAATTTGTGACTAATTACAAGAAGAATTTAGTGACCCACAGCTTTAAAATAATGAACCCTAAGAGAATAGATGCCGTTAGTCATGGGGACAAGGAGAAAACACTGTAGTAAGAAATTGCAAGATGAAGTTTTGATTGTCTGCCGTCATCTCTTATTTTTTTCTTCGTCCTGTACTTATCTCTCTTGTGTCTATATATATATATATTCTTGCTCTCATCCCACCGACTCCCTTTTCTCCTTTCTTTTTCTTCTTTTATCGGCGGTGCCCAAGTCAAAGCCAGTACATCTTTCTTTTTTCATTCAAAAGGACTAAACTACCCTTAAATGGCCTCGATTAAAACTATCTATAAAGACTCAAAGTTAAATGTTTACAAATTTATTCTTAAAAGTAAAAAAATAAAAACTAAAATTAATAACTTCAAAAGATGTCTCCATTTATGTCCAAAATTGTCCATCTCTAATTGCAATTTGTCTCTAAAAGGAACCTCCATATAATTTGCACAAAATAAAGTAAAATTCAGTAAACATATTATGCAAAGATGTAGAATAGTAATTTAAAACCAAGATTGAATTAATGAATCAAATAAATCTAATTAATTCCAATCTATTAAATAACATAAATTATATTCAATTAAGCTCAGATAATTTGCAAAAAATAAAATAATAGTCAATATCCACAATGTGCAAAAAGACTAAATGAGAATTTTAAACATAATTGGTTTCTGCAAAGCAACAATTATTGAAATGAATGAATTCCTTGCTTGCAATGATTTGTACTTATCACTCCTTGAATCTCTTCACTGATGTGCTATATATGATATCTTTTGAAATATAATCCATATGTTGAGGGGGAGCTTGTTAAAGCAAACCTAAGTACTAATCCAGTTTGTAAGTTATTTTGTCATCATCAAAAAGGGGGAGAATGTTAGATCAAGAAGTTTTGATGATTCCAAATCAACTATCAAGAGCTTAGAGTAAAAGATATCAAATGTGCACAAAGAGTTCAAATGAAGAAATCCTGGAGAAATCTGTGCAAATTTTGTTGATTGGATGTTTAATTATGTTTAAATATGGGTAAAAGACTTTGATTTGATGAAAAGATGTTTTAAAAACTTGATTTTATGTTAAATCATGAAATATTTGAAAAATACCCACCAACAGACGAAGTTTGAAAAGTTTACATTGAACTGTCATATTGGAAATTCGAACTTTGGCTTTGGAAATTCGAATTTTGAGCTAAAACTGAATAAGTCTGAAGAGATGCTTCTCTGACAGATGAATTTTGATTTTCCAAAATTCGAATTTTCATAAGTGTCTGAAAGAAGCTGTTGAGCAATAGACGAACTTTGAGCTTTGAACATTCGAATTTCAGACAAAATGAAACTTATGAAAACTGAAGAAATTCGTCTGAAACAATGTTAAAGTTCATTTGAAATCAAGAGTATATTGAGTTTCAAAGATTGCCCACTGACAGACGAACTTTGAACATGGAAATTCGAATTTCAGAAGCTAAAGTAGTGAGTCTGTTGAAATGATATGTTGACATACGAATGAAAGTGTTTATAAATTCGAATGTTAAAATAAGTCTGAAAAGAGGTCTCTTTGACAGACGAACTTCACTCTTTGAAAATTTGAATTTCGAAGTAAATGAACTACTGTGCTGTTTGAGCCTGCTACGGACAGACGAATTTTGGGGTTCTAAAATTCAAATTTCAAGAGCACTGTAGCAAATTGAAAATATTGTTCATACTTAACAGAAAAAATTTTTTCTTGAAAATTCGTATGTCACAACATGGAAACACTTTCTAAGTTTCAAAATTCAAATTTCACTTCATGAACAGACGAACTTCAGTATTTCAACGTTGGAAGCTTTAACCTTCAGTTCCTTTGAAATTCGTCTGTTGACCAACTGAAATTTGAATTTCAGTATGTCAGAAGCATTAAATGCGGTTGATTAACAGATAGTTTTTCAGAGTAACCATTGGATAACTTCCCCAACGGATAGATTTTGTCTCTAACGGACATTTGAGACCTAAATCTATAAATATAACATCATTTGAAGTAGTGGGTAACGAATTAAACTTTGTATATATTGAAACTATGTCAAATTTTCTACTCAAAGACTTTTACCCTCTTACTTCAATACTTGTACTTCAACTTTCTTATTCACTCTATTCAAGAGAGTTTCATCTTTGTAAATAATCTAATCTTCATCTGGAAGATATATTTTCTTGTGAGGAGATATCACAAGGGATTGTAAAGCACTTTGTGAAAGTGCAGAAAGTGATTGAGTGAGCTCTAGAAAACAAAGCACTGAAGTTATACTGTGGCATTTGCAAGAAGCCCGTTGAATTCTTGCTGAATAGTGGAAAATCTCAAGTGGTGTCTTGGGGATTGGACGTAGGTCAAGAGGAGAGACCGAACCAGGATAAATATTAGAGTTTTTCTTTTCTCTGTCACTACTCTTTTATCTTACTGCTTTATACTCTGTTTTTCTGTCATACCTTGCTTTCTTCATTGTTTTCACCTTGTGCAGAAAATTTTTTAATCTTTCTAATTCACCCCCTCTTGGGAAGTCAGCCTAACTAACAACCCTGCATTAGCTTAGAGAAGTTCCTGCAAAGAGATTCATTAGTAGCATCAAATATAATATTATCAACATAAATTTAAAGAATAAGTAAGTCTTTGTTTTCTTTCTTAGTGAACAGAGTAGTATCTACTTTTCCTCTATTGAATCCCTTTTCAGTTAGAAAATTGCTTAGCCTTTCATACCATGCTCTAGGAGCTTGTTTTAAGCAATAAAGAGCTTTTTGTAGTTTATAAATATGGTTTGGTTTTGTTGAGTCCTCAAAGCTTGGAGGTTGATCTACATAAACTTCCTCCATGATATATCCATTCAGAAAAGCATTTTTTTATATCTATTTTATATAACATTATTTTTTCATACATGCATAGGCCAATAGGATTCTAATTGCTTCCAAGATTGCAACTAGAGCAAAAGTTTCCTCAAAATCAATACCTTCTTCTTAATTATATCCTTTGGCAGCTAATCTTACTTTATTTCTAATAATTGTTCCTGATTCATCAAGTTTATTTCCAAAGACCCATTTAGTACCAATGATAGGGTGATTTTAAGGTCTAGGCACTAAATCCCAAACTTGATTTTTTTCAAACTGATTTAGTTCATGTTGCATAGCTAGAATCCAATACTCATCAGTTAAGGCTTCTTGAGCACACTTGGGTTCAATTTGGGAAACAAAAGCACAATTGATCATTTGATCCCTGAGTTGTTCTCTGGTTTAAATTTCTCCTGAACATCCCCAATCACTTGATCAACAGGATGATTCCTTTGATATCTCCAAGCTCTAGAGAGTTCTTGAGACATTCCTTATTGTTCTCATACTCAAGATCTTTCTCCCGAATATCTTCCTCTATGTTAGTAGATTTAGATATTTTTGGAGGTTCAATTTTACCTTGTTTAGAAAGATCTAAGTTCTTAAAGTTAGAGATAAGATCATCTTCATCAATAGAATGCTTGGAAACTGTTTCATTTTCAATAAACACAACATGCACATATTCTTTTACTGATCTAGTCTTCTTACTAAAAACTCTATATGCTTTACTCCTACTGGAATAGCCAAGAAATATGCTTTCATCAGATTTGGAGTCAAACTAACCCAAATTCTCCTTTCCATTGTTGGAGATAAAATATTTACAGCCGAATACATGCAGATGTGAAATGTTTGGCTTCCTCCCTTTGTACAACTTATAAGGAGTCTTTCCCAGAATTGGTTTGATGTAGGCTCTGTTAATGATATAACTTACTGTGTTTACTGCATCAGTCCAGAATACTTAAGAGTGTTCATTTTCATTCAACATTGCTCTTACTATTTCTCTAATTGTTCTGTTCTTCCTCACTACCACTCTATTTTGCTGAGGAGTCCTTGGTGCTGAGAAGTTGTGAATAATTCCATGTTCATCACAGTACTCCAGAAAACATGAATTTTCAAATTCTCCTCCATGATCAGATCTGATAGACATAATAGAAATGCCTTTCTCATTTTGCACTTTCTTAGCCAATGTTACAAATACATCAAATGTTTCACTTTTGGAAGAAAGAAACAAAGTCTAGGTAAATCTAGAGTAATCATCCATAATCACAAGAACATATAGGCTTACAGCAATGCCTTTTACTCTAGATGGATCTATCAGATCCATATGCAATAGTTGCAGTGGTTTAGACATGGTGACTACATTTTTAGATTTGAAAGATGATTTATTTTATTTTCTTTTGAGGCATGCATCACATAAAATACTTGGGTTTTGATCTTGTATCTATGTGTTGGTAGTTTTTTTCCTCAATGTTTCTCTTTACCGAAAGAGAGGGAAAAGAGAAGAAACAAAGGAAATATTTGAAATACAAAATGTTAATAGGATAAAAGTTACATATTTGAAAATATTCTAAATACAAAATAGTAATAGGAACCTCTTGATATTTATAAACCAAACATTTCAAGAAACTACACTATTGCCTAATAATACCACAAAATACCTTTAAAACTCAAAGGTGATTCAACCTTTCAAATAATAATTACCGCTTGAATAGTAGATGCCTTTAGTATATTTATAATTTATCTACAATTTCAAATTCTTAATCAAACCATTATCATGATACTCATATTACACAAAGATGCCAAACTAATAAACATAGTGGATTTATTTTGAGATATATGGATCTCAGTGTCAAACACAGCCCAATAAAGGTTTTCCTATGGGCATATTTTAGGACCATGCTGATATCCAGCACCTGGACTCACATGTATTATTTCTCAAATGCATCAACATTTTTTTATAGCAATTAATAAGCTTTTAATAATCTTTATGTTTTTATAGACACAACCATAAGGACGCAGTAATTCATCATTTAACAATTGGCACAAAAACAGGGGAAAATCCTTCATTTAACAATTGGATTCAGAGTAACAAATTAAAATTTCCTAATATTGCAAACCATAACCTTTATTACATTAACAAATTTTGGTCTCCAGTACCAGCTGATATTTATATAACTACCAATCACTATTCACTATTAATCATGCTGATGTATTTTAATCAAGCCGTTTAATGCTTAAAGGCATCTAGCAGCATCAACACCTCATATAAAGAATGGAACACTTTCTTATATGCCTTTCCTTGTAAATTCTTGAGCAACCAACAGCATTTTGGGGATTTAAATTTGAAACAGTACATCACTTAAAGAATGAAACCCACCTGTTGCAGGGACCAAACAAGATATGGCTGAAATTTATCTGAAATCTGATTGGATCAGCCTAAACAGAAATGCAAGTTAGAAGAGCAATACATTTAAATTTTGTTCTAAAATTATGAAGGGTACAAATGTCTTCATCAAATCTGGGGATAACTACGTTTGGTGTTCAACATTCAAGATTTTTTTATCAATCTTTCATTGTTTTTGGCTCATAGTTTTGACATTTCAGAAGTGCAGAACAAAATTGATTCAGAAAGTTTAAGTTTAGCAATGAGTTGGGTTTAAAGAAGCCCTTAAGAAATAGTTCTGGGTCAGATATGTCTGAACGTTTGAGTTTAGCATAAAGATTTAGGCCCCCAGGTCCAGATGGTACCATCTGTCAATTCTCATCTTAATTAATACATTGAAGAGGTAACCAGTAACCAACAAAAAGAGAAAAGAAAGCATTTAAGATAAATGAATTGAGGTCCATCATAAAAGAGAGTCAGAAACTACTATGAACAGAGAAATAAAAGCAGCATGCAACTAAAAGAGTGAACTCTATAAATAACAAAAAATTCAACAATAGATCTTGTGGGGAAAAAATCAAAACAATGCAATAAATACAAGCCTCAAAGGTGGTTTGCACTTAAAACCGTGGAAAAGAAAAGACATATGATATCAAGATATGTTGAGTGATTAGGAACTTATTGACTGTCCCTGATATAATTTCTCTACTGCCTCAGCTGTAGCACGGGCTTTTAATGTAGCATCACTAGAAGCACTAGTTTCAATGTCATATCCTAATGCAAGCCATCTAGGCAGTCCACCATCTAATACCCAAATTTTCTCATGCCCAAACACTCGAAACATCCTTTTAATCATCAACAAAGGAGAGTGATATTAATTATAGGTTAATATCTACATAGAAAAGTCCATTCTAGTTGAGTTACTAGAAGTACTTCTTGCAACATCATCACTTACCACCAGACACAAGCTGCACTGAATATTCCTTTGCCATCATAAATAACCACTCTATCTATGTTTGCTATATTTAAAGCAGACATAGCAGCAACAAAAGCTTCCTTTGATGGTAACATGTGTGGCAACTAATACATGTAAAAATTTTTATATTAGCTATAATGGGGACACATTGAAATTAGATGACAGAAGAAAAAGCTAATTTCTGTAAATATGGAAGTATTTCCTATTATGAAAGCTTTTTCAATAATGAGATAACCCTTTCTTGCATAAAGTCTTAAGACTAATGTTATAGTTTCTCTACAATATAAAAGCAAAGATAAAATGTAAGATAGTGGTAATTTCTGGTAAAACAAACCTAGTTTAATATTACAAAAAAATTATAATTCAACTAATTAAATTTAGACAATAAAAATGACACATAGAAAAATGACAAAAAAAGAGTTTCAAGGGTCCAAATTGCAAACTATTGTCAATCAAAAGGACGAAGGTGTATCAGTTTGCACTACCTCATATTCAAGGTGTTTTACCCAAAAAAGCTGTTATTCACTTTTAGTTTCCAGTTCCTTTCTACGGTTTCTTTTCTTTTAATTTTATTACCATAGGAACAATCTTTTTCTTTTTATACTAAATTTATACTTCAAAAGAAGAGAGACTGACTCATATCTGTAGCTTGATCTGCTATTCTATCTATGTCAAAGAAAAGGGCCCCAAGAATGTGAACAGCCTGTTGTAATTGGTTTTACACAATAGACATGGTCAAAAGGTGGACAGGTGAAAGAATCAATATATAATATAAAAGCAAAATATTTTTTCCTCTTACTTCACTGTAAGTCTAGAAATATGCGCTGAGCCACAAACCATTTAAATATCCATGCAATATGCAATATGCACCTTGCAATCCTATATTTCTATTGCAAATATAGAGATTTATCTATCTTTAGATTGCTTAGTAACTTGTTCTTGAGCAGTTTATCTTGTTGGTAATCTCTGCTCTCAATGTATTATAAATAAAAGAAAGGTAAAAAGGATTGGAGAATATTTATCTCTAGTCCCTAAGTTCAGCCAACTACTAATTCAACAATTTCGAACATCTCTGGATATGGAGTGTGCTGTGCATATAAACCCAAGACAAACAAAAATGGAAGAAGTAGCAAGCAACAAAAAGAAAAAGTAGAATAAATGTTGCCATGATGAGAAGCCGAGAATAGAAGCATCGTTGTAATTAGGGTGAAGATCCCTTAAGATTATAGGAAACTAGTACCTAACTGGTAAGCTACTAGCAGATCAACGGAGTACAGAGGAGATGAGCCACAAGATGAAAGCAAGGACAAAGCATGGAAGTGCTGTGACGAGAGGCAGATAGGGGTCATGGTCGTAAGAGACAGAGACGACAAAAGGACTGAAAATAAAAAACTAAGGCACACAGAAATTTTATTTCCAAACCTGAAATCGGAAATGTAAGTTGCGATTCATAGGCCCTCTTCTGCAATTGCCGAGGTGAAAATCAAATTTGTACTGCAGGTCTAAGTTCAAGGTTGAAGTTTGCGGAGACTTGGACTTTGTAATGACAAGACGAGAAGCAAAGGCATGGAGGGAATGAACAAATAGAGGAGGCCGAAGGATGAGGTGCAAAAGAACAAATGAAGGGAGGGGGTGAGGTGATTATAGGACCAATGATAAAGGTTGAAGGTGAGGATCGAAGGTGTTTTTTATGGAAGCCGAGTTTGAGTGGTGAGGCCGCAAAGAAAAAGATGGGAAAATGGGAGGTGAGAGCGAGCAGTAAAGGAATTAAGACAACTTTCTGCAATCAACCTTTTAATATAAACGATCTAGAAAGTTGAAATTGTAATCCTTAATCACAAAATTGCCACTGGTCATTGTTTCTAAATCGGTTCTTTAAATAACCGATCTAAATTACAGATGTAGAAGAGACATTTTGTACTAGTGCCATCATCAGATTCTTCTTCTATTTCTTCTGCAGCTTTTAAAGCAAGACCCTTCTTTTTCCTGTCTTAACCTGCTTCCTTAAGAACCTTTATCTTTCCCTCATACTCTTCAAGACTACCAAAGAGTGCTGTGACAGAGGCCATTGACTTTCTTCTGGCTTCCTCTATTGCTGTTAGTTTTGGTTGCCAATCTAGAGGAAGAGCTCTAAGGATTTTTTTGACATTCTCTAGCTGAGTGAACTCCTTGCCAAGACTCTTTAGTTGATTCACAATGAGGGTGAATCTTTTTTGTAGCTCTTTGATACTTTCACCTTTCACCATTTGAAGCTCTTTGATACTCGTAAATACAGGAGTACAATTTGTTCTCTCTTACTCCAGTGGTTCCTTCATGAGCAATTTCTAGAGTGTCCCACATACCTTTAGCTGTGGAACATTGTGATACTCTGTAGAATTTGTCTTGGTTTAATGCACGGACCATGCAGTGTTTTACCTTAAAGTTCAGCAGGACTCTTCTCTTATCTTCCTCATTCCATTCATCTTCTGGCTTCTCCTTTTATTTCCCATTATCTTGTAGTTTCATTAGGAAAAAATCTCCCTTCTGGATAATAGACTAGATGTCCAGATCAATGCACTGGAGATAGATTTACATTCTCATCTTTCAGTATCCATAGTGTTCTTCACTAATGCCAGGTGGTCTGTTGGTGTTGTTTTCCTCAAGTAGAATGCTTTCTCCAAAGCTAGCCATTGAATTTCCTGGATTATTAGATCCTTTGTTTGGAAGTCCAGGCTCTGATACCACTTGTTAGATATATTGGCTTCCTAAGAGGGAGGTGAATTAGGAAGATTAAATTTTTTTGCAAAAGTTAAGAGACTGGTGAAAGCAAGAGTGACAGCAAAAACAGAGTATAAAAGGATAACCAAGTGAAAACAAGATAAGGGAAGAGAAGACAGATGTTTATCCTGGTTCGATCTCTTTATCTTGACCTACGTCCAGTCCTCAAGCTACCACTTGAGATTTTACACTATCTTGCAAGAATTCGTAGGGCTTCTTGCAATGCCTCAATACAATTTGATGCTCTATTTCAAGAGCTTACAATCTCACTCTTTACACTCTAGCTAAGTGCTTCCTAAATCCCTTATGAAATCCTCTCACAAGAAAATCTTTCTTCCAGATGAAGATAAGATTAATTACAGTGATTGAACTCTCTAATTTAGAGTGTATATGAAAGTTGAAGTACATGATATGAAATATGTGAGAGCAGAAGACTTTGACTCAGGAATTTAGCAGAGTTTCTGTATATACAATGTAAAATTGTTACCTAGATCTTTAAATGAAGTTCTATTTATGGATTTATATCTTAACTATATGTTAGAGACAAGATCTAACCGTTAGAGAATTACCCAATGGTTACTCTGAAAAACTATCCGTTTACTAACCGCATTTAATGCGTCTGACATTCAAAAGTTTGAATTTTGGTGTGTCAATAGATGAATTTTGCAGAGACTGAAAGCTAAAGATTTTAACGTTGAATCTCGAAGTTCATAAGTTATAAAGCAAAGTTTGAATTTTGATCTTTGGAAAAATGTTTCTATGTTGAAACATACGAATTTTCAAGTTTAAAGTACTTTTGGTAAGTGTGAACAATTGTTCTATATTGCTATAGTGCCTTTGAAGTTCGAATTTTGGTGTGCAAAATCATCTATTAGTGGGCAGCTCAATATGATACAATAGTTCTTCTTTTTGAAATCTGAATTTTCAAATGTCAAAGTTCGTCTGTCAGAGAAATCTCTTATCAGACTTAATTCAAAGTTCAAATTTCTGAATACTAAAATTCGTATGTTAAAAGATTATCATAACAGACTTACAGGCTGTCTTTCCAAAGTTCAAATTTTCAAAGTCAAAGTTTGTCTGTCAGAGGACTAACTTAGAACTCTTTTTAAACTTTACTTTCAGATGAACTTTGCCATATTTTCAGATGAATTTTTCATTTTTCATAATTTATACTTTATCTGAAATTTGAATTTTCAAGGATGAAATTCGTCTGTTAGAAGGACCTCTTTTCTGACTAACATATTTTTACTCCGAAGTTCGAATTTCAGATACCAAAGTTCGAATTTTCAAAGTAACAAATCAAGTTTTATACTTCAAAGTTCGTCTGTTAGTGGGTATTTATCAAATACTTCATGAATTATTGTAGAACCACTTTTTTAAAAACATTCTTTTGCAAGATCAAAGTCTTTTTCTCATTTTGAATGTAATAAGAAATCTTATATCTAATCTTATACTTATTTTTCTTAAATTTCTTCGCTTGAGATCTTTTGCACATCTTTGATATCTTCTTTCCAAGCTCTAGTTGGTTTGGAATCGTCAAAACACTTGATTCAACAAAAATAATATTTATTGGGTAGTTAGAATTTAATATTAATATTTTACCTGATAAAATTTAGTCTAGACTGCAGGAAGAGGCAATATTAATTTAAGAAAAATTAGTGAATCTTGCTAAAATATATTTTGGGCCAAGATAATGTTTTTGGACCAAAAGTAACTTTTGGATAATCCTGTACCAATTTAATAATAATTACAGTAAAAATATTTAATCGGTACAGGTAAATTTAATCAGTAAATGGTATATTGGTTAATAAAAATTATTAAAGAAATTTTGGCCAAAAAAGGAAGTAGATCATGTCTAAAATTGCATAGGGGGATAAGGAGGTAAATAATTAAAAAGCTTTATGAAAACTAAACCAAATTGATTAGTAAACCCAACTATATTATTCATGCATTTCATCTCTCTCCTAAAAGCCTTGAGTTAAGCACTTCTTCATTTTACATGACTGAAAACAAACCAAGAAGAGAGGAAGAGAGCACGGAAATTTGAAGTGCAAAAGAGAGAGTTTGAAGGCAAGGTGGAAAGCTAGGTGATCAAGGTAAGTTCTTATCCTTCCTATCTTGTGATTCTAATTATCTAGGAAGAGTTTCATGAAGTTTTCTTCCTCCTTTTACCCTTGAAAATTTCGGCGTATAGAGAGAGAAGAGAGAGAAAATGGAGCCATGGGCAAGTGAATATAAGAAAATGCAAGAATAGGTTCCAAGAAGCATGTATATGTGATTAGTTTGCAAATTGAAGGAATAACTATTTTTCTTTATTTTTGGGTAATTTTTTATTAGATTAGGGTTTAATATAGGAAGGGAATTTCATGATTTTGATTGCAAAAAATGGATTCCTTGGATCTAAAAATGGTGGAAACGAGTGTGTTGTACAATAAAAACCTAAAGGAAATCAAAGTGAAAAGTTTAGGGTTTATTGCACACTTCGTGAATGAGGTCATGCAACCAATGGATTATGACCTTGTTTTATGATGTTATAGGATTCCAAGAAGTGTTAGGAGATTAAAGGAAGAGTGTACAAAGCTTGGAAAGGTTTAGAAAGCCCAAAGGTAGTTAACTTACCTATGTATGCCTATGTATTGTCATTGATGTTACTTGGTTTGAATGATGTATTTAATGTTTAAAGTGTTGTCTTGTGATGATTTAGCATTGTTGGTTGGATTGTTTGAAAGGTAATGTGACCCTAGATATATCAAAATACAAGGAGAAGTGCTGCCTAAATTTTTGTAAAATATATGTACTAAAATAATTTGAATACATGCTTGATGTGTTTTCGGGTGAATACTTGCAATATATATAATAATATGTGCATAATTGTAATATCCTGGAATTTTTACTAGAAGTTCAAGGCTCAATATTTTAAAATCTATAAGAAATTTATAAAAATGGATATACACCTTTTTACATGAAATAGGGCTAAAAAGTCAATTGTCTCGGTCAAAAGGAAAAAGAGAAAAATAATGATTTTAGCCCCAAAAAAAAGAAAAGAAAAAGGTAAAAGAAAAAAAAGGAAGAGGAGCTGGCCAACGCATTTTATGAATTTTGGAGCAAATTACACTTAAGGATCCCAAAGTTCTAAAAATTATAGATTTATCTCAGATGAAGGGCATTTTTGTAAATATGAAAAATTATAGTCAAAATGAAGCTCTCAATGAGTTAAGACCAATGGAATATAATATGAAATTTATTAAGATCAAAATAATATTCATTGGGTAATTAGGATTAACATTAATATTTTACCTAATAAAAGTCAGTTTGGACTACAGGAAGAGGCAATATTAATTCAAGAACAATATATGGGCCTCATATTTATACCAATTGGGATAAGGATATCATGGTAATTTCATATATCAATATAGTTAAATCAGTGTTCCAATAATAGTAAAATATATTTCTAAATTAGCTTTATTTGTCCAGACCAGCTAGAATATATCTAGATAAGTAAATAACTAAAATTTTTGGACCAAAATACCCTTAATTTCGTGCAAACCAAGCTGCACATGGAGAAATTACATTATTTAATTATGTCATTTTCATGAGAATTTTCTAGAAAACTCAAGAAGGAAAATGGAAAAATTTGATTGGTTGTATTTCTTATATCATACTCCATTTATGATTGACTCATTGAAGCTTAAAGGAGGGAGGAAGAAGTATGAAAAAACAGAAAAGAAAGAGGGGAAAACATGAAAGGGAAGAGAGAAAGAAGAAGAGAGGAAAGAAAAGCCAAGTAAGGTAAGTTTCTTTTTGTGATTTCCATGGTTTGTAACTTAGATTTTTGAGTAGTTTTCCATGGTTTCCTTGAGCTTTTCTTCTCCCCTCTTGCTATAAATTTCGTTCAAGGCAAAGGATTTAGGAAATGAAGTGGTTTTGTGCCATAAATTAAAGAGAAACCATGAGATTAAGTGAAAGAAACAAGGTTTGGTATTTTTGAAAGCAGGTTTTGAGAGTTTCCATTTTTCCTCCTTAAACCTTTGTTTCGATCAGATCTAGGGTAGAAAAAGAGTTGGATTTTCAATAATTTGATGTTAAAAATGGATTCCTTAGGTCCAAATTAGCTAAGAACAAGTATTGGACTCAAGTAAAAGCTTAATATAAACTGTATGAATTTTAGGGTCAAGTGATTTTTTATGAGGAAACTCTTTGATTCAAATGGTTTTGTGGATATTGAATGATGTTTTAGGACTTGTGGGAGTTCTAGAAAGCTTGTGGAAGCTTTGATTCAAAGGGGAAAAGCAAAGGAATACATAAGAGGTAGCTTTGTTTATTGTATTACAATATGTTATACTTTGTTGTTTCCATGATTATATCTTATTGCCATATTGTACTTGTGTTGTTTTATGATTGGTTTTGGCTGTAAAATGAGGGGTTTTGTTCCCCTGGATGTCCATTTTCTAAGGGGAAATTCTGCCAAAATTTTTACTTGACAATATGGTATTTTAATGATTCATGTAATTATATGTGAAATGTTTGTGAAACTTGAATGATATATCTGTACGAAATAAACTAGTTACAGAGATTTCCACAAATCTCACCCCTAAGCACTAACATGATAGGTTCAAGTGATGGCAAGACCTCCAAGAAGATAAGAGGCAAGGAGAAGATTAATAATGGTTAGATTTATAGTCACCTTGATTGCTTATTTTCTTGTAATTATGTATGAAATCATATGTATTTTCATGAAGCTATGCCTTGCTACTATAATGTTCCTTTAAAGTTCTTGTGATGTTATGAATATATTTTGGAAGAGTTTGAACCATGTAAAAATGTTACATATTTATTTTTTGTAGTTGTATGAAAAACTGTCCAGTTCTGAGCACTGATTTGTTATGCGAATACTGTTCAGTTATATATGCTTGGAAAGTAGATAGAGAGAGCTTTCCAAAGAGCTAAAGATCACTTAATTTGGATAAGTGTACGAATTGCTACGAATTTTTGAATCTGGCTTAGAGAATTTGGAAAAGTAGTTTTGACTAAATGAATAGTAGAATTGGAAGAATTTTCTCAATGAATTGGCTCAATTAAATTCCAATTGTATATTTTTCCCATGTAGGAAATATTTTTTAGCTATTTTTAGAGACTTGAATCATCCTCATATGATTTTCCTAGAATTAGTTATAATTTATTAAAATTTAGTCGGGAAAATTGGGTTATCAAATAAATAGTGTTTTAAAAATTTAAATTTTTCTCATTTGATCTTTTATTGATTCAACCATATAAATCATCTCATTTAGCATCATATATGTTGTAACGTCCGGCCGCTTCTTTGGGATTGATGACTATCCCCACAAACCAACACAAGCCTTTTCGGTATACTTTGTCCTCACATACACAACTCCTTCCTAGGAGGTCACTCATCCCAGAATTGCTCCAGGTCAAGCATGCTTAACTGAGGAGTTCTTAAGGGATATGCTATCGAAAAGGTAGGTGCACCTTGTTGATATAGGTAGTTCCTATCAATTCCTTTAAGCTATCATTTAACCATATAGTCCCATACTTATACAATCTCAGGATCCCTCTCATTCCGGTATGTATTCGATTCATTCATATGCCCCTCCAGCCTAGAAGCTTGCCAGGAGCCGCTCCTTGTTCGTGCCTCCTCACTTTATCTCACCCCCTTTTGTTGCACCAGAGATCACTCCCCGTCCTCATCAGTGCCCAAATGTCACATGCTCACCAACTTCCGCTTGGTTTGTCCTCGAACCATACTATACTGAGAGAGGCTGGGCTATGATACCAACTGTAACGTCTGGCTGCTTTTCGGGATAGATGACTGTCCCCACAAATCAACACAAGCCTTTTTGGTGTGCTTTGTCCTCACTCACACAACTCCTTCCCAGGAGATCACCCATCATAGAATTGCTCCAGGTCAAGGATGATTAACTGAGGAGTTCTTAGGGGATAGACTACTGAAAAGGTAGGTGCACCTTGTTAGTATAGGTAGTACCTATACAGTCTCTAGATCCCTCTCATTCTGGTGTGTATTTGATTTATTCATATGTCCCTCCCGCTTAGAAGCCTGCCACATGCCACTCCTTTTCTGTGCCTCATCACTTTATCTCACCCCCTTTTCTTGCACCGGTGATCACTACCCGCCCTTATCAGCACCCGGATATCACATATGCTATTAAACATGAGAAATAATGTAAGAAAGTAAGACATGACAATGATGGTGGTTACTACTGAGATTTTTTGAATCTCACCCCTTGTCAAACATTATAGATCCAAGTTATGGCAAGGCTTCCTAAGAGGCAAAAGGAAAGGAGAAAGAGGTTGCTCATTAAAATGAATTTACTTTCCTTGGTGTTTTGTTTATAGTTTCTTGCAAAAATAATTTGTATGATTTTAGGACTCTATTTGAATGTAATTATGTCTATCTAGATCTAACATAATGTAATGTGCAAAATGGAGACATGAAATGACCATGTATGTATATATTAAGGTGTATTTTGCAAGGTTGAATGATGTAAGTAGCCATTCTGAGCACTGTTGGAAAATATGTGTATTGTATAGACCTTCTGATGTATAATACATAAATTATTTATATGGCTGTAAACTAGACATGAATATATTTCTATAGACAACAAGATCACCCAATTTGGAGTTGTGTATGATTTATGGTGATTTTTCAAATTTATGGATAGAATCAGGGTTTTTAGAAATTGACCATTCCTACAATACTTTTTAGAAAAGTAAACTATACAATTTAGTCAAGTAGACATCTAGTTTCATATTTTACCATGTAGAAAATCTTTTAAGTTATGTTTAGAGACTTGAACCATATCAATATGATTTGTCTTGATTTAGTTATGAATTTTCAAATTTCATCGGTAAAATGAGATTAACCAAAGGAATAGTACTTGCAAATGAAAAAAAAAATTGGTTTAAGTTATTTTATGTAATCAAGTCTCTAATAATGCATTAATAGACTTGAATGGAGCTTAATACATGGGAAATGAGTCTAATTACAAGGTGTGACAGAATTTCACATGAAAAGGGAAGAAAAAGATTTTCTTTGCAAAACTTCCAAAAACTCATGAAATCATGTTTCAAGTGACTTATTCATGCTTTTGCTTGGTTTTGATGCAAGAAAACACATTCCTTTTCCTTCCTATGCCTTGGCCAAAAAGTCTAACTGGAAGAGGAAAGAAGAAGACCTCTATAAACTACCTTAGAACTACTTGGAAAACTAGCTAAAAACCTTAAGAAACCGAGAGAATTTACCTTGATTTTTGCTTGATGTTTTTTTTTTCCTTCCTCCTTCACATTGCTCCCTCCTTTCTCTCAATATTTCAGTAGCTACTTCTCTCTTTTCTTTGCTTCAAGGTTGGCTAAAATGGAGGGAGTATATATAAAAATATAAACCAATCGAATTTTGACATTAAACCTTCTTGAATGTCATGACATTGGAAGAAATATTTAAATAATATGATTTCCTCATGTGTTGAATCTTGGACACTACTTTAGAGAGGAGAGAGTAAACTACTGCATATTTTTCTTTATTCAGATATATCTTGTATTGGTTTGTTCTATACCTGGACAAATAAAGTTACATTTACAATATTTTGTTACTTTAGAGATACATGATATAACTATATTTAGATATGCTTTTAATTTAATATCTTATCCTAAACAGTATAAATGTGGGGCTCACAGTTTCTATTTTTGTGGGGCATACATTATCTTTTTCTGTGTACTATGCATTTTTCTTCACTTGGCCATCAATTTTCTTCAAATTGATTCTATTAGCCTCAATGGATTATTCCATTAGGTCCGGCATGCTGTAAGCTTCGTTTTGACTATTATTTTATATAATTATGAAATTGCCTTGGGAGGGGTTAAAATGTAATTTTTATTCTTTTGGGTTTTTTCTGTAATTGTCCCCGAGAAAAAATGAAATAATTCTTTTACAGGGACTAAAATGTATTTTTTGTATTTCATTTTCTTGACCTAGAAAATGACCTCTTTACATTTTTTCACATTTATTTCTCTGATTTTTCTACATACTTACACATTTTATGATATCCAGGAAATTATGGATATTATGTTTTCCTCCCCCTTAAAATAAATTTCATCCTCAAAATTTAAAAACATACCTTATATAAATAGCTCTGGATACTTTTGTTTCATGTTAGTTTCCATTTCTCATATTGCTTCATCAAGAGTTAAGCCTTCCCAGACAACCTTTTTACTAAAGGTATATTTTTGTTCCCTAGTTTTTTACCCCTGATAGTCAATGATTTTCTCAAGTTTACCTTATAAGATAGACTATCCACTAAATTAACATGCTCATATTCTATAACACGTGAAGAGTCTAGCTAGTACATTTTCAATTGGGAAACATGGAAAATATTATGTCTTTGACTAAGGTTAGGGGAAGAGCTAATTTATAGGCTACAAGTCCAATTTTAGAAAGAATTTCAAATGATCCTAGATACTTGGGACTAAGTCTTGAATTAGAAGTTTTAATGATTTCAAACAATTAGAGCTTGGAAGAAGAATATCAAAGGAGCAAGAAAGCATAAAGTGAAGAAAACTAGTGAAGAACCAGTTTTTTAGGATTTCTTACTATGTACACAAGGTAAAAACTTTAAATCTTACTTATTTATGTTACCACAATGTTTAAATAAGTTATTTTAAAGTTATATGATGTTGACATGTATTAGAATTAAGATATATTGGCTAACAGATGAATTTTGTTGGTGACTCATGCTTATTTCGCGCAAAATTTGCACTTTACTTATTAAAATTTGAAATTACAAAGGTTTAATATTTGATAGATGAATTTTGAATATGAAATTTGAATTTCGGGCTAAGCATAATTAGTGAAAGTATGCAAAATTTTCATGAAGTTTATTTAAAATTTGACTGCTGGTGAAGTTCAAAGTCATAGCCTCTGACAAGCAAACTTTGAGCTTCAAAGTGTGAATTTCAAAGTGAGAACTTGTATGTCTTGTTAGAGAATGCCTCTGAGAGACAAACATTGAAGTTTAAAATTTGAACTTCATAGTGAAGAACTTTTATGTTATGTTGAATATGCCTCTGATAGATGAATTTCAATTTCTAAAATTCAAATTTTGAAGTACTATGTGAAAACAAGAAGCAACTGCTCAAATCCAATATACGTACTTGCAATATGAAAATTCGTACAAACTAACATGGGGTATCTTTTGCAAACTCCAAATTTGAATGTCACTTAGTAATAGACGAATTTTGAAGTTCAAAATTAAAGTACTTAATCTTTTATCTATGCGAAATTCGTTTGTTGAGCCCCAATATTCGAATTTTGGTGTGTCAAACACATTTAATTCAATTGGTGAACTACACTTTTTGCAAAGTAACCATTGGTTAATGTGCCTAATGGCTAGATCTTGTGTCTGATGACTATCTAAGCCACAAATCTATAAATAGAACGTCATTTGAAGTTATGGGTAACACATTTAAGTTTGATATTGCAAAAACTTTGCTAAAGTTCTATTTTAAAGTTTTTCATGTATACACCTAATTTAGTACTCTTTAACTTTCATATCTACTGTATTTAAGTGAGTATTCGTTTCTGTAACAAATATTTTTTTCATCTAGATGAAAGATTCTTTAAGAGGGGATTCACAAAGGGATAAAGGGAAACACTGGTAAGAGTGTTGAGAAATTTTCTGTGTTCTTGGAACAGAGCGCAAGTGTTGTACTATGGCATTACAAGGAGCCCACGAAATTCTTACTGATAGTGGAAAATCTCAGGTAGTAGCTTGAAGACTAGATGTAGGTCAAATGAATTGGATTGAATTAGGATAAATTACTGAGTCTTCTCTTCCCTTATCTCTTATATTCAATATTCATTATATTCTACTTTTCTACAAACTTTTGCTTTCATTGCTATATTATATTTTTGCAGAAAAATTTCAAACTTCTTAATTTACCCACTATTAGAAAGCTAGCATTCTTAACTGGTGGTATCAAAGCTCGGACTCCTAGCAAAAGGAATTGACACTTCGGGAGAAGCAATGGTTAGCTTAGGTGAAAACTTGCTTCTAGAATGTGTAAACATGAATAGACCTTCAGGCTTTGCTAGTCAAAACTACACCTACTGGAAGATAAAGATGAAGCTGTTCCTAAAGACATTGGACCTTGATATGTGGTCCATTGTAGAAAAGGTTGATTTTATCCCTATGAGGTGGAGCGGACAAGAGCATTTGGAAGAGAAGCCATAAGCAGAATGAGATGATGATGACAAAAGAAGAGTTCTGCTCAACACAAAGTCCTAATTCACTATAGTGAGTACTATATCCTAGAATTAGTACTTTAGAGTGTCTTCATGTACAGTTGGCAAAGAAATGTGGGACACTCTAGAGGTTGCTGATGAAAGAACCAATAGAGTAAGAGATAATAGAATTAGCACTCTCATTGGTGAATATGGAGGCTTCATAATGAAGGAAGGAGAATTTGTCAAGGAGATGGACGTGAGATTCACCCTTATTGTGAATCAGCTTAAGGCTCTCAACAAAGATTACAGTTAGACTAAGAAAGTCAGAAAAATTTTGAGAGTTTTTCCTTTTGAATGGCAGCCAAAGGTTACAGCAATAGAAGAAGCAAGAGGAGAATCCATGTCCTCTCTCACTTCTTTATTGAGTAGCTTGGAAGAATATGGAGGTAAGCTGAAAGCTCGCAAAGAAGTAGCTCAATATAAGAAGAAGAAAAGCATGGCTCTCAAAGCTGCAGAAGAGGAGGAAGATGAAGATTCTGATGAGGATGAAGGTCTTGATGAAGAAATGATAACCATGCTGGTCAAAAGATTTTCAAATTCTATGGAAAGAAAAAGAACAAAAAGTTCTTCAAGAAAGTTATTGGAACGAGTAGCAAAAGAGAAAACAAAGAGCCTATAACTTGCTACTAATGCAAGAGGCCATAGCATATCAAATAAGAATGCCCATAATTTCTGAAGAAGCAAGAAAAAGACAAGAAAGCTAACAAAGGCAAGAAAAAGAAAGCATACATGTCCTCAATTTAGGGTAATAGCTTAGATGAAGATAAGGAAGAGATTGCTAACATATGTCTAATGGCATGTACTAAAGAAGAAGTCCAGAATCAATCCAAAAGTGACAATGATGATGTGGTAAATGATATGAACTATCTTACACTAAATTACTTAATGCATTCCATGACCTACATGGTGAGTTCATTAAAATTGTTAAAGAACTTAAACTTGCTAAGAAGAAAATTAGCAAGTTAGATTCAGAATTTAAAGTGCCTGACATCGCATCTCAGCATAAAACTGAATTTGCCTGCTGCACCTCATACATAGGACTCAGAGAAGAATGAATATCTTCTCAAGAGTTTGGCTAATTTCACAAAAGGCAATGATATGCTATATACTTTGCTAGATAATTAAAGGATTGCATAGGGTAAGGTTGGTCTTGTTTATGACCCTTGTGTAGTCAAAGAAAAGATTATGCCTGCTAAAGGATATGAGAAGACATGTGATTCTTTGAATATTATTGAGGCTTATACCCGATTTAAATATATGAAACAAAATTATTATTTGCATTATTTTCTTCCTATATCTAAATCAAGCAATCCCTTTAGCACTTTCCACTTCTGTAATAGGAAGGGTCATATTTCCAATTCATGTTCTTTAAAGACAAATGAACTTAGTAGGAAGGAAGAATAGGTTTCTAAAGGTACTGCAGTATCTAGGGAGAATACTACTAACAAAAGAGGACCCAAACAGATTTGGGTACCAAGAAGAAAAACTAAAATTTGTTTTGCAAGTGTGTCTTAGAGCTAGCAAGAGCAACAAATAGTATACAGACAGTGCATACTCAAGACATATGACTGGTGATAGGGAGAAGTTCATCATCCTTGGAGATAAGAAAGGAAGAAAAATGACCTTCGGAGCTGACCAATATGAGAAAATGGTTGGTATCGACATTGGGGGCAAGAATCTTGAAACATCCATAGAAGAAGTATTGTTTGTGATTGGCTTCAACCACAACTTGTTGAGTATGAGTCAAGTCTATGACAAAGGAAACTTGATACTGTTTGACTCAAAGTTCTGTTTAGTTATTAGAAAAAGTGATCACAAGATTATTCTCAAAGCTCAAAGGGATGGTAACTATTATACTATTGATTTAGATAAACTCCCTAACTTAGATTCTATATATGTAATCAGTAAAGATAATGAGAGCTTGTTATGGCATAGAAGGTTAGTACATGTTAATATAAACCAAGTTAATAAGTTAATTAAAAATGACTTAGTTATTGGCTTACCTAATATATCATTTGAAAAGAATAGAGAATGTGATGCTTGTCTTATAGGGAAGCAGCTAAGTCCTCTTTCAAATCTAAAAATGTCATCTCCATATATAGACTACTCTAACTACTACATATAGATTTAGTAGGTCCATCAAGAGTAAAAAGCATTAGAGGAAATCTATATGTGCAAGTAATTATGGATGACTCCTCTAGATTTACTTGGACTTTATTTCTTTCCTTTAAAGACGAGACATTTGATGCATTTGTAACCTTAGCTAAGAAAGTACAAAATGAGAAGGATATTTCTATTATGTCCAATACTTTTGATCATGGAGGAGAGTTTGAAAATTCGAGCTTCTTGGAATACTGCAAAGAGCATGGAATCGATCACATTTCTCAGCTCCAAGGACACCCCAACAGAATGACATGGTGGAGAGCAAGAACAGAACATTGGAAGAAATGGTAAGGGCAATGCTAAACAAGAAAGAACTTCCTCAATATTTATGGGTTGATGCTGTAAACTTAGCAAGTTATATCATCAATAAAGCATACATTAGATCAATCTTGGGGAAGACACCTTATAAGCTCTACAAAGGAAGGAAGTCAAACCTCTCTCATCTGCATGTGTTCAGATGCAAGTGTTTCATCCACAACAATGGAAAGGGGAATCTGGGTAAGTTTGACGCCAAGTTAGATGAAGGTATATTTCTTGGCTACTCTAGTAGAAGTAAAGCATATAGAGTCTTCAATAAAAGAACTAGAACCATATAAGAGTCTTTGCATATAATGTTTATTAACAACGAGACTCTCTTTAAACCTGACTTAGATGAGGAGAAATTGATTTCTATCTTTAGAATGATAAACTCTCTCAGGAAGATAAAATTGAACCTCCAAAAATATCAAAATCTACTACTCTAGAGGAAGACATTTAGGAGAAAGATCATGGACTTAAAGTTAATGAAGAAATTTCTCAAGAACTACCCAGAGCTTAGAGATATCAAAGGAGTTATCCTATTAATCAAGTGATTAGGGATATTCCAGAGAATGTTAAAACAAGAAGGCAGCTTAAGGATCGGATAAATCATTGTGCATTCATATCATGAATTGAAGCTAACTACATAAAATATGCATTGAAAGATAAGTACTAGATTATAACCATGTAAGAAGAGCTGAATTAGTTTAAGATAAATCAAGTTTGGGATTTAGTGCTCAAGCCCAATGATCATCCGATTATTGGAGCCAAATGAGTGTTTAGAAACAAATTTGATGAATTAGGAATGATCATTAGAAACAAGGCTAGGTTGGTGGCTAAAGGCTATAACCAGGAAGAAGGTATAGATTATTAAAAAACTTTTGCTCTAGTTGCAATATTAGAAGCAAGAAGAATTCTCTTAGCTATATATATATAAAGGATATTAAGTTATATCAAATAGATGTAAATAGTGCTTTTCTAAATGGTTATATTGTAACACCTCTCTTAGGGCCCATTTCCCACGTATTTTATCATTTTAAAGTCCATTAATATCATAGTAGGATCTTAAATCACAATAAATGCCATAATAAATTTTTTTCCAATTTTGGTCACTATTCATCTAATCGAATTTATTTATTTTGATTAAACTTTGGAAAATCATAACTAAATCAATAAAAATTGTATGCATGTGATTCAAGTCTTTAGGGATAGCTTATAGCTTTTTCTACATGGGAAAAATATAAGTTAGAGCAATGATTGTATTGATCTGTATAACAAACTCTGTGAAGTTTCACATTTTATACGAAAACTGTGAAATAATCATTTTAATTAGAATTAAATATAAAAATCCGTCAAATATTGCTCACACTTCCAATTTGAGTGATCTTTGGATCATCTTAAAGCTCTGTTTATCTACTTTTCAACCATATACATCATTCATACTTTATACATCAAAAAGTTTAAATAGTGACATGTTGACTCTACATAGGTCAAGATGACCATTTATATCTTACTACTTTGGCAAACAAAAGCCATAAAATATTTACATGGCCATACATCATTTTCATACTATACCATACTTTAGCTAAGACCTAAGGTGTTATAAAAACTTGAAGAAACATACTTAACATCACATTTACAAAATTATGTTGAATCAAGAGTTTTGATGATTCCAAACCAGCATGCAAGAGCTTGGATTGAAGATATCAAAGGAGTTCAAAGTGTTTCAAGTGAAGGATTTCTAAGTAATTGCTGCTAGATCTACTGTAGGATCTTTAGCTTCAGTTATGAATGGGTAAAAGCTTTTGATTTGAGGAAAAGATGTTTTTAAACCTTGATTTTATGTTAAATCTTGACTTATTTGAAAGATACCCACAAACAGACGAAGTTTGAAAATTTAAACTGAACTGGCATGTTGGAAATTCGAATTTTGCCTTAGAAAATTCGAATTTCGGGCTAAAACTGAATAAGTCTGAAGAGATGTCTCTCTGTCAGACGAATTTTCTTCTCCAAAATTTGAATTTTCATCTGAGTCTGAAAGAAGCCTTTTAGTGACAGACGAACTTTAGATCTTCAAAATTCGAATTTCAGATAAAATGCAGTTTGAGAAAACCAAAGAAATTCGTCTGAAATAATCTGAAATCAAGATGAAATTGAGTTTCAAAGAATACTATATGACAGACGAACTTTGACTTTCCAACATTCAAATTTTCATATAAGTCTGACAGTGGCTTCTTTGAAATAGACAAACTTTGAGTCTTCAAAATTTGAATTTCAGACAAAACACAATTTATGAAAATAGAAGAAATTCGTCTGAAATAATGTTATTCATCTGAGATCAAGAATAATTTAAGTTTCAAAACTGCTTTCTGTCAGACGAACTTTGAACATTAAAATTCAAATTTCAGAAGCTAAGGTTGTGAGTCTGTTGGAATGAAATGTTGACATACGAATGACAGAGTTTTGTAACTTTGAATGTTAAAGTTAGTCTGAAAAGAATCTCTCTGACAGACGAACTTCACTCCTTCAAAATTCGAATTTCAAAGAAAGTGAACTACTGTGCCTCCTTGAATGTTCTACAGACAGATGAATTTTGGAGTTCCAAAATTCGAATTTCGAAGGCACAGTAGAAAATTGAAAACACTGTTCACTCTTAACCAAAAAACTTTCTTCTTGAAAATTCGTATGTCACATTGTGAAAATATTTTGTAAGTTTCAAAATTCAAATTTCACTTCATGAACAGATGAACTTCATGTTGTAACGTTGGAAGATTTAATCTTCGGTTCCTTCGAAATTCGTCTGTTGACCAACTAAAATTCGAATTTCAGTATGTTAGAAACATTAAATGCGGTTGGTAAACGGATAGTTTTTCAGAGTAACCGTTGGATAACTTCCCCAACGGATAGATTTAGTCTCTAACAGATAGTTAAGGCCAAAATCTATAAATACAACATTATTTGAAGTTGTGGGTAACGAATCAAACTTGCATATACCAAATTTCTGCCAAATCTTCTTATCAAAAGCTTTTAACCTCTCAACTTTAATATCTGTACTTTAACCTTCTTATCTACTCTACTCAAGAGAGTTATATCTTTGTAAACAATCTACTTTTCATCTGGAAGATAGATTTACTTGTGAGGGGAAATCACAAGGGGATTGGGAAGCACATTGTAGAAGTGCTTAGAGAGATTGAGAAAGCTCCAGAAACAGAGCATACTTGTTGTACTGTGGCATTAGCAAGAAGCCCATTGAATTCTTGATGTATAGTGAAAAATCTCAAGAGTTGTCTTGGGAATTGGATGTAGGTCAAGTGGATAGACCAAACCAGGATAAATTACTGAGTCTTCCTCTCCTTATCTTTACTTTTCAGCTTGCTCTGTTTTATACATTGCTTCCATTACACTATGCTATCTTCACCTATTTCACTTTGTGCAGAAAAATTTCAATCTTCCAATTCACCCCCCTCTTGGGAAGTCAGCCTTGCTAACAAATTACACAAAAAGTCAAAGCTCATGGCCAATGCCAGAATTATCAAGTTAATGGCCAAATTCTTTCTCCTTTCCTGTCTCTTCCTTAGTGGTCTTGCTATTGTTGCTACCTATTCATGGTTAATATTTAAGAGGGTGGGATTCAAAGAATCTCAGTAGTTAACACCCAACATGCCATCACATTATCACATTAAGCATGAAAACATCAAGATAACAACACATTTTGAATACATTAACACATTTGTGTCATATGAATTCATAAAATTTTTGGCGAGTTTCATTTTGAAAAATGGACATCTCGAGGTCTCAATGCCCCTCAATCAACTTAGCCAATACACATAAATCATCTCAAAATATCATTGCAATCATATGACAAGGCATAAAGCACATTGAAAACAAACATGATAATATAATGCAAATATGGGAAATTAACTACCTTATGATGCTCCCTTGCTTTCCAAACTTGGTCCACCACTTTTTAAAATTTCCACAACCTTTTTGAACCTATCCACATCATCATTGAACCAATTTAGCCATTAGTTTTTCAGAATCATACAATACCATACACACTAAAACCTAAATTTTTCACTTAGTTTTCATTTGATCTTTCTTTGTATAACACACTTAATCTTAATGTTTTGGACCATGGGGAATCCATTTTTGAGGTCAAAATCATGAAATTGCAACTCTAAGTACTCCCTCTATTCTCACCAAAATTGTCTCAAAGTGATTGGAAAAGATTTCCTTCAAATCACTTCAAACCATCCATGGATTCATGCTTCTAGTGGTTAATCTAAGCTTTTCCCTAAGTTTAATGGTTCAAAACTCATTCCTATGCTAAAAACCTTATTTGGCTAAAACCTTAAGGTGAAGAGGAAGCAAACTAAACCATAAATCATGCTTTGAAAGCCATAGATAGTAAGCTTAAGGTGGTAGTATAGATGCTTACCAACTTGTGCTTCAACTTTCCTTTGATTTCTCTTCCTTTTTCTCTTCCTTCTTCCTCCATTTTCTTTCATTTTATCTGGTCTATTTCAGATTCTGGTTCACATGTGAAATGGTGAAGAAAGAGAAGGGTTTAAGTGGCTAATTATGTGCTTAATTAAGTAACTAATCATGGTTACTTTTTGGCTAATCCTTGATTACTTTTTGCCACCTTCTTTAAGAAGTTTTCTCAAGAAATATTAAAACATTCCTTGGCCTCATATGCTGCAGAAAATTCACGCCTAAGAGAGCTTAAGGTGTCCCAAAATTGCTCAATTTTTCCTGATCTAGATATATCTAAATCCGGGTACTTTTTAACCATACCGATAAATTTTATTTTACAGTAACTTAGTATTTTTGGGCTAAAGGACTACTCTAATTTTATTTTTATATTTCCATAATTATCCTATCCTAAATGGTATCTGTATATGGCTCATGTCTTATCCCAGTTTCTTTTTAACTATCGGTAGGGCCCACAATTTACTTTATTGGTTTACTGTTACTTTTGGACACTTGGCACTGGTTATTTCCTTATTCTTAAACATGAACCCTTAGTGCCATATACCATTGGACTTCTCTCATCTAGGGCTTCGTTTTGACAGTAATTTTAAATATTTACAAAATTGCCCTTAACCCGGGGTTAAATTATAATTTCTGAAACTTTCAGATCATTATGTGTAATTTTCCCCATGGTTTTTCTATTTCTCTCTCCATGTAATTTTTAGTACTTTTGGGACATGGATGTTATTTTTGTAATTTTTGGGGGAAAAATATAATTTTCATATTTTTCCACTCAATTGGGAAAAATGACCTCAGTGCCCTTTTTTATGCAAAACGTTGTCTGTCTGTTTTCATGAACTCCTTGTATATTTTACGTTATTATGAATTATGTCCTCTTTTATTACTTAGTATCTACTGAAATTTTAGGATATTACATATATCATGGAAGAAGTTTATATTAATTAGCCTCCAGGTTTTGAGGACTCAACTAAACTTAATCATGTATATAAACTAAAGAAAGTTCTTTATGGTTTAAAACAAGCACCAAGAGCATGATATGAGAGGTTAAGTAACTTCTTAATTAAAAAAAAGGTTCAACAAAGGTAAGGTTGATTTTTACTAAAAATAAAAATAAAGATTTACTTGTTGTTCAAATTTATGTTGATGATACTATATTCAGTGCTACTAGAGAATCTATGTGCAAGGATTTTTCTAGGTTGATGCATAATGAGTTTGAGATGGCCATGATAGGAGAGCTCAAATTTTTCCTTGGACTACAAATTAGACAATGTGATGATGGCATCTTCCTGAGTCAATAGAAATATCTAAAAGAATTGTTGAAGAAATTTGGAATGGAGAATGCTAGGTTAATGGGAAATCCTACTACAAAGATTGATATGGATGAAGGAGGAAAATCATTTAATATCATTTAATATAGAAGAATGATTAGTTCTTTACTGTATCTAATATTTAGTAAACCAGACATCATGTTCAGTATCTACATGTGTGCAAGGTTTCAATCATGTCCCAAGGAGTCCCATGCAATAGTTAAAGAGAATATTCAGATATCAACTTGGAACACCTCTGATGGGACTTTGGTATCTAAAGGGAAATGGAGAGGAGCTTATGGATATACTAATGCAGACTTCGTTAGATCCAAGACTGACAAAAAGAGCACAAGTGATACATACCAATTTCTTAGAGGATCCTTTGTCTTATGGTTCAACAAGAAGCAGAATAGCATAGCTCTTTCCACTATAGAAGCTAAATACATAGTTGATGTAAGCTATTGTGCTCAGATTCTTTGGATGAAACAGCAATTGGAAGATCTTGGAATTGTGTTGAAGGAAGTACCTATCAAATGTGATAATTTCAGTGTCTTCAACATCACAAAGAATCTAGTAATGCATTCAAGGACAAAGCATATTGCGATTAGACACCATTTCATAAGGGATCTTGCTAAAAAAGGAGATATTATCTTGGAGTTTGTCTAAATAGAAGATCAGTTGGTGGATATCCTGAGTAAACCCCTTCTAGAAGACAAATATGGAAAAATCAGAAGAGAATCAGGAATTGTTAATCTCACTGAGCTGTAAGCAAGCTTCTATCTTATTCTCTTTATTTTCTGAGTTAATGTGTTAAATTATATACTACCTTAAGTATTGGACTGTGTATAAGATAGTTTGCAGATACTCCTAATGAGTTTATATGATAAAATATCAAAATAATGAAGTATCTCACACTTAGATAAGTAACTTCTGTTAAAGAAATATGTAAATGTGAATTTTCAACATCTGTTTATAAGTTTTATTCCTCATAATTTGCATTTCAATTGCCAATAGATGAACTTTTATACTTTATTTTCCATGTTGAGTGACTTTGCTTCTTCAAATTTTGAACTTTGGCCTCTTAATAGTTGAATTTTAGTGCTTTATATGATATACTTGTGTTTCTATTAGCTCAAAATTCATCTATTGACCTCTTGAAGTACGAATTTTGACTATTTGCATGTGTATGTGCTATGCCTGCTTGTGTACAACATTTGAACTTTGATAATTCAATATTCACACTTGAGACATTTCTTCATAAAGTCTCGAAATTTGAACTTCGAATCACAACATTCGTCCATTGGATCTCATGTGGTTACATGCTTTTTGTTGATACTTAGAAATTTGAACTTTGAGGACACAAAGCTTGTCTGTTGAAGCTTCTATCTATGTTAAGTCTCTGACAGTCATATTTCAAGGCTGAAATTCAAATATTGAGATATTTTCTATGTGGAAAGTCTCTCACAGTGGAACTTCAAGGTTGAAAATTTGTTTGTCAAGGTAGTTTCTGTGTTAAGTGGGGAACATAACTGCTAGAAATTCAAATTTTGGCCCCCAAAATTTGTCTGTCAAATTGTTACTAAAGAGGATTCAGAGGGTCAGATGCTAAATAGATACAACCCTATTCATATTTCAACCATTATTACTTTTATTTTCTCTTACCCATTCTTAAATTCCTTTACCCAAACACCAATTTCCACTAATCAAACTCAAAACTAATTTTGGGCTTTCGCTATTCCACACCAGCATTTACATTCTTCATTCTAACCATTTCTTCTAGAAATTTGTTTTGAGGAATACTTAGATGGTGTTTGTATGCCACAAAAGAATGTAAGGCTTAGAAACAAAAGGCTGAATCAAGCAAGGGAACATGTTCAAAGAAAAAGAAAATGGCTAAATCCATGGTAGAATCGAAGAAACCCATGCTTGTTGCTTAATCTCAAGTACAAAGTCTAAATAATTGGAGATGACTACAAATCCTTTATACAGCTTTGACCACATCTTGAAGGAGTTCTTAATGAAATTTGCTGCAAAAACGGTAATTACTCTACATTTGACTGGTCTGGAACAATTTCTTATGCCAAATGACTTTGATGCTGTAATCTGGTTGGGGAACCACAGAAACCTTCTAGAAGTTATGGATAAGTATGGTGGAGAAGTAAACAAGATTTGGTACGCTTCTTTAAAGTTCAACAATAAAAAGTAAAAACATCAAGTTACTCTTCGGCCTAGGAACTTTTGGTTGACAAATGAGAGCATCAATCACATTCTGGAGATCTGTGGCCATGATGGGTTCAAGATTGATATTTCTGGCACCAAGTACATGGAAGAGAATGATGAAGCAGATGAAAAGGATGGAGAATACTTGAACTACAAGGAGACTACATTCTTGAATACAATCTTCAGGAGAAAAAAAAGGCAGGCCTCTTCTTAAATATGTAAAGCCTTCATATCTCAATGTACAGATAAGGATCCTATACTACATAGTGTCCAGGATCATCTTCAATAAGAGAGGTAACTTTAATTTGATTACTAGGGCTGAAGCTCATGTAATGATAGCCCTACTTTGCATAAAAGAACTTAAACTTGAAAATATAATTCTTTAGAGAATGGTAAAGGATAGATATTAGAGGAAGGATTCTACATTGCCCTTTGTCTCAATTATCACCAAACTTCTCAAGTTTGCCAAGATCCAACACTTGGAGAAAGGTGAGGGAAATCCCACTGAGGAATTCAGAGAGGAAGAATTGATAAGAATGGGCATAGAGACAAAGGAAGGCAAATAGGCTGGAAAAAGAGCTAGCAGAACTAGAGATTTCTTTTTTGAAGGAAAAGAGCCTGTTCCACAACAACAACAAGAAGTTACTCTTGAGGTTGCTCCATCGACCCAAATCGAACCATAGCCTACCCAATCTCAAAGTACCCAGCTACTTAAACCATCCATCCCATCTTATTACAACCTGGCTAAACCTAACACATACTCAGGCTATATGATTGTTTATCTGAAATGATCATGGGTATTAGGGATAAGCAGAACACCTAATTTGCAAGCCTGCAAGCCTAAGTTACTAATCTGGCCAAAATCCTTAAAGTGGTTGTTGATGCTTATAATGACCTACAAACCTCCCTCCCAACTACATCAACAACACTATAGCCTAGTTCCTCTGATCCTCACATGTCTGACTCCCCACATGCCTCAAGTCCTTTAGAAGAAGGCCCTTTTACCACTGTTGTTGTTAGTCCTCACATTTCTAGCAATGGAACTAGCCTTGGTCTATCTCTGGACTATGGTATAGAGGAAACCAAAGCTGCTTAAGTGGAGAGCTCTTGTAAGCCAATTATGGACAAAATGTCTCAGAAATCAATTCTTTCCACTCATGAAACATAGTAGAAGGAAAAGCTTATAGAAGATCTCACAGTAGCATCTATTGCTTGATCCTTTATCAAGGAGGAAAAAGGGATTATGCCTTATATTGAAATTGCTAATATTGCACATGCTGCTCAGAAGCAGAGGCTGGAAGAGATATTTCCACCACTAGTGCCTTAACCTCAATCTTCTCAAACTGGACTCACAGTGGAATAACAAGCTCGGCTGGGTAATCTCCTAAAGGAAGCTAAGGAGCTATCTTTGGGGTCTAATGAAGAACTTCCTCAAGTGCCTCCTTCAGTGCCGTTTATTCTAGTTACAATTCAGGCCATACCTATTGCACACGTGTCTCTTCCTTCTACATTTGCTTGTGATGATGCCAAAAAGGGGGAGAAGCAAACTGGAGCTGCAGCAACTAAAGCTACTAGGTAATTAAGCAAAACATATGGCAAAAAGGTCAAGCACAAATCCAAAAAGGAATGATAGAGGTAGAACAACAAAGCTTAGGCCTTAGGACGTTGTGCTTTTTTTTTTGGTACTTTTGTGTATTTGCATCTTTGTTGTGTTTCCTTTTATATGTCTCAGTGTGCTTATTTGAACTAGTATGAATCTTTGTACTAAATGTGCTTATATCAGTGAAATATGTTTCTTTGTCATAATAGTTCTTTTCTATTCTCCTGAAAATTTTAGTTTGATACATATGCTGAGATTATATGTTAAAATTTGAATTTTAATGCATATGTTAAGGGAGAGCTCTTGGAAGCAAACCCAAGTATTAATCTAGTTTGTAAGTTATTTTGTCATCATCAAAAAGGGGAAGAATGTTGAATCAGAAGTTTCAATGATTCCAAATAACTAGAGATTGGAATGAGAATATCAAAGAAGCATGAAAGCATAAAGTGAAAAAATCCAGAAAAGAATTAGTTTTTAGGATTTCTCACTATGTACATTAGGCAAAAAGCTATAAATCTTACTTATTTATGCTACCATAGTGTTTAAACGAGCTATTTTAAACTTATTTGATGTTGGCATATGTTAGAATTAATATATATTGGCTAATAGAGAATTTTGTTGGTTGACTTATGCTTATTTTGTTCAAAATTTGCACTTTACTTATTAAATTTCAAAATTATAGAGGTTTAATCTTTGATAGACAACTTTTGAATCTGAAATTCAAATTTTGGGCCAAGTATAATTAGTAAAAATATGCACATTTGCATTAAACTTAGTTAAAATTCGAGTGTTAGTGAAGTTCAAAGTGAGTTCAAAGTTACAACCTCTAACAGGCAAACTTTGAGCTTTAAAGTACGAATTTTGAAATGAAAACTTATATGTCTTGTTGGAGCATGTCTCTGACAGCTGAACTTTGCAGTTCAAAATATGAACTTTGTAGTGAAGAACTTTCGTGTCATGTTGAACATGCATCTAATAGATGAATTTCAGTTTTTAAAATTCTAATTTTGAAGTGCTATTTGAAAACTCAAAGCAATTGTTCAAACCTAACAAATACACTTCTAATATGAAAATTCGTACAAATTAACATAGGGTATATTTTGCAAACTCGAAATTTGAATGTCACTTAGTAACAGACGTATTTTGAAGTTCAATATTAAAGTACTTAACCTTCTGTCTTTGCGAAATTCATCTATTGTGCCCTAATATTCGAATTTTGGTGTGTAAAACGCATTTAATGTGATTGGTGAATGGTTCTTTTTGTAGAGTAACAGTTTGTT
This sequence comes from Adenanthera pavonina, assembly GCA_026686845.1. Classification (NCBI taxonomy): domain Eukaryota; kingdom Viridiplantae; phylum Streptophyta; class Magnoliopsida; order Fabales; family Fabaceae; genus Adenanthera; species Adenanthera pavonina. The sequence continues at coordinate 37,742,846 of JAIVEN010000014.1, forward strand.
AATATACCTAACAGTAAGATATTGTGTCTAATGACTAGTTAAGCCACAAATTTATAAATAAAACTTTATTTGAAGTTGTAAGTAACAAATTTAAGTCTAATATTGCAAAAATTCTGTTGAAATTCGGTGTTAAAGTTTTTCACCTATACATCTCATTTATTACTCTTCAACTTTCATATATACTCTATTTGAGAGAGTATCCATTTTTGTAGCAAATCTTTTTGTCATCTAGATGAAAGATTCTTTATGAGGGGATTCATAAAGGGATAAAGGGAAATATTAGTAAGAGTGTTAAGAAATTTTCTATGTTCTTAGAACAGGCATAAGTGTTGTACTATGGCATTGTAAGGAGCCCACTAAATTCTTACTGATAATGGAAAATATCAAGTGGTGGCTTGAGAATTGGATGTAGGTCAAGTGGATTAGACCAAACCAAGATAAATTACTGAGTCTTCTCTTTCCTTATCTCATATTCAATTTTCATTATATTCTACTTTTCTGCAAACTTTTGCTTTCACTACTATATTGTTGTTTTATAGAAAAATTTCATACTTTCCAATTCACCCCTCTCTTAGGAAGCTAGCTTTCCTAACACTAAGCTTTTTAGTTTAATTGATCGACCACTTCCGTTGTTGGAGATACTTTGAGAAATGCATGTTCTCCAATTTCAAATTTTAATGGCTTCCTTCTTTTATCTGAGTAACTTTTCTATCTACTCTGAGCCATCAACAATTTCTTCTTTATCATTTAAATTTGTTTAGAGGTCTAATCAACCAATTTAGGATGTAACCTTTTCCTTTCACTGAGCTTTATCCAATATAATGAAGACTTGCACCTTCTTCCATATAATGCTTCATATGGAGCCATCTGAATACTGGAATGATAACTATTATTTTAAGCAAACTTAGTCAATGGTAGATACGCATCCTAGTTCCTTTTCATCTCTAACACACAGGCTTTTAGCATATCTTTCAAAGTCAGGATAATTCTCTTTGCTTGACCATCCGTTTTTAGATGATAAGCTATGCTAAATCTCAACTTGGTTCCCAAGACTTGCTGTAAAGATGTTCAAAACTTAGACATAAACATTAGATCTTGGTCTGAAACAATACTATTTTGAACACCAATTAACCTTACAATTTCTTTAATATAGAATTATGCCAACTTGTTTAGTGTATATGTTGACTTTATTGCTAGAAAGTGCACTGACTTTGTCAATCTATCAACAACTACCCAAATTGTATCATATCCAGAAGAAGTTCTAGGTAAACCTATCACAAAATCCATTCAAATATTATCTCATTTCCACTTAGAGATTTTGAGAGGCTGCAACATTCTTGATGGCTTTTGGTGTTCAATTTTCACTTTTTGGCAGATTAAATAGTTAGTCATGAATAATTTGGGAAATTAATTTGTAATTTTGCAATTTGTGTCATAATTTTGGAAAACCTTCAAAAAGGACAAAATCAGGACTCCTCAAGATATGACAATCTTTGGGAAATATTATTATTTTTTATTATTTAATCTTATAAAAATTTATTTCTTTTCATATTTATTATTTTTTTTAAATGGACCTGGACAAAATATAGTGTTCACATACTACATTATTTCTTTGAATCTAACTTTTAATTGGAATTCCCTACGATAAGGTCTTTCAATTTTTGGTGCTATTGCTAGGGAGCAACTAGTTTTATCTTCTCTTGGGTTCGTAAGAAAGAAGTTAAGAGTAGTTTTGTAGTTCTGCATCTCATTTTGTTGGAAAATTTGGTTGATTGGTTAGATTTTCTACTTGGTATAGTAGTGAGAGTTTTGGTTTGGTTGCCTTAACTTGCTCTTAAATTGTTAATTTCTTTTTTTTTTTTTTGCTTCCTTAATCATTGTTAATATCATTTGGGATTTAAAATCCAAGCTATTTTGGCAAAGTTCTACCATTTTGGCCATTTTTTCCATTTTCCTAGTATTTTTGAGAATTTTTCTTTTTTCCTTTCCTGGTTTTATATTTTTTTTCCCACTTATCCATGCATCCTTTTTTGTGTTTTCCTTGTTTGATTATGCTTGTTAGTACTAGAATTAGTGGTAAGAGTTTTTACTTTGTGGATAGAGCTTTAAATTAATTAATTTGAATTTATTTAATTTAATCTTTGTTAGTTTTTCCACTTTGTTGACTATTGACTTTGACCAGTTAACTATTGACTTTTCTAATTTTCCTTTTTTATATTTAGTTGTTTTCTACATAATTCCTACTCTAATTCTGATGTTGTATGACCCAATTCTCTTTTGAAAAATTATTTGACCTTGATCCTGAATTAAGAGGACATTTCATAGGCAACTAAGAGTTAGAGTTAGTAATCTTTTAGCTAGAAGTTTTACTTTTTCTCCTGCTTCTTGTTCTATTAATTTATTTGTTGATTGTTCTAATTTTGGTGCTAAAATGGAAAATCATCAAAATAATGATGGTCTTCATGGCAAGACTATTACAGATTTATTATCACCTGATGCGCATTTTCAAAATTGGTGCATTAATTATCCTAACATTAATATTGGTCTTGAGTTGAAGCATGTGTTTATACACTTACTCCCTAAATTTAATGGCTTAACATGTGAAGATCCATACACTCATTTGAAGAATTTCCACATGATCTGCATTGGTATGAGAGCCCAAAATATTTTTGACAAATAGATTAAGATGATTGCATTCCCATTCTCTCTGGAGGGATCTGCTAAGAAATAGCCACTTCGCCTACCTCCTGGATTCATCACTTTATGGGATTAGAATAAAAATATTTTTCTACAGAAGTACTTTCTTGTAACTCATGTCTTATCCATAAGAAAAGACATTTATGGCATTCAGTAGATTTTTGGGGGATCATTGTATGAATATTATGAACACTACAAGGATTTGCAATCTAGCTGCCCCAACCATCAGATCTAGGATACTCTTTTGGTCCAGTACTTCTATGAAGGTCTTCTTTCTTTAGAGAGAGATTTACTGGACTCATCTACTATATGTAGTTTAGTTGAGTTGTCAATTGATGATGCTTGGAATTTGGTTGAGAAGAAATCACAAAATGCCCAGCAATTTGATTCAAGACAGCAAGCTCGAGTGAAAGAAGTTAGGCTAAGTTCTTCAATTTCTGATTCTTGACTTAAGAGCAAGATTGATAGATTGCAATCTTGTATGTAGAAGATGACTATGCTTCAACTAATGTGCCCAATTCTATGGGGTCTTTTAGCTCTTTTAGCTAACAACCTACTTCTTCAGCATGATTGGCCCTCTTTGCTTCATTTGTTCACTAGCCACTCATACTACTAATGCATGCCCATTCATGAATGACAGAGTTGAGCCTTGCAGTGCCATTTATCCTCCTAAGCCAATGAATCAAGTGCCCAAAAATATGATCCATACTCGAACCCATACAATCCTAGATGGCGTGATCACCCAAATCTACGATATAGTAGTAGTTAACCACAACAAGCAAGGTTTAATCAAGTTGCATGTTCTAGTGGTCAAGTGTTTCAACTAGCTAGGCAAAATGTACCTATTCAAGATGAGACCTCAAAATTAGAGGGTAGGCTGGACAATGTGTTCAAGCTTTTCATGGATAAGTTTGATCAAAAAGATAGGGAGTAACAATAGAAGGATTTGCAGTATAGGCAAGAGATCCAAGTACTTCAGACTTAGATTGGACAATTATCTAATATGTTGAGCAATATGCAAAGTTAAGACTTAGGCAAGCTACCGTCTCAAGTGGTGGTCAATCCTAATGTTGTGACCCAGCAGAACCCTAATCCAAATCAGGGTGGTGTAAATGCAATATCTTTTAGAAGTGGAAAGGCAGTTACTTTTGCGGATCCTATTGCCATCGATGCTCCTAAGGGCAAGGAAATTATTGATGATGATTTTACTTCCATCTTTTCTTCACAGGCTAAGTCCACTTCTACTATAACACCTTAACTATAGACCACATTATCCATGTATTGAATCTTATTATGCTCCATAGAACATGTTTAGAAGCTCAAATCACATAATATATTAAGATATAAAATTTTCTTTTCTCGGGTTACTATTCATTTGGTAAACCTTTTTTCCCGGGCCAAAATTTGAAAATTCATAACTAATTATAGAAAACTCGTATCAAAGTGATTCAAGTCTCTAAAAATACCTTGAAATCTCATCTACATGGAAAAATATGAAACTTGCATTTTTCTTGTCCAATTCATACAGTATATTGCACAAATTCTACTGTTCAAATGGTCACTTCTCACTTTTCCAGGATTTTGACCACAACTTTAAAAATTCATATCTAACACCATACTATTCCAAATCATGCCCTCTGTATGCCATTGAAAATCTCTGTATGTACAATTACATCCATATTTTTCTTATACATTTATTCAGTATGAACAGAGCACAGAAACAATTTGAAGCACTAAGGGTCAGAACATCATTTTTACTAGAACAGTCTTGGGAAAACTTGTATGTCTCTCATTGTATATCTCTAATTGAACTTAAACTAGTGGCATATTAAACTCAAAACATAAATATTTTCATAAATGTAAACCACTGTATTTTTAGAGCTCTGCAAGATTTTATATCACTTTTCAAAGAAAAGTAATATATTTAGTAAAATTCGCAGCTTTTACTTCACTGTCTAGTTTTGACCCTCAATTTTAAAATTACACTATAAATTGTACACATGTCCAATTTATGTGTTCTTTGGCTTGTTGAAAAGCACTATTTGTCTAGTTTCTGAACCTATGAAACAATCTTATGCCTTAATGAAATTCGAATAAACAGTGACTGCATAACCAGGATATGTTCAGAATAGCTAGCTTTCATCATATCATGAGAAAAACATTCATATATATCACATACTTTGCTCAAACTTATTCATGCCATAACCATACACTACCATAGACCTACATAAACATAATGGCAGCAAAACATAGCCTTACAAAGGCATATACTACTTTATACACATTGTCAAAAGTTAGAGTGCCATAACTCTCTAAACAAACATGCTTCAATATTTCCTCATTTCTCTTGCTTATTTCTTGGACTCCTCCATGGCCTTGCCATAGCTTGAACCTAGCATTTGTGATACATGAGGGGATGAGATTATGACAATCTCAGTAGCAAGTTATGTTTCATGCAATTATGTCAATCATGTCAAATAACTCACATTTGATCATATTTAATCACATCAATCACATTTAAACATAAATTGCCACATTGGTCATAAAAATTTCGGCAGCATAACGACTTAGAAAATTGACATCCTAGGGAATAAAACTCCTCATTTTATAGCCAAAACTAATCACAGAAATCACAATTGCAATATGGCAACACATTTTAATCAAAGAAAGACAATGAAAGAACATAAACCTAGAATGTAAAACTTAGCTACCTCTTGATGTACCACTTGTACCACTTCACTTTCCTCTTTAAACCAAAGCTCCCTCTAGCTTTCTCAAGCTTCCTCAAGTCTATAATAAACATTAAACAATGGCTCAAGCAACTGATTTCATAATACAAGGCATAAGGATCACATAGAACCTTTGAAACGCTTGAAAATCCATTTTGTCTATCTTAAGCTCTATCTTCAACATATACTTGTCTTTAAGGTTTTTGGCCATGGGGAATCTATTTTTGACATCAAAATAATGAAATTATCACTCTAAGATGGCATTTTATACAAACCAAAATTCTACCCTCTTGGGAAAAACTTGGGTTTTCATAAAACTTGCTTCAATCTTACCTATCTTGCTTTCTCTTGTTAAATCTTATGCTTTCTCATCCTTTTATGGTTTAAAAACATCATTCCTTACCCAAACCATGTCTTGAAAAAAATTTACAGAGGTTGGGGAAGGAAGAAACTCCATGAAAACCAAGGTATACAAGCACAAAACTATGATAAATCACTTAAGAATTGCAAGTAGGCATCTTACTGATTTTCTTGAATTTCTTTCTATTTTTCCCTTCCTCTTCTTGTACTGTCCTTCCTCTCTCCATTTTGGCAGAGTTTTCTCTCTCTTTTCCTTGCTCTTGGACGTTTAGAATGAGAAGAGGTGAATATATAGCCACTTAAGTAAGCTTACTTTTTGGCTAATCACCTTGATTAATTTTAATGAAAACATGGCCACCAAGTTTACTTAATTGTTAAGGATTCCAATTTGGTCACATGGGCTACCAAGTGGCACCATTCTAGTGGGGTGTTATCTCCAAGATACTACATAATTTTTCTAGTCCAATAATACCCTATGTTGGTTACTTTATACTTAGACCGGTAAAGTTAACTTTTACAGTATAAAATCGCTTTATGAGTATAGGAATAAAGTAAACTTGTATATGAAATTAATTTATTATCATGTCTCCTAGAAGCTCTTTTTGTGGTGTCCAATGGATTTTCTTCCTACCTTTTTAGCTTTTATAGATCAAAAAGCAGCTTTATCGATAAAAAGTTACTTTTTAACCTTCGGCACTAAGTATTTCTTTATCCTTAAATATTAACCCTCAGTACCATACACCATTGGACTTGTCTCATCGAGAGCGTTGTTTTGACAGTAATTTGGAATATTGACAAAAATACCCTTGACCCGAGGTAAATTTATATTTTTTAAAACTTTTGGGTCTTATGTGTAATTTTTCCCAAGAACTTTATACCTCTCTTCCCCACCTAAAAAATTTATACTTGGACATTAATGTAATTTCTATAATTCTTAGGGATAAAAACATAATTTCTCATTTTTCTATCTGACCGGAAAAAATGATCTCTTTACCCTATTTTATACAAAATAGTGTTTGCCTATTTTTATAAATTTATTATGTATTTCTATATATTCTAGTTTTTTAAAGATGTTACATCTACAAAAACACAAGTGGCATCACAAGGAGAGCAAATGAAGTAAGAGGAGGAAGTGAGTAGACATGTTCTACTCTTTCCTGCTAGGGTAGCTAGGACAGAGAGAAAGAAGAAGGAAGCAAAGATGTTCAAGGAGATCTATGACATATCCAGGAAGGTGGTCATTAATATCCCATTGGTTGATCTAGTTAAGCAAGTGCTGAAGTATGCTAAGTTTTTGAAGGAGTTATGCATTACAAAGAGAAGGCTCAAGCAGGATGGTCAAGTCAATTTAGGAGCAGTAGTCTTATCACTCTACCAGATGCCAATGCTAGTGAAGTGCAAGGATAATTGGCAATTTCTTCATACCATGCACAATTGGAACATTAAGTTCTCAAATGCTTTGGTGGATTCAGGAGCAGCAATTGATGTTATGTTGAAGTTAGTATACTTTCAACTTAAAGGAGTTGATCTCAAGTCAACTAGTCTGATCGCCACCCTTGCTTATAGATATTGTGTAGTCCCTGAATGTGTCTTAGAGGATGACTTGGTTAAGGTAAAAGATCTTATATTCCTTGTAGACTTCTATGTGCTTGATATGGATGATAGTAGATTTAAGCAAAAGGGACTGTCTTCTTTGATTTTGGGTAGGCCTTTTCTAGAGACTGCTAGAGCGGTTATAGATGTGCATGCTGGAACTTTAACCAGGGAATTTGCTGGTAATATCATTAAATTTGATGTGCTTGATTCTATGAGATACACTTCTAATGATTGTACTAAGATAGGTATTAGTCTTATTGATTTACTTGTTGATGATGTTGTTGTGGACTTTAGAGGATGGTGCCAAAGCTATATGACAGCCAGAGAGATGACTCAACCCCATGATTCTTGATGTGGTAAAGAAAGAGGTTTATAGACTTCTTTCTGTAGGTATAATCTACCCTATTTCTGATAACCAGTGGGTTAGTTAAGTTCAGGTAGTCCCGAAGAAGACTGGTATTACTATTTTTTGCAATGATGAGGGAGAGCTAGTTCTGACTAGGGTCTAGAATAGTTGGAAGGTATGCATAGACTATAGGAAACTAAATTCTGTGACTAGGAAGGATCATTACCTGCTCCCTTTTATTAATCAGATGTTAGAGACGCTTGCTGGTAGATCACATTACTGTTTTCTGGATGGCTTTTTTGGTTATTTTCAAATTTGCATTACATCAGAGGATTAGGATAAGACCACATTCACATGTCCATTTAGAACCTTTGCATATAGACACATGCCTTTTGGCCTTTGTAATGCACCAGGGACTTTTCAGTGTTGCATGGTTTCTATATTTTCTAACCTACTTGAGCATTGCATAGAGATTTTTATGGATGATTTTATCATTTATGGTGATTCTTTTGATGCATGCTTAGCTAGTTTGGATAGGGTTTTGCAAATATGCATTGATAACAATCTTGTGTTTAATTTTGAGAAATGTTATTTCATGGTGAGAAAAGGCACTATGCTTAGACATGTAGTGTCACATGATGGCATTGAGGTAGATAAAGTTAAAATAGATATCATTGCATCTGTTCCATACGCTACATGTGTTCGTGATGTATGTTCTTTCTTAGGGCATGTGAGGTTCTATAAGGATTAATTAAGGATTTTAGCAAGATAGCATTTCCATTGTCTCATTTACTATAGAAATATGTGTTGTTTATTTTTTTATGATGCTTGTAGGTGTGCTTAGGATAAGCTGAAAAAGAGGCTCACTTTTCCTCCTATTATTCAGCCACCTAATTGGAGTCTTCCATTCAAGCTCCATTGTTATGCTTTTGAATATGCTTTGAGTGCAATTTTGGCCTACAGGATGGACAAGAGACAACACGTGATTGCTTATGCTTCAAGGACATTAGATGTTACTCGAACAAATTACACCACCATGGAGAATAACGTATTTGCTATTGCCTTTAGGCTAGAGAAATTCAGATTAAACATCCTCCATGCAAAGGTGATTGTCTTCACAGACCATATTGCTATCAAGTACCTCTTCAAGAATTTGGACTCCAGGCCCTGATTGATTAGATAGGTAGTGTTGAAACAAGAGTTTGATATGTAGATTTGTGACAAGAGTAGTGCAGAGAATATGGTAGATGATCACCTAAGTAGGATTGAGTCACCTTTTGTAATATCTTCTCTACCCTAAGAATTTTCTTGACAACAGACTTTGTGTGGTTGGTATGTCTGTCCCTTAGTTTGCTGACATTGCTAATTACTTAGTTGCATCTATTTTGCTTGATAGCATAAACAAGCATCAATTAGATAAGTTTAAAAGAGATGCTAAGCATTACATTTGAGATGATCCAAATTTATGGCATGTAGGAAGTGATCAAAAGATTAAATGTTGTGTACCTCATCATAAGCATGAGTTTATATTGCATTTTTGTCATACAGTAGCTTGTGGAGGTCACTTTTGATCATATTACACTACTAGAAAAGTTCTAGATTCTGGATTGTACTAGCCCACTCTGTTTAAAGACATATATGAGCTTTGCAGGAGTTATGATATGTGTCAGCACACTGGTAGTATCTCTCATGGTAGTGCTTGAGGCGATGCATTGAGGATAATACATGATTTTAAGTGTAAGGGAGGAATTTCTTAGAAAAGTAGGCTTTCTTTTTAGTTTTTGTTTTGTGTTTAGTTGTTTTATTTTGTTTTTGAAAAATCCAAAAAAAATTGAAATTTTTTTTGAAAATCATAAAAATTTGGTATTTGATGTGAGAACTTGCATGGTAATATTAGCTAATGCATGATTATCTTGATAAGAACAATATTTTGATTTGCATTACATGTGTAAAACTAAATGGTAAAGTGCTTAATCTAGGAAGTTTAAGTAAAAGTTCATTTACCAAGTGAGTTTTTTTGGGCCAAAATTTTTCATCATTGAGTGTATCCTTTCATTTAGTTCTGTAATATCCCTATTTTTATGGGATGTTATAAAATGAATAAAAGATGAGAAACAAAGTGAAACGAAAGTACTACATATAATCGGGCTTTAGAAGGAATTAATTTCTCATCTAATTTTTAGAAAAATTTATGTTTGGTCATTAATTAGAATTAATTTTCCATAAGGTCCTTAGCAGAAAAAATTATGTTTGGTAATTAATTAGAAAATATGCAATATACCACTTAAATGGAAGATCATTCCAAGCTGAGCACAACGATATAAGTATTGCATAACCGAGAGATTTAGGTTGGAGATAGAATAATTTGAAGGTTAATGTGAATAATGCAAAAAGAAATAATAAAAAATTGGTCTTTAGGTAAAATTACAAGAAAGGACCCAAAAGAATGAATAATTACATTTTTCCCAAGTTAGGGGTAAAATAATATTTTTCACATGAGAAGTAAAATGTAAATTTTGTGTTTAAACCCCAAGGAAAACAAAATGTAGATATCATAAAATCTATAAGAAATTTACAAACATAGATATACACCATTTTGAATGAAATAGGGTAAAGAGGTCAATTATCTCGGTTAAAAAAAAGAGAGAAAATGACAATTTTCCTGTAGGGAAAAACACTAAGAAAAAGAAAAGGAAAAAAATGGCGGTGGACTTATCACGAGAGTGAAGGAGAATTTATGGATTTTGGGGCAAATTACACTTAATTTTCTAAAAGTTTTAAAAATTATAAATTTATCCCCAGTTAAGGGCATTTTTATAAATATAAAAAATTGTAGTCAAAATGAAGCTCTCAATGAGCTAAGACCAATGAAATATATTATGAAATTTATTAAGATCAAAATAATATTTATTGGGTAATTATGATTTAATATTAATATCTTACTTAATAAAAGTTATTTTAGATTACAGGAAAAGGCAGTATTAATTTAAGAAAAATATGTGCATCCTATAGTTGGACCAATTGGGATAAGGATATTATGGTAATTTCATATCTCAATATAGTTAAAACCAGTGTGTCAATAATAGTAAAATATACTGTTAAAGTAACTTTATTTATTCAAACCGGTTCAAGATATATCTAAATAAGTAAATATCCATAATTTTTGGACCAAAAAACCCTCAAATTCGTGTTCCATCTACAACACATGATAGAATGGCATTAATTTAATAATTTCCATAGATTTTCAAGAAATTTCAAGAACACTAGATGGCATAAATTGATTGGTTGTCAAATTTTCTAAATACTCCCTCCTAACTTCATTTTGGCCGACCTTCTAGCAAAGAAAAAGAGAGGAGTGGTTTGCCATTTTGAGAGGGAGAGAGTAGCACGTGAAGGTGAAGAAAAACGAGGAGAAAAAGGAGAAGAAAATTTCAAATAAATTGGTAAGCAAGTTCATTTCAATTTGTAATTGTCCTAGCATAGTTTCTAAGTAGTTTAAGTTGATTTTCTTGAATTTTCTCCTACGCCTTTTGCTATTCTAATCTGGCCAAACATGATTAAAGAGAAGAAAGGTTGTTTTTATACCGTAAGTTGAAGAGAAAACATGAGATTTTGTAAAGAAAACAAGTTTTAGTATGTATGAAGCAAGTTTTATGAAAAACCAATTTTTCCTCCTTCTTGGAAGATTTTGGCCATACTATTAGGGTTAGAAGGAATGGGAATTTCATTAATTTGATGCCAAAAATGGATTCCCCATGGTCCAAAACCTTAAGAGCAAGTATGGGGTTAAATAAAAAGTTTAAGATAAAGAAAATGAAATTCTAGGGTTTTGTGATTTTTTAAGAAATAACTCATGAAAGCACTGAATAAAGTGAGTGTTTGATGGTGTATTAGGAATTGGTAAAGCCCAAGTAAGTTCTTGAAGGAGGTGGAACCAAGTGGTAAAGCATTGGATTCAAGAGGAAGAACTAAAGGAATGCTTCAAGGTAGCTAAGTTTATGTATTCTTGCTTATGTTACTTCATTGCTTTAGTTTGATGCAAATTAATTGCCATATTGTGAATTGTGTTTCTTGACTGGTTTGGCTGCAATATGAGGGGGTTTATTCCCTGGGATGTCCATTTTCTAAGCCGTTTTGCTACCAAAATTTTTATGAGTTATATGGCAATTTGATGATTTATGTGATTTAATGTGATCAAATGTGATTTTTATGTAAAATGAACAACATGATGCATGAATATAACTTGCTACTGAGATTACCCCAATCTTATCCCCTGAAGTATCCTAAATGATAGGCACAAGTAATGGCAAGGAGATCAAGGAGCCAAAGAGAACGAATGAGAGAATGATGCTTAATGATGATTTCAAGCTATGATTCTATATTTTGAAATAATGTATAAAAATTATGTATATGCATATGGACCTGTACCCCTTATGCTATTATGTTCTTTTGAGAATTATGAAATATTTGGCATGAATTTAGAATATGGAATGATCATATGAGTTTGTTATGAAGTCTACTTTGCCACGTTATATTGCTAGAAGTGCATTTTGTAGCAATGAAAGTAAAGCTAACACAGTTTGATTGAAATAGGGAAAATAGGTTAAGTGTTATATATACTTTGAAACTAGAGAGAACAATTTTTCCAATGAGGCAAATAACACTTAATTTGGATATATGTACGATTTATAATGTAATTTTGAAATTGAGGGTCAAAGCTAGGTAATAAAGTAAAAGCTGCAAAATTTCATTCTAAGTATCACTTATTTTGAAAGGTAATATAAAATTGTACAGAGCTCCAAAAATTTAGTGGTTTATATTTATGAAAATATATATATGTTTTGAGTTTAACATACCACTTGTTTGAGTTCAATTGGATCTGTACAATGAGAGATCTACAAGTTTTCCCAAGACTGTCCAGTAAAAGTGATGTTCTGACCCTTAGTGATTCAAATTTGTGTTGTGCTACGTTTAGGCTAAATAAATGTACAAGAAAACTATGGTTGTAAGTAGATACACATAGCTTTCCAAAGGCATAGAAAATGAATGACTTGGCTCAGTATAGAGTTAGATATGAATTTTTTAAGTTATGGCCAAAATTCTGGAAAAGAGAAAAATGACCATTTCAATAGTGGTGCAGTCAAATACAAGTTTCATATTTTTCCCTTGTACATAATATTTCTAGATTCATTTAGAGACTTGAATCACATTAATACCATTTTTCTACAATTAGTTATGGTTTTTCAAAGTTCAGCCAGAAAAATGGATAATATATAAACAGTAAATTTTGAAAAATTTTATTTTTCAGATTTAATCCCTTTAATGATTCAAGCTTATAAAATGGATTAGTTGGACATTAGAAATGCTATACTGCTTGGGAAAATTTATGATAAAGTAAGGTGTTACATTTTTAGTATTAGAGCAAAGATCTGGACAAATCTTTGCAATGAGAGAGGAAAGTAATTCTCTTAGTTAGAGTTTCCCCTTTGAATATATGATATATTCCTTATAGAAAACTGGCCTAAGAATATTTTAGTGGCATAAGAGATTAGTCTTCATGATAGCGTATGATAGTTGCTGAATTAGTTGAGGATGTTTTACATGTGTTTTCCTCAGGTCTTGAATCTTTTCAGAGTTAGATCGTAGTTAGATCCTATCAGTAAAGAGAAGATGTAGGATCACAGAGGATCCTAGTAGGGCTCAGAGATCACAGTAGATCTCATGATCACAGTAGACCAATTGTGAGGTTGCAGTAGACCTCTAAAGAGTATGAGATGATAAGAATGATTGATGAGCCCTATAGTTTTGATAGTTCTCTGAAAGAGGATGGCCTAAGATAATTTTAGAAAGATATGAAACCTCATTAATTAGCAACTAGTATGAATGTTTACATAAGGCTTTTCTCTAATGCCAAGCCACTGACTAGAAAGTAGCTCAGAAATGTGATAGTAGGTTACTAATGAGTATAAAGACAAGCATCCTACCTAGAAAATAAGATCAGTGGCAAGATATTTTCAGTAATGAATGTAAGAGGCCAGTAAGGAATAAACGATAGTTATGAAAAGAATCAATGGGTGAAACTAGTGTATAAAAGAAGATAAGTTTAAAAAAAAAGATGAGTATAACCCAGATACAGGAATTTGGCCTAAGCCTAATTAAGGTCCGATAAGGGAAGACATAGAATCTAATAAGATTTTTCAGTAATGATAGCCATATAATAGTCATTAAATGAAAGGATTGCTTGAATCCAGGAAGTGACCCTATAGTAGTGGTCCTTCTAAGTGTAGTCCTGCTAAAACAAGCAAATACACCTCTAGGTGAAAAGGTAGAATGGCCTATGAGATATGATAAGCAAGTTTGGGCTAGTTGTATTACTTGGATTAAGCAGGTAGCTTCTTCCAACTAAACCAAGGACTCTAAATCGAAATGACTATTAAAGCTATCTATGATGAATGTCATGTTAGATTTGTAGTGTATGTTCAAGTTGTTCTAAGTCCTGTATTAGATGCAAAGAGATTCTTAGAAGAGCTATATAATTTTAATCTCCCTACAAGTGAATGGGTTGAAAAAGTACTTAATGCCATATCGGATCAAGAGTTCGGGAACCATATCAAGAAGTTCGCTTAAGGTTGAGTGTTTCACACTCTGAATGACTATGTCATTGCTTAAACACTCCAAGTAGAATGCTATCATGAAAAAAAAATGTCAAGATAGTAGAAGTCTCTCATGAGGATCTAGAGGAAGATCCAATGAGATAACAAATGGCAATGCTAGATTTGACAATAGTACTTGATCCTTATAAGCCAGTGTCATGACAATAAGCATGAATAAAGTATAATAGTATATATGTAGCAAGATGCTAACTTAAGAATAGTAAAATAAAAAGACCAGGGGTCGACACACGATGATAAGTTTTGACCAATGATGGTATAATGAAGGAGTAGTTAATGTAATTGCAGATTCAATTTATTATTATTCATTGCAAGGTAAGAGTTATTAAGATATGAAGAGGTGTTTAGCAAAGACTGACAGTACAAGCATAAACCTCTCAAATGATTCCGGTAGTGATAAGTAAACGTATTCCTGGTCTAGATCCCTTGCAAGTAATTCTAAATAATCAGGATCAGTAGTAGTGAATTATTAAGTAACTATAATAAATAGTTAATGCTCAAGGACAACAAGGGAAAAGTTAGAGCCCTTAAGGTTCCGCCTATACCACAGCAACCTTAGTGATTCAAATTGGCGTTTTGCCCTGTTTAGGTTAAATAAATGTACAAGAAAAATATGGCTATAAGTAGAAACACATAGCTTTCCAAGGGCATAGAAAATAATGATTTGGCTTAGTATAGAGTTAGATATGAATTTTTAAAGTTATGGCCAAATCCTGGAAAATAGAAAAATGACCATTTGAATAGTGGAAGTTTAAGTATTAAAATGTATCAATTGGTGCAATCAAATATAAGTTTCATATTTTTCCCTTGTACAGAATATTTCTAGATTCATTTAGAGACTTGAATCACAATAATACCATTTTTTTGGAATTAGATATGATTTTTCAAAGTTCAGCCAGAAAAATGAATAATAGATGAATAGTAAATTTTAAAAAAATTTATTTTTCAGATTTAATCCCTTTAATGATTCAAGCTTATAAAATGGATTAGTTGGACATTAGAAATGCTATACTACTTGGGAAAATGTATGATAAAGTAAGGTGTTACAATTTCTCAATCTATAACTTGGCTTATGTCTTATTCAAGATCATATGCATTGTTAGTTGCACTCGCATGGACATGATAAAGGCATTTTTTTCTTGGATTAAACCTAAGGACAAATAAACTATCCTGTACACATTAATATATATATATCCTTTGTTAGCCACTTTGAGCCTATGGTTTATTCCTTTCTTACCCCAACCATTTCAATCATTCATATCTTCTACTTTTTTTTGATGCTTAGAGTTATTAAGAGCATACATTTTATATCTAGGAGGGATGAAGGCACATTATCTACTTGTAAATTTCCCAAGTGTTAATTTTCTTTGTATAGCATTGTTTATTCCCTACATTGTATATGTTTAAAAAAAACTTAAAAATTTGAAAAATTGAAAAAATGAAAATGAAAAAAAAAAGATAAGAAAAGTGAGGGAAAGTGAAATAGTTAGTATTTTCAGGACACATTGGGAGTAAGCTCACCTGTATGTCTTGCACAACTCAGAAGAGGTTGATGAATATCTGGAAATGCATAAGGAGAGAATTAGAAGTTTGAACCCCAATAAGAATGAAGGTTGGATATCAAAAGAATACAATCAGCTTTTTATAGATTGGTTACAAAATCACATTATTTTGAAGTTGGTGAGGAATCTTGCTTTAGTTTCAAACAAGTTGAAATGGTTAGCTATAGGTCCAAGCATGTATGTACTCTCTTACACTAGTTATCTCATCAATGGGTACATATTCTAGACAAAAGAGCAAGATGATAAGAGCATAATGTAAAATAGTGGGGTAACTCTTATAGCTTAATCAATGCATATTTCAAGTGCCAAAGACAAAAAACTATTTTTGCAACCATGTCATACTTTGGGGTAATTAGGCGCATATGAGAGTTGGATTACATTTCATTCTGGCCTTCAAGTTGATGATTCAAGGTTCATTCAAGTGGATCCTAATAGGGTGGGGTAAAAAAATGAACCTTTTATTTTAGCATCCCAAGTTCAAGAAGTGTTTTTTGTCCCTGGTCCTGCTAATAAAAAGCAGTCTATTGTTATTTTAACAAACAAAATAATTAAGGATAATGTTCAAGACTATCAGGATGCAAATATTGAGGATGATCCTTTCTATGGGACATCACTTGATACTGATCCTGGTGGAGATTATGTCCTTTATGTGAGAGATGACCATCAAAAGGGTACTTGGATCATAAAGAAGGAATGAATTAGTCAACATCTGACAAGAAAGAGGAAATGGTCTTCATTTTTTAATATAATTTATTGTTTGCCTTAGTATGAATTTTATTTCCTTCAACATGTATAATTTTGCATGTTTTATAGTTCTTTATCCATCTTTGATATCTTACATGTTTGTTGGAATTTTATTGCAGGTACTTTTGATCATGGTGATAATCGTGGTGAAAAAGAGTTAGAGCAATATATTAAAAAGTACTGATGTGGCTTAACCATGCTGAAAGAGGTGATACAAGCCTGAGATACTCACCAAAAGAGTGGAATCGTAAAGGCAATCTAATATGGAAGGATGGACAAAAATTACTATGAAGTTGATGGTTCCAATCTCTCATCCTCACAAGGATTGCAGGAAAGTCACTAAGGTTGTGAAGAAGAGCATTTTCAAAGATATAGAAGTAATAACAGAGTATGCTATTTTATTATTATGTTTATGTATATTTACAAACAATAATTCTTTTGGGTCATGTGTGTTGCAGTCTACTTTTGACATAAATGATACTCACAAGCATCACATACATATAAAGACCGAAGTGGCTTTACGAAATTTTCATTCCATTCTCACTAGATTCTTCATGAGAGATAAAGCAAGCAACTTCCTTGAGCATTCGCCTTGGTTGTTTGAGATATCATTAACACAGGAATGATCGGAATCCTGCAAGTATACAGGGTTGATCGCAGTAATAAAAAGTCTCTAGAGTATTCCAGAGGTCAAACTCAAGGGAGGTAGTGAATTTATTAGTTCAAACTTTGGGTCCCAAAAACAAGTGATAATTAAATTTGGAATTCAAATTAAAAAGGAAAGAAATAAAAAACAAAATGAAGTTTGAGTTTGATTCAGTTCTAGAAGCATTAAGGGATCAGAATTCACCTTATGAGATAACTAGATTCTATTCCTTAGTTAGACTCTGCATAATTATAGTAACTGTTATTTCTAAAGTGCCCCAATTATCTTTCAATCAATTAGTCCTTATTTAATTAAGATTCAATTCACTCTCGCATAACTAAAATTCCTAATTAAACCTTGAAAATTACAACGTATATCACCATGAATTCCTAATTCTATCTTTAGATTAGCTATCTATGTTTATCTCTCTAAATGTAGGTTTACTCTTCACCTCTCAATCCATAAAGTTTACCCATAAATTAGATTCTATGGTGATCAGCTTGCAATCCACATGAATGAACAAGAGAAATAAATATAATAAAGAAACAAATTTAATATAACTTGAAGAACAAATCCACAGAGTTAAAGCAAATACAATCTATCCTAGTCAGGCTACATCTCTACTTTTGATTGGAAAATTTAGCTACACATGGAAATAGCAATCAAAACTACACTACAATCCCAAACCATGATAAGAATAACAAGAGGAAAGATTTTATAAAGGAAAATATAATCTTACTTCAATACTCCCCAGATCTCCTTACTTTCTCTTTATAGATTACTCCTAGTTACTCCCAGATATGTTTGAACTGTGTTCTTTGGCCTCTGAGTACGTTTGTCAATGTCCCTTGTGTTTCTACCATGTCTCCTTATATAGAGATAGTTTAGAAACTCTTAAAAGCCCAAACTATCACAAAATATGCGTAAAAAATGTGTTTTTAAGGACTTTTATTACTTTACCCGGTGCTAGCTGACCATACAATCATCAAATACGATGCTGGGTGGTTCTAAAAGGTGTAAAATCAAAAAATTCAAGTTGACCCGGCATCGGGTGGATGTCTCACACAGAAAACAACTCCATTCAGCTTTAGACAAGTCACTAGCTCGTGTTGACATTTTGAGCTCGATTTTCATCATGATAAAGTGAAAATTTGGAAAAACTCAAAACATAAAAGTTTGGTTCTTTTATTTTGTGTTAAGAGAGGGTTTAAGGTCCATGTCATGTTGCCAAATTTTCACCGGATTTTGGTTCTTTAGTTTTTGTTAGACTAAAGCTAATTTGATTCACTATTTTACAGAAATTAAGCCAAGCTAACAGTAACAGAGCCAAGAAGCAGCAATACCCCTATAGAGCGGGTCATCAAGGATACCATGGTATATAGGATAAACTAGTATGTGAAAGGTACATAGCTTAATTCTATGAATTACACTTCCATTTAAAAGCTTATACTATTACACAAGTGCTTATTTGTGTTTATACATAGCAATCAAAGGAGGGATCACAAGGGAGGTAAATATAATGCTATGGGCTATGGATAGAATCTCGTAAGAACAAAGATGGGATAATTGATAATGAAAATGTTCAGAAAGTTGCTAACCCATAGTTAGTATTACTTTATTATCTATTTTATTTATGTATTTTCAAGTGTTTATTATTTATTTGCAAACAATATTTATATGTTTTTTCTTCTTTCCACAGGATGAACTCTTGAAATCCATGCCTTAAAACACTGAGGAGGAAAGCTTAGGGAAAGATATACTTGACAAGGCACTGGGGATCCCTGAGTACTCTGGTTGGGTTAAGGGTGCAAGGTTTGGTGTGACACACGGTGCCTTTTTTGGGCCATGACCATCGGCGGAAGCTGCAAAGGATGCCTAATTGGAGGCAATTGTTAAAGAATAACATCAAACTCAATCTTAGATGTAGCTTCGATTGGCTAAATTCACGGAGATGGTGCTTAAGATGTAGTAAGCACAAAAGACATAACAAGAAGTGCTCAGCGTCAAAGATAGTTGCACTACTTGCCTTTAGTAACTGCCTCGAGTAATTGCTTTCATTAATAATTAAGTTTAGAATTAATTTTTTCTACCCACTAATAAATTGTTGATTTGTGATGCATTAATGGGTATAGGGTCAAACATATTACTTGTTATGGTTAGATACACCTACTCAGTGCGTGGTTGTAGAAGGGTATGTGCATAACAACCCTGGAGAGATGCTTCACAATGCACTTGTACCTGCAAACCATCTGAAAGTATCGATTAAGGTAGTCAGAGAGGAGGGTGCTAGGTTGCTTGTTCCTGTAGGGGACACAGAAATAGTAGGAATGGCATTAGGTAGCTTTATCGCATGGCCTGCACACCTCATCACTGCTGCTCCATTAGTAAAGATATGTCAGTTGATAGTGTACCATAATATTTTGTTAGGCAATATTAATGTGGTTTATCCCAAAATTTCCTACTTTGTTGGTTAGTTGAAGGGGAAGAGTAATGTCCAAGGGTTAGGAAATTCAAAAGAATCAATAGCTCAACCACTGAAGCAACCACCCCAGCATATGGTTCCAAACATACACATACAGGTTTGGAATTGAAATAGATGGAATTTTGGAAACGCCAATAAAGGAAGAAAAAAAGGCCATCTATTCCCTTTTTTGTTGTAGTGCTTCTTGAGTTTTGATTGTGCGTGTGTATAATGTTTCTCTATAATATATATGTGTATATGCATTTATATATATATGCACATACATGTTCGTATATATGAATAATTAATGAATGCTTCCATGTAAATAAATTGTGAGCTCACTATGTAGCTAGGATTTTCTAGTTATTATTTAGTTAGTTTTGTATCTTTTCTTAAAGAAATGTTTTTCCAGGATCACATGTGTTAGGTTTAGTATAATATAAGTTTTGATGATGACAAATATAGAGTAATGAGGAACAAATGCATCATATGTATCTAACATATATAATATTCCTTAAAGAAGTAAAATATGCATTAGCATGTATTTAATTATGGTTATAATACATATATCATGCTATGTGCAAATATATTCACTGTACTTTTACAATAAATAATATAAGTTAGATATATAAACTGGACTAACTACTTGGTTTGTAAGTGTTATATATTAAATGTAGGTTGGTCCAAGTAAGAAAAGTGAGCATTGAAATATAAAAATGGAAATCAATATTATGCCTCACTCAAGAAAGAAAAAGAGAAAGGATTCTCCAAAAATGGAAGATTAGAAAGAAGCATGGCAAGAAGGAAATGACCAAGTGGAAGTGGAACTTAACATTTGAAGACCTAGTCACTAGGTATATTTTGTTTTCACTCAGGTCTTGAGGTGGGATTAATCTTTGAAAATTACTTAATCTTGTTACCATATGTTTTAAATGAGTTAGATCAAGTAAATATGACGTTAGCATACGATAAAGTTGAAAAACACAAACTAACAGACGAATTTTGAAGTTAATACTTGAGTATTTTGTTGAAAATTCAAATTTTGCTAACTAAAATTTGAAGTTCCAGACGAATTTCATATTGTTGAAATTCAAATTTTGAGTCAAGCATAATTTGTGAAAAATAAAAAATTCGTCTGAAATCATGTCAAAGTTCGTTTGATATTAAAGTGCAAAAAGAGTTCAAAGTTAGTCCTTCTGACAGATGAATTTTGGATTTCAAAATTTGAACTTTAGAATAAAAATCAATGATTTACAATTGCATTTGATTAGCTCAAAAAGTTTTGGTTATCAAAGTAATACATCCTTGCTTTTAAACATAGTGAAATCTGTTTTTCAAGAATCTAGAGTTTGATCTTTGATTAGTTTTTTTAAGACATATCTCAAAATACATATAGCTTTGATGTAAAACTTATTTCATATGAAACTAGACTTAATAAAGTTTTCAAAGAAGGTTATTTCAATCAAAATAAAGGTCATATGAAAAAGTTATGGTCATTTAAATTTGAGTAGTGAGATATGGATTTTTAGTTTTGACCTCTTATCATTATTTTGATCATATCTCATAGAGTCCACTTTTTTTTTTGAAGTGAAACTTATTACATTTGAAAGTAGACATTGAGAGCTTTCTAACCATAGGTCATTTGCTTGATTTGGAGTTAAAATGAGAGAGTTATAGCTTCTGTAAAATTGTTTACAGTGCAAAGTTTGAAGTTATAGGGGTTTTGCCACTGATAAAAGAATTTTGGGCCTCCCAAATTCGAATTTCGAAGAGAACCTTTGTGCCATGTTGAGCTTACTACTGATAGACAAATTTTGGCTTCTAAAATTTGAATTTCAAGTCTAACAGATGAATTTTGGCTTTCAAAATTCAAAATTTGAGTCTCTAGAATGTGAAAATGCTTCTGGAACAGCCAACAGATGAATTTCCACATCCAAAATTTGAATTTTGAAAGGAAGAACTCATGTCATATTAAGCTGAGCTCTGATAGACGAATTTTGAAGGCTCAAAATTTGGATTTTGAAAAGAAGAACTTTTGTGCTATATTAAGTTTCTCACCAACAGATAAATTTTGGATCCCAAAATTCGAACTTTGAGTATACTATAGTAATATAGAATAACTATTCACACTTATCAGAAGCACTTTAAACTTAAAAATTCGTATGTTCTAACATGGGAAATATATTTTCAAGATGAAAATTTAAATTTCACCTTTGAACAGATGAACTTTGAAGTTCAACGTTAAAGTTTTTAACTTATGGTCTCTGTGAAATTCATCTGTTGACATTCAAAAATTTGAATTTTGGACGTCAGACGCATTAAAAACGGTTGGTGAACAACTAGTTTTGTAGAGTAACCATTGGGTAATGTCTCTAACGACTAGATCTTGTCTCTAACATATAGTTAAGACATAAATCTATAAATAAAACTTCATTTGAAGTTGTAGGTAATAAAATTTATGCTGTATATACTGAAACTCTGTCAAAATCTTTAGACAAATCCTTCTACTCTCACACACCTCATTTATTGCTCTTTAACTATCAAACATGCTCTGTATTAGAAAGTGAATCTGTAAGCTCTTAGAACAGAGCATAAAGCTATACTATGGGATTGCAAGGAGTCCACCGAATTGTTGTAAGATAATAGAAAATCTCAAGTGGTAGCTTGAGGACTAGACGTAGGTCAAAAGGAAGAGACCGAACAAGGATAAATCTTTGTGTCTTTCCTTCCTTTACCTTGCTTATTGCTTTGTTACATTTTGCACTTTGTTTTTCTACTACTTTTGCTTTCACTACTCTTTCACACTTTTGCAGAAAATTTCAAACTTCCCAATTCACCCCCATCTTGGGAAGCTAGCAGACCTAACAACATGTGCATGAATGTATGTAGAATCTTGATTCTCTAAAGAAGCAAATTAAATGCATATAATATTGGTGGACAAGAAGAGTAATAAAGGAAATATATATTTATAAATAGAGAAAGTAAAATTTATACCCAATTCTATTATTTGTGTCACTTTCTATCTCGAGGCATAACTGTAAATGCAAATGATTCAAAAATTTATTTAGGCATGGCACTGTGACAAATCTATACTATATGAATTTTGTTTCTGTCTACAATTATGGGATCAAATTTCTAATAGAAGTTTTGGGTTTTTGATATTATATATGTATGAATATATGTGAGTTGTCAACATAGTACCAAATACTTATTCTGGCAAAATGCATGCATACATAGCTGCCAAAAGTCCTACATATTAATTACTATCTACTTTTGATACTTAATATAAGGGTTTTTTCAAAATTTAATGAAGTAATAATGTATGAAGCATTAATGTGGGATAAAGGTTAACAATTTTTATTATGGTAATTTAAGAATGTGTTTTTATAAAAGAACTTTATGATCCTTATTATAGTGGTTTTTACAAAAATTTAGTGAAGTATTAATGTGTGATTTTCATAAATGTCCTTGATAATTTTAACTTTTTCTCCAAACATTAATGTGAGATATAGCCTCTCTCTCTCTCTCTCTCCTTCTAATAATGAAATAATGAAAAACAATGAAAACAGAACCAAAGATGACTCATCACAAGGCACCCAAAAATGCAAGTCACCATCATGTGGACTTTGTTGCAACCTCCATCATATATAGGACCCTAACCCAAAAACAAAGACCACAGTAACATAGAACCCCAAACTAGAAATGAAGATGATGATAATGCACTACCCAAACCCAAAAGCGGAGATGACAGTATGTTAATTGAAAGCAATGTCATCATTAATGGCTCTATCTTGTTGACAATGGAGGAGTTGGGGTCACCAAAAATGAAGAGAAAGTGCGAGGAAGAGCCACTAAGGGTGAAGAGAATTACGGTGTGAGGACAACATGAACAGGAGACAGCATGGGAAGCTTGGGCGATAATATAGTTAGGGTTTTCAATTTTGGGACCACTTCAATTCATTGATCACTGAATCCCATGGCACCTTGAAATCATTCATATTCCATGTTTTCATTCATATCCGCATATACATTGGGACATCATCAAATGATTGAATTCCTTCCATCTTTATAGCCAACTTTGTGTAAGCAAGCTTTTTCATTTGAGTTTTTTTGATGATTTGCTAAAGAAAATTAATATTCCTTTAATCTTTCCACATATGGACTAATGTTTTATTATGTTGCATTTGATCACAAAATTTCTATTGATCTCGAGATAAAAATTCATTAGGTATAATGTGTTATATTTTAAAAAATCGTGTAACTGAAATGAACGTATCCATATGCTACATGATCATAAATACATACAAGCATATGTGTGTGTGTGTGTGACACCAATTCTTTTCAAAGTTCTGGTCACAACAATTTCAGACCACTTCGATTGAAGAGTTATAGGAAGAGATTAGATAGTAAGTATTTAAGAATTTTCGTTAAAGATTGCAGAACAATATTTGAAGTATTATCTTACACTAAAATATATAATTAAAAAATTTAAAAATATTAAGAAAAAGATGAAAGAAAACCAATAATCAATAAGATTATCCTAGGGAAAATTCCAGTAAAATACCAAGAAAACAAGATAATTCCAAAAAACTACCCACATTTACCCTAATTCCAGAAAATACTAAGGTTTGTAATTAGAATTAAAATTGAAAAGAAAAAAGATGAAAATACTCTCCTTGTAAAAGTAACTCATTTGTAAGTAATAATAATATATTTGTAAATGAAATAGACTTATTTACAAATGATATTATTACGACTTGTAAATAAGGTTATGTCACTTGCAAATATACTATTATCATTTGTAAATAAGTCATTTACATAAGAAGGAAAATTTCATCTTTTGCCTTCCAATTTTAATTTCAATTACAGACCTTGGTAGTTTTTTTAGAATTAGGGTAAATTGGGTAGTTTTTTAGAATTATCTTGTTTCCTTGGTATTTAAATAGAATTTCCCATTATCCAATGGAATATCCAAAAAAAAATAAAGGAAGACATTAGATAGTAAGTATCTTATATTCTTAAAAATTGTAGGAAGCTAATCTGTTTAAGCCAAATTATTTTAGCTATCTTAGTCAGCGGCTTCCATCATAAATCTACTACTTCTCAAGCCATTTAGCCTCCGCTTCTCTCACTGTTCATAAGCCTTCATTTTAAATTTAAATTTAACAATCGCTCCTCCAACCAGTAATTGCTCCAATTTTGATAATTGCCAAGTTATCCCATTATCTTCAAAATCCATTCCCTCTTACTTTAGTCCTCTACTTATGCCACAAACAGTTTCAAAGATGACTTTACCACCAGTGGAAAAGAGCCTTTTTAGAACAGTTGAAATGGACTTTTTAAAATGGTTGCCACGTAGTTATAGAAACAGGTGTTATAGAAAATATGACATTTTAGAGTGGTTATAGAACTGTTCTAGAAATTAATTTCTAGGATGGTTGTGGTCACAAACCGTTCTAGAAAATTCACTTTCAAGGACTGATACAACCTTATAACAGTCCAAGAAAGTGGACTTTCTAGGACTGTTGTGACCTACAACCATCCTAGAAAGTGAGCATTTTTAAAAAATAAATAATAAAATTGCATATATGCAATCATATTAATTTCAATTTAATAAGAATATATTAGCACTTGTTTCTTTCACATACATTCAAAATTTTACATTATACCAATCAAAACAAACATTACATTAACAAATTCAACATTCAGCAACATCCCTTCACCATATTTATAAAATTTACTTTCCTTTAGTCTAAATTTTTTAGTAGGTATGCAAGAGCTTAACTTTTACCAACACCTTGTGGCAATATATCCAAATCAATTCCTCAACTATATATTAAAACACATACCTTAAAAAAGATTTTCCTATCACTTTGAGAACTTTGAGATTCAATAACCTACAAGATCAGTACAAAAATTTTAATACCAGCATAATTAAGCAAATTAACATTTGTAGCTTTTAACTATCTTTAATGTTACACTTTATACCTTGAAGACTAAACTTATGAATAAAGCAATAGACCATTACAACTAATAAGAATTAGTTTAACAACATTCTAATTCACTAAAAAAATTACTGTTACTTGCTCAAGACTATGAAGATATGCCTTTACTATATGTACAAAGAAAATTATCTCTACAAAACCATAGCAAAAATTTCACATGCAAAACAACAGAATTTCAGCCTTAAAAAAAGTAGTCAAACAAAAACCACCATACGTTTCACTTTGAACCATGAGTGAAAAATGTTGGTTCACTTTTGGAGGAGTTACCTTGTCTCCAATAGTTTTGTTTCCACTGGTATTGAATAATAAAAGCAATGCACAAATAAAACCCTTCAACTAGAGGCACTAAATTGGAAATTGAGCAACATGGCATATCATCTTTGTTTTGGTAACATATGCAGGATGTGTCATAGTTTTCAATTTACATGGTACAAGAAGCTAAATACTAGCCAAACTGAAAAAATTTAGGCCTCTTTAAGTTGTTACAATGTCCTATTTAGAGTTTGTTCTTGGCTCAAGCCAAATCACATCCAAAGCTATCCTCCATCATTTTTGTCTCTACCTTATGGTCCTTCCTTGATTTCATACTCTCATTAAAAAAATTAGCAATACATATGAAAAGATATATTCACCAATTGCTTCAAGCCCACAAGGTTGCTACTATTATCAACCAATAATTTCCTTGGAAGATCACATCCTTTAAAATAGTCAAATAAAAAGACTGATAAAAGAATATATAAGTTTGATCAAATGAAATAGATGACATAAGGCAAGCATACTACTATTACGCTATTCTTGTATCCATTCTCATGCCTTCTATAATGTCCCTAAAAGGCTATAATAGAGGCAAAACTCTTTATTCTTATTGTGGATTCCATAAGCTATACATCAACCCAACTTACCACAAAATACTGTGAGCACACTAGACATTCATAAGACTTGCCCTTCTCCAGCCAAAACCAGACAACATCATACTCATCCTCTACAGTCAAAACAAGTTGTTCACCTCAATGCCATGACCAGATTATACTATTTTTCATCAACTAGTAAAAGGTGACATAAGGAAAGACAAGAAGCACCCACCTACATCACTGTTTAATTAGTCAAAATGAAAATCTGAAGCCAACATAAAACTGAAAAGTGATATTTCCACTCAAAACAAAGAATAAAATCATTCTTAGAATAAGAAAACTACCAGTTGATGCATTTAGATGGGGCATCAGACAACCTAGAAATAATAACACAATTTACAGAACAACCTAATCACATAGTGCATGCTATAATAATCTACTTCCAAACACTTCCAGACTTGACCAAAAATTTCAAAATCCAATCAAGCACAACCCAAACATCTCACATGAACCTTCCAAAACCACCGGGCAATGGAAAAATACCAAACAACACCAGAAAAAATGGGTTGGAGTCGTGGCCGCTATAGTACCACCGTGGCTCTAGACTTCCCCTATTTCTCACTCGTTATTGGAGGTCTCGGGGCTGTGGCCTGCTTCCTGACACCACGACGCCCCCTTTTGATTTTTATACTAGCAAAAATTAACTTTTGGGGCGAACTTCCGACACGTATAACTTTATGCTTCGGCCTCCGATTGACCCGATTCCAATTCCTATAAGTCAATCTAGTCTTAATCTATCCATAGACACCAATTTCACTTTAATTCAACTCTATATGGAGATTCTGGACACCTAACACCGTTTTGACTACTTTTTGACCAAAACTTACAACTTACAACTCCCCTTTGCCACCAAAGGCAACCTGACCATTTTGGACCATTCACATAGGTCCTAAATCACATAACCAACTTGTTCAAAGAGGTTTCACCTCAAAGAAATCACTCCTCTGAGATTTGACCTCCTTGAACCCCATTTGACAGAAAGGGCTACAGGCCCTAAAACACACCGACAAGGCCCAGTTCCACCTTTGGGCTCACAAATACTACCACACTGACTCCTCGACACCCCAAACTACAAATACACCACCATCCAACATACACATTACATACAACACAATTCCACATGCGTAATATACCAACAATCTTCATAAGATTACAACCATCAGAATCCTCATCCATATCATACATCCATTACAAAACATTCTATCCTACTTGACACAAGATACATATTCAAATAAACATAAACTACATAGACCTAATTTTCCACGGAAGCAGCTACTCCTTTGTCTTCTCAAGACTAGTGCCAGAATCGTCACCTGAAATGTTAGTTCATGGGAGAGGGGTGTGAGATAATGTCTCAGTAACTGGGGACAACCACACACACATATATATATAGATATATCTCATACAACTCATGAATGCAATGAAATGAATGGAATGCATGTCTCCTTACACACAGCTAGAACTACGAGTTATCGTCATAACAGGACATTTTGTATAGGTAATTCCCTTCCAACAGTCGGTGAAGACTGATTCTAGGACATCACCAAACTCACCTTCTATTAGTGCACCCGGCCAAAGTTAACACTAATATTCGGATCGTGGTTCTCCTTACCCTTTCCCACCACAAATTGGCAGCGATTTAGGAAAGGTGTAGTCCATTGCGTGCCTTTCCCTCATAGGCATAAAAGGCAATTTAGCCTCAGGGATCCCATTATTATCCTCCCTAATCATATATCATCATAATCATATCATATATCATATCATCACCACCCAATCCACCATACCACAATCTCATAATGCTATGTGGTGATGCTCATGTATCATCATATAATCATCATCCTCATCATGATCTCAATGTCATGCTATGCATTATGCCATATCACATCATCATCACATATGTAATCATCATCATAATTATCATCTAACTGTGTGTATACCACGATATATAGAAAATCATACACACAAACACATCTATATTGTGGTATGAAAGAAACATGCATATATACACAAATATACATAATATCATACAATACATACAATACAATACAAACACCCGGTTACCTTAGGTTGTCAATACCATACACGTGTGCTTCCACAAGCTTTCTTGAACACTAATCCCACAACTAACTTCTCCAACTGCCAAACAACCTTAATGACACCATAATACCTTGACTAACACAATATAACATTAAGCCAAACATCACAATTCAACTACTTTAGTCTAACACAAGGCTCCAACACCACTTTCATGCATCATTAGGCTCCTAGGGACCATTCAAACACTACTCAAACCCATACACTTCAAATTCCCAAGACCCCTAACCAAAAATAACCTAGGGTTAAGCTCAAATCATGCATAAACCCTTCAAAACTCACACCCAAGCAACAAGAACACTAAATCACACTTCCTTAACCCCATTTCATCCATTTTAATCTGTGGATTTCAGTCCAAATCGAAAATCCTAACATATAATTGAGAAAACCCAAGTTTAAACTGAAGAAAATGGAGAAAGAGGAGTAGGGATCTCTTACCAACCAAGATCCAAGCTTTAAGAGGCTGAAAACTACTCCCAAAGGCCAGAAATCTCGAACCCTAGCAGAGCTCCCTTGGTTTCTCCTTCATTTCTTTCATTCTTTTTGCGTCCGACTGACTGAAATGTTTCTAATTTAAACCAGAAACCTGACTCTTGCTGCAGCTCCAGGACAGCCTGTCGTGACGCCATCATGTTTTCAGCCAAATAATACCATTGGAACATGCTCTAGCCACGGTGGCCCTGCTTCTTGCCTCAGCATGGAGCTCAATTCTCCTCCACTTAAGCCTTCCTCCGTCCTATTTTCCTCCGGTTCTGTACACAATGCCAAAACAATGTCATAAGGGGTGTTACACTCTCTCCTCCTTATAAAAATTTTATCCTCGAAATTTCAACTCTTACCTCAAGCAAAAATCTCTGGATACCTCCTTCACATGGATTCTTTCATCTCCCATGTGACATCATTTTGATGTCAAGCCTCTCCATAGGACCTTTATCAACTTAATGGTCTTATTCCTTAACTGTTTCTCTTTTACATTACGAATTTGCAATGGCATAACCTCAAAAGTCAGATCATCTTGTACTTGAACTGCCTCATCATCAATTACATGAGACAAATCTGGATGATATTTCTTAAGTTCAGGCACGTGGAAAACATTATG
This sequence comes from Adenanthera pavonina, assembly GCA_026686845.1. NCBI lineage: Eukaryota > Viridiplantae > Streptophyta > Magnoliopsida > Fabales > Fabaceae > Adenanthera > Adenanthera pavonina. The sequence goes on from JAIVEN010000014.1 coordinate 37,772,767, forward strand.
CAATCCAGCAAGATTAGGTAGTAGTAACACTAGATATGCTACTGGCCCATTTTGCTCCAAAATTTGGTATGGACTCATATACCCCGGAGTAAGCTTCTTCTCTCGAATTAATCTTCCAATACCAGTAGTAAGAGTAACCTTTAAAAATACATAATCTCCCACATCAAACTCCAACGGTCTCCTCCTTCTTTCCATATAACTCTTCTGTCGACTCTGAGCAGTAAGAAGCTTCTAATGAATACTCTCTATTTCCTGAGAGGTTTGATCCACAATATCTGGGCACAAAAGACTCCGCTCACTGAGTTCAACCGAACACAACGGTGATCTATACTTCCTGCCATACAAAGCCTCATACGGAGCCATTTGCAAACTTGAGTGGAAACTATTGTTGCAAGTAAATTCGACCAATGACAGATATTAATCCCAATTGCCTTTGTTCTCCAAAACACATACCCACAGCATGTCCTCCAGAGTATGAATCATCCTTTTAGTTTGCCCATCAAATTGAGGGTGATAAGCAGTACTGAAACTCAACTTCCCATGGTCTTCTGATGAGATTTTCAAAATCTAGATGTGAACATAGAATCTCTGTCTGACACAATATTCATCGGGACTCTATGCAACCTTATAATCTCATTCACATACAATTGAGCCAACTTCTCCATCGAAATGATCTCTCGAATTCGAAGAAAAATGGCCGACTTCATCAGCCTATCCACAATGACCCATATCACATTATGTCCTGAAAAGGTCCTCAGTGATCCTATCATGAAATCCATGGAAACACTATCCCATTTCCACTCCGGGATCTCCAAAGGTTGCAATGTACCAGCAAGCAATTAGTGCTCAATCTTTACCTTCTAACAAATTAGATATCTTGCCACATACCCTGTGATGTCCTTTTTCATGCCTAGCCACCAGTACTCTCGCTTCAGATCTTAGTACATCTTAGTGGTACTTGGGCGAATAGTATACTTGCTCTTATGAGCTTCTTCCAGAATGATTTCTCACAACCCCACAACATTTAGCACACAAATCTGACCATGGTATCGGATGATACCATCCTCCAGAATATTGAAGTCCTAGGTCTCTGCTATTTCAATTCGTTCCCGTATGCCCAAAAGATAATCATCCTCCAACTGAGTGTAATATTCCTATTTTATGGGATGTTATAAAATGAATAAAAGATGAGAAACGAAGCGAGACATAAAGTCTATATATAATTGGGCTTTAGATGGAATTAATTTCTCAGCTAATTTCAGAAAAGTTATGTTTGATCCTTAATTGGAATTAATTTTTTATAAGGTTCTTATTAGAAATTAATTTCAGAACTTACCCCGGAAAATATGCAATATACCACTTGAATGAAAGCCCACTCCAAATTGAGGGCAAATATATAAGTATTGCATAGCCGGGAGATCTAGTTTAAGAGATAGACCAATTTGAAGTTATTGTGAATAGTGTAAAAAAGAAATAATAAAAAAATTAGTCTTTGGGTAAAATTACAGAAAGTGCTCAAAAGAATGAACAATTACATTTTTGACCCAATTCAAGGGTAAAATGGTTATTTTCCATATTAGAAGAAAAATATGAATATTAAATTTAAACCCCAAGGAAAAAAATATTGATATCATAAAATGTATAAGTAACTGGGAAAAACTGAGAGACACCATTAAGGTGAAGAAAGGCAAAGAGATCATTTTTATAGATTAAATGGAAAAATGAGAAAATTATATTTTGACCTTAAGAATTAAGAATATTTGCAATTTAGTCCCTGATGGGAGAAATTAGGCCAAGATGAAATGAAAATAAGTTTGGGGAAATTTACAGCTAATGACCAAAAAGTGTCAAAAATTATAAATTTACCTCGGGTTAAGGGTATTTTTAGAAATATAAAAAATTATAGTCAAAATAAAGCTTTCAATGAGTTAAGCCCAATGGAATATAGCAAGGAATCTATGAAGAACAAAATAATATTTATTGGGTGATTAGGGTTTAATATTAATATTTTACCCGATAAAGGTTATTTTAGACTGCAGGAAAAGACAGTACATATTTAAGGACAATGATTGGACCTTGCTAAAATATATTTTCGGTTAAGATAATGATTTTGGACCAAAAGTAATTTTTGGATAATCCTGTACCAATTTAATGACAATTTTAGCAAAAATACTTAATCGATACGGGTAAATTTAATCAGTAAAGAGTATTTTGATCCATTAAAGTTTATGATGCAATTTTTAGCCAAAAAAGGAGGTGAGTTACGTATGAATAAGCAGATGAGATACAAATGGAATTATGTGAAAAACTTTTTAAAAGAAAAAGTTAATAAAAGTATATAGAAAAGTTAAGTAGTTAATTATATGACATAATCATCATTTAAAAACATAACACTTCATCTCCCTCACGTCTCAACACGTTGAACCAATGAAAAAAAGAAAGAAGAAGGCGTAGGAAAAGAAGTGAAAAAGAAGACCAAGCTAGAGGATTTGTTTGGACCTAAAACTCTCAAGGTAGATTTCTATAGTTATCCTTTTGTACATACTTGAGTATTATGATATTTCATGGATTATTTCTCTCCATTTTACCACCGAAATTTCTGAGCTAGAGAGAGATTAGAGAGAGAAAATTTTGCCATGAAGAAACCAATCCATAAAAAGTGAAGCATATGTCACAAGATGCAAGATTATGGCATTGGTTTCAAAGATTGATGAGTTATTATTTGTCTACAATTTTCTCTATTTTTATGCTATTTAAGGTTTGTGAAAGGAAAGGGAATTTCAAGTTTTTGACCCTAAAAATGGATTCCTTGGGTCCAAAATAGGTTAGAACAATTATGTTGTACAAGAAAATATAAAAGGAAAGCAAAGTGAAAAATTGGAGTTAAAGTGAGCTCTTTATGAAGGATGTCATGCAATCAATGACTTAAGACCTTATTTTATGATGTAATAGGGTTCCAAGAAGTGTTTGAAGATCAATGGAAGTGTTCACAAAGTTTGGAGATCATTGAAAAGTAAGAAGGTAGTTATTTCCCATTTATGCCTAATGTTATCATGCTTGATTTTCATGATTATATAACTATGCCATATATTTGTTTGGATACTTTGTGATGAATTTGCAATGTTGGCTGGTTGTTTGAAGGGTTTTATGACCCTAAGATGTCCATTTTCTAAGGTGTTACCATGCCAAAATTTTTATGAAATTGTATGGCATAATATGAATTTATGATCATATGATTACTATTGATGATTTTATGAGATGCTATGATAATATGCTTGCATAATTGGGTGTAACTACTGAGATTCTTTGAATCTCATTCCTTTTCAAATATTAACTATGTTAGGGCAAGGTCATGGAAGTATTCAAACAAATGCAAGGGAAATGAAGAAGACGATGGAGAGTTGCTTGATTTTGCAAGTTATAATGTTAAGCTGAGAAAATATATATCATGTATGTATGAGATGAAATTATGAAATTATACATGATTATGTTCCCTAAAGTCCTCTTATGATTTTATGTGTGGATTTGGAACAATAAATGTTGATGTATGAGGTTTATGATGTTTATTATGTAAGTTATGGCATAAGTTTGTTTGAGATGACCAGTATTGATTTGAGTAGGGGAATTCTATTCGAAACAGAGCATCCTATATAAGTGTTATACATGCTCTTAAAGTAGACAGAACAAGATTTTCCTAGAGCTAAAGAACACCTAAATTGGACAAGTGTCTAATTTATAATGAAATTTTGAAGTTAGGATTCAAAACTAGACAGTATTGGAAAAACTGGAACTTACACTGTGAACACTGGATTTTTTGAAAGGCACTATAAAATCATGCATAGCTCCAAAAATTCAGTGATTTACATTTATGGAAAGCTCCAAGTCTTAGGAAATGAATGCCACTGGTTTGAAACCATTTGGAGCTATAAAGAAGGAGTTATGTAATTTCTCCTAAAACTGTTCCAATAGAGATAGTGTTTTGACCCATAATAGTTAAGTTAATGTCATGCTCTGTATAAGTTGAATAAATATATAAGAAAAATATTTCTAGAAAGTAAACTCACAGGGCTTTCCAATGACATAAGGAATGCATAAATTGGATCGGTTAGAGTGAGATATGAGTTTTAAATATAAGGCCAAAATCCAGGGAAAGAGAAAATGAACAAATGTATAGTAAATGTTTAAGAAATAAACTATATAAATTAGTCAATGGAATGATCTATTTCATATTTTTCCCATATATAATGTTTTTATCTATATATAGAGACTTTAATCATTATGAAATGATTTTTCTAGAATTAGTTATGAATTTTCAAAGTTCAGTCGGCAAAGTGGAAACTACCATATGAATAGTAACTGAAAATTTTGGAAATTCTGATTTTCATTTTTATGTGATTCAAGCTTAGGATTAAGTATAATCAGACTTAAAGGGAGTCTAATTCATGGGAAATTAGTCTAAAAGTAAGGTGTTACAGTGAGCATAGCAAAGGTTTCTTAATAAATCGCTCGATACATTAGTGGATCCTAATACTAGTACTCCATGATGGACAGTAATGGTTAACTTCATATCTCTCAGGCTTTTTAGCAACTGTTGTTCCCTTATCATTATTGCGGCTATATGGATAGACTTTCTACTTAGCGCATCCGTCACAACGTTGGCTTTCCCAGGATGATACTTCAAAGCAAACTTATAGTCTACCAAAAATTCAACCTAACACCTTTGCCTCATGTTCAACTCCTTCTGATCAAACAAATACTTCAAACTCTTGTGGTCACTAAACACCTCGAACTGAGCGCCATAGAGATAATGCCTCCATAATTTCAGAGCCAACACTATAGCCGCAAGCTCAAGGTTGTAAGTAGGATAGTTCTCCTCATTAAGTCTTAACTACCTTCAAGCATATGCCACGACTCTACCTTGCTGCATCAAAATAAACCTTAGACCCTTCTTAGAGGTGTCCATGTAAACAATGAACAGCTCCGATCGGTTAGGGATTATGAGCACTAGGGTGGAGATCAGACAAACCTTTAGCTCTTGGAATACTCTCTCACACGTATCATCCCAAATGAAAGATGTGAGAATCCCTTAATGAACCTTCGATAGTATCTAGCCAAACCCAGAAAGCTACGAATTTCCATCACCGATCGTGGTCTCTCCCAATTCAACACTGCTTCAACCTTACTAGGGTCTACTGCCACTCCTTCTACAGAAATCACATGAGCCAAAAATTTCACCTCTCATAGCCAAAACTCACACTTACTAAGCTTGGAATACAATTGGTGATCCCACAACACTTGCAACACAATCTGAAGATGGAGTGCATGTTCTTCCTTACTCTTGGAGTATATCAAAGTATCATCAATAAACACCACCACAAATTTATCTAAATACGGTCGAAACACCCTATTCATATAATCCAGGAAGATTGTCAGGACATTGGTCAACCCGAATGGCATCACAAGAAACTCATAATGCCCATATCGAGTTCGAAAAGTCGTTCTAGGCACATCTTCAGCACACACCAGCAATTGATGGTATCCTGACCTCAAATCGATTTTAGAGAAAATGGAGGCACCTGCCAACTGATCAATCAAGTCTTCAATCCTAGGAAAATGATATTTATTCTTAATCATCACTCAGTTCAGCTGCTTGTAATCAATACACAATCTAAGCCTACCATCCTTCTTCTTGACAAATAACACTAGAGCTCCTCAAGGCGAGACACTTAGTCTGATGAAACCCATTTTCAACAAATCCTCAATCTGCTTCTTGAGTTCTTTCAACTCAGATAGTGCATTTGATATGGAGCATTCAAAATAAGACTTGTCCTAGGCACCAAATCAATGGAAAACTCCAATTCTATTGGTGGTGGTAAACCAGTAATCTCCTTTGGAAACACATCAAGATATTCATTCACAACCGGGTATCATTCCATACCTCCTTCTGTATCCATGTTAACAGAGAAGAAAACTACAAACCCTTGACATCCTTTCCCCAAATACAGGTCAGCTTGGGTAAAAGACAAATAGACATTTTCATTCCCTTCCATACTAGAGATATTCATGGGCAAAGACACAGTCTTCCGAGCACAGTCGAGAATGGCATTATTCGCCTCCAACCAATCTATCCCAATTATCACATCAATCTCTTACAACAGTAAACAGATTAGATCCAGAGTAGTGCTTCGGTGTTCAAAACGAACCACATAATTCAAACAAGCTTGTGTAGTCCTTAATGAAACTCCCATAGGTCTAGATACTGACAACTCAAAAGGCAACTCCATGGCCATAATACCCAATCTTTGAGCACAAGCAAAAGAAATGAAGGAATGCGATGCACTTGAATCAAACAAAGTATGAATAGAGTAACCATTGAGTTTAAGTTTACCTCTAATCAAGTTAGGTGCTGCATCTGCTTCTTGTCGAGTGATGGCAAAGACTTGTCTGGGCATTGAGGGCTTTCTCATCACATCATCACACCTCGGCTCTCTACAATTCTGTGAGATATGACCTAGTCTCCCATAATTATAGCAAATCAAGTATGGACGATCACCATGGCTCATACCATACTATATGTACAGATTTGATGCACTACCTGAACTATATTGAGATGGAGTGGAGTCCCTTCCTGCATACTCAGTTTGACTGGAACTCCCCTAGTCAAAGCCTTCTCGATAAAATGGTTTCTGCCATACTAACCTCTGTTAGACTGATCCCTGCCTAACTTGCCTCTTCTTTTACCATGGTGGCCTCTATTATGATGACCTCTTCCTCCACTAGAACCTATCCTGCCACTGCTACTACCACTACCTAATCCATTTCCTTTACTAATTCCTCTTGTAGGTCCTAGGTGAGAAGAGGCCCGAATTATGGAATTCCTTTTATCCTCCTTAGCCTCCTTAATCCGCCTGGATAAAACACGTATCTTTACACACAAGTCCTCAAAGGACACAAACTCAACCACTGATAGCCTCTCCTTAATCTTTGGATAAGCTCCCTCAAACAATCTCTGAGCCATCCATCTATCATCGGGATAATTATTCAGATAAGTGGAATACTTCAGCAAGTCCAGGAATTGATCACTGTAGTTATCCGCTAACAGATTCCCTTACTGAAAAGATAGGAACTCGGCCTCCTTCTGCATCATTAGAGCCTGAGGGATGTAGTACGTAAAGAACCATTCCTTAAATTGTTCCCATGTCAATGGAGGATTCATCGCTTCAACACTTTCGAGAACACACCTCCACCAATACTTGGCTTTCTTCTTAAGCTTAAACATCGCCAGTTGCATCCTTTGCTCAGAGGTGTAATCCATCCCACTGAATATGGTCCCTAACTGCTCTATCCATTTCTCAGCCTGTGTAACATCCATGGTACCTTCGAAAGCCAAGGGATTAAACTTTTGAAAGTCCTTCAACTGTGAGGAGATAACCCTTCTTTCAACTCTTGGGGCTCTCTCAGGCTCCACCACATTCTTATTCTCATCCTCTCCTGCATTCAGATCAACATACATGCTAGCCTCTTCATTCATATCACCCTGTTCTTGACTATTCATTTGCTCTTGTAACATGTTCAACATCTCCCCATGAGTATTCACTTGATTACTGAGGCCAACCAACATCTCATGCATCTGTCTCATAAGATCACTGTTACTCGGTCTTCCTCTGCGAGACATTATTCCTACACACAAGCAACAACACATTCAATTATATGGTTTTGGACTAGTATTGCAGTGAGAATATAGTCTATATATTCAAAATTATGCCAAGTATTATCACAAGTAGAAACAATTGCCCAAAACCATTGCTCTGATACCACTATAATGTCTGGCTGCTATTTGGGATTGATGACTGTCCCCACAAACCAACAGAAGCCCTTTCGGTGTGCTTTGTGCTCACTCACACACTTCCTTCCCAGGAGGTCACCCATCCTAGATTTGCTCAAAGTTAAGCATGCTTAACTGTGAAGTTCTTTAGGGATAGACTACCGAAAAGGTAAATGCATCTTGTTGGTATAGGTAGTACTGATCAATTCCTTTCAGCTATCCTTAATTATATAGTCACATACCTATAAAGTCTCTGGATCCATCTTATTCCGATATGCGTTCAATTCATTCATATACCCCTCCTGCTTAGAAGTCTGCCAGGAGTAGCTCTTTGTTCATGCCTCACCCCAAGCACCGGCGATCACTCCCTGCCCTCGTCAGCACTCAGATGTCACACATGGATTTAGATGCGTCCATGCCTAAGGTGTGTCCATCATGTATTTAAAATCTAGCAAAATAGTATCCACGTCTTTCAGGAGTCCAAGAAGTGTTTTCTATAAAATATGATTCAAGAAGCTTCTAATATGTTTGAAAGGCCAAGGAACTTTTTCCTAAAAAAGACTAAACTAAACACAAAGGAAAATTACTAGCACTTGATTACAGACGACACAATGATGAAGCAGGAAAATAGGTGTGCCAAAAGTTATGTTTGAAAGCCCAAGGAACTTTTGCCTATAAAATTATCATGAAGCATAACAGTATTGATATGGTCATTTATTTATTATCAAGTATAATTTTCAAACAAAAGATAAAGGGGAAAAACATAATTTTATAACAGCATATGTACAAGATAATGTTGTTTTAAAATATCAATTATAAGAAAATCTCCACATATTGCCATAAAAGATGTTACTTGATGTCACTAGATAATGTTTCTTTCCTAATGTATCTTTGCCATCCAACATCTATCTTCTTTCTTTTTCATTAATTATCTCACTACATGTTTGCATGCTTGTGTATTTCTACATCAATTTAACAAAACCATTCTTTTATACACTAACCAACATTATGAATTATTATAAATAAAATATAATGGAGTATAAAAGAATTTCTAACTATCATTATATTCTGATGCAGCACACAAGCAAGTATCATCTCTTATAAAGCTACTATATCTAATAAAGATAGCAACCAAATCATAGGAAAAACACATATCTAACAAAATTTTCCGCATGCATTTGCATTCTATTGAGATTCATTAAAGAAAGTCCTCTTATCATAAATCAAATATAAACAAATTTATTAGGATTCTTGTACAAATCTTTCTAACATACGGCATTTATAACACATAGCCTGTAACAGAAGATACCAAAAGATGAGGGCTTACCTTTCTATCTCTGACAACCATACAAGTATCTTCCCTGCTTCTCTCCCTAAATAACACAACAAAAAGCTATCAATTTTACAGCATTGCCAGAATAAAAGATGACAGAACAGGAAAACATATACATGACAAATCATTTGCCCATCACCTGGTATCTTTATAACCATTAGTAGACTGAGGATCAACCTAAATCAAAATAGAGGAAACATTTTAAAATATAGCAGTTTGAATACAGTATTTTAATTGTGCACACCTTCAAATCAAGCATAGCATTTTAATGTACAAAAAAAAGCACAGTACTTTAGTTGTGCCTGCCCTCAAATTCATGCCAATCTACGATTATTGAGAAGAATTATATCATTTTATCATTGGAATAAACCAATGTCATAAAACAAAGTTTATATGTAAGTATTCTATTTAACTTAGATCAGTGATCAATCGGGATAAATGAAAAGCCATAGAAACTATAGTCCATTAAACTAAGTTTTGTCTTCCATATATATAAATATGATTTCACTTGTAGATTCATCCTTCCTAATGGTTGCATGAGGTTGTCAATATTTAATTAAAATTTTACATATCATTTCAAGTCTATTAACTTAATGTATATCATGATGTGTGAAACTGGTAGTTTAAATCATGTTATATGTTTTCCTATTCTACAATAGTTGCTACAGATTTATTGAAAAAATAAATAATGGCAGAACAGGAATCTTGTTATAGAGTAGGTGATGAGTGCTGCTGGTTTATTATAAACACCCATGTCTTTGCATCTACCGAATGATCCTTCTCAAAATGACCCCATAGATCCAAAAGATCAAAATCCCCTCCACAAAATAGGCATGGAGAATTATACAACACAAGTATACAGCACAATGCTTCAATATATCAGAAAAGTCAATGCTTCAATATATCAAATCTCTAAACAATCTAAACTGATGGAGAATTATATAGCACAAGTTAAGAAAATACCCAGAATTTATAGTAGGATCCCAAGTTGGAAGTTCATCATTTACCCTATATGTATCTTCCCAAACTCTTTCCCTTCCATTTGTAGGTCTCACGAGCAAAGATACATAGCACAAAGAAAGAAGATTATCCAAAACATAAAGCAAATATAAGGAAGGTTAAAATAAATAAATAAATAAAATTGGTACCTGGGAGAGGAGATCTAAGGAAAACCCTAGAATTCTATTAAAGTTGAAGTTGGCATAAGGATGCGGGAGAGTACTGTGACAATGCTAAAAATGGAAAGCGGACTTGGAGGAATAGGTTCAAAATGTGGGAAAAGAAAGAAAGATGGGAAACAACACAAAAATGGAATTGGGATTTTGGCCAAAAGTAAGGAAATATGTTTGATAGTACTGATGGAGTGTGCCGGAGAGTGTGCCAACGATGGAGGTAGCACCAACGGTGGGGAGAGTGTTAACGATGTAAAGGGAGAGAGTTGATAATGGGTTTCCTGTGAGAGAACCAAAAATTTGTGTTTGCTTCAATAGAAAGTGGCAAACAAAGATGATGCCGAAATTGGTAAGGGTACAAAGTACTGACGAGAAAGACACTGAAAATTAGTTTGCTGGAACCAGAAAGAGATGAAAGACTCACTTACCGGTGAAGAGAGCGTTGATAGTTAAGAGGAGAGAACGCTGATGGGAGACACTGAAAATGGGTTTGCCACGAGAGAAGGCAAAAATTTTAAGTTTGCCATGAGAGTGGTGACTAACAGACGAGCTAAACTTCTCTGTGATTATAGAGAAAAAAATTAACTTCCTAAAATTTAAAAATCTTTCTAGAACGGTGCAATAGGCCATCATTCTACAAAACTAAAAACAATAATTTTTTTATAAATTAAAAACCTTTTTTTAGAATAGGGAGATAAGCCACCGTTTTGGAATGCCACCGTTCTAGAAAACTCATTTTTCGCCACCTTATTTACAAAAATACCATTGGTCACATTTTTTAGAATTGGCTTTTTACTGGCCATTCTAAAACTCAGTCTTAAATAGCTTTTTTTCCATTAGTGTACAAGTTTTTCTCTCTCTAACTCTAAGAGATATTAATTTCTTCATTTTTTTTTGATCAATTTTCTCTCCCTTTTTGGTCAAAACCTATAACAAAGATGATCAATTTTCTCTCCCATTTCAACCATAACCCATTCATTACATCTAAACTCTGTTCAAAACCCTAGCATCATAGCATGTACATATCCTTCGAAAGTTGCTTTTCCTTCCTCCATTGTTGTAATGTTGGTAGATTGGAGAAACTTTTGTTGAATATCTGTGCTTGTGAAAGTCTTCAATAGGTAACCCTGAGTTTCTTTTATTTGTTCTGAATTTATTTACCATTTTACAATTTTATTCTGCCCTTACTTGACCCCTTCAAAATTCTCTTTCCTCCATTGTTTAATATTGGTAGATAGCAGAAACTTTCATAGAATATTTGTTCTTGTGAAAGTCTTCAACAGGTAATTCTAAGTTTCTTTTATTTCTTCTGGATTTATTTGCCATTTTCAAGTTTATTCTACCTTTGCTTGTCCCCTTCAAAATTCTCTTTCCTCTATTATTTAATGTTGGTAGATTGCAAAAACTTTCATGGAATATCTATGCTTGTGAAAGTTTTCAATTGGTAACCCTGCGGTTTTTTCTATTTCTTTTGAATTTATTTGCTACTTTTCAAGTTTATTCTACCCATGCTTGTCCCCTTCAAAATTATCTTTCCTCTATTTTTTAATGTTGGTAGATTGCAGAAACATTGATACTATATTTGTGCTGCTAGGATTGTTTAACAGGTGATCCTCATTTTCTTTTATTTCTTATGATTTTATTCGAAATCCTTGCCTATACCCTTCAAAAATTGTTTCTCTTCCCTTCACTTTACTAGGTTAGAAGACTTGTCCTTGCGATTTGGAAATGAAGATGTTCTAATGCTTGAGTTGTATTTTTAGAAGACATAAGACACTTAAAAAAAAGGCCAAAAAGCTGCTCTGATGCTTGATTGGCTTTTGAAGAGAGCTTTGGAACAGCAGGTTGTTCTATACCTATTTATTTGTCTTGGTTTGTGTTTCTTCCTGTGTCAATTTTTTTTATTGATTTATGTTTCTTCTTGTACTAATTGTTTCTTGATTACAAAATTCAAATTTATTTGCAGAAAATTGGCATTGATCCACTTATATATTGATTCATGAATCAATATGTTGAATGAAAAAAAATGCAAATTGGTTAAATTATTTTGACAAATTTGTTGGAAGTTTTGTTAAATTATTGTAACACCCTACTCCAACACACCTTCAATTTTCACATATTACTTCAAAAGCTAACCAAACTAAATCAAAACATCCCAACTTTAACCCCCAAAATATCAAAGTAGTGGAAAAACACCAAAAAGCACCAGAACAGGCTAGGACTGTGGCCTGCTACAGTTCTGTCATAGCCTCAGTCAGGCAGTACTGATTGGTGCCATGGCCAAGCTACTGACATCATGGCGCCAACATCAGTATCCATATCAGCAAATTGCCGATTTTTTGAGCGAACTTCTGTCACACATAACTTCGTGCTCCGACCTCCAGTTGACTTGATTTTAACTCCTACAAGTCAATCTTGTCCCAATTTAACCATAGATACTACTCTCACTCAAATTCATTTCCATGTGGAGATTTTGGATGCCCAATACTATTTTAGCCACATTTTGGCCAAAATCCATAACCCACTTCCATTTCCCACCAAAGGCATTTTGGCACTCAAAGACCATTCACACAGGTCCTACTTGGCTCAACCAACTTATCCAAGAAGATTTCGTCTTAGAGAAACTACTCCTCTGAGATTTGACCCCCTTGAACCCTAAATTTACATATTGGGCTATATACCAACAACTTACATACGTGGCCCAAACTCCCCTTTAGGCTCACTCATATGACCATTATAACTCACAAACACACTCCAACCATAGTGACCTATACCGGGGTCCACATCATCATCACGCACATACAAACTATACCTAGCACAAGTTTACACCTATCATATATCAATAATCACCATCAATATCATTGTATACTTGTCTATATTATCCAACATCAACTTTACCATCATCCTATCATCACATGGCACAAAGGTAGTACTCCCAGGAATACTCAAAGCCAGTAATACACACAACAACCACGTACTTAGCACATAATTACATAAACTAAATTACAACTAGCAATTACACCTTAAATTCCCCAATGCGGAAAGACCTTTGACTTATTGGTCTTCTCTAAACTAGTGCTAGAGTCTTCACCTGAAATGTTAGTCATGGAGGGGGGTGTGAGACAATGTCTCAGTAACTAGGACAAACACATACATACATATCATCAATATCACACATATATGTAAATAATGATGTTGTGCAATGCCAAGTGTCATGCAATGCATGTCTCCCTTAACATGGTTAGAACCACAAGCTGGCATCATCAGATGACATTTCAATAGGTGATTCCCTTCTAACAGTTGGTGAAGACTGATTATGGGATACACCAAACTCACCTCATACTAGTGTATCCACCTAAAGGTCACACTATTTATTGGACCGTGGCTCTCCTTCCCCTAGACCACCATGAATTGGTGATGATTTAGGGAAGATGCAATCTACTGCCACCTGGATTTCTTGGTCATAGAAGAGGATTTATTGGCAGGGATGTTCCATCCTATCACCAAATCATATCATATCGTAGTCCACTACCACTTGACTTTCTTGATCAGGAGAGGATTTAGTGGCAGAGATATTTCATCATATCATCATATCTCATCACATCACCATCTCCTAATACACCATATCAACAGTCGGTAATATACATGCCATGCTAACATGCCTCGAAACATATATAATCATCATTACAATCATCATCATGGTCATGCTAGCATGCAATCATATGTTGATGCCACAATCATATATACACATATACAATATCACACTCATTATCATCGTATACCAATACCTCATATAGCCGTGTACATACCATGATATATAGAAAACCCATACACATACACATACACATAATGATATTGTGGTACGAATAAAGACATGCATATATATTAATATATAACACAAATATACAAACACTTGGTTATCTTTGGTTGTCACTACCACACACAGGGCTTAGGCAAGCCTTTGTAGCACCTGTAATAAACTATACACCTCTAGTTAGTCAATTAACCACTATAACATCATAATACCTTTAGTTAACATATAGCACAATTATCCAAATTTCACAATTCAACTATTTAGGCCTAACCCAAGATTCCAACATCATTTCCATACATCATTGAGCTCCTAAAGCTCCTTCAAACTCTAATCAACTACACACATTTTGGGTTCCCAATTTCCTCAACTACACATAACCTAGAGTTAAGCTTAAATCATACATACCTCCTTTAAAACTCATACCCAAGCATTGAAAACATTAAATCACACCTCTACAATACTAAATCAAGCATTTTAATCGGTGGATTCTTTCCCTACTTGAAAACCCACATACTCCCACTAATTCCAAACCAAAACTAAAGAGAAAGGAGAGGAGGGAAGGTTAGGGATGACTTACTGACCATGATCGAAGCTTCTAGAGTCAAAAAATCATCCCCCTAGGTTAAATCTCTTGTACCCTAATGCAGTACCTCATCGCTCCCTCCATTTCCTCTTCTCTCGGTTGACTGAAATGTTTCTGACTTATACAGATTTTTTGACTTTCACCACGATGTGAGTGCTCTCAGGCCTGATATTTTCCAAGTTGCTACAAGTGTCTCACTGTGGCAGCCCTACACTTCAACGCAGTATGACCCTTCTCTATTCCAAATATTGAATTTGTCTCATTTTGACCTCTCTCTGGTCCTAGTTCCTCTGGTCTTGAATATATCATCAAGATTACTTCATGTTAGCTCGGAACTATATTTAGGATAATGTAATAAGGTTTGTTACAATTATCATAAAGTGGCTTGAATGGAAATTGGCCTCCTCAAGCAAGGGTCAGATATCACAGGTGTTTGATATGATAAAGAGAGTTTGGTTGGATTATATGTTACAAAGTAACTTAATAATAAAAAGTGTTTTATTTCATGATTCCCTAACTTGAAACATTTATAATTACTATCTTCATCATTTCATCTTTTTTCTTATTACATATTCCCTTAATTTCATAATTTTTATATTGTGCTTGACGAGTTAAATTATTTTGTTTTGTATAAAGTACACCTTTGTAGATATGAGTAGGACAAGTTAATCCTTTATGAGATTTTGTATGTGATTGACATATTCTTTTGTCTTAGTTTCAAACAACTTAATCCAAGTGTTGTTTTATGCTTATAAGATGTCAAGTATCCTAAAATTGTGTTACTTATTTGGCAATACCTAAGTTCATTAAGCCACCTGAGAACAAGAAGCCAAATTTTATATGTTTTTGATGTGCTTAACAGTAAAAGGGGAAATAGATTATACTAGAATTGGAAATGTATAATTATTGATGTGTCTATTTTATACTTATAAAACGCCCACATTTTATATGGTTTTCCTTGTGAAAATGTTGAGTTTTGATATAATTTTGGCATGATTCTTTATAATTTGATTATATTTGCATCTTAGGAAATTGTTGAGGAGTTTTGAGCATTTTAGAGTGCAAAAAATAAAGAAAAACATTCATTTATGAGTCCATCCGACCCTAAGTAGTTTCCTCACCTGTGGTCGAGTAAGGAGGTGAGAGGAATTAAAATTACAAACATACCCAGAGCCGGGTTAATTAAATGAAATTCATATGGTGTCGAGTGAAGGTAGAGGGAGAGATAAATAATTAAACATGACCCGGTGTCAGGTGAACTTAAACTCAAAGCAGATGGCACAAGGTGACGTCGTTTATGACGTGTGCCTAACCTAATCAACAAGTCGTGCATGAGGTCTATAAATATAAGGCTTTATGGATGTATTAGACACACAATCACTTATTCTAAAATAGAAGAGCTATTATGAAGTCTTTAGAGCTTAAGCGGAGCATTCTGACAGCAGATCTAGAAGAATTGAAGGTGTAGTGAGGCTAAATCATTATCTTCATCTATTACTTTTCTTTCTTTAGTTTTGTTCTAATATTTTAGGGAATTGTTATTGTTTTGTTATTGAGAACGGTGTTTTTACGTAACTAATTCTCTGAGTTATTGGTAACTGTAGCCTAACTAGGATTGATTAAAGTTTTACTATGAGATTACGACTCTTGTTTTATGATTTAATTCTTTCAATATATTTATGTTTAATTATATCTATCTCTTTTGTTCTTCCTTGCAAATTTTATGATTGGCCACCATAAAATTCATTCTGTCGATAACCTTGATAGACTAAAAGCTAAAACAGACATAGACATAGAGAGATAGACATAAACAATAATTCTAGAGATAGAATTAGGTGTTTATGGTGACTTTAGTTATAGCTTCAAGGTTTAATTAGGAGTTTTGGTTGCACGAGACCAAATTGGAACTTGATTAAATATAGACTAATTGACTGAGAGGTAATTAGGACAATTTAGAAATAATTGTTATTATAATTATAAAAAGAGTCAATTTAAGAATAAGCTTTAGTTGTCCAAGGAAGGTGAAACCCAATCCTCTAGTACTCTTAGTAATTGAATTAAACTCAATATGTTTGCTTTTCTATAATGTTTTTACTTTTCTTTTAATATTTTTCTTGATATTTCACAAATTGTTCTCTTTGACTAAAATTGATTAATTAAGTGAACCATAACTTCCCTTGGGTACGACTCTTAGAATACTCCAGGAGATTTTCTGTAACACCTTACACCAACAACCTCCAAACTTGACCAATTACTTTAAAAACTAACCAAACAAAACCAAAACACATCAACTTTACTTCCTAGATCATCAGAGTAATGGAAAAACAACACAAGACCATACAACACCAGAACAACTAAAACAAAGTGCAGAGCCGCGGCGACTACAGTGCTGCGATGACGTTGGTGCTCTTGGGTTTCAATATTGTCAAAATAGAGGGTCTAGTACTGCGACCTAGTCCTAGGGCGATGGCGTCCCATGCTGATACCATATCAAAAAATTTCAAAAGTTCCAGGGTGAACTTCTGATGTGTATAATTTTAAACTCCAACCTTCGATTGACTTGATTCCATCTCCTACAGGTTAATCATATCTCAATACATTCATAGACACTAATTTCACCTCAATCCATATAACACCTTAAACTTACATCCATTTCCCATGTATTAGACTTCAACTATGTCCATTATTGCATGATTGGAGACTTGATTGCATAAAAATATTAAAACAGAATTTACTTTATTTTGGGTACTGTTCATTGTGCATTTTCCATTTTACCCGATGAATTTCAAAAATGCATAGCTAATTATAGAAAACTCTTCTCAAAGTGATTCAAATCTCTAAAAATAGATAAAATGATTTTATATATGGGAAAAATATGAAACAGAGAATTCTCTTGACCAATTCATACAGTTTATTTCTAAAACATTTACTGTATATTTGGTTATTTTCTCTTTCCCAAGATTTTGGTCTTATATTTAAAAATTCATATCTCACTATATCCTGACACAAATCATACATTCTTTATGTCATATGAAATCCTTGAATGTACACTTTTTATACACATTTTTCTTGTACATTTATTTTACTTGCACAGGACATGATGTTAACTTAAATCATAAAGGGTCAGAATTCTACTTTTGCTGGAACAGTTTTGGAAAAACCTCCATATCTCCTATCATATAGCTCCAATTACCTTTAAATCAGTGGCATATGAAACTTAAAACATAGATCTTTCCATAAATATAAACCACTAAATTTTTGGAGTTCTGTACGATTTATATTTTTTTTTAATTTTGCAGTACCTAACTTTCAGTTTCCAGTTTTCCCAATCTTTCCCTATTCTGAACCCTAATTTTGAAAAATCACTATAATTTATACATATCTCCAAATGGAGTTCTTTTTTGACCATTTTAAAGCTCTACTTGTGTACATTAAGAGCATATATATTACTTAAACTAGCTACCCTATCTGACATAAATAGTACCTACATATCTGTCAGGGTGTCCAATGGTATATCCTTAATCATTGAAACCAATACATCACTTTTCATGGATTAATTTCTTCATGGCCTCATTTTCTCTCTCTACTCTCTCTCTAGGAAGAACATTTCAGAGGGAAAATAGAGAGAAATACTCCATGAAAACTATCACAAACACTTGAGAACACCATAAAAGCTTACCTTCCAACATATATCTTAATCTCATGCCTTCAAGTGCTTCCTTCCTTCTTTGTACCTAGGTCTCTTCTTTTCTATTTCTTGCTACTATCTCATGTCCTAGATGGAGAAGATGAAGTGGTCACAATGACTTAACCAAGGTGTTAAAGGAGATAAATCTAATGCCAATTAATCATAGTTAATTATATTAACCAAAGTTACTTTATGTAATAAAGCTTTTTAACCAATTCCATTTATGTCCCATCTGCACATTCAGATGTGTCTACCCTCATTTTTGGCCAAAAATTGTTCAAATAATTTTTATGAACCAAAACACCCTTTACTAATTAAATTTACTCGTATTGATTAAGTATTTTTACCAAAATTGTTACTAAATTGGTACAGGATTATCCAAAAGTTACTTTTGACCCAAAATCATCATCTTGACCCAAAATATATTTTAGCAAGGTCCAATTATTGTTCTTGAATCAATACTTCCTTTTCCTGGAGTCTAAACTGACTTTTATCAAGTAAAATATTAATATTAAACCCTAATTACCCAATAAATATTATTTTAACCTTAATAAATGTCTTGCTATACTCCATTGGGCTAGATTCATCAAGAGCTTCATTTTGACTTTAATTTTTCATATTTTCAAAATTGAAAAACTTTTCTCCTTATGCGCGTCCACCTTTCTTTTTTTTTTCCATTTTTTATTTTCTTTTTCTTTTTCCAAGGGTAAAATCGTCATTTTTTCCTTTTTTCTTCCCTCCAAGATAATTGATATCTTTGTTCTATTTCATACAAAATAGTATATACCCATTTTTATAAATCTTTATGTATTTTATGATATGAACATTTTTCATTGGGGTTTAAATACAATATTCATATTTTATTTCTAATCTGGAAAATGATCATTTTGCCCTTGAACTAGGTCAAAAACATAATTATCCATTCTTTTAGACACTTTCTCGTAATTTTCCCAAAGACTAATTTTTTATTATTTCTTTTCACTATTCACAATAACTTCAAATTGGTCTATCTCCTAACTTGGATCTTCCATGACTGCAATACTTATATTGTTGCGATCAGCTTGGAGCAGGCTTGCATTCAAGTAATATATTGCATATTTTTCGAAGTAAGTTCTAGAATTAATTTCTGCTAATGATCTTATGGAAAATTAATTCCAATTAAAAATTAAACATAACTTTCCTGAAAATTAAATAAGAAATTAATTCATTTTAAAGCCCGAGTATATATATAGCCTTTTCATATCACTTTGTTTCTCATCTTTTATTTATTTTATAATATCTCATAAAAATAAGGATATTACAATTTATCTCCGTATGGTGATTTTGGACACTGGACACAGTTTTGGCCACTTTTTGACCAAAACTCATCACTTACACTCTCCAATTACCACTAAAGGCAATTTAAACATCTTGAACTATACACACAGGTCCTAAATGACTCAACCAACTTGTCCAAAGATATTTCACCTCAAAAGAATCACTCCTCTGAGATTTAACCCCCTTGAATCCTAAATCCACTTAATGGGCTATATGCCCCGAAACACACCAACAAGGCCCAAATCCATTCGTGGCTCACGCATGTGACTAATTCACCTCACAGATACATACACCAACTATACATAACCAATAACAACACCATCAACATATATAACGATCACATAACATACATGTCATCATACAAAATACATAATCATCAATATCATTACAACCATCCGGATTCTCATGTCAATTACAATTGTACTATCCTACTTGGCATAACATACATAGTCAACACACACACACACTACTATGACTTGATATTCCTAATATCGGAGTGGCTATACCTGCCTTGTCTTCTTTGGGCTAGTGCCAAAACCTTCACCTATAAGGTTAGTTCATGGGAAAAGGGTGTGAGACAAAGTCTTAGTAATTGGAGACAACTACAAGTGATAGAGTACGATCGAGGCATGAAGCATTTGATGATCAAGGAAAGCTAAGAGAAACAATGGACCATGGATAAATTCAAGGCCCACTTTAAGGCATTGGAGGCCCAATGACTAGAGCTAGAACAAAAGCCACGAATAGGGTGATCCAAAACATGATTAACATGGAACCATTATATTTCAATGATTTTGAGGCAAGCTAAAAATGTGGAGTAAAATTATAGTCAACGAGCCCAACTTGGAGAAAGCCCAACAAGGAGGATTCACTTAAAATCCATGTGCTTCTCATGTGCTCACTAAAAGTGACATTTTTAAAGATTATTTTAGTTAATTTGTTTCCTTTTTGAGTAAATAACATACAATCATAAATCTAATTTGTTTTCCTTTATGCATTAAAGAGGAGCCAACTTTTTCAAATTCAAAATTAGAATTAAATGCTCATTTTTGCTTAGGGTTTCCTTTTTGTATTAAGGAGCATTAATAAGGTTAGCTTTGTGGGCTGAACTAGAGTTAGTTTGTACGTTAATATTTGCCTATAAATAGTCACCTCTTATACTCTTACAAAGGACAACATGAATGAATGAATTTCTTTTCAGCAACTTTATTGTTGTTCAGTGAGTTCTTTCTTGCTTATCCTTGAGTGCCAAAAAGAATGAGAACTTATCAAGGAGTGGTGATCCTTGTGGCGTCCCGAAGTTAGGATTCAAGAGACGGGTTCTCTTCGAGTCTATTTCCTTAGACCAATATTTTATTTCAGTCTTCTTATTTTCATCGTTTCTATTTTTTTCAGTTTTTGTTCATTGTTGTTCTTCGTTGTTCTTGTGTTCAATTCATGTTTCCTTGAGTTGCATGATCCTTAACTCAAAGAAGGCTCTTAGGATGGGTTCCTAACGTGCCTCACATCATTTAGTATTAGAGCTTCGGCTTGCAAATCAAGGTGTGTTTTTGTTGTTTCGTTTCATTTTTTTTCCTTGCTGTCCAGAAAATTGTAATATTGTTCATTCACCTATTCATCCGTACTGTTCATTATACTATTTGTCACTGTTCATCCATTGTTGCCTTGCTGTTTTGTTCTATGTTCTTGATCCATTTTCCAGACTTTGTAATCTTTCATTTTGTTCTTATTATGGCGTGCTCTATTCTAATTTTGTTGTCCATTTTCATTCATTTTCCTTGCTAAAGGATCTTACCATATTTGATTCTTATTTCCATTAAAAAAAGTGGAGTTCCTTGTTATCTTCCTAAAAAATTTAGTTGCTGCCTAGATTTCATGTTGTAATTTTGCCAAAAAAAAATCAAAATTGATTTAAAAAAAAAGAGAAGGAAGAGGAAAAAAAAAGTAAATTGATTGCAGCCTTAAAAAAAATCATATATAAAATTAAAAAAAAGAAGGAAAGAGTGAAAAAAAGAGATATGGCTGCTAAGACAATTTCCAAAAATTAAGGAGATCTTGTTTTATTTCCTAATTTAAGATCTTTCAATTAAGGTGGTAGTTTGAATTACAAATTTTCTTTTGTGATTAGACATTAATGTTATTTAATTGCTCCTTTTTCTGATCTCATTAAAAAAGAATTGACTTTTGAATACCCATTAACAATTTCTCATTTGAGTGGTAAGTTTCCATTCTTATTTTCTATTTTCTCTTTAGAATTTTACTCTTCTAGTTTAATTCTGTCTATTTTTTTTCTTCCTGATTTAATTCCCTAACTTGTTCCTTCCTTGTTTCAGATTTGATAGTCATCTAAATGTTCCTTCCTTTGGTATACACGCCACATCCTTCCTCTTGTCTTAATTTCCAGCATTTCCTTTTCTCTTTTCGTGGCTAGAAAATTCATTTCTTTTACTAAAAATAGAAAACCCATCTTTCTTTGTTGGTCACCAACATTTTAAACTCTTTTGAGAATTTGAATTTTTGGATCTTTGACTTTGAGATTGCCACTAAAAACATTGCTTCTAGATTTTAAGTTCAAATTCAATTTTGCACTCTCATAAGAAGCAAGAGTGAGTGGTAAAAGGCAAGAGTGTAATTATATCATTTTTGGAAAAAGCCTTTAAAGTGTACAAAACATGAGTGAATTTGCATCATTGTTGAGTGAAACATGTGAGAGAATGTTCAAGGTCCTTTCTTTTTCTCATATTCACTAACATTTTAGGTTTTAAGCATGGCTGGTGATGAACTTGATCTTAAAGTTTTAATGAGAGCTTTTAATGATCAAATCAAGAAGTTGAATGTGTAATTGGATAGCATGCAAGTTTTTTCATGTAAAAAGGATGTTAAATTGAACATCCCAAAATTTTGTGGAGAGAATGATCCTGATTTGTACTTGGAGTGGGAAGGAAGAATTGAACAATGGTTTAAAGACTGCCAGTACTCTGAGTCTGAGAAAGTGAAATTGGCTACTCTTCACTTAGAAGGAAAAGCCAAAGTTTGGTGGGAACGATTTGAAAGAAAGCACCTTTGTGAAGAGAAACAATGTGATACTTGGAATAGCATGAAGCTTATTTTGAAGCAAAAGTATGCACTACACCACTACTTCTATAAGTATCTTCCAACTCGTAGAAAGGAGCAAACTTCTAAGGTACAAATTTCAGTTCCAAGTTCTAGTAATTCTCATTTGGAGCAAAAAGATCCAATGGAGGAGATATCTTCCTCAACATCTATAATGGTTGTTGAACCAAGAGAATCAACTACTCTTGAAGGTGCCTTTAATTCTCAAAATCCCTGTGTTGATGTTGTTTCTTATGAATTAGAGTATGATATTCTTGAGAATCCCAAGGAGGAAAATATTAATGATATTGTTGATGGGATTGGTCAGGATCATTTACCACCATTAGTGGAGACAACTGTTCTAGATGTTACTACTAGTAAGGCGATAGAGAATATTGTTGATAATGGTATGCTTGTTTCCAGTGGTACTCACATTGTTAAGCCATTAGAAATTAGTTCTCATGTGTGTGATGAGGTGGAACATGTTGATATGGTGTTTGGGCATCCATGGTTATTTGATAATAGTTGTTCTTTTGAAGTAAAGAAAGTCCATGAAATGCATTGTATTCAATTCTATGAAAATCACAAGAAAATCAAAAGTGAGCTTAAAAGGAAAAATAAATGTGAGAAGAATATGAGTGGTAAAAACAAGAGTGAAAAACAAGTGAGAAAAGAAAGAGTACAGAAAAATGAAAAAAAGAGGAAAACAAATGAGTGAAAAGAAACTTGAGAGAAGAATGAAAAAAAGAAAGAAAAAGCGAGAAAGGAGAAAAGAAAAAAAGAGTTTGAGAAAAAATGAGAATAATGAGGTAAAAGCAACTGTGAGTTGTTTGAGTAAAGGAGAGTTTAAGGTAGTTTCTTTTCAACTCCTTCCTTCATATCTTCCATATGTTCCTTCTTTTCATCTTCTTCATCCTTTTTATTTTATCTCTGATTTTTATAATGTATTTAGTCCATCTTTGTGTTATGAGTCCTCAATTCCTCTTCAATCTAATATGAAAGAGGGTTAGTTTGATCATTTAGTGTCTTCTTTCTCTAGTTTATCCATCTATGTCACTTCATTTCATTTTCGTCACAGTGATCTTCTTTCTCAATTCATTTGTAAAGTAGTCTCTACTCATTTCATGTTTTATGTCTCTGGTGTGTCTGATAAGTCATGTGTCTTTTTGGTTCTTGATTGGTTTATTCCATCTCATTTTCATGAATCTTGTGTGTTCCATTTTCTATCCAGTAAGCTATTCTCTTCTTATTCTATCCAACTTTATGATACTTTGTTTTCATCTATATGTATTCCTCTTGTGAACTATGCTCCATCCTTGTCTTGTCAATGTGCATCATCCACAGGTGTCAAATCTTTCCAAATTTTGAACCAAGCAAATAATGTGAAAATCTACCCAACTTTCATCCCATATGTTTACTTTACTATCTCAATTTTCCTTGAGTCTTGTTGTGTCAAATTTGCCTCTAGTTCTTTGTTGCAGGTTATTAGTGTGGATGTTATGGAAGGAAAATCAAGTTCTTATGCACTAATGCATGACAACAAGTCATATGCAATTCAAACTAATGGTCATTACAAGATTTTTTATCCTGAAGATTGTTTTGGAATGCAAGATTGTAAATATAAAACTTTAAAAAGGATGAATTTGCAGTCAATAATCATTATTACACCACAAGTTCAAGCAAAGGAAGAAGAGAAGAGGAATCAATCAGATTTGAAAAGTAAGTATACTCTCTATTTTTTATTTGATACTTTTAATCATTCCCTTTCTTTCCATATAGATTACAGAGATTTGAGGATGAATCTTTTCAAAGAGAGAGAGAATGATAAAGTACCATCGAGGCATGAAGCATTTGATGATGAAGGCAAGCTAAGAGAAACAACGGACCATGGACAAATTCAAGGCCCACTTCAAGGCATTGGAGGCCCAATGACTAGAGCTAGAACAAAAACCATGAATGGGGTTATCCAAAACATGATTAACATGGAACCATTATATTTCAATGATTTTGATGCCCAAAACAAAGAGAGAGGCAAGTTAAAAATGTAGAGTCAAATTATAGTCAAAGAGCCCAACTTGGAGAAAGCCCAACAAGGAGGATTCACTTAAAATCCATGTGCTTCTCATGTGCTCACTAAAAGTGACGTTTTTAAAGATTAATTTAGTTAATTTGTTTCCTTTTTGAATAAATAACATACAATCATAAATCTAATTTGTTTTCCTTTATGCATTAAAGAGGAGCCAACTTTTTCAAATTCAAAATTAGAATCAAATGCTCATTTTTTATTAGGGTTTTCTTTTTGTATTAATGAGCATTAATAAGGTTAGTTTTGTGGGTTGAACTAGAGTTAGTTTGTGGGTTAATATTTGCCTATAAATAGGCACCTCTTGTACTCTTGCAAAGGACAACATGAATGAATGGATTTCTTTTCAGTAACTTTGTTGTTGTTCAGTGAGTTCTTTCTTGCTTATCCTTGAGTGCCAAAAAGATGAGGACTTATCATGGAGTAGTGATCATTGTGGCATCCCGGAGTTAGGATTCAAGAGACGGGTTCTCTTGGAGTCTATTTCCTTCGACCAACATTTTGTTTCAGTCTTTTTATTTTCATCATTTCTATTTTTTTCAGTTTTTGTTCATTGTTGTTCTTCGTTGTTCTTGTGTTCAATTCATGTTTCCTTGAGTTGCATGATCCTTAGCTCAAAGAAGGCTTTTAGGATGGGTTCATAACATGCCTCACATCAACAAGCAACATATATATAATAATCCATACAATAATGGCACGAATGCAACATGAAATGGAATAGAATGCATGTCTCCCTCATATACAACTAGAACCACGAGCTATCATCATAACAAGACATTTCATAGAGGTGACTCCCTCCAACAGTCAATGAAGACTGATCTCGGGACCTCATCAAGCTCATCTCTCACTAATGCAACCTGGCCAAATGTTACACTACTACTCAGACTATGGCTCTCCTTCCCCTAGACCACCATGAATTGGTAGTGATTTAGGGAAGGTGCATCCCCAAATCCACTGTCATCTGGCTCTCCTGGTCATAGGAGAGGATTTATTGATAGGGATATTTCATCATATCATCTTTTCCACAACTACCTAGCTCTCCCGAGGAGAGGATTTAATGGTAGGGATCTTTATCATATTCTCATCACATATCATATCATCACCACCTTAACATCAATCTCTCACTATGCAATTATATGGTGATGATGTCAATGTCATATCAACATGCCGCTAAACATATATTTATCATTACAATCATCATATGGACATGCTAGCATACAATAGTATGAGATGCCACAACATCATAAATACACATCCTATCTTAACTAGTCGTGTGTATACCACGATATATAGAAAAACCATACACATACACATACATAACCAATATCATAGTATGAAAAAGAACATGCATATATATATAAAAATCAACATATATTCACATAAATCATAACACCCGGCTACCTTGTCAATACCACACATGGATTCCATGAGCTTTTCGAATTGTCCTAACACAATTGTACTCTTCCGATCAACCAAACAACCTTCACAATATCATAATATCTCAATTAACATAATATACCACTTGACCAAAATCCACATTTCGACTACTTAAGCTAAACCCAAGGTTCCAATACTATTTTCATACATCAATGAGCTTTTAAAGATTACTCAAACTCTAACCAATCTCATTCATCTCAGATTTTATGTCCTCTCAAATTAAAAAACCAACCCAGGGTTTACCCTAAATCATGTGTAATCCTTCTAAAACTCACACCCAAACATCATAAACACCAAATCACTCTTCATTAGTCTCATTTCATCCATTTTAATAGGTGGATTTCGGCCAAAACCAAAAATCCCAACATATACTCGAAAAATTCAACTCAAAATCAATGAAAAATGGAAAGGGAGGAGTAGATATCACTTACTAATAATTAATTAAGCTTCCAAAGGCCTAAAAACCACTCCCAAGGGTTGAAGATTACAAACCCTAGTACAACTTCTTCTTTCTCCCTCTATTTTCCTTTCATTTGTTTGTCCAAAATGATCCTAATTTAAACAAAATTTTTGACCCTCACCATGGCTCCAGTAAGTCCGCTACAGCCCGAGTGCTCTCGACCTAAAAAATATTATGAAAATTGCAGTTTGCTCGCTATGGTGGCCTTGTATCTCACTGCAATGTAGAGCTTCTTTGCTTCCACATTAGTCTTTTCTTCGCCCTGATTCCTCCGATCCTTCACACATCTCTAATTATACTTCATTATCTAGAGACTAAGTTAGGGATAATGTAATAAAGGTTGTTACATTTTCTGTATTACAATTGGCCCTGTATACTTGTAGTAGGCTGATTAAGTTTTTGGTGCCATTGCCAAGGAGGCTAACAGATTTGCTGAATTATTAATTTTAGTCTTTCTTTTCTCTCATTGATTTTCTTGCATTTTTTTATTCCTCTTGTTATTGTGATCCAAAAGTATCAGTAGTGCTTCTGAATTAACTCATATTAATTCTGAAATTGAATGTACTTATAGGGAGGTCTGAGCTAGAAAGAGCTACGAAAAGTTAAGTTTAAAATGATGTACTTAATAGTGAAAGGGGAAATAGATTATACTTGAATTGGAAATGTATTATTATTGATGTGTCTATTTTATACCTATAAAACACCCACATTTTGTGTGGTTTTCCTTATGAAAATGTTGAGTTTTGATATCATTTTGGCATGATTCTATATAATTTAAGTATATTTGCATCCTAAGAAAATGTTGAGGAGTTTTGAGCATTTTAGAGTGAAAAAGATTAAGAAAAACATTCATTTACGAGCCCATCTGACCCTAAGTAGTTTTCTCACCCATGGCCAAGTAAAGAGGTGAGAGGAATTGAAATTATAAACATACTAGGTGCCAGGTTGATTAAATAAAATTCATACGGTGTCAGGTGAAGGCAGAAGGGGAGGTAAAGAATTAAAAATGACCTAGCGCCCCAACACCTAGTGAACTTAAACTTAAAGCAGATGGCGTCGGGTGACATTGTTTAAGATGTGTGCCTAACCTTATCAAAAAATAGTGCATGAGATCTATAAATATAAGGCTTTATGGATGTATTAGACACATAATCACTTATTCTAAAACCTTAGAAGAGCTATTATGAAGTCTTTAGAGCTTAAAGGGAGCATTTTGACGGCAAATCCAGAAGAATTGAAGACGTAGTGAGGCTAAATCATTATATTCCTCTACTACTTTTCTTTCTTTAGTTTTTATTCTAATGGTTTAGGGAATTGTTATTGTTTTGTTATTGAGAACGATATTTTTGCATAACTAATTCTCCCAGTTAGGGAAAGATATAGCCTAACTGGGATTGATTAAAGTTTGACTCTGAGATTATGACTCTTGTTCTATGATTTAATTTTTTTCAATATATTTATGTTCAATTATATCTATCTCTTTTGTTCTTCCTAGCGAATTTTGTGATTGGCCACCATAAAATTGCTTTTGTGGATAACCTTGATAGACTGAAAGATGAAAAGCAAACCTTGATATAGAGAGATAGATATAAACAACAATTATAGAGATAGACTTAGATGTTTATGGTGACTTTAGTTATGGCTTCAATGTTTAATTAGGAGTTTTGGTTGCACGAGAGCAAATTAAAACTTAATTAAATATGAACTAATTTATCAAGAGATAATTAATTAGGATAATTTAAAAATAATTGTCACTATAATTATAAAAAGAGTCAATTCAAGAGTAAGTTTTAGTTGTCCTAGGAAGATGAAACCCAATCACCTAGCACTCTTAGTGATTCAATTAAACTCAACATATTTTCTTTTTCTATATTGTTTTTACTTTTATTTTAATCTTTTTCTTGATTTTTCACAAATTGTTCTCTAAGGCTAAAATTGATTAATTGAGTGTACAATAACCTCCCTTGAGTATGACTCTTGGAATACTCCACAATATTTTCTATATTACAATTGGCCGATCAATTACCCCTTTCCATGTTATATGGTTTCAATCTCTGTAGTTCTATGCCTCCTTTCCATTTTGAGCTTAATTTGAACATGAAGTTCCTATTTCAAAATGGATTGGAGTTTGCTAATTAAATATACTGTCACTAAATTACAATTTTTTTGGCATAAGTTAGTTATTGACCTCCTATTTATTGGGAACTTCTGTTGAAATCTCTAACTTTTCATAAATCCTTTATTGCTAATATCATTTAGAATTTTTGGCCAAAAAGCCTCGTCCTATACCTATTGTTCATATCAAATTATATTTTACAAAATGGATTGAGGTGAATCTATGCATTAAATTTGACCTTATTCTTAGAAATTCATAGTATGAACATATATATTACTTATAGTTGTTACACAAATCCATGTATGCATGAAAAAACAATGCTCATCAAGTTAAGTTTATCAGCATGTTATTTCATTTTGTTCATGCTTTTGGCTGTAAGCTAATTAAAGAAATTGTGTATGAAACATTAGGTTTGATTACTGGGTATATAGCTTATTCAGGTATATAGCTTCTATTTTGCAACGGTGATGAAAGGGATACTAATTTCATGTTTGCAGATAAACTGTAACTTTGCATGGTCCATTTTTTTAATTATCATATGATCATTTATTTTGATAACACCTGTAATATTCTGAAAAATTTTTTAGATATTCAAGACTCAATATTTTAAAATTTATAAAAAATTTATAAAAACGGGTATATACCGTTTGACATGAAATAAAACAAAGAAGTCAATTATCTCAGTTGAAAGGAAAAATGGAAAATGATGATTTTGCCCCTGAAAAAAAAAAGAAAAAGGAAAAAGGAAAGAAAAGAAAATAAAAATAAATAATAAAAAAAAATAAGCAAGGCGGTGGATGCTTGGGGAAGTTTAAGGAAAGTTTATGAATTTTGGGAAAAATTACCTCTAAGACCCGAAAGTTTTAACAATTATAAATTAGTCCCGGGTCAGGGGCATTTTTGTAAATATGAAAAATTATAGTCAAAATAAAGCTCTCAATGAGTTAGACCCAATGAAATATAGTATGGAATTTATTAAGGTAAAAATCATATTGATTGGGTAATTAGGATTTAATATTAATATTTTATCCAATAAAAGTCAGTTTAGACTGCAGGAAAAGACAGTATTGATCCAAGAACAATGATTGGACTTTGATAAAATATATTTTGGGTCTAGATATTGATGTTGGACAAAAATAAATTATTGGACAATCTTGTACCAATTTAATGACAATTTTAGCAAAAATACCCAATCAGTACGGGTAAATTTAATCGGTAAAGGGTATTTTGATCTATATAAATTATTGGAGCAATTTTGTCCAAAAATGGGAGTGAATCACGTCTGATTGCTGAATGGGACACCAAGGGAATAAAGTGAAAAGCTTTAATGAAAAAGTAACCAAGTTTAGTCAATTTAACCACTTTTACTATTCATACATCTCATATCTCTCTTCCAAGTGATGAGTTAAGCATTTGGTCTTCATTTTCTCCATACCACACGTCTGAAACAGAGCTGAAAAGTGAGAGGGAGAGCAAAACTTTCAAGGAGGAAAAAGAGGAACCAAGAGGCAAAGCATCAAGCATAAGTGTTCAAGGTAGTATCTTATGGCCATAATCTTGTGTATCCTTAAGTTTGGGAGAGTTTTATGGCTTATTCTCTCTTATTTTTGCACTGAAAGTTTCTTCTTAGAGAGAGAGTAGAGAGAGAAAATGAGGGCATGGAGAAACAAAACCATAAAAAGTATCATATAGGCCATAAGGTGCAAGAATGTGTTATTAGATTACAAATTAATCGGTTAGTTATTTTTCTATAATTTATGATAATTTTCTTCCCAATTAGGGTTCATTATAGGAAGGTAATTTCAAGTTTTTGACCTCAAAAATGGATTCCTTGGGTCCAAAATAGGTTAGAACAAGTATGTTGTACAAGGAATGCATGATGGGTAACAAAGTGCAAATTTTAGTTCAAGTGAGCACTTTGTAAATGAAATTGGATAATTAGTGGTTAATGGAATTATTTTATGATGCTATAGGATCCAAAGGAGTGTGAAAAGATTAAGGAAAGGGTTTGCAAAGTTTGGAGATTAGTGGAAAGCTCAAAGGTAGTTAACTTACCTATCTATGCTTATGTATTGTCATTGATGTTGCTTGTTTTGAATGATGTGTTTAATGTTTGGAATGTTGTCTTGTGATGATTTGGCATTGTTGGTTGGATTGTTTGAAGGGTAATGTGACCCTGGACATGTCCAAATACTAGGGGAAGTGCTGCCCAAATTTTTATAAATTGGTTATGCCAAAATGATTTGATTGCATGCTTGATGTGCTTTTAGATGAATACTTGCAATATATATGATGATATGTGTGCATGATGGTAGTTGCTACTGAGATTCTTTGAATCTCACCCCTTTCCAAATGTCTAACCAATTTTAGGTTCAAGTTATGGCAAGATTACCCAAAAAAGGAAAGGCAAGGAGAAGCAAGTTAATATTCAAGATAATGATACTTTGGTTGATACTATTATATGAGAAGTTATGTAAAATCTTATGGGACATGATCATGCTATGTTTCCATGTTAATATGTTCCTCTAGGTTCTTATGGAGTATCATGTAAGATAAATGCAAGTTATGGCTATTTATGTATATATTAGTGTGTATTTTGGAAAGTTGGAAGAATGCAAGAGACTTTTCTGAACATGGTTGGGAATTCGAAGTACTGTACATAACTTGATATGCTCAATGTATGAGTGTTTCACATGTATGAAAACTGTACATGTGTAGCTTTCCATAGACATAAAGATCACTTAATTTTGAGTTGTGTATGATTTATGGCGATTTTTCAAAGTTATGGTCAGAATCAGAAATTTTAAAAAATGACCATTGCTACAGTGCATATTATACGAATTTATTGTATAAGTTGGCCAAGTAATTTCCCTGTTCAACATTTTGCCCATGTATAGAATCTTTTAAGCTATATTTAGAGACTTGAACTATGTCAATATGATTTTTATTGATTTAGTTATGAATTTTCAAAGTTTACCGGGTAAAAAGAAGTTAACCAAGAGGATGATACCCGAAATGAAATAAATTGGTTTAAGTTGTTTTATGTAATCAAGTCTCTAATCAAGTATTAATGGACTTAAATATAGTTTAATACATGGGAAATGAGTCTAAGTATGAGGTGTTACAACACCTTTTTCATATGTGTCATGTTAGATTCCTTTCTAAAAGTATTTCATTGGAGTTGGTTCTGCCTTGTGCATTGTATGCCTTGCAACTGCACACAAAGGAGAATCACTTCCTATTCAGTTTGTAAAGAGTCTTCTAGTGTTCGATAAGTGAACTGAAGGGACCTTGAAGATCAATATTGATTGTATAATCCCTTTTTGCATATAAATCTCGGTTGCCTTTTAATATTTATACCAATATGTTAAACCAATGTCATGAGATAGTACATGAGTACCAATCTGGACTTATTGTTAGTGTTGGGTTATATTATATCCACTCTTGTTGGGTAAGGAAAAAATGTAAGCCCAAGCCTAAATAAAATAGGGTTTATTATAATTCTTATTTAAAAGGTAAGGAGGGAACAATTATTTGGTAACCGATCCCACATTCTGTACGATCGAGAAAATTGAGTGGCAATGTGTGTCAGTGCATCTGGGAAGGATTTTTTATAAAAAATTTTCTTTCAAAAAAGAAGAGTCTCTCTCTTTTGCTTGGTTATCTCTCTCCTGACCAGTCTTTCTTGGAATATTTTCTATTGTGAACCAGAGAACAAAGTCCGCGTGACTTTATTTCATCTACTTGGAGTATGTCTTTTTCATTCTCTCAGTGGAAGAATATCCTCAATCTGTATATATTTCTTCTCCACCTGTTATTTCTTCATTGGCATCAGAGCCTCTCTAAATTCTAGGCAAAAGCTTTATCTGCTACTTATCTTGTTTGTGTTCTAATATTTGCTTTTGGTCTCAATTTCTATTTTGAGTGCTTATATAATTTTCATATTCTCTGTGCTCATTATGAACACGAATTAGGAATCTAGGTATGGAGTCCAAAATGTTTTTTATTATTTTTTTCAATATATATAAATTGGTTTACCGTACTACAAACTCAAATTTGGGTTCCCTTAAATCGTGCGCTTTTTGACAAAAGGAGACCACCACTGTGTAGAGAATGGCAAGATGAGAAAAATGCTACTGAAATCGCATCAAACAGACATCGAACGAGGGAGAAAATAGTGAAAAACCATGGTGGATTCGCTGATAAAACTCAAGAAATTTGGTTTACTCAAATTTTTTTTTTGGACAAAAGGAGACCACCATCATCTAGATAATGACGAGGCAAGAAAAACAACACCAAAATCATATCAAACGAACGTTGGACAATGGAAAAAATAGTGGTGGGTTCAAGGGCCCGCCATCGGCTGAAGGTTAGGGATGACCCCAATAATCGCCAAAACGACATGTCTTTTTATCCCAAAATGAAAACAAAAAAAAATGGATCTGGAAGACTGGAACATGAGAAAAAATTTTTTTTTTGTTAGGCCGACCAGAAAGTGACCTAATTTAAAAAAAAAAAAAGGGAGGAAAGTAGACCGAATTGGGTAGGAGGATATAGGCTAAATCGAGATTGGCCCAAACCCAAACCAAAAAAATTATAAAAAATAAAAAATAAAAAAATTTAATTAATATTTAAAGAAAAAGGAAGTTACTGACATGGCGCGTGAGGCCCACTAGCATGCTTTTTGGCCATGTGGAAGATACTGTTTGAAAGACAGCGACGTGTCAAAGATACTGGGCCGACTCATGGGGCTGGATTCCCCCTTCATGATGGCGCGTAGATTGCACGTGCCTTCTTGGCTGGTGGGGAGAGTCATTTTTCCATTTTTTCAGTATTTTTTTCACAATTAGAATCTTCTTCGGCTTGTGTGGGCGTGTTGGGGGTATTTTTTAACACTGTTTATTGCAAAAAATCCCTAAATTTGAGTTCTTCATTTTGATATATATTTTGCCTATTTTAGAGCAATTTTTTTATATGTTTTATTGCCAAAAATGTTAAGAAAAACCCCTAAAGAGTCCTTTTTTCCCCCTCTTTTTTTAGGTAATTATGAGTTCCTCCGAGTCTGTATCCTCTCCTCCACTTGAGTCATAAGGGTCTAATGCAATCCTAGCCTTCCTTGATTTTTCTATCTTTAATGTTCAATTGCCAATAGATTCCACAATTGTCTGAGTCTCATACTTTAGAAGACAGTTATGAATGTTGCACCTCCATTAGCTGAAACATTGGCATACCTACAAGACAACCCCCCAAAGAATTTAATTGGTGACGAGTTAGACCTGTACTTGTTGGATCCTTATAGGAGTTATAAAAATGATAGATATTTAATAGCCACTCCTGATACTGCACCAGAAGAGGATCCTGATGAAGCACATGATCCAAGCAAGGAGCCATCGAAGGATCCACATGAAGCACCAAAAGAGGATCCTGAGGAAGAAGAGGATTCAGAAGAGGACCCATCAGGGGATCTTGCATAAGAGAGGAAAAAAAGGGTCTCCCAATAGTACCACATGACCATCAAACTGGACAACCTGCAGTGGAAGTCCAACCAAAAGATCTAATAGTGGACCTATATCTTCCCATCGAGTCTCCATTCAACATCCTTTGGTTGGTCGATAGACTCCATCATGATTTTGTTCATGAGACGTTACCTCTCCGCTCATTCCTCTATGCAATGGAATACTTCGTTGAAGACTTTATGTATGATGGTCAATTTTTTGTTGAGCAAACATAGGTCAAAATCCTCTTAGATCATCTTCCAGTTGACAACTTCTAGACACCCATTGTTTCTTGCATACGGTCTATTCCAACCTAAGGTCCTAGACATCATCAAATTTTTTAAAGATCATGATAAACAACATTTCCATATAAGCGCAAAATATCGTGAGCTAACCACAACACATCCTCTACCTAAAAGATCAAAGGCACACCCTTGAGCAACATAAATGAACAAAAAATGGGGGATTAGAAAGAAGCATGATGCTATTTTTTTTATTCCTTTATTTAATTTTAGACTTGACCATCGTTGACTTTTTTTATCAATTTAATTATGGAACATTGTTATTTTATTTATTTATGGATTTCATTATTTTCTGTTAAAATGAAAATACTCCATATGAGTGGGAGTAAATGTATATCAAGTGGTAGTTTTTAGATACTGAGCGATCTATGAGCTATAAAATACATAAAAAAATTATTTGCTTATATCCTTGATAGGAAATAGTGACAAAACTAAATTCCACATGATGAGGATAAACAAAATGTAGACTCCCAATCGTGAATTTTAGTAGGGACCTACTTAAGGATGAATACAAATAAAAGACATTGTATAATAACCTGTGCTATAATTATGTAGAATGGCTAGCAAAAACATTATTGCTGAGTTTAATAAAAGGGACAAAATGAATGGTGATAACTGGGACATATGGCATAGGAAGGTATCCTACATTCTGAAGGAACAGGATGTTGTAGAGCCACTAATCACTGTTTTAGTGGAACCTAAGTAAGGGAACACTGCTCAACATAGAAGGGACATGGAGGCCTACATTTCCTGGAAGAAAAAGAACAGCATTGCCCGAATCACCAATCTGAGTGCCATGGCAAATGATCTAATGTGTGAGTATGAACAGTATACAACTGCACAAGCTATGTGGATATCTTTCAAGGACAAGTTTGGAGGAACTTCTACATCTAAGCTTAGAAGACTCACCATCAAATTTGACACCTACAAGCTGCCTTCGAATACTCCCATGAAGCAACATTTACGTGAAATGTCAAATATGATCCTAGAATTGAAAGCAGTAGGCCATGTGCTTTCAAATGAATGGCAAGTTCAGGTTATTATAAGGTCTCTCCCAGCAAGCTGGGAACATATGAAAGTTAATCAGACCTCGTAATGAGAACATCGCTACTTTTGATGATGTAGCAAAACATCTGGAGCTAAAGGATGAGCAATTAGCAGCTTATAAGTCTTTAGGACATGCATACATGGTTGAGGATACTGGTCTATCTAACACAAAGCCCAAGTCTAAGAAGGGTAAGAAATTCCAAAAGAAAGGGAAGAAAAATGGCAACAAGTTTAGAAAGGCAAAAGATCCTTTAAGAGGAAGGGCAAAAAGGGCACTAAGAAGACTGACCTGTCAAGGGTCACGTGTTATGCCTGTCAAACAATGAGATATTTTGCTCGTGACTACCCTGAGCAAAATAAGATATTACTAGAATCTCATTCTATTCATTATTCTTATGTTTCCAGTGCTGTTTTACTAATTGAGTCTTCTTCTTTTTAATGGATTATAGACTCAAGCACCACAGACCATGTAATATCGTGGAACTCCGCAAAGTGTCAAAACATAGCAGATGGTTTGTTGTTAGCAATAACGTGAGGCTCGAAGTGAAGGGAATTGGCACTGTCAAGCTAAATTTGTGTGGTGGGAAAATTTTAATACTTCACAATGATTTATATGCATCTGACATCCGGTGGAATTTAGTCTATATTATTTGTCGTCTTGATTATAGATTTGGTGTTAATTTTCATAATAGACCAGATGATATTTTCAAATGGATAATATATTATATAACACCTCATACTAGGGCCCATTTCTCATATATTACATCATTTTAGATGCCAAATATGCATGAAGAGAAGCTTGAATCAATTTAATTTCAAAAATAGAATTTTCAATTTTCCCAGGTACTGCTCACTTGGCAATTTCCATTTTACCCGATGAAATTTTTAAATTCATAACTAAATCTAGAAAAATTATCTTGAGGTTATTCAAGTCTCTAAATATAGCTTAAAAGATTTTCTACAAGGGAAAAAATATTAAATAGTAACTTCATTGCACTAATTTGTACAATAAATTTTATGGTATTTTACTGTTCATTTGGTCATTTTTCTATCTTCTAGCTTTTTGATCTCAAATTTGAAAAATCATATTTAATTTTATTCATAACCAAATTGTGTATACTCTATGTCATTTGAAAACTATATATGTTTACTTATTGATATATTTTTATTATAGATTTATTTCACTTACATAGGGCATAACATTAACTTAAATTGTGAAGGGTTAGAATACTACTACTACTAGGATAGTTTTGGGAAAACTTAGATGTCTCTTATTCTATAGCTCCAATCACTTCCAATTCAGTGGAATATGAATCTTAAGACTTAGGCATTTTTATGAATATAAACCACTAAATTTTTGGAGCTCTATACGATTTTATGTTATCTTTTGAAATTTCCAGTACTTGACTTTCAGTTCTAGTTTTTCCCAATATTACCCTATTCTAAACCCTAATTTTGAAAATTCACCATTAATTGTACACAACTCCAAATGGGGTGAATTAGGTGTCATTTTAAGGATTGAGATGCCTTCTATCTGGTATAAAAATCCAGAAACCTAACCTCACACTAAGTATAGAACAAGGATGAACTAAACAGATACATCTGGAAAGTGCCCTGTTTCAATCTATATTGTAATTTGCTTGTCAAAACCCATGCAAATGAACTCACTTTGGCATGAAACTTGGTAGAATATAACTTCATATCACAATATCCAGAACTGGAAATTTTCATACATTTTGTATAGCATTAACATAATATTCACTATTTTACAATTTCATACAAAAGCAAGGCGCCAATAACCATTTAAATTATAACATAATGGCTTGCAACATCATCCACTCATCATTAGCTTCTTCATCAAACTAGCTCCTTCCTTAACCATTTTTCCATTGTTTTTCCTAGTATGGTTCGTCATTGAAGGGGAGTGAGATTCAAAGAATCTCAGCAATAACAACTCATTCATACAATTATGTTATCACATAATTCATGGAAACATAAAAAAAAAAAATCAAATTATCACTTGAAACTTTTAATGTCATAACATTTCATAAAAATTTCGGCAAAGTTTCATTTTAAAATTTGGACATCCAAATATCATAAACCTCATCAATCAACTTAGACATTAATCACAAATCATCACAAAACATCATTATATATGTATGGCATAGCAACAAGTTCATGAAATTCAAGTTTGATAACAATAAGTATAAATAGGTAAATTACTACCTTAAATTATTTCCTTTCTTTCCAAACCTTTTTGCACCTATTATTTGGCTTGCTTAAGCTTCCTTGAATCTATACATATCACCATTCAAGCCTTTTAGCCACTGGTTTCAAGAATTACACAATACATTTCTCACTAAACCCTAAGTTTTTCACTTAACTTTTCTTTGATCTTTCTTTGTACAACACACTTGCTTCTAAGATTTTGGACCATGGGGAATCCATTTTTGAGGTCAAAATCATGAAATTCCTGCTCTAAATACTCCCCTTATTTTGACCGAAAATGGCATAAAAATGGAAGAAAAAGATTTCTTCAAAACACTTCAAACTAGCCATAGATTCTTGCTTCTAGTGGTTAGTCTAAGATTTTCCCTAAGTTTAATGGTTTGTAAACTCATTTCCTTGCTTAATCATGCCATGGGCAAAACCCTATGGGAGTGGAGAGGGAAATCTAATACATGGTTCAAGCTTTGAAGACTATAAATAGCAAGCTTGAAGATGGAAGAGCAACTTACCACAAGTAAAGCTTTCGATTTTGCCTTGAGTTCCCTCTTCCTTTTCCTCTCTTTTTTCTCTTCTCCCCTGCATTTTTCAGCCCTCTATTTGCTGCTGTAAACTCATGAAATGAAGTGGATAATGAGTGGTTAAGTTGTTTAATTACGTGACTTAATCATGTGGCTAATCATGGTTACTTTTTACTAATCTTTAATTACTTTTTTACATATTTCTTCAAGAAGTATTCCAAGAAATAATAAAATATTAAATGACATCACATGGCTATTGAAAAGTCACGCACAAGAGAGCATTGAGTGTTCCAAAATTGTTTAATTTTTCCTCATCCAAATATATATTGAACCGGGTAATTTTTAACTGTACCAATAAAATCACTTTTTATAGTAAATTAGTATTTTTGCGCCATAAGACTATTCCAATTTTATTTTTATGTTTACTTAATTATTCTGTCCCAAATGAAATATGTGTATGGCCCATATCCTGTCCCGACTTCTTTTTAATTGTCCGTGCGGCCCACAGTTTACTTTATAAGTTTTAAGTTACTTTTAGACACTTGGCACTGATTATTTCTTTATTCTTGAACATTAACCCTCAGTGCCATATGCCATTGGACTTCTCTTATCGGGGGCTTCGTTTGGATAGTAATTTTGCATATTTACAAAAAGAATCCTGACCCGAGGTTAAATTATAATTTCTGTAACTTTTGGATCATTAGGTGTAACTTTTCCCAAGGCATTTCTGATACTCATTCCATGTTATTTTTAATGACTTTAGGGACATGGATGTCATTTTATAATTCTTTAAGGACAAAAATATAATTTTCTCATTTTTCCGTCTAATTAGAAAAAAATACCTCTTTACCATTTTTCACACAAAACTGTGTCTATTCATTTTTTCTAATTCCTCTTGCAATTCCAGACATTTTAATTTTCTTGGAATGTTACATATTATGGTTTTATTTCGAATGGTTTTGTTATTCTAGACATATTTGATCATTATTATAAATATGATTGCTTTATTGCTTCTAGTTCTAATCTTAATATAGATATAGACACATGATATGCTAGACTAGGACACATTGGCCAAAATAGAATGATTAAACTAGCTAAAGAGGGATTGCTAGGTACAATTGATAAAATGGAAATGTCCTTGTGCAAGCATTGCCTTACTACTAAAGCAACTAGAAAACCATTTGGAACTGGAACTAAGGCAAAAACTCTATTGCAATTAATCCATTCAGATGTTTGTGGTCCAATAAGTGTGAGGGCAAGATATAGAGCTATTTATTTCATCACTTTTATTGATGATTACTCTTGATTTGGTTATGTCTATTTGATGTCGCATAAGTCTAAAACACTAGAATGTTTTAAACGTTATATGAACTTAGTCAAAAATCAAATGGATAAGAAAATCAAAGCATTAAAAACCGATCGTATCGGATCAATTTAAAGAGCTTTGTGAAGAAAAGGGAATAGTAAGGAAACTTATAATCCCAGGCTCCGCACAACAAAATAGTGTAGTCGAAAGGGGAAATAGAACATTATTAGACATGATTAGGTTCATGATGGCACAAGCCAATCTACCCATTTCATATTGGGAAGATGTACTTTTAACTACAGGCTTCATACTTAACCGTGTGCCCTCAAAGTTGGTCACACCTACACCCTATAAGCAATGGACAAATCATAAGCTGGATTTAAACATCTTAAAACCCTAGGGGTCGGTAGCTTATGTCCATGATCCTTCCCACAAATATGGAAAGCTAGGTTCAAAAGGGAAGAAATGTATCTTTATTGGATACTTTGAACAATCTAAGGGTTACATTTTCATTGAAGAAAACCAAGATGGAACTGTAACAGAGATAGAATCTAGAGATGCAACATTTCTACAAAGCGAATTCCTTAGCAGGGGTGAGGTAGATCGTGTTGTATCTCTTAATGAGATACATGAACAAACTGAGGAACAAATTTATATATCCCAACCTCTTGATTCGAGTGGGAGTTCTCAAAGACTAGTGCAAGATTCTATTCCAAAACAAAACAACTTACAAGAGATTCCATTAGGAGTAACAGAGAAAATGTACTAAAGAGACGTTTCCCAATTAAAGGGATTGCACTTATTGTTACTCCACAAGATGATGATGAGCTCAGTTCAATATATGAGGCTCTATCATGCCTTGCTAGAAATGAATGGAAGAAAGCAATAGAAGAGGAAATGGATTCGATGAGGATAAACCAAGTTTGGGATTTGATCAATCTTTCGTCTGGACATAAGGCAATTGGGAATAAATGGGTTCTCAAAATTAAGAGAAAAACAAATGGATTGATTGAAAGATACAAGGCTCGATTAGTGGTAAAAGGGTATACACAATAGGAAGGTATAGATTATAAAGATACTTTTTCACTTGTTGTACATTTTAACTCCATAAGTTTAATTCTGGCAATATTAGCAAGTTTAAATTTATTAGGAAGATTACCCGAAAATATACACACTTATGCTGGTATCTAAGATATGTCCATTGAGAAGTTATTTCGTTAACATCTTAAGTGTAGACACTAAGTATATAAGAGTAAGGCAATCTAAGTTTGTGTGAGAATTTATGAGGGATTAGATTTGCCATGTAAAAGTGTATATGGGTATATCTAGGACATTCAAGACATAATACATGAATAAGATAAATTTGAAATACATAAGGTTAATCTGTGCTAGTCCTAGAGAAGGATTTCTAGTACAAGAATAAATAATTGCAAAATTTATGCCCATGCGGTTATGGTAGAGCACTTAGTATGAAATGGAAAGAAAGAATTGTAAAAGGTTAACCCATGAAGTGTAAGTAGGAGATGTTAACTTACATTATATCTACCCTTGTTGGGTAAGGGAAAAATGTAAGCCCAAGCCTAAAGAAAATAGGGCTTATTATAATTTTTATTTAAAATGCAAGGAGGGAATGGTTATTTGGTAACCAATCCCACATTTTGTTCGATTGAGAAAATTGAGCAATAGTGTGTGTCAGTGCATCTAGGAAGAATTTTTATAAAAATTTTTCTTTCAGAAAGGAAGAGGCTTTCTCTTCCGCTCGGTTATCTCTCTCCTGACAATTCTTTCTTGGAGTGTTTTCTACGGTGAACTAGAAAACAAAGTTCATGTGACTTTATTCCATCCGCTTGATGTATGTCTTTTTCATTCTCTCTTTGGAAGAATATCCTCAATCTATATGTATTCCTTCCCTACCTTTTATTTCTTCAGTTAGTTTGGTCACTTTTATTTTGAAAGCTAGCCATTGTATAGAAAAATCCTATTATACTATTATTTATAAAATAAAACATTCGGTAATAATAGTATTAAATAATAGACAGCACATGTACCAAGTCGTTACTTTGGTTTCATCATTATCATCTTCATAATAATGTTACTTTGGTTCTTTTGCCTTTATATAAAGATGTTGATCTGTTGACTTCTACAATGTGTAGTTATATATATATAACGTGCCATGCCACCTTTTCTTTTTTTTTTTTCAATGAATAAACCAATGCCATTCTTAAGGAGGAGTGTTTGCTTCATTCTAACTCTATTAGCTATAATTCCCAAAACACTATACCAAAATAAGGATTTTCTCACAGTACAAAATTGTGAGAAACTCCCCTAAAATCTATGAGAAAATTGTTTGTCACAGATTTTCTCATGCAAAATATTGGCCAGAAAATAACTCGAAGGAAAATATTTTCTCACAACCTCAAGGCAAAAGAAAGTTTTTCTCACAAATTTGTTTCATGAGAAACATTCTCATGGAAGCAAAATCCGTAAGAAATCTTCTCATAGATTAAGTCCGTGAGAAAGTTTCTCACAGATTATATGCGTAAGAAACTTTAGAATTTTCTCACAGCTTATATTTGTGAGAAAATTACTCACAGATTTAATCTATAACACCTTACATTTAGACTCATTTCTCATGAATTAGACTCCTTTTAAGTCTGATTATACCTAATCCTAAGCTTGAATCACATAAGAATGGAAATCAGAATTTCCAAAATTTTTTGTTACTATTCATATGGTAGTTTCCACTTTGCCAACTAAACTTTAAAAATTTATAACTAATTCTAGAAAAATCATTTCATAGTGATTCAAGTTTCTAAAAATAGATACAAATCTTATATACATGGGAAAAATATGAAACATATAATTCTCTTGACCAATTTATACAGTTTATTTCTCAAATATTTACTATACATTTGGTCATTTTCTCTTCCCCATGATTTTAGCCTTATATTTAAAAATTCATATCTCACTCTAACCTGAGCCAATTTATGCATTCCTTATGTCATTGGAAAGCCCTATGAGTATACTTTCTAGAAATATTTTTATTGTACACTTATTAAACTTGTACAGGGCATAACATTAACTTAACCATTATGGGTCAAAACACTACCTCTACTAGAACAGTTTTAGGAGAAATTACATAACTCCTTCTTTATTGCTCCAAATGATTTCAAACCAGTGGCATTTTTTTGTAAGACTTGTAGCTTTCAATAAATGCAAATCACTAAATTTTTGGAGCTATACATGATTTTATAGTGCCTTGTGAAAAATCCAGTGTTCACAGTATAAGTTCCAGTTTTTCCAATACTGTCCAATTTTGAATCCTAACTTCAAAAATTCATTATAATCCATACATTTATCTAATTTAGGTGTTCTTTAGCTCTATGAAAAGCTTGTTCTGTCTACTTTAATACCATAATAACACTTACATAGGATGCTCTGTTTTAAACTTAGTTCCATTGCTCAAATCTATACTGGTCATCTTGTTCATAATTATGCTATAACTCATATAATAAACTTCATAAACTTCATGCATCAACATTTATTGTTCCAAATCCACACATAACCTCATAAGAGGACTTTAAGGAACATAATCATGTATAATTACAGAATTTCATCTCATACATACATGATACATATTTTCTCATCTTAACATTATAACTTGAAAAATCAAGTAATTCTCCATCGTCTTCTTCATTTCCCTTACATTTGTTTGAATACTTCCATGTCCTTGCCCTAACAAAGTTAATATTTGGAAAGGAATGAGATTCAAAGAATCTCAGTAGTTACACCCG
Source organism: Adenanthera pavonina (assembly GCA_026686845.1). Taxonomy (NCBI): domain Eukaryota; kingdom Viridiplantae; phylum Streptophyta; class Magnoliopsida; order Fabales; family Fabaceae; genus Adenanthera; species Adenanthera pavonina. The sequence continues at coordinate 37,816,379 of JAIVEN010000014.1, forward strand.
ATTATGCATTCACATCATCATATCATTTCATAAAATCATCAATGAAAATCATAACTTCATATTATGTCATACAATTCCATAAAAATTTTGGCATGGTAATACTTTGTAAAATGGACATCCTAGGGTCATAAACCCTCAAACATTTAGCCAACAATGAAAATACATCATAAATCATTCAAACAACTATATGGCATAGTCATATTATCATGCAAACAAAGTATGACAACATTAAGTATAATAGGGAAAATAACTATCTTCTTGCTTTCCAATGATCTTCAAACTTTGTGGACACTTCCATTGATCTTAAAACACTTCTTGGAACCCTATTACATCATAAAACAAAGTCTTAAATCATTGATTGTATGACATCCTTTATAAAGGGCTCAATTTAGCTATAATTTTTCACTTTGCTTTCCTTTTGCATTTTCTTGTACAACATAATTGTTCTAACCTATTTTGAACCCAAGGAATCCATTTTTGGGGTCAAAATCATGAAATTTCCTTTCCTTTTCAAACCCTAAATAGGCAGAAAATTTCAGAAATTTATAGAAAAATATTTACCCGATTAATTTGCAATCTAATGGCATAATCTTAATCCTTGAAGCCTATACATTACTTTTTATGGAGTATTTTCTTCATGGCTTCATTTTATCTCTCTACTATCTCTCTAGGAAGAAAATTTCAGAGATAAAATGGAGAGAAATAATCCATAAAACTTCTCCAAACTCTAGTCTAAGCAAGATAGCAACCATAGAAACCTACCTTAGAAGTTTGAGAGTCAAACTTTGCTTCTTGCTTGGTCTTCTTTCCTCCTTGAGTTGCATGAGTTCCTCCCTCTTTTCTCACTGGTTGGTTCAGACATGTTAAGGAGCTAGAGAAGATGTATTAAGAGCTTAACTAAGCTAATTATATGTTATTCAGTCATAAAGTAGCTCTATCTTTGACTTTGATTACTTTTTGGCAAATAAAGTTTTTAACCGATTCCATTTGTGTCCCATCGGCACATTCATACGTGTATACCCTCATTTTTGGCCAAAAATTACTTTATAAATTTTAATAGACTAAAATACCTTTTAACGATTAAATTTGCTTGTACCGATTGAGTATTTTTACCCAAATTGTCATTAAAATAGTACAGGATTATCCAACAATTGCTTTTAGTCCAAAATCATTATCTAGACCCAAAATATATTTTATTAAGGTCTAATAATTTCTCTTGAATTAATACTGTCTCTTTCTGCAGTCCAAATTGACTTTTATCGGGTAAAATATTAATATTGAATCCTAATCACCCAATAAATATTATTTTGACCTTAATAAATTTCATACTATATTTCATTGGGTCTAACACATTGAGAGCTTCATTTTGACTATAATTTTCATATGTACAAAAATGCCCTTGACCCGAGGCTAATTTATAATTCTTGAAACTTTCGGGTCCTTTTCGTAATTTTCATCAAGGACTAATTTGCAATAAAATTCCTTCTTTTGGGGACTAAATTGCAACATATTTTCATTTATGTGGGCAAAATTATGATTTTCGCATTTTTCGGTCTAACTTGGAAAAATGACCCGTTTGCCTTTTCCATTTCTTTCTGTGTCACTCGCTTTTAGCTGCTTCTCTGAATATTCTATGCTATCAACATTTTTCCCTTGGGGTTAAAATAAAATTTTCACATTTTATTCCCTTTCCAGGAAAATGACCATTTTGCCTTTAAAAAGGGTCAAAAATATAATTATTCATTTTTTTGTGTACTTTTTTATAATTTTACCCAAAGACTAATTTTTTATTATTTCTTTTTCACTATTTATATTAACTTCAAATTGGTCTATCTCTTAACCTGGACCACCCGAAAATGTAATACTTATACCGTTGCACTCAGCTTAGAGCGAGCTTTCATTCAAGTGGTACATGGCATATTTTTTGGGGTAAGTTCAAGAATTAGGGCTGGTTTGGTGCAGTTCTTAAAAATAGTTTTTTTGTTTTCGAAAACAAAAAATAAAAAAATTTGTTTGGTAAACCTGTTTTTTAAAAACTATTCTGGAAAATAGAAAAATAAAAAAACAAAAAACTCAGAACATCTTTAAGGTGTTTTGTAGTTTTTGTTCTGAAAAATAAAAGAAAAGGTGAAAAACACCCACCTCATTAATGGTATAGTTATAAATTTTAAATAACTCATCTATCACTCATTAGTTATGATTTTGAGAACAACTATTTAAACAGATTTTTTTGTTTTCTTGTTTTTAAAACTTATTCTCGAAAACAGTTTTACAAAATTATTTTGAGAACAAAAAAACAGAAAATACTGTCAAACAGACCCTTAATTTCTGTTAAGGACCTTATGAAAAATTAATTCCAATTAAGAATGAAACATAGCTTCTTTTGAAAATAAATGAAAAATTAATTCCTTATAAAACCCAATTATATATAGCATTTCCATCTCGCTTCATTTCTCATCTTTTATTTATTTTATAACATCTCATAAAAAAAGGAATATTACATAATCCGTGAGAAAATCCTTCATTTCTCACAGATTTTCTTTCGTGAGAAATCTCTCACGCATTAAATCTGCGAGAAAGTATAACTAACTAAACATGTGTCTCACAGATATATGTTGTGAGAAAGCTGTGAGAAGTATGTAAAACAAGTCAAGTCATAATCAAATTTTTTTCAATCCCTATTCAATTAAACCTGTAAAACAATAGATGTAGCCAAACGAACACAAGGCAAGAAATTTGAAATTCTAACTTGTATTTAAAATATGTTGAATTTCACAAACACAAGGATAAAAATCACAAAAAACCTTTAACTATATTTCAACACAAGAAATCAAAAGTATCAAGTCCCAATAATGTAGCACAAACAAGAGTATCAAATACATAACCCTATAACTTTACTTCATTCTCTCCATCATCATCATTAGTACCATTACTATTAGCACCATCACTATCATTAGTACCATCACTATCATCACTTCATGGACGTTTGGAAGTACCAGGCTTAGTGTTAGATAAATGAGCCATAACCATTCGAAATTGCTCATCCATCCTAGACTCTCTAGCTTTATATTCTTCATCTCTAGCCTTCATTTTAGCTCTAACATTTTGAAGGCTTTCTTCATAGAACTTCTTTTGCTCTTCCATCTCTTTTTTCAATTGTGCAATCTCCCTATAGTTGTTTCTAATGCTTGAGCAATTGGAAGCAATGAGGCCTGCTTGAGATCCAAGTCCATAAGCATGACCTTTTTTATTTTTGCCACCCATAACCTTCAACCATAAATCTGAGTCACATATATTTGACTCAGGCTCTTGACTCTCTTTCAATCGCTCAAACTCATTCTGCATTACAAAAAAAGGTTCAAGTTTAGTCTTTGAATTTATGAGTTTAAAAAATAATATAACCATAAGTAACTTACATAAGTGGCTTCAGCTTTTTGCCCAATCCAGCCACCTTTCTTCTCATCAGACTGAATTTTTTTGAAAACTTCAGGATATTCACATAATCTTCCCAATTCAACTTCCTACATCATATAGGAAAAATGCTAAAATTACATTAAATGGAAATAAAATATAATAAAATTAAGTCAATTAATAAGCATGTCACATTCAAATAACACTTACCATTCTTCTCTTATGTTCATTAAAACTAATTCTACCACCTCTATGAACATATCCCCCATTATCAGCTGCATGATTTGTCTTATTAAGTGCAGACTTGGCCAAAAATTCAAGGCTTTTCCAATATTCTTCCAAGGCTTTTTGAACTCCTTCTGGTAACCTTTCACCTTTTGTTTTGTTTTTGCGAATGTCCCTCAAAGATGACCATATCACACCACTGCATTTCTTTTTCCATATCTTATGGATTACAACATCTAATTTAGGATCCCATATACATTTAAGCTGCATAAGAAACAACAAAATATCAATAATTATAGAATTAACAATCATACATATTAATTTCTAAATGTTTATTAGATTAATTCACCTTAAACTCGTCAAACCATAAACCTTGCACTTTACGAGGGACCTTAGAAAATTTAGGCCATACACCCTTAAACTTGTGATGGATGATGTCAGACAATATTTTTTGTGATTCAATTGAAGGGAAAAATCTACAAAATGAATAATATTTAGCATATATAAAATAACAATTAAAGTATAAAAATTTGAATTACATAGAAGCTACTTACTCCTGGTTACCATTTGGTTGAATGACCAATCGAACATCATTCAATCTAGAGCCAGCATCATATATATTATTAGATGAGCATCTTGCATCTGTGCTCATCAAATTTGGTGATCTCTCTGAACCAACAAATATAGTCTCTCTGGGAAAGGATTAAAGGAGGGGGGATGGAACAGAAGAGGATGCTACCTTAGATCCCGGTTGTGTAGTGGGTGTTGGATGAAGCTGATGTGGAGAGGATTGTATAATACCCAATGGCTGAGAAGATGAGGGTCGCACAGCAATTAGTGCTGAGATTGTGATGCTTGCACCACCTTTTTGCCCTTTTTGTCCTTCTTCTTATTAGGATCCTCTTCACATAATTTGGATTTGGATCCTCTTCGATCATGCCATTTCTCTCAAATGATGGCCCAGTAGCATCCCTAACCATTTGCTCATACGTATTAGGATCATTTTCAGTCGTGTGAATGTCAACATCAATTGGTGCCATTTTGGGACGTTCCTCTCCATGGTTATGCCAATAGCAGTAATTAGGCATAAATCATTTCTTGTACAAATGCATCTTAACTTCTTCCGGTGTTTCATGCTTCTTACATTTACATATCAAGCATGGACATCTGAACATCCCATCCCTTTTAAATGCGTCTAATTTCTTTGCAAACTCAACAAACTTGTCTACCCCCGCAAAGAACTCATTAGTGGTCTTTAGATGCTTCCCAACTACTCTATTGTCCATCCAATGATGACGCTCAGGAGGAGTCATCTATTAAACTAAAATATCATCGTTCTTTAAACAAAGCTAGAAATTCTGCTGAATATAATCCAAGCTAAAGCATCAACTTATAATTTTTTACTAAAAAGCGAACCCAAAATTAGTATATAGATTCCAAGTCCAAAATCATTTCACAAATTGCTCAAAACAAGAATGAGATTTGAAAAAAGATGCAAAGAAGAATAATTTTCAGCAAATATGCCAACAAATTAACAAAACAATTGTCAAGAGAAAGCATATAATTTGTGCCTTTGTCATTGTGATAATGTGATCATGCAAACTTGAAAATTCAAAACCTAAAGTCTTGGTAACTGTGGAACCTAAACTCTTGAAGTTGTTGTCACTTTCCCAACTTGAAAACTCAGAACATTAAATTTATTGCAATGGAATACGAATAGTATATGATACTTACTCTTGATAAGAGTGGGAGAAAAGTGAGTATTTTTTAGCCTTAAACACGTGCTTCTGCATAGTAATAATCCAAACAAGAAAGCGGTTGCAATAGGAGAAGACAAGAAAGTAATATGAATGTTGGAAGTTAATAGGTACTAACTACACTCATTGAAGTAGAATGCACAATATAGTAGTAACTACTTTTTTACAGTTGTACAATTGCTATTCCCCAAGTTAGGTGTGGCTTTAAATGCAGTCCTAGAAATACTTTTTTTGTACTAGTAAGAGACATTCACATGGTAAAAAAGAAAATCTGACATACCTGTAATGTGAACAAGCAGAGATAGTCTTGTATGGTCTTCAAGTTCTTCACAAGCTTATTTTTTATCTTGTGATCAGTAAAATTCACTTAAAAAAATAGTTGACACAGATAATTTCAAAAATCAAACCATCAATGGTAGACTCAAGGACCACATTTTCTGATTCTTAATTAAAAACTTCATTTTGATATATATATCGAGATCCTGTTGCCATAATTTGTTTTAATCTTGCAGTGTGTTTGACATGAATTAATGTTCACCAGAAGTGATGTTGGGTAAGAACCAGCACATGTGTACCATATTGATGGGCCAGCTTGTAGTACCATATGTTACCTATCTATATGTTGATGTAATGGTCATATACTCATGCTTATGATCACTAAGATGCACATATGGAAACCAAAGCCCAAGAGCCACACTAAGCAACAAATACTATTTCATGATTAACTTTTCAATATGGATCCTATTCAGTAATGGAAAAATTACTGAAAGGAATAAGTATTAAATAGATATAAACAATCTACCAGTGGGGTAACAGTTTTTTACAAAAAGCTCCAGGTTTCAAATTCGAACATCCATAAGACCAAACTAATGTATTTTTATACCAAGAAGGTCATATTTTCTTCTTATTTAACTTTTCCCATGGTTTTCATGCAACCGTGAGAAATTTTCTCACATATATCATTTCCATGAGAAAAACTTTATTTCTCACAAACTAAATCCACAAGAAATATTTCTCATAGATTTATAATCGCCAGAAACATTTCACTAGTACTCATTATACACTTCTCACAGATTTTTGTATCCACGAGAAACATTTCTCACAAATTTTAAACCCATGAGAAGGTTCTCATAGCCTACATCTGTGAGAAGCATTATACTCATGCAATTCTCTCAATTTCTCATTATACGCTTCTCACAGATTTCTGTATCCGTGAGAAATATTTCTCATAGAGATCATACCCATGAGAAGTTTCTCATAGACTACATCCGTGAGAAGCATTTCACCCAACACATGGTGCAATGCTCCCAATTTCTTATTATACGTTTCTCACAGATTTCTTTATCAGCGAGAAATATTTCTCACAGATTTCATACCCATGAGAATTTTCTCACAGACTACATCCGCGAGAAGTATTTTCACACTACTTTCTAATGTTCTCGTCCTTTCTATACTATGAGAAATGTCTGTGAGAAATTGTCCAGAGTTATTTATTCACGAGAAATGTCGTGAGAAGTTCTCACTAATTTTTATTCTGTGACAAAATAATTGTTTTCTCGTAATGAAAAAACTAAGGGTATTAAACTTTTTTACTGAAAGAAAAAAACATATTAAACTATTTTTCTTTACTTTCACCCTTTGTTTAACTTATTATTAATTGTTTTTGCTTCCTTCTGTAACTTTTTTTTATTAAATCATGTTTAATAACTTAAATTTTAGATTTATTATCTTATAAGATATCTAGTGTATATTTAACAAGCACAAAATAGCTGAGTCATGAATAGTATCAGCTTCTCTCACAAATCACTGTTCTTATGAACAATATTGGCCCAGTCGATTATAATTTTTTTAATTTTTTTAATTTTCTCTTTTAAAATACTCTCTCCATCCTATTTTATTTATCGTTTTAGAGAATTTTAAATATCTCAATTTATCTATTATTTTACATTGCCAATGAAGTTTCTATCCAGATTCTAACCCATAATTTTGAAAATTCATATCTCGTAATTCATAGGGCTGTTTTATGCTTTTTTTACATTATTTGAAAGTCCTACATGTTTACTTTTAAACATATTTATTTTATACATTTATTCAACTTATACAAGATATATTGTCATCTTAAACCATCAAAGGTTAGAATAATTCTCTACTAGAATAGTTTTACCCTTATCCTCTTTATTTTTTTACCCTTTATTAAAAATAATGGTAGGTGGAATATGAGTCTTTTTTTAGCATTTAATTTAAGGATATTTTAGTAAAATACTATTAAATTGTACTATAATCTAGATCATTTAATAGTTTTATTAGTTTATGTGAAAAACCTCAAAATAACAAATAAAATAAGATGAAGGGAGTACATTATTCAAATTTTAAATTTTAAAAATTTTCAAAACTGCTTTCTATTATTCTTAACCTCCCTATTTTTTCTCCCCCATATCCCATATTCGACTAATTTTTTCCTCTTCCTCCTCTAATCTTTTTCCTTTTTCTGTTTCTCAATTTCAATTTTCATTATTTTTTAAAATTTTCCAGTTTTCAGGTTTTCAATATTCGTTTTCAAAATATATTACTCAAATTTTAAATTTAAAAAATTTTCAGGTAATTTAAATTTAAAAATTATAACCAAAATTATAACCTCCCCTTTGGTTTGTTATAATTTTTTATGTTTTAATTTCTGATTTCTTCTTCTGAAATATTTTATTTTAATTTAATTTTTAAAAATTTTTATAATTGATCCAAGGTTCAGTTTGTTATAAGTATTTTTAATTTTTAACGTTTGATTCCCTCTCTTAAAATGAATTATTCAAATTTAAATTTAAAAAATTCTTATTACCACTCTCCGTCATCCTTAACTTACCTATTTTTTCTCCCCCACATGGAATTTTTTCTCCTATTTGAAATTTTATAACTTTCCCAACCCATTATCTTTAAATTATTTAAATTCAAATTTTATTTTAAATTTAGTTTAAAACTTCCAATTTTTTGAAAATTCGTGTGCTGATATGTGTATAAACTACATATTATAAGCTGTAATTTTTTATAAAAATTAAAATTATTCAATTTTAATTTTAAAATACAAAATTTTTTAAACTCCCATAAAATAACATAACTACCCTATCTCACCTAAACTTTCCTATTATCTTATCTGCCTCCTCATCTTTTTCTTTTATTTTCTACCTCTATTTTTATAGTTCTTCCCCCAGTGGCGTCTTCTTTTACTGCATGCATCTTTCCTATGTCTCTATGTCTATCAGATTGTTTTTTTTTCCAGTCTCCCCATGCAAAATCAAATACAATCAATGCAAACATACAATGCATGCATGGTATTTCAATTATCATATTCTCACTTTTGGATTTGAATTGTAGAGTGATTATACTTTCTCTTCTTTTTTAACTCTAGCTATTCATTTATGTTATATTTATAATATGTTATTTATGCATTGTGTGCACTTTTCATGTTTTCTTATATGTTCTTAATTTTGAAGGAAGAGGAAGAACTGAAATTGACAAACTTCACCTTTATTTCTGTAACAACCCTCGATATACTATTCTAAACTTAGTCTCAAACTAACGGGAGGTATACTTAATGATGTGTGCAGGACTGAAGGGATCAAGATTGGAGAAAAGACAAAAGGGAGTAGATTGGAAGAAAAGAGAGGCTGAAGCTCCCACGCCACGGCCTAAAACAGGGCCACTGTGGCAAGTGAGATAGAGATTGCATAAGATTCTTGGACAAGAAGGGCTCCACATCGTGACGAACTTATCACTCGCCATGGTGCAAGACCCCAAATTCTTATAAATTAGAAGCCATTTCCATCGAATGCAAAAGGAGAAACTGAGGAAGAACAGGGAGAGTTCTTTTATGGCAGGAGAAATCCGCCCTAGGGGGACGATTTTCGGACTCTAGAAGCTTTGATCTTGATTGCTAAATGATCCCTAACCTTCCCTCATCTCTTTTCTCTTCGATTTTCGATTGAAATCTGTGGGAGTATGTTGGATTTCAGTTGGGTTGCATTTTCCAACAATTAAAATACTTAGTTTAGTGTTATAGAAGTGTTATGTAATGTTAGGAAGCTTTGAGTATGAGTTTTGGTTGTATTGCGATGAGTTTGAGTGGGACCCTAGGTTGGAAATTTTAGAAAGTGTATGAAATCTGAAGTATAGGTGGATGAGTAGGGTTAGGATATGTAATTGAGGCTTGTTGAGATGTGTTAGTGCCATTGGAACTATGGGCTAAGCTTGAATGATGAGATTATGAGTTATGGGTCATTATGTGTTTTATGTTAATTAAAGGTATTATGATGTTGTAGTGGTTGATTAGCATTGGAGGCATATAGTTCGTGATGGGTGCTCGAGATGCTTGCCTAAGCCCCAATGTATGTGGTGTCAGTAACTCGAGGTAACCGAGTATTTGTATATGTTTTATATGTTGATATATGTATATATATGTATGTCTCCATTTATACCACAATATCATTATGTGTATGTGTATGTTTTTTCTATATATATCGTGGTATGCACACGGCTAGATGAGGTGTTTGTATATAATGATGATGAGTATGATAGTGTATATATGCATATGTGATTGTAGCATCTACACATGATTGCATGTTAGCATGACCATAATGATGACTGTGATCATGATAATATATTGTTAGAGACATGTTAGCATAGTATGTACATCACCATCCCATGAGCACAGTGAAATATGGTTGATTGAGATGTGGTGATGAGATGAGATATGATGATATATGATGTGATGATATGATAAAAGATCTTTATCACTAAATCCTCTCCTCAGGAGAGCTAGTAGCAGTGGATAAGAAGATGTGATGAAAGATCCCTGGCACTAAATCATCTCCTGATTAGAAGAGCCAGGTGGCAAGTGACTATGATATGATATTATATGATGATGATACAATTTGGTGATAGGGTGGAACATCCTTGCCATTAAATCCTCTCCTATGGCCAGGAGAGCCAGGTGGAAGTGGATTGCACATTCCTTAAATCACCATCAATTCGCAATAATCTAGGGGAAGGAGAGCCACAGTTTAATCACTAGTGTGACCTTTGTTTGAATATACTAGCGTGAAATGAGTTTGGTGATGTCCCAGAATCACTCTTCACTAGCTGTTGGAAGGGAATCACCTATTTGAAATGCCTTGTAATAACGTCAGGTAGTAGTTTTAGCTGTGTTTGAGGGAGACATGCATTTCATGACATTTACATTTCACGACATTATTTACATGTATGTGTAATATTGATGATAGTATCATATGTGTGTGGTTGTCTCTGTTACTGAAACTTTGTCTCACACCCCCTTCCATAACTAACCTTTCAGGTTGAGACTCCAATACTAGTCAAAAGAAGACCAAGGATTCGCAAGCCTCTCCATTTTCTGGAATTACAAGTGTGATTGGTAGTTATCATTTAGTTTATGTAATATTGTTCCAATTAGGTTGTTGTGGTTTGATGTCTGCATGAGTATCCTGGGAGTATTGTCTATATGTTATGTGATGATAGGATGATAGTGACGATGACATATAGATAATATAGATGATTTTGTGATGATAATGATGTTGAGGGATGATATGAATTAGGTGTGGATATTTGCTAGGCAAGACTGTATAGGTGTGATGATGATATGGATCCCGGTATGGGTCATTATTGTTAGAGCAAGTGTATGTGTGTTAGAATAGTTGTATGTGAGCCCAAAAAGGGGGTGTTGGGCCTAGTATGTGAGCACTACACCAAAAATAGCTTTTCTTGGAGCCTAATAGTTGGTAGTTATAGAAAAAAAACGCTAACAAAAATTAGACCGAGGCTTTTCTTGGCAGTTATTTATAAGAAAATTCAAACTTTTCTTAGCATTTTTTACTAAGATCTCTTAGAAAAGTCCCTTGAGACTTTTATTGGCGGTTATTTATATAACTGCCAAGAAAAAATTGAGCTTTTGTTGGCGGTTATGTAAATAACCGCCAACAAAAGTCTGAATAACTTTCTTTTAAAAGAAACACATGGCATGAATTGATATGCATAGCCATTGATTAAAAAAATTAATGGTCCAGATTATTTAAATAATAGCCCTCTTGCTTTTCTCTTTCCACACCACTTAGTTTTTCTCTCATACACCCACTCCCTTTTTTTTCCATGCGGTAGACCACTTTCTCACCTTTCTCTCTCACATGCACCTACTCCCTTTCTTTTCATGCATTAAAATCATTTACATCTTTCCTTCTTTTTCTCTCTCCATACCCATTCACTTCCTTCTTCTTCAATCTACAGTTTTCCTATTCCCTTTCTCCTTCCTTCCTTTCTTCTCTCTCCACACCCATGTTTTTCTGCTTGATCAAATTGAGAGCTACAAGCACAAGACAATGTATACTATGCACCATATCTCATAGAGTTGTGGATCCTTGTTGTGCACTGGTTTCTAAGCGCTAGATCTTGAACCTTCTTACAACTAAGAAGCCGACTTTTGAACATATCAACAGAGAGATGACTACATTTTGCTTTTGATCAAAGAGCTGATGGAGGTGTTGAATCAGTGCAAGGATCTCAAGTACAAGGTGCCAAAGATAGAGTCAATGATGTAGGCAATAGAGTTGCTCAAGAAGGTTTAATTGCTTCACGCAATGTATGGGATAGAATGGGGAATGAAGTTTTTTTTTTCGTGTACAATTTTGTTTGTTGTTTTCCCAGTGTAGTGCCTCTTGACTACTCCAGTTTAGTTTTTTTTTTTATTTTTAGAATTTTATTTTGTGCCTATTCTTCTTCTTCTTTAAATATCCCATCATAAATTTTGCTTTTGATAGAAATTCAAATTTGGTTTATGTTGATTTTAATTTTTCTATTCGGTTCTCATCTAAGTGATTCCTTGAATTTAAATTTGTCAGATATAAATAGAAAATTGGTTGTTTCAAATGTTCCTATTTTTTTTAAAGGAATAAGTTGGCGGTTGTTTAGCAACAAAAGTAATCAAAATAAAAAAAAATTAAATGGAAAAATGGTTTTCTTTGCTGTTTTTAATATAACCACCAATGCATGTCCACTTTCATTGGTGGTTATCAACCGCCAATGAAAATCTTGACTTTTCTTGGGCTGTCATTCTTGGTGGTTAATAACAGTCAAGAAAAGCCCATTTTGGCGTAGTGGTGGAATTGTGATTCAAGGGGGTCAAATCTCAGAGAAGTGATTTTCTAAGATGAAACCTTCTTGGATAAGTTAGTTGAGCCATTTAGGACCAGTGTGAATGGTCCTTAAGTGATAAAAGTGCCTTTGGTGACAAATGAGAGTTGTAAGCTGTGAGTTTTGGTAAAAAAGTGACCAAAATGGTGTTGGGTGTCCAAAATCTCTATATGGAGATTGATTTGAGTGAAACTAGGTCTATAGATAGATTGGGATGAGAGTGACATATATGAGTTAGAAACAAGTCAATCGAAAGTAAGAATACGAAGTTATAAGCAGTAGAATTTTGCCCCAAAAATTAGCAAATTGCTTAATCATATCAAAAGTGGGCACCGCGACGCTAGCAGCCAGACCATGGCACCAAGTGGTTCTACCTCTCTAAGGTCGTGGCTACACTATAGCTCACTGTGGCCCTAGCCCTGTTTTAGCATTGTTGGAGTTTTCTGACCATTTGAGGTCAGAGGAGTTAGTTTGGGGTGTTTGAAAGTAGGTTATTGCAATTTCATTGTTTAGCCATGGCAGCTAGCACTTATATTAGGTACGAATCCATCCCATGAAAATTGCTTGACCATAACTTGATTATGAATGTTGTTATCGTTGTTTCACCTAAGACACTACTTTTGTGACTCTCTTTTTGCATTAATTGTTTTTGAGTTTGTCTTTTCTATTTCCCTCTTTTCTTTTTCATTTTTTTATTCATATAATAATATAGTTTGTTCCGAATTTTTAGGTGGATGTTTGAAATAATAATATAGCCATGCAATCTTTGGGCTGATAAATTACTTCTCTTGATTAGTTGAGGTAAGGTAAAGTTAGCTTATATTCATTTTCTTACTAGATTTTACATTGACATTGAAGAAAAAGATTTATACTACCTTAATGGTAAGGTAAGGTAATGTTTGTTTCCCTAATTTCATAAGTTGTCAATCTTTATTAGTTCTTCTATTAGATGTAGCAAGGAATTATACTTTCTTATAGCATGTTTTAATCTTCGTCGCAAACATAGTAACATGTCTTTGTACATCAGCAAAACTTTTATATATTTTTGTTATGTTCAACTTCTACTTTTTATCCATCTCAAAGGCATGTGTGCTCTTATAACTGTTTTTATTTTTCCAATTGCTTTACTATCATTCAAGCAATAAACTTTCTAATTTTTGTTATTCTTATGATACATTGTATTGGTATGTGTGTAAAGGAGCTGTAAATTGAGGCGCGCGGAACAACTATTTAAAGTTCAAATAAATTATTTTGGTTTTGTTTGCCTGTCCAATTTATGTGTGCAAAATTGCTATTTGATTCCTTTTTAATTATTAAGAGCCAAAGAAATTTGTAGTTTTTCTTGATTTTATCTTTTGACTTTTTGCATGATAGATTCATTGGAATTTCTTATTATTATTATTATTATTATTATTATGCTAGTTTTCTTATACAATAAATTGTTCTTTTCATTTGCTTTATTTTTACCTCCACTCCAAATGGGATATACAATAATCAAGTAAACTGTGGTGCTTGAAGCCTCTTTAATTATTGCATGGATTGGTGACCTCTAGCTTTTACATTCTTAAATGGATTGAATGCCTTTGTATATATAACAAGTCGCAAGTCCAAATGGCATATAGTATGTTGAACTGAAAGCTTCAAAATGATAATAGTTTTAATTTTTCCTTTTCAATTTGCGTTCGCTTTTGAGAAAGAGATACGCAAATATGGAAATAATAACTCATTAGTTTAGATATTTGATGAAGTTAGATTTATTACATATATATATTTACTAAAAATGTGTCTAAACATAGTTTTTAATTAAAAGTAATTTTATGAAACACCCCACACCTTGCATGGGGAACTTTATAAGCACAGTGACATTTCTAATGGCATCATTCTCTTATTTTAAATATCATAATCAACTATATATTCTTTTCAATACAAACTTTTCTTCTTGTAGACACAAATATATTAACAAATTACCAAAAGTTGGCAAATGTGTTATTCTTATTATCAACTCCAGAAAATTAAGATAATAGTAATCAAATATTTAAATTTATTACTGTTTGCATTTTTCTGTTATTTAATCTAATCAACTATGTGATGTGGTGCACATTATATTTATTTCTCAATTACTTGAATGATAATTTGAATTTAAAAAACCACTTAATTTTTTTTCCAAATCATCTCTTTAAACACACTCATATAAACCAATATATAAGAAAAATAATCCCATGTGTTCCGTGCAATGCACTGAGAGAAAAATATAGTTTCTAATTTAAATCACATAATTCTACCGATTAAAATCAATTTTAATATCTTAAACCATATAAAATAATTTAAGAATGGGAAGTAATAATCCACATGATTAAAATGAAAAATAAGATATTGACAATTAAGGCTCAAAAATCCATTTAATTACTCAAAAATGTATTATTTCCTAAATTGACTAGAAAATATAAATAATACTCAATAATTTCAAATTAGACAAAATTATTCACCAAAAGTACTAAGATTAAAATGAAAAAAATCAACCATTGCATATATATATATATTATAATAGAGTAATAAATTAATAGATTTACTGGTTTTTTAAGAAATTTTAAATTAATTCTTGAATAAACATATTACGTTACTGTGTTAAAAGACACTGTCGCACTTAATGTTTAACTAAAAGTTAAAATGGAGTCATCATCAAAATTTTGAGGGGAAATTCTATAAAAGCCTAAAGATGTATAAGAGGATGGTCTACGAATAACAAAGTTAGGTTTAGGAGTCGGTTATATGTAGGGAAGATATTAGGCACCCTACACCACCTATTCGGAAGAACGGTTACCCTAAATTCATTATGCTATAATAGAAAGGCCGAAAATATATTTTATCCTTGTTAATTACATTTTATTACTAAACCCAAAAAAAATATAATTATTTTATAGAGTGGACTTGACCTAAAATGAAAACCTTGGAGCCTACGTACCTTTAGGAGGGGTCAAAATTCACGTAGTTGGAATAGAAAGTTAGTTGGTGTCAATTTATTTAAAAAAAAAAGAAATTAGTTATTCATTATTGTTTTACTTCTAATTCCTTGTAAAAAAAATTACATGATATATTCTTTAAAAAAATTTATTATTTTCCTCAAGATTAAAAAGAAATTTCTTCTATACACTTTAGATTTTATTTAAAAATAATTAGCATCTATGGTGAAAAATTGGTATCACCCAGTCTTTTGTAAAAGTATACATAGAGACAATTGACATCCCTCATGGCAAGCTCGAAATGATAAATTATGAGGAGGAACAAATTAATAATATAAAATTTGGACTTACATATTTTTAAAATATAAGTAACTACGGTGAAAATTAGTATCACTGATAGTTCGTTAAATAACACCTTCAGTGCACACAAGGACGATTGGTGTTCCTTATGATAAACAATCAAAAGGATTAGAAAAGGAAGAATTTAAAAAGGAATAAAAATATATATATTTTTAGAAACATTACTACTAGATTTGTTGGGATTATATATATAGTTTTTTAAAGGGCAGGGATTGCTATGGCAATAATTAGTATTGCTCATAGTCTTTTACTTTTACACTGTAAGTGGCCATAGAGATAATTAATATCCCTCATGATTTAAGAAGAAAAAGGCTGGAAACAAATTTTTTTTATTTGTTTATGGCAATATCAAATTATAATAATGTTTACCATAATGATTGATGACAATATATATACTGTCACGAACTCTAGGTAACAAAGCCACATAGATCACTAAGGTGTTATAGTAAGTATAACATCTTACTTTTAGACTCATTTTCTATATATTATATTCATTTTAAGTCTAATTATACTTGATCCTAAACTTGAATCACATAAGAATGAAAATCAGAATTTCTAAAATTTTCAGTTACTGTTCATATAGTAGTTTCCACTTTACCAACTGAATTTTGGAAATTCATAACTAATTCAAGAAAATTCATATGAAAGTGATTCAAGTCACTAAAAATAGATCAAAACCTTATATGTATGAGAAAAATATGGAATAGTACATTCACCAGGCCAATTTGTACAGTTTATTCTTTAAAATTTACTATATATTTAGTCATTTTATATCTTCCAGAATTTTGGCCTTAAGTTTAAAAATTCATATCTCATTATATCCTAAGGCAAATCATGCATTTTCTATGTCATTGGAAATTCCTATATGTTCTCTTTCTAGATATATTTTTCTTGTATATTTATTCACCTTGTACAGGACTTGGAATTGACTCAACTCATTAAGGGTCAAAACATTACTTCTACTAGAACAGTTTTAGGAGAAATTATATAACTCTTTTTTTATAGCTCCAAATATTATCAAACCAGTGAAATTCATTTCCTAAGACTTCGAGGTTTCCATAAATTCAAACCACTGGATTTTTGGAGCTTTGTACAATTTTCTCTTACGTTTTGAATTTTCCAGTATTCATAATAAATGATCCAGTTTTCCTTACTCTAACCAATTTTGACCCTTAACTTCTAAAATTCACAATAAATTGTACACTTATCCAATTTAGGTGTTCTTTAGCTTTATATAAATCTCATTATATCTACTTTTTGGGCATATATAACACTCATTCATTATACCCTGTTTCGTATGAGCAGTACCTTTGTTATTCTCAAAGTGTTTCTAATTGAGCATTTTCGTTCTTATCTTGGAAAAATGAGCTTCATAACATGATTACATCATCATTCCTTGTACCAAATCCATACATATCACTCAATAATGCTCAAATGGATCTAGTTATAGAAATACAAGCCTCATGAATTCTCATGCAATTTTATACATGATGCCATAACAATACATTAAAATACCCATAATTCACATATTTATCATGCTTCTTCATTCTTCTTGCCTTCTTCCTTGATTACTTCCATGTCCTTTCCCTAGTATGGTTAGTGTTTGGAATGGTGAGATTATGAAATCTCAGTAGCAAGTCATATTTCATGAAATTACATTATTTTATATGCATAAAAACTTAAATCATAACAATTCACCCATTCAAGCATATAATAAGTCATAATGGTTCATAAAAATTTTCGCATGGTCTCCCTTTATAAAATGGACATCCAAGGGTTAGGACCCTTTTATAAAAACAGCCAAACCAATCTCACAACATCATAACGACAATATGGCAATGGGATTATAATATAGAAATAATATACAATAACATAAAGGAAGAAATAGACTATGCTACCTTTATTGCTTTCCTTTACCTTCCAACTTGATTCCAATGCTCCCACTCTCTTTTTCTTTGAGTTGTACTTCTTCCAAACTCTTTCTTAAGCTTCCTTGGACCTAAACATAACACCAATAAAGCATATAAGCCACTGGTTCTTGGTCCAACTTCACACAATGCTCACTAAATCCTTAAATTTTCTCTTTACTTTCTTCTTGCTTTTTCTTTGAACCAATGGTTATTCTTAAGGATTTAGGCCATGTGGAATTCATTTTTTACCTCAAAATCATGAAATTCCTTCTCTATTTCTAACCCTAATCTGACCCAAATCAAGCATAAAATGGAGGAAAACATTTAGCTTGCTATACTTTAAACCACTTGCATAATCATGCTTCTAGTCTCTTATTTATGCCTTTTCCTAGGTTTGTTTTACCATAGCTCAACTTTCTCTCTCAAAACTCATCCATGGCTGAAACTAAAGGTGAGAGAGGAAAGAAAATACTCCATAAAACACTCACTAAAAGCTTGAGAATGCAAGATAAGGATAGTAGAAACTTACCCTTGAATTCTAGTCTTCATGATTGCTCCTTTGCTATCTCTTTTCTCTATTCTTTCCTCCTCTCTTCTTGCACGTTCTTGGCTGCCTTTCTTTCTCATTCTCAGACCACTCTTTCCCTCTTTTTCAAGCGTAAGTGTCGGTCAAGAGAGAAGACAAGGAGGAGATAATGATAAAAAGTATGATCTAATCATCTTATGCCATCCTTTCTTTTTATTTTTTTCCCAAATACTTCTTAAAGAAGTTTTCATAAAATCAATTAACTAATGGCATATTCCTCACATGGGCAGCAGATGAACACGCCTGAAATGGGAGTGAAAAGAGTGATTAAATGGCTTAATTAACTTGCTAATCACTCACTTAATCATAATTACTTTTTGGGACAAAAAGCAAGCCTTCTTGGAGAAGTTATCCTGATAAACAATCAATTAAAAAAATTTCATCCAAGTCCCCAAGCTGTGCAGCACATCATTTACTTGATTTTTGGGCCAAAAATTGCTTCACAAATTTTAATTGACTAGAATATCCTTTACCGATTAAATTTACCTATACCGATTAAATATTTTTACCATAATTATCATTAAATTGGTATAGGATTATCCAAAACTCACTTTTGGACTAAAATCATTTTCTTGCTCCTTAACTATATCTGGGTCAAGTCCATTTACTGTCCTTGACCTGATATTGCTTTTTCGGCAGTCCAAATAACCTTTTATCGTTATAATACTGACTATTTATTCCAAATGCCCATAATAAATTCATACTTACTTTATTAACTTCCAAACATTCTTCCAGTGGGTTTGGATCATCAAGATCTTCATTTTGACTATAATTTTTCATATTTACAAAAATACCCTTGACTTGGGATAAATTTATAATTTTGAAATTTTCATGTCATTAACTGTAAATTTTCCCAAACTTATTTTCATTTCCTCTATACTGCTTCCTTCTGGGACTAAATTATAAAGATTTTTTATTCTTGAGGTCAAAATATAATTTTATCATTTTTATATTTAACCCAAAAAAATGATCTCTTTGTCCTTCTTCACGCTTAACGATATCTCTCCATTTTTTCCAATTCCTTTTACATTTTACGATGTCAACTTTTTCATTTTTGGGCCTTCAATCCATTATTCACATTTTACTTCTAATTTGAGAAATGAAAGTTTTGCCCTTAAGTCGGGTCAAAAATATAATTATCCATTATTTCGAGCACTTTCTTATAATTTTACCCAAAGATTAATTTTTTATTATTTCTTTTTCACTATTCACATTAATTTCAAATTGGTATATCTCTTAACATAGACCTCCCGAGAATGCAATACTTATACCATTGCGTTCAGATTAGAGTCTCCGACCAACCTTTCTTCCTCTTGTGTCTTTGTCCAAAGGCTCAATCTTACCTTTTCCTCCTACCACCCTACCTTTACAATTTCTAGTAAAGCTTTGAAAAAATTTTGTGATTACCTCCAGTTCTCCCCTCTCTGGTTCTTAGGCTTTTTATTTATACAGGATATTGCCATTTATTTTTATTTTTACTTTGAAATATTTCAAATTTAAAAGATGAGAATCCTATAAGGATAATATCTTTATCTCTTAATTTTTTTTAAATTATTAAATCTCATTTAAAAAATATATATTTATTATTATTGATTTAATTCTTCGTACTTCTTACTTTATTATTTATATATTTTTTCAAATCCTATGGATAGGAAGGTTAATAAGATTTAAAAGATAATTTCTTGATTTTTTTTATTTTTGTATATTTTAATCAAAAGATGATCTCCAAATTTTGCTGTAAAATAATTAAAAATAACCCACAAATATTTTATATATTAATCTCTTTAATATAATGAATTTTCTATGGGATAATCTTCTAACATATTATGAGTTTTTATTATTTTTTTATGAACCTTAACTTTATGTTTGGAAGTTTTATTTTCAATGGAATGGAATTGAATGAGATGATTAATGGATCTTATCTATTGTTTGTGAGAATTTTTCATAATGGAAATTAAGCAATACAACTAGGGTAGTGAAAAAGAGGTTTTTATGTGATATATGAGTCTCCGACGAACTTTTCTTCCTTTCATGTCTTTGTCCAAAGGCTCAATCTTGCCTTTCCTCCTACCACCCTACCCTCACAATCTCTAGTGGAGGTTTGAAAAATTTGTGTAATTGCCTCTAGCTCCCCCTCTCTGGCTCTTAATTAAACTCTCTATTTATTGAGGATATTGCCATTTATTTTTTTACTTTGAAATATTTCAAATTTAAAAAATGAGAATCCTATAAGGATAATATCTTTATCTTTTAATCTTTTTTTGAAAATTATTAAATCCCATTTAAAAGATATATATTTATTATTATTGATTTAATTCCTTCTTTTTCTTACTTTGTATTATTTATATATTTTTTTCAAATCCTATGGATATGGAGGCCAACAAGATTTAAAAGATAATTCCTTGATTTTTTTTATTTTTATATATTTTAATCAAAAGATAATCTTCAAATTTTGCTCTAAAATCATTAAAGATAACCTATGAACATTTTATATTTTAATCTCTTTAATATTTTAAATTTTCTATGGGATAATCTTCTAAGGTATTCTGAGTTTTTATTATTTTTTTATAAACCTTAAAAGAGACAATTTTTATTTATTTTATGAATTTATTATTTTTTCTAATTGGGCTAGATAAAATACAGTGTTCACAAACACAAGTATCATTTTGATTAAGGAAAATAGATTATGAAGTTAAGGGTATTTTAAAAAAAATATTATAAATCATTCAAAACGTGGAATCTACATTAAACCCAATTTCCCCTCATTTCTATCATAGTAAGTGACTCCTAAATTTGTTACTATGAATTAAAAAATTAGTCATTAATGATATTTTTCGAGTAAACCAAAACTTGTTATCTATATATTTTTAAAAAAATATGTTAAGTTTTAATTTTGTTTTATTATTAAGTTCCAAACTAGACAGCTGAAGTGCAAAATTGTGACAATATTTTGGACAACTCAATCTTGAAGGTGGACCTGCTTTTATACGCATATCGATATATAATCAAATAGAAAAATACCGATACAAGAGCTATGGATAAAAGCTACATTCAAATGCATAATTTAAATCAACATATTAATCAATTATATTTGACAAATAAATCCAGGTAATTTTTTCTGTCCAGAAAATTCTAAGTTTTATTAATTATCCCTAGTAGACATTTGAAAACGACACAAAGGGCAAGTATTGTTTTGCTGTAGCCAGGTTACAATGCAACTTCTATGAAACAAATGGGAGCAAGGCATACGGACAGCTTCTATATGAAGCTTATAATCTTCTAGACAAATTTTACAGGAACTTGACTCTTCTTCTAATTCAACCTTTACTCTTTCCAATCCCTCAATAGATTATTTTCTTGCAGGCACCCGTGCATATCGTTGATATGTCTCCGCAGCCTGATGATAATTGTTGTAGAGATTGCTAACGTCAATACTTACAGCCATGTACAAAATCTTGTGATTCTTGTGAGTATTATTAGTCATATTTCTACCAAAATCTAGGATCTTCCTTGCCATGACGTTGTGAGCATCTTCAGGAATATTAAGAGTAAAAAGATTTGGGTTTACTATCACTTGCTCTATTATCATCCTCGAGATGTTGAAGAAATCATGCCTAGTGCTGGCACGTGACATAATGTCCAAGCTCGGAACATGCATGTTCCGTTTTGTGATAATGACTTGAATATTGAAGAATTGATCACCACTGGGAGGATCAATGGGATAATAATTGGGATTAAGAAGAAAAACTGTGTCGGCTGAAATTACTGTACAGTTTTATCGAACTTGATGATCCATAGCCTGAACATAATAATCCATAGCCTTTGTGGGAAAAGAACAGAGATATACAAAGCAGCAATACGAAGAACCAGGAAACATGAAGAAAAATTTAATGAAGAATGTGGGATATGTGCTGACGATTTAAGAAGGAAAAAATTGTGGGGAGTGTTAAATTTATAGAAGGTAATATCAATAGAGGAGAAGGAAATCTATGATAAGGATAATAATTAAAACTTGCAAGATATGAGATATTTACATAAAAATAAGGTATAGAGTTTTATGTTTTAAAAGCTTAAATCGATAGATAATAATTAGGAAACTAATAACGAAAGGATAAACAAATAAATCAAACTTAAAATGTCATTTTACTAAAAAATTAATATATCATTTTTAATATAAATTACTATATTTTATTTAAACATAAGTATTGTGAACACACCATATTTTGTAAGCCTCTTTTAGAGTGAAATAAAAATCCTTCTTAAGGGTTTATATAAAAAATAATAAGAAAATAAATATGAAAAATAACAAAACAGATAATGAAAAAAATATAAAAATATTAAGAAAAAAGGTAAAAAAAGAAAAAACCAATGATCAAAAAGATTATCCTATGGAATATCTGAAAAAAGAAAGGAAGAGATTAGATAGTAAGTATTTAAGAATTTTCATTAAAGATTTTAGAACAAGATTAATTTGAGGTATTATCTTAGATTAAAATATATAAAAAAATAAATAACGAAAAATATGGAAAAAAAACTTAATTCTAAGAATTATCACCTAAAATCTTACTAACATCCCTATCCACAAGATATTCTCAGGTAAATAAATGGAAAAAAATCAAAATCAAAATTATTCATCCAGTTTTCTTTAGGTGAAGGTGAGAGAATAGCAAATATATATATAAAGATAATATCTCTATTATTTTTTTTTTGAAAGATCTTCAACTAAAAACAAGGGAGAGAAGTCTATCTATATATCTATTATATATATATATATATATATTAAAGCAATTGTCGCTAGGGTGACATGTCGCAACACTGACCTTCCACATCATGATCACTTTGGTAATTTGGATTTTTATGGGGCTCATACCACCAACTCTTTCGTTTTTCTTAAATTGTTTATATGCATGAAACATGAATTTTATATGCATGAAAGGAATATTATATCGGATATCTCTCCGTCTAATATCTTTCTATTTGATTTAAAATTAGTTTGAAAATATCACAACCACTTTAATTCATTATCCAATCAAATTCCATCTACAGCTTCATAAATTTCTACCCTACCTCAAGGCTCACTGGTCAATTTCAATCCCATGGCACCTTGAAATCATTCATATTCCTTGTTTTCATTCATATATGCATCAGCATTGGGACATCATCAAATGATTGAATTCCCGTCATCTGCATTGGGACGTCATCAAATGATTGAGTTTTTTTTTTTATGATTTATGCTCTAGAAAATTAATATTCCTTTATTCATCTTTGTTAATCTTGCCCCATATGGACTAATTTTTTATTATGTTATATTTGATCACGAGATTTCTATTGACCACGAGAAAAAAATTCATTAGGTATAATGTGTTGTATTTTAAAAAATCGCATAATTGAAATGAACGTATCCATATACCACATGATCATACATACATACATGCATATATATGTATGTAAATGACCAGTTCTTTTTAGAGTTCTGGTGACATCAACGAAATTTCCGACCACTTCGACCGAAGAGCTACGAGGAGGACTTCGAAAAGGAGCGGTTTTCAAGTGAAGTTTCTAACACCTTACTCTAACACACCTCCATACTTGACCAATTACTTTACAAATTAACCAAAATAAACCAAAACACCTCAACTTTACCTCCCAAATCATTAGAGCAGCGGAAAAATGCCACAAGACAAAATAAGAACCAAAACAACTGAAACAGAGTGCGGAGCCACGACTGTTATAGTGCTGCCGCGACATCGATGCTCTTGGGTTTCAATATTGTCGAAATAGAAGGTTTTGCACTGTGGCGTCTGTAACATCCTGAAATTTTTCTGGATATTCAAGGCTCAATATTTTAAAATCTATAAAGAATTTGTAAAAACAGGTGCACACCGTTTGACATGAAATAGGACAAAGAAGTCAATTATCTCAGTTGAAAGGAAAAATGAAAAATGATAATTTTGCTCCTAGAAAAAAAAAAGAAAAGATAAAGAAATAAGAATAATAACAAAAAAAAAGAAGAAAAGAAGAAGGCGGTGGACGCGTTAACAAAGTTTATGAATTTTGGGGAAAATTACACCTGATGATCCGAAAGTTTTAAAAATTATAAATTAGACCCGGGTCAAGGGTATTTTTGTAAATATGAAAAATTATAGTCAAAATGAAGCTCTCAATGAGTTAGATCTAATGAAATATAGAATGAAATTTATTAAGGTCAAAATCATATTTATTGGGTGATTAGGATTTAATATTAATATTTTACCCAATAAAAGCCAGTTTAGACTGTTGAGAAAAGACAGTATTGATTCAAGGACAATGATTAGATCTTGATAAAATATATTTTGGGTCTAGATAATGATGTTAGACCAAAAGTAATGATTGGATAATCCTGTACCAATTTAATGACAATTTTGGCAAAAATACCCAATCGGTACGGGAAAATTTAATCGGTAAAGGGTATTTTGATCCATAAATATTATTTAGGCAATTTTTGGCCAGAAAGGGGATGAAAAACGTGTGATTTCTGAATGGGACATGAAGGGAATTGTTGGAAAAGCTTTTTAAAAGAAAAGTAAACGAAAATAGATAAAAAGGTTAATTAAGTTATTATATAATATAATTATCATTTTAAAACACCATTTCATCTTCCTCACGAAAAGAAGACGCTGGTTCAGTGGAGAAACAAGCCAGGAACGCGTGAGAGAGAGAGAGCAAAAGGGAGAAGAGAAAATCACAAGATTTGTCCCAAAACTTCAAGGTATTATCTTATAACCCTTTTCTTGTGTCTCCTAGCAATTTTGAGGGATTTTAATGGTTATTTTCCCTCTATTTTCTTGCTGAAAATTTCTACCTAGAGAGAGAGTAGAGAGAGAAAATGAAGGTATGGAAAAACTAAGCCATGAAAAGGGTTATATAGGCCATAAGGTGCAAGAATGTGTCATTAGATTACAAATTAATCGGTTAGTTATTTTTCTATAATTATGATAATTTTCTGCCCAATTAGGGTTCATTATAGGAAGGGAATTGCAAGTTTTTGACCTCAAAAATGGATTCCTTGGGTCCAAAATAGGTTAGAATAAGTATGTTGTACAAGGAATGCAAGATGGATAACAAAGTGCAAATTTTAGTTCAAGTGAGCACTTTGTGAATGAAATTGGATAATTAGTGGTTAATGGCATTATTTGATGATGCTATAGGATCCAAAGGAGTGTTAGAAGATCAGGGAAAGGGTTTGCAAAGTTTGGAGATTAGTGGAAAGCTCAAAGGTAGTTAACTCACCTATCTATGCTTATTATTATCATTGATATTGCTTGGTTTGAATGATGTGTTTAATGTTTGGAATGTTGTCTTGTGATGATTTGGCATTGTTGGTTGGATTGTTTGAAGGGTAATGTGACCCTGGATATGTCCAAATACAAGGGGAAATGCTGCCCAAATTTTCATAAAATGGTTATGCCAAAATGATTTGATTGCATGCTTAATGTGTTTTGAGCTGAATACTTGCAATATATATGATGATATGTGTGCATGATGGTAGTTACTACTGAGATTCTTTGAATCTCACCCCTCTCCAAATGTCTAACCAATTTTAGGTTCAAGTTATGGCAAGATTACCCAAGAAAGGAAAGGCAAGGAGAAGCAAAGTAATGTTCAAGATAATGATACTTAGGTTGATACTATTATATGAGAGGTTATGTAAAACCTTATGGGAGATAATTATGCTATGCTTCCATGTTAATATGTTCCTCTAAGTTCTTATGGAGTATCATGTAAGATAAAGGCAAGTTATGGCTATTTATGTATATATGAGTGTGTATTTTGGAAAGTTGGGAGAATGCAAGAGACTTTTCTGAACATAGTTGGGAATTCGAAGTACTGTACATAACTCAATATGTTCAATGTATGAATATTTTACATGTATGAAAACTAGACATGTGTAGCTTTCCATAGACACAAAGATCACTCAATTTGGAGTTGTGTATGATTTATTGTGATTTTTCAAAGTTATGGTCAGAATCAGGAATTTTCAAAAATGACCATTGCTACAGTACATATAATACGAACTCACTGTATAATTTGGCCAAGTAACTTCCCTGTTCAACATTTTTCCCATGTATAGAATCTTTTAAGCTATATTTAGAGACTTGAACCATATCAATATGATTTTCTTAATTTAGTTATGAATTTTCAAAGTTTACCGGGTAAAAAGAAGTTAACCAAGGGAATGGTACCCGAAATGAAATAAATTGGTTTAAGTTGTTTTATGTAATCAAGTCTCTAATCAAGTAATAGTGGACTTAAATATAGTTTAATACATGGAAAATGAGTGTAAGTATGAGGTGTTACAGCGCCCCATGCTAATACCATATCAGCAAATTTCAAAGTTCCGAGGCAAACTTCTAATGCACATAACTTCGAGCTCCGACTTCCAATTGACCTGATTCTAACTCCTACAGGTCAATCTTATCTCAATCTATCCATAGACACCAATTTTGCCTTGATTCATCTTTGTATAGAGATTTTGGACACTTGACACAATTTTGGCCACTTTTGATCAAAACTTGAATCCTTCTACCTCCAATTGCCACTAAAGGCAATTTGACCATTCTGGATCATACACATAGGTCCTAAATGACTCAACCAGCTTGTCTAAAGAGGTTTCACCTCAAAGAAAGCACTCATTTGAGATTTGACCCCCTTGAACCCTAAGTTAAAATAATGGGCTATTTGCCCTCAAACACCCAAACAAGGCCCAAATCCACCTTTAGGTTCATATATACTACCATACTGACTCCTCAACACCCCGAACCATAAATGCATCACATCACATCATATCAAACTCATCATGTTCAATGACATTCCACATCATTGCCATCACATACATATTGTACCACCATCATCATTACAGTCATCAGGATTCTCATGTCAATTCCAAACACACTATCCTACTTGGCATAACATACATAGACAACACACACATACACTATAGTAACTTGATATTCCCAATACCAAAGTGGCTATGCTTCCCTCGTCATCTTCAGACTAGTGCTAGAACTTTCATCTGAAAGGTTAGTTGATGGGAAAGAGGGTGTGAGATAAAGTCTCAATAATCAAGTACAACCACAATGGTATATATATAATATCTCATACATTAATATAATGAATGCAACATGAAATGAAATGCATGTCTCCCTCGTATATAGCTAGAGCCATGAGCTAGCGTCATCATAGGACATTTCATATAGGTGACTCTCTTTCAACAATTGGTGAAGATTGATTTCAAGACATCACCAAGCTAATCTTATACTAGTGCGGCCTGCCAAAGGTAACACTAATACTTGGATCGTAGCTCTCTTTCCCCTTTTCCACCACGAATTGGTGATGATTTAGGGAATATGCAGTCCACTGTCCGCCTTTTCCTCCTAGTCATTGGAGGAGATTTAGTTGCAGGGATCCTATCCTTATTCCACCCATATCATATCTCATCATATCATATCATCATCACCACCCGATCACCATATACCTCACAATGCCATATGGTGATATTTATGCCATATCATCAAGTCATTATCATCATCATCATATTTCTTAATGTCATGCTATGCAATCATGCCATGTCATATCATCATCATCTGCTATAATGTCTAGCCGTGTGCATACCACAATATATAGAAAAACCATACACACACATAGCAATATCATGGTATGAATGGAAACATGCATATATAAACACATATATATAATAACATGTAATACAAACACCCGGTTACTTCAAGTTGTTAATACCACACATATACTATTCCACGAGCTTCTAGGATTGTCCAACACAACTTGTACTCTTCTGGTC
This sequence comes from Adenanthera pavonina, assembly GCA_026686845.1. Lineage (NCBI taxonomy): Eukaryota > Viridiplantae > Streptophyta > Magnoliopsida > Fabales > Fabaceae > Adenanthera > Adenanthera pavonina. Next base: position 37,844,614 of record JAIVEN010000014.1, read on the forward strand.
AATGAAACAACCTTCACAATATCATAATATCTTGATTAACATAATATACCACTTGACCAAAATCCTTAATTCAACTATTTAGGCTAAACCCATGGTTCCAACTACAATTTCATGCATCAATGAGTCCCACTCTACTATTTAAACTATAACCAACCATACAAGCTTCAAATTCCATACATCCTCTAGCAATTTCAACCTAAGGTTTACCCCAAATCATGCGTAATCCTTTTAAAACTCACACCCAAGCATCATAAACACCAAATCACACCTCATTAATCCTATTTCATCCATTTTAATCAGTGGATTTTGACCGAAACAAAAAATCCCAACATATATCCAAAAAATCCTACTCAAAACCAAAGAACAATGGAGAAGAAGGAGTACAGATCACTTGCCAACGAAGATTGAAGCTTCTAAAGTCCGAAAATCACTCCCAATGGCTGAAGATCAAGAACAATAACAAAACTTCTTCTTTCTCCCTCTGTTTCTTTTCTGTTTTGTCATCTAAAGTGATTCTAATTTAAACAAAATTTTCGATGCTTGCTACAGCGAAGCGCTCTCAGCCTGAAAAACATTTCCAAAATTGTAGCTTGCTCGCGGTGACGACTCTGAATCTTGTCATTGTGTGGAGCTTCTCTGCTTCTACTTCAGTCTTTCATTTGCCGTAATTCCTTCAGTCCTGAACACATCACTAATTATACTTCATTAGTTAGGGATTAAGATAGGGATAATTTAATGATAGTTGTTACATTCTTTCATTCTTATAAAAATTTTGTCCTCAAAATTTCAACTCTTATCTTAGGCAAACATCTTTGGATACCTCCTTCGATGGAATCTTCCATCTCCCACGTGACATCATTGGATGCCAAGCTGCTTCACAGCACTTTTACTAATTTGATGGTTTTATTCCTTAACTGTTTCTCCTTTAAATCAATGATTTGTCGTGGCGTGACCTCAAAAGTCAAATCCTCTCTTACTTGAACTTATTCATCATTAATTATGTGAGATGGATCTGGATGATACTTCTTGAGTTATGGCACATGGAAAACATCTTGCAACCCTATGAGATTAGGCGATAGTGCTACTCGATATGCCATTGGCCCAATTCGCTCCAAAATTTGATATAGACCTATATACCACAGAGTGAGTTTCTTTACTTGAATTGATCTCCCAACACTTGTAGTAGGAGTGAACTTCAAAAATACATGACAAACTCCAATGGTCTTCTCCTTCTATCTACATAACTCTTTTGCCGGCTTTGGGTGGTCAAAAGTTTCTGCGCATACTCTCTATTTGTTGAGAGGTTTGATCCACAATATCTAAGGCCAAGAGGCTTCACTCACCAAGTTCAATGCAACACAATGGTGATCTACACTTTCTGCCATATAAGGCTTCATAGGGAGCCATTTGTAAACTCGAGTAGTAACTGTTGTTGTACATAAATTTGGCCAATGGCAGGTATTGATCCTAGTTCTCCAGAACACAAGCCTGCAACATGTCTTACAGTGTTTGGATTGTCTTTCCATCTGCCTATGAGAATAAGGATGATAAGCAGTATTGAAATTCAACTTTGTCCCCATGGCCTTTTGAAGAGACTTCCAGAATTTGGATGTAAACCAAAGATCATTGTCTAACATGATATTCATTGGAATCCCATGTAATCATAATCTCATTTATGTATAGTTGGGCTAACTTTTCCATTGAAATAATTTCCTTAATTGGAAGAAAATGAGCCAACTTTATCAAGCTATCTACAATTACCCATATCCTATTGTGCCCTAAAGAGCTCCTTAGTAATCCTATCACAAAATCCATGAAGATGCTATCCCATTTCCATTTAGGAAGTTCCAGAGGTTGCAACGAACCTGCTGGCAATTGGTGTTTAATTTTCACATTCTAACAGATTAGGCATCTTGCCACATACTCCGCGATGTCCTTTTTCATGCTTGGCCTCCAATATCCTCACTTTAAATCTTGGTACATCTTAGTGATACTAGGGTGAATAGTATACCTGCTTTTATGAGCTTCCTCCAAAATAATTTCTCACAATCTTGCAATATTTGGCAGACAAATCCGAACATGGTACCAGATGATACCATCCTCCAGTATATCGAAATCCTGGGTTTTTGCCATTTCAATTTGTTCCCAAGTGCCTAAAAGATATTTATCCTCTAGTTGAGCATAGCAACAGTTTCTCAATAAATCACTTGATACATTGATAGATCCCAATACTAGTATTTTTGGATGTACATTGATGGATAACTTCATATCTCTCAAGCTTTCTAGCAATTATTATTCCCTCATCAATATTGTGGCTATATGGATCGACTTTCTACTTAGTGCATCTGCTACTACATTGGCTTTCCCAGGATGATACTTCAAGGTAGTTTCATGATCTTTCAAAAATTCTACCCATCTCCTTTGTCTCACGTTTAACTCCTTATGATCTCTAAATACCTCGAACTAAGTGCCATATAGATGATGCCTCTATAATTTCAAGGCAAAAACTAAAGCCGCCAGCTCAAGGTCATGAGTAGGATAGTTTTTTTCATGGGGTTTCAACTATCTTGAAGCATATGCTACAACTCTTCACTGTTGCATCAACATACACCCTAGACCCTTCTTAGAGATGTCTGTGTAAATTATGAATGGCTAGATGGGATAGGGATAATTAGCATTAGGGCGGATGTTAAATGAACCTTCAACTCTTGGAATACTCTCTCACACCTGTCATCCTAAATGAAAGATCAATCCTTAAGGGTGAGTCTAGTTAAGGGCATAACAAGCTGAGAGAGTCCCTTGATGAACCTCTGGTAGTAACCAGCCAATCCCAAAAAGCCACCAATTTAGGTCATTGATTGTGGTCTCTCCCAATTAAACAATGCTTCTATTTTACTGGGATCTATCACTGCTCCTTCCTTAGAAATCACATGGCCTAAGAATTTCACCTCCCATAGCCAAAACTCGCATTTACTAAGCTTGGCATACAGTTGGTGATCCTGCAATTCTTGTAGCACAATATGGAGATAGAGTGCATGCTCTTATTCACTCTTAGAGTATATCAAAATATCATCAATAACTACCACTATAAACTTGTCTAGATATGGCTAGAATGTCATGTTCATATAATCAATGAAAATTACTAGGGCGTTGGTCAACCTAAGTGGCATAACAAGGAACTCATAATGTCCACACCAAGTTTGAAAGGCTATTTTAGGCACATCCTCAGCACGCACCCGAAGTTGATGGTATCTTAACCTTAAATCAATTTTTGAGAAAATTGAGGCACTTGTTAATTGATCAATTAAGTCATCGATCCATGGCAAAGGATATTTATTCTTAATTGCCACTCGGTTTAGTTGCTTGTAATCAATACGCAACCTGAGGCTACCATCATTCTTCTTAACGAATAACACTGGGGCTCTTCAAGGCGAGACACTCGATTTGATAAAATCCCTTTTTAACACATCTTCAATATGCTTTTTAAGTTCTTTTAATTTAGATGGTGCCATTCAATATGGAGCCTTAGAAATTGGACTTGTCCCGGGCACCAGATCAAAGGAAAACTCCAGCTTTCATGGAGGTGGCAAGCTGATGATCTACTCTGGAAACACATCAGGATATTAACACACAACTGAATACCTTTCTATACCTCTTTCTTCATTCACGTTAACAGAGAAGAAAACCAGAAATCCTTGACACCCTTTTTGCAAGTACCTATTTTCTTGGGCAAAGGATAGGCAAACATTTTCATACCCTTCAACACTAGGGATATTCATGGGCAATGACGTAATCTTCCAAGCATAGTCAAGAATTGTATTGCTTGCCTTCAAACAATCCATCCCAATAATGACATCTATCTCTTACAATGGTAGACAAATTAGATCCAAAGTAGTGCTTTAATGTTCAAAATGAACCACATAATTTAGACAAGCTTGAGTGATTCTTAGTGAAATTCCCATAGGTATGGATACTGACAATTCAAAAGATAACTCCATGGCCACAATACCCAATCTCTGAGTACAATCAAAAGATATAAAGGAATGTGATGCACTTGAATTAAACAATGCATGAATAAAGATACCATTGAGTTTAAGTTTACCTTTAATCAAGTTAGGTTCTGCATCTGCTTCCTGTCTAGTTTTTACAAAAACTTGTCCGAGCATTGTGGGCCTTCTTGTCATATTATCATGTCTAGGCTCCCGACAATTCGGTGACATGTGTCTTGGTTTCCCATAGTTATAGCAAATCAAACATGGTCGATCACTATGGTTCATCTTGTATTGTGTGCATGGATTTGAGGCACTACTTGAACTATATTAAAATGGGGCTGAGTCTCTCCCTGCAAATTCACTCAGACTAGAGCTCCCCTAGTCAAAGCCTCCTCCATAAAATTACCTTCTACCATAACAGCCTCTATTGGATTGATCCCTACCAAACTTGCCTCTTCTTCTGCCAAAATGACCTCTATTATGACAGCCTCTTCCTTTACTAGGACCACCACTGCCATTGCTACTACCACTACTAGATCCACTTCCTTTATTGATTTCTCTAGTAGGTCCTAGGTGAGAAAGGGCTTGGATCATTGAATTCTTCCTATCCTCCTTAGTCTCCCGCATTTGCCTAGATAGGACCTGCATCTTTGCATATAAGTCCTCAAAGGGCACAAATTCAACCACTGATAGTCATTCCTTTATTTCTAGATGGGCTCCTGCAAACAACCTATCATCAAGATAATTGTTCAAATAGGTGGAATACTTTGCCAAATCTAGGAATTGATCAATGTAGTCATCCGCCAATAGATTCCCCTATTGAAAAGCTAGGAACTTGGCCTCCTTTTGTATCATTAGGGCTGGAGGGAAGTAGCATGCAAAGAATCTCTCTATAAACTGTTCTCAAGTCATTGGAGGATTCATGGATTCAACACTTGGGAGAACACTCCTCTACCAACACTTAGCCTTCTTCTCAAGTTTAAACACTACCAGTTGCACTTTTTATTCAGAGGTGCAATCTATCATGCCATATATAGTCTTCAATTGATCAATCTATTCCTCAGCCAATGTAGGGTCCATTGTGCCTTCGAAAGCTGGGGGATTAAACTCCCAAAAGTCTTTGAGTTGGAAAGAGATACCCTATTTTTTAGTTCTTGGGGCTTTCTCAAGCTCTACCACATTCTCATTATCATCACTATTGCCCTCTTCTGCATTCAAATCAACATACATGCCTGCTTTTTCATTCACATCACCATATTCTTGTCGATTCAATTGCTCTTGCATCCTATTCAATGTTTCCTCCTGAGTATTTACTTTGTCACTGAGGCCCACCAACATCTCATGTATTTGTCTCATCAAATCACTGTTACTTGGTCTTCCTCTGCGAGACATTTTCTCTTATACACAAGTAACAACACATTCAGTTATATGGTTCTGGACTAGTATTGCAATGGGAATATACAAGTCTATGCAATTAAAGTTGTGCCAAGTATTATCACTAGCAAAAATTGTAACACCTTACTTTATCATACATTTTCCCAAGTAATATGGCATATTTAATATCTAAATAACTCATGTTAGAGGCTTGAGTCATCAAAGAGTCCAAAATAATTAAAATAAAAAAATGTGTTACTGTTAATTTGGTACCCAAGTTTTCTAGACAAATTTTTAAAAATCATAACTAATTCTGAAAAAATCTTATTGATGTGATTCAAGTCTCTAAATGAAGATTGAAACATGATCTACAAGGGAAAAATATAAAACTTGCATTTGTCTAGACCAATTTGTACAGTATATTGCTCAACCTTTCATTGTTCAAATGGTTATTTTTCTCTTTTCCAGGATTTTGGCCATAAATTTAAAAATTCATGACTAACACTATACTAAGCCAAATCATGCAGTTTCTATGCCATTGGAAAGCTATGTGTGTCTAATTATATTTTATTTTTATTATCATTTATTTAGCCTAGACATGGCACATCATCAATTTGAATCACTAAGGATCTGAATATCACTTTTACTAGAACAGTCTTGGGAAAACTTGTATATCTCTCATTGTACATCTCCAATTGAACTCAAACCAGTGGCATATTAATCTCAAAACATAATATTTTCATAAATATAAACTATTGAATTTTTAGATCTCTGTATGATTTTATATCACTTTTCAAAAAGAAGTAATATATTCAGTAAAATTCGTAGCCTTCACATCACTATCCAATGTTGATCATCAATTTTAAAATTACACTATTAATCGTAAATATATCCAAATTAAGTGTTCTTTAGCTCATTGGAAAGTTTGTTTCAAATCCATGCCAAACATTTCATAATGCTCATAAGGACATAATAGCACAATATCATATATCTAAAAGCATATACATGGTTTATACATTACTTCAAAATATACACTCATAGCTTGAAAACACCATCAAGCATCATTCTCTTCTTCATTCTCCTTAGCTCTCTAAACTCTATTGCCACAACTCATGTCTATCATTTGGCATACTTGAGGGGATGAGATTGGGGACAATCTTAGTAGCAAGTCATATTCAAAGCATTATGACATTTATTTCACAGATTAAATCACATTTGAACATCAAAATACCACATTGGTCATAAAAATTTTGGTAGCATAATGGCTTCGAAAATGAATATCCCAGGGATTATAACCCCTCATATTACAGCCAAACAAATCAAAGAAAATACAATATACAATGTGGCAGCTCAAATTCATCATAAAATATCATATAAACATCATATGAACATAATGAAAGTACATGAAGCAATAAATGGACTTAACTATCTTAGTGACTTCCCTTGGCTATACTCTAGGCTTTCAATGGTTACACAAGCTTCCTCCAACTTCCTCAAGTCCCTAGACAACATTGAACAATGGCTCAAACTATTGATTATGTAGTATAACACATATGGCTCAAATGACACTCTTAAAACCCTTAATGATCCAAGTTGTCTATCTTAGCCTATACCATGAAGCATATACTTATTCTTAAAGTTTTTGGCCATGGGGAATCCATTTTTTGAATAAAAAACAATGAAATTCCCACTCTAAGATGGCCTTCTATTCTGACCAAAATCAACCCCAAAGGAAAAGAAATTTGATTTTCTCAAAACTTACTCAAATTATGTTATACTTGCTTCCTCTTGCAAAATCTCACACCAAATCATGATTTTAAAACAACTTTCCTCCCTTATTCAATCTTAGAACAAAATTGTACAGAGGTAGGGAAGGAAATATTTTATGGGAACTTAAGCCAAACAACCAAGGAAGATGCTAGAATACTAGGAAATCACAAGAGAATCACTTACCAATTTCCTAGAATTTTCTTCCTATTTTTGCTCCAATTTCTCTTCACCTTCACATGCTGCTCTCTCCCTCTCAAAATGGCAGACTACTCTTTCTCTTTCCTTTGCCAAATGCTTAGCCAAAATGAACCAAAGAGGGAGTATATATAATAACACTAATCATATTTACTTTTGGCTAATTATTTGATTAAGGTTAATGAAGTCTTAGCCATTAAGTTTGCTTAATGATTAAGCATTCCAACTTCATCCCACAAAGTGCCATGTGGCATCCTAAATGAGGGTACTCTTGTCCAAGACACTGCATAATTTTTCCAGTCTAGTATTATCCTATGTTGTTTACTTTATATTTAAACAAGTAAAGTTACTTTTTTTACAGTGTAAATTCACTTTATTGATACAAGGTTAAAGTGAATTTTTATTTGGTATCACTTTATTATACTATCTTTAATAAAATCCTTTTGTGATGTCCAATAACTTTTCTTTTTAACTTTTAACTTTTGCAGATCAAAAAGTAGTTTTATTGGTATAAAGTTACTTTTTAACATTTGGCACTGATTATTTCTTCATCCTTGAACATTAACCCTCAGTGCCATTTACCATTGGACTTCTCTCGTCAAGAGTTTCATTTTGACAGCAATACTGTCTATTTATAAAATTACTCCTGACTCAGGGTAAATTTATAATTTTTAAAAATTTTAGGTCTTTAGGTGCAATTTTCCCCAAGGACTTTATTCATTTCTCTTACGTGATAGGGCATAATTGTCATTTCTATAATTCTTAAGGGCAAAAATGTAATTTCTCATTTTTTATCTAACTGGGAAAAATAACCTCTTTGCCCTATTTCACACAAAATAGTGTCTGCCTGTTTTTGCAAATTCCCTATGCATTTCTAAATATTTTAGCTTTCTATGGATGTTACAGAAACAATAATCTGAATCATTGCTCTAATACCAAAATGTAACAGCATACTCTAACACACCTCCATACTTGACCAATTACTTCAAAAACTAACCAAACAAAACCAAAACACCTCTATTTTACTTCCTAGATCATCAGAGCAGTGGAAAAATGCCACAAGACAAGAACACCAGAAGAACTAAAATAGAGTGCAAAACTATGATTGCTCTAGTGCCGCCGATGCTTTAGTGCTCTTAGGTTTCAATATTGTCAAAACAGAGGGTCTAGTGCTAGGCCTGTCCTTGGTGCCGTGATGCCCCATACTGATACCATATCAGCAAATTTCAAAGTTTCGGGACAAATTCCCGATGCTCATAACTTAAAACTCTAACCTCCGATTGACTTGATTCCAACTCCTATAGGTCAATTTTATCACAATCTAACCATAGACACTAATGTCACTCGAATTACCACTCCGGTATTGGGAATATTAAGTCACTCTAGTGTATGTGTGTGTTATCTATGTTTGTTGTGCCAAGTAAGATAATGTGTTTGGAATTGACATGAGAATCCTGATACTGTAATGATGATGGTGGTACATTATGTGTGTGATGATAATGATATGGAATGTCATTGAACATGATGAGTTTGATATGATGTGATATGATGCATTTATGGTTTAGGGTGTTGAGGAGTCAGTATGGCAGAGTATGTGAGCCTAACGGTGGGTTTAGGCCTTGTTGGTTTGTCTTGGGGCAAATAGCCCATTATTTTAATTTGAGGTTCAAGGGGTTCAAATTTCAGAGGATTGATTCCTTTGAGGTAAAACCTCTTTGGACAAGTTAGTTGAGTCATTTAGGACCTATATGTATGGTCTAGGATGGTCAAATTGCCTGTGGTGGCAATTAGAGGTGGAAGATTGCAAGTTTTGGTAAAAAGTGGCCAAAATTGTGTCGGGTGTCCAAAATCTCCATATAGAGAAGAAACTTCACCTGAAAGGTTTGTTCATGGGAAAGGGAGTGTGAAACAAAGTCTCAGTAACCAGGGACAACTACAAGCATATATATATAATATCTCATACATTAATGTAATAAATGCAACATGTTGGATGCATGTCTCCCTTACACACAGCTAAACCACAAGCCGGCATCATCACAAGACATTTCATATAGGTGACTCCCTTTGAACAGTTATTAAAGACTGATTTCGAGACATCACTAAGCTCACCTCACACTAGTGCACCCAACCAAAGGTAACATTAATGCTTGGATTGCGGCTCTTCTTCCCCTTTCTCACCACAAATTAGTGATAATTTAGGAAAGATGTAGTCCATTGCCCGCCTTTCCCTCCTGGCCATAGGAGGAGATTTAGTTGTAGGGATCCCATCCTTATTCCACCCATATCATATCTCATCATATCATAACATCATATATCATATCATCATCACCGCCCAATCACCATATACCTCATAATGCCATGTGATGATGTTCATGCCATATCATCATGTCATCATCATATTTCTCAATGTCATGCTTTGCAATCATGCCATGTCATATCATCATCTTATATAATCATCATCAAAATCATCATTCTCCGCTATAATGTCTAGTCATGTGCATACCATGATATATAGGAAAACCATACACACACATATCAATATCGTGGTATGAACGGAAACATGCATATAGACATACATATATATACAATAACATACAATACAAACACCCGGTTACCTCAAGTTATCAATACCACATGCACGTGATTCCACGAGCTTCTAAGATTGTCCAACATAACTTGCACTCTAGTGGTGAATGAAATAACCTTCAGAATATCATAATATCTTGATTAACATAATATACCACTTGACCAAAATCCTTAATTCGACTATTTAGGTTAAACCCAAGGTTCCAACTGCAATTTCATGCGTAAATGAGTGCCACTCTACCATTTAAACTATAATCAACCACACACGCTTCAGATTCCATACGTCCTCTAGGAATTTCAACTTAGGGTTTACCCTAAATCATGTGTAATCCTTTTAAAAAACTCACAGCTAAGTATCATAAACTCCAAATTACACCTCATTAATCTCATTTCATCCATTGTAATCAGTGGATTTTTTCCAAAACCAAAAATCCCAACATATACTTGAAAAATCCAACTCAATACTAAAGAAAAATGGAGAGGGAGGAGTACAAATCACTCACGAACAAAGATTGAAGCTTCTAAAGTCCAAAAATCACTCCCAATAGCTGTAGATCAAGAACACTGGCAGAGCTTCTTCTTTTTCCCTCTGTTTCTTTTCTGTTTCATCATCTAAAATGATTCTGATTTAAACAAAATTTTTTATGCTCGTCGTGGCTCCAATAAGCTCGTTGTGGCATGAGCACTCTTGGCTTGAAAAACATTTACAAAATTGTAGCTCGCTCACCACAGTAGCTCTGAATCTTGTCGTGGTGTGTAGCTTCTCTGCCACTACTTCAGTCTTTTCTCCGCCCTAATTCCTCTTGTCCTGTACACATCACCAATTATACTTCATTAGTTAGAGACTAAGTTAGGGATAATGTAATGAGAGTTGTTACAAAGTTTTTTTGTGACCTTGATGTTTCTAGTATATTTATCTGTCTGATCCACTCATATTTTTTAAGGATGACGTAGGATAATGGATGCATTAATTTTTGGTGGCTTATTTGATTAAGAGCTCTCATCAGTGCGATACATCAAAAAATAAACTATTCAGAATTTATTTTAACAAAAATATCAAGAAAACTAATGTGCCTTTTTTTTTTTAAGGAAGGGAAAGATTGTATTAATCTTAGACGTAATGCATCAAGGTGCCATGACAAAAAGGAGCACCCCAAAGATATTTACAGTACAAAAGAATGAGAGCTAACAATTATGTTCTGAGAACTAATGCGCCTATTTTAGTGTATATTGTGAATAACTTTATAGCAATGTTTTCAATTTTTTTAATTTAGAAATGTGTTCATTTTTTATAATAAAATGGTAATAAGTATTTTGACCATGTGTATAAAAAGATTCTTTTCAGGAAAGGCAAAACCTAAGCTTGATTGGATAAGGATAGACTCGGTGCTAAAAAATATGGTATTAAGAATGTGTCTGGGAGTTTAGGATAAAATGAAACAAAACAGTGATTAATGGAATAGAATGAAATGGAAGGAAATATTCTATTGTTTGGGGGTCTTATGAGAGAAAGGAATGATCTTATTTGACCAAGAGTTATTATAAAATTGATGGAATGAAGCAGATTGAAACTCTCCCTTTTCCAATATTACCCATTTGAGTTAATTTAGATAGAAAAGTGTAAGTAAAAAATGCCCCTAATCAAGAAAAAAAGAAATAACTTCAATAAGAGTAATTTGGAAAAGACATTGTGACTTTTAGGATTATTAAGATAATTATAATTGATTTTAACTATCATTTTTAATCCTTCTTATAATTCCTTTAAAATGGGCCTTATATATGAGATTGAAAAGAGTAAGATATATATTTTTAGAAGTGGTAAATAACTCAACACTAATAACCATGGTTATGTCTTGATCTTAAAAGTGTAACAAAATGAAGTTTCATTACTGATAATCATAATAACCAATCACAATTCATTATATTAACTATTCAAAATTTAAATAAATTCAAAAGAAAAAACAAATATGAATTGGTTAAAAATAAAATATATTATTTTATTATTCCATCATTGATAATTAAAATTACCAATCTCCAATTTTATTATCATGTATTAATTTATTAATAGTAATTAAAAAATATTATTTAAATACATTTTATTATTGTTGGTTACAAATTATTTCCTTATTAAAAAAATGAAAAGACAATTACATTCTATTCTTTCTTTTTTTTTTTTTATCTTTAAGGTCCCTTTTTAAAGGGGGAAAATCTATTAACAATAAAAAAAAAATACAAGTGGCCCTTAGAGGTAATAAAAGCTAAAAGGAAGGCTAAGGCACATGAAGGATTGGAACAAAACACATGGTAGCACAATTAAGTTACAAAGTTGTTATCATTGTAACAACCTACTCCCAGAGACTCCAAAACAGCTCCTACAGCATTGAAAACATAGAAAAGAATCAAAATAGAGTTGAGTCGCATCAAGCTATAGTGCCAGTGAATGAGATGGCCTCTACCCACTTAGTGAAATAATCGATGGCAATAAGAATAAAGTGATGTCCATTGGTAGCTTTCAGGTCAATTGGTCTAATGACATCAATTCCCCACATAAAGAATGGCCATGGGGATACTAGATTGTGCAACGGGGATGAAGAAGCATGCATCCTATCAGAGTAAGTTTGGTACTTATGGCATTTCCTAACATAATCAATACAGTCATTCTCCATTGTTATCCAAAAATAGCCATACCATTGAATCTGCTTGGTCATTGTATGGCCATTTGCATGCATACCGCATATGCCCTAATGAACTTCCATCATGATCTTTTGTTCCTCCTTTGAATATACACATTGTAGCAATGTGCCATCATGACTTCTTTTTTATAGCATGCCATTACTTACAAAGAAGCTCATGGCCAAGCACCGAATGGTTCTCTTGTCATTTTCGGTGGCTTCTATCAGATACGTCCTACTTGTTAGATAGGTTTTAACGTCATGAAACCATGACTGCTTATCAAGCTCTTCTTCAACGTTTAAACAATATGTCGGCAAGTGTCGAGTCTCAACCTGGATTGGCTGAATGTGTACAAGTTGAATCATAGCTGCTAAAGTAGCCAAGGCATCAGCACAATGGTTCTTGTCTCAAGCCATATGATGAAAGTTGATATCATCGAACTATTTGGTCAGCTAAATCAAGTGTTCCTAATAAGGAACCAACTTGGATCCTTGATCCATCATTCTCCAATAACTTGGTCTCGAGTCATATGATGAAAGTTGATATCATCAAACTATTTGGTCAGCTAAATCAAGTGTTCCTAATAAGAAACCAACTTGGATCCTTGATCCGTCATTCTCCAATAACTTGGTAGATTATATGGGCTAAATAACCAAAAACTTTTAAAATTCTCACACTTATATCAAGGGCTGCTTCGAGGCCATTTGTAATATCCTAAAATTTTTTTAAATATTCAAGACTCAATATTTTAAAATCTATAAGAAATTTATAAAAACATACATACACCATTTGACATAAAATAGGACAAAGGGGTTAATTATCTCGATTAGAAGGAAAAAGGAGAAAATGATGATTTTGCCCCTAAAAAAGAAAGAAAAGAAAAAGAAAAAGAAAAAGAAAAGAAAAAAGGAAGGCAGCAGACGTAGTTAGAATAAGAAAAAAGTTTACAAATTTTGGAAAAAATTATATCTAATGACTCAAAAGTTTTAAGAATTATAAATTAGCCCGAGTTAAGAGCATTTTTGTAAATATAAAAAATCATAGTCAAAATGAAGCTCTCAATGATCTAAGTCCAATAAAATATAGTATAGAATTTATCAAAGTCAAAATAATATTTATGAGGTAATTATGATTTAATATTGATATTTTACCCGATAAAAGTCAGTTTGGACTACAAGAAGAAGTAGTAGTGATTGAAGAAAAATTAGTGAGCCTTGCTAAAATATATTTTTGATTGAAATAATGATTTTAGACCAAAAATAATTATTGGATAATCCTGTACCAATTTAATGACAATTTTGATGAAAATACCTAATCGGTACGGGTAAATGTAATCGGTAAAGGGTATATTGGTCCAATAAGACATGAGAAGCAATTTTTGGCCAAAAAAATTGGTAAAGGGTGTGAGCAGCAGCTGTAGGATATGGAAGGAATTATTTGATTTCATTTTAAGGGGATTTTTGTATTAAAGTAACTAGATTGGTTAATTAACCTAACTTATTATTCACTCCTCTCATCTCTCTCCTTAAGAAGCTTGGTTAAGCACTTAAGACACTTATTCTTACTCATTCTTGCATCTGAACCAGAGGAGAAAAGAGGGAGGAAGAGCAAAAAACCTAGAGAGAAATGGGAGAGTTTGAAGTAAAAGTTATAAAGCTGAAGTTGTTAGGTAAGCTTCTACGGTCTCCATCTTATGCTTCTTTCTACTTAGAGGTTATTCCATGAGGTTTTTCCTCTCCTTTTCCTCCCTAAGATTTCATCCATGCAGGATTTTAGTGAGAGAAAATGGAGCTTTCAACAAATAAACTGTGGAAAAGAGTGAAAAGGCTTCAAGAGGCATGAAAACACAAGTTGTAGCAAGATTTATGAAGTAAATATTTTTCTACCATTTTTCTCATTTTCGGTCAGACTTAGGGTTAGGATAGGAATGGAATTTCAAAATTTTGACTCCAAAAATGAATTCCTTGGGTCCAAATTAGGTAGGAACAAGTATGTTGTACAAGAAAAACCCAAAGGAATTCAAGTTGGAATTTTAGGGTTAGTAAGCATACTAATTGGAAAAGATGATGAAATCAGTGGTTAATGACAACATTTTTTTGTGATGCATTAGGATTCAAAGAAGAGTTGAAGACCAAAGAAAAGGTGTACAAGGTTTGAAAGTTATTGGAAGCCATAAGGTAGTTAACTAGTCACATTATGCATATATATTGTTATTGTTGCCAATATGCTTACTTGATGTAATTGTTGATTGAATTGATATTTTGTGATGGATTGAATTGATTGGCTATGTTTTTTAAAGGGTATTTGACCTTATAAATGTTTATAATTTAAGGGGAGGTGCTGCCCAAATTTTTAGAAAATGTTTGTGCACAATTGACTTTAAATGAAAGTTTAATGTATGTTTCATCAAAGTTTGCAATGTATGATGATATATGAGCATGTTGGATAGTTACTACTGAGATTCTTTGAATCTCACCCCTTTCCAAATGTCTAACAAATTTTAGGGTCAAGTTATGGCAAGATTACCCAAGAAAGGAAAGACAAGGAGAGCAAGTTAATGTTCAAGATAATGATACTTAGGTTAATACTATTATATAAGATGTTATCTAAAATCTTATGGGACATGATCATGCTGTGTTTTCATGTTAATATGTTCTTTTAGGTTTGTTATGGAGTATCATGTAAAATAAAGGCAAGTTATGGCTATGTATGTATATATTAGTGTGTATTTTGGAAAGTTGGAAGAATGCAAGAGACCTTTTTGAGTACTTTTGGAAATTCAAAGTACTGTACAGACCTCAATATGTTCAATGTATGAGTGTTTTATATGTTTAAAAACTACACATGTGTAGCTTTCATATACATAAAGATCACTCAATTTGGAGTTGTGTATGATTTATAGTGATTTTTCAAAGTTATGGTTAGAATCAGGAATTTTCTAAAATGACCATTACTATAGTGAAAATTATACAAATTTACTATACAAATTGGTCAAGTATTTGCCCTGTTAAATATTTTTACCATGTAGATAATATTTTAATCTATTTTTGGAGACTTGAATCACCTCAATATGATTTTTCTTGATTTATTTATAAATTTTCAAAATTTATTGGGTAAAATGAGATTAACCAAAGGAATAGTATTCGAAAATGAAAACTATTTGGTTTAAGTTATTTACGCAATCAAGTCTCTAATAATGCATTAATGGACTTAAATATGGTTTAATACATGGGAAAATTGGTTTAAGCATGAGGTGTGACACCATTAATGCAAGCTTCATATTCAGCTATATTATTCATGTAGTCAAAGTCTAATTTAATAGCAACTGGAAACTGTTTCCTACTCGAAGATACTAGGACTATCCCCACACCATTCCCATGCATGTTGATAGCACAATCGAAATACATCTCCCATCCACATGGTTTGCCTTCTTCATCACACTCATCTTCCTCTATAGCACATATATCCTTGTCAGGGAATTGAAAGTTTAATGCATGGTAATCATCTAAAGGAATTTCCGTCAAATAGTCAACTATTTGACATCTTTTGATAGACTTATGAGTTATATGCTTTATGTGGAATTCATACAATATTACTTGCCATTTCAAGGCCCTACCAGCTACATGTGGTGTAACATCCCTAAGAGACAGAATATCTAAATATCTGTAAGGAATTCACAAAAATGAGTAGACAGTGTTTTGCATGAAATAAGGCAAATGAGTCATTCTTCTCGGTTAGATGGAAAAATGAGAAATTATGTTTTTGCCCCTAAAGAATTATAAAAAAGATATCCATGTCCTTAAATTTATTAAAATTAATAGAAAAGCCATTGACAAAAATTACACCTAATGACTCGAAAGTTTCAAAAATCATAATTTAACCTTAGGTTAGGGAAAATTTTGTAAATATGTAAAATTACTGTCAAAACGAAGCTCATAATAAGCTGAGTCCAATGATATATAACATGGAGGTTAACTGATTAAAAATAAAAAAAATAATCAGTGCCAAATGTCTAAAAGTAACTTAATACTGATAAAGTAGATTATGAGCCCCACAGACGGTTAAAAGGTGATTTGGACATGATTTGAGCCTTACACAAATATTGTTTGGGACAGAATAATTAAGAAAACATAGATATAAATTTGAAATAGTCTTATATCCCTAAAATATTAATTTACTGTTAAAGCAACTTTATTGATACTGGTAAAAAGTATCTAACACAGGATATATCTGGACCAAGAAAAATATGTAGTATTTTGGACAATTTCTTCTCTTTCCTAGGTGTCTAGACAGCTTACTTTTTTTTAGCCAAATCTTGTCAAAGAAGGCTTGGATTTTTTGGCCAAACAACTTGTTGAAGAAGCCTTAACTTCTGGCTAAAAAAGGTTATTAAAGTTAAGTGAGTAATTAGTGAGTGATTAGGCCATATAATCCCTCTTTTTCCTATCTATTTTGAACGACATTCCAGAAGCAAAAACAAAGCAAGAAAACACAAGAAAGAAAGAGAGCAAAGAGAGAAAGAAGAAGAGAGAAAGAGAAGGCAAGTCCAAAGCTCAATAACTCAAGAATTTGGTATGACTTCTACTACCGTAAGCTTGTTATTTGGAGTATTTTGGTGGTAGTTTCATGGAGTATATTTCTTCCCTTTCTCAAGATGAGTTTTGGCCAGACCATAGGCCATGGGAAAAGTTGAGTATCCATCCACCAAACTTAGGGGAAACTAACAATCTAGAACATGATTTTGGTAGTATTTTGAAGTATTTCAAAAAGAATTATTTTCTCCATTTTCTCCATGAATTTTGGTCAGTTAGGGTTTATTCCTACAGTTGAAATTTCATGTTTTTGATGCCAAAAATGAGTTCCTCATGTTGGAAAATCTTAGGAACAAGTATTGATTTCATGAAAAAGCCAAAGGAGAAGAAAATGAAATCTTAGGGTTTAATTGGGACTTTATGAAACTATCCCTTGAATCAGTGGCTTAAGCAGCTAATTGATGATGTATTTAGGTTTGTGGCAGTCTAAGAAAGCTTGTGAAAGTGTTAGAAAGAGGTGGAACTAAAGGAAAAGGGAAGAGGATTCACAAAGGTAGTATTACTTTCCTGCTTTCACTATATTATCATGCTTGCTTTCAATATGTTTGATGCTTTGTCATATGATTTTATTGTTGCCTTGTGATGTTTTTATGATGTTGGCTGAGTTGAATTAGGGGATTTGACATCCTGAGATTTCCATTTTTCAAAATGAAACTCTGCAGAAATTTTTGTGAAATCACATGACTTAAATGTGCAAATGTGTTTGATCAATAATTCTTCAATGTTTTTATGTAAATGTGATAATATGATTGCATGTATGGATAATTACTATTGAGATTCTTTGAATCTCACCCCCTCCCCCTCAATGACTAACCATGCTTGGGAGAAACAATGGAAAAGAGCTAAGGGAGGAGCTTGATGCATGAAGAAGATAATGATGAATGGTTAATGATGCAAAGTCATTATGTTGTAATGTGATCATTTGTATCAATATATGTATAGATGAGTGATCTGCCATTATTTTCTATCATATATTTCTAAGTTTCTCATTATGTTAGGTATGAATTTGGTACAATGAATGACGATGTATATATGATATGAAGCTCATTTTGCCAAGACATGAATGAAAATGTACAATCTGGATACCCTAACAGAAACGTAGGTACTGTTCATTCTAGACAATGAAATTAGTTTAAGTAATATATTTGTCTTAAATACACAAATATAAATTTAAAATGGTCCAAAGAATACCCAATTTGGAGTTGTGTATGAATTATAGTGATTTTTCGAAGTTAGGGTTCAGAATAGGGCAAGATTAGGAAAATTGGAAACTGAAAGTTAGGTACTAGAAAATTTATAAGATAATATAAAATTGTACAGAGCTTCAAAAATTTAATGGCTTATACGTATAGAAAGTTTCATGTATATCTTAATAAATGTATAAAAAAATGTTTCTAGAAAGTAGACATATATATCTTTCAAATTACATAGAGTATGCACAATTTGGTCCATAATAGAAGGAATTTGTCAAAATTAGGAATTTTCATAAATGACCAAATCTAGAGTACTTTTTGAAGGAATAAACTATATTGAATGGCCCAATGTTTACTCTGTTGCTTACTTTTTTCCATGTACAGAATCTTTTTATCTATTTTTAGAGACTTGAATCACTTTGATATAATTTTTGTAGAATTAGTTATGAATTTTCAAATTTTGTTAGGAAAACTAGAATTTGCCAAGTGAACAGTACCCAAGAAAACTGAAAATTCTATTTTTAATATATTTTGATTCGAGTTTCTAAACCATGATGAAAGGCATCTTAAATGATCTAATACATAGGAAATGGACCCTAATATAAGGTGTTACATGTGGGCTCTCGAATATATACTTTAATGGATCCATCCTAGAGATTAACCAAGTTGTATAATTAAGCATATATTGTATGAACCTCCTGGAAGCCCATACTAGTCCACAACAAGTTTGCTTTATCATCTGGTACTGTGATTCACAATCAGTGAACTTTTTGCTCAAGTAGTAAATTGCTTGATCCTTTCACCCAGAAGCATCATGTTAGCCTAATACAGCTCCCATTGATCCAGGGAGTACGATTAAGTAAAGTATTAATGGTCGTCATGGTGTAGGAGGGACTAAGATTGGAGGATTTAGCAAGTACTCCTTGACTTTATTGAAGGCTCTTTGACAGTCATCATTCCATTTTCCTGTATGATTCTTTTTCAAAAGTTTGAAAATCGGCTCACAAGTTGCAGTCAAATTTGAAATGAATCTTGCAATGTAATTCAACCGTTCTTGGAAGCTATGAACCTCTTTTTCTATTTGAGGAGGTGGCTTCTCCCGAATAGCCCTTACTTTATAAGGATCTACTTCTATCCCTTTTTGGCTTACAATAAACCCCAACAATTTTCTTGATAATGCTCCAAATACACATTTATTCAGCCTAAGTTTGTACTTTTGTATCCTTTCGAACAATTTTCCAAGGATTACAATATGACTTTGCCCTTTTGCTGACTTGGCTACCATGTCGTCAACATATACTTCAATCTCTTTATGCATCATATCGTGAAAAAGTGCTACCATGGTACGTTAACAGGTTGCCCTAGCATTTTTTACCCTAAAGGGTATTACTTGATAACAATAGGTTCCCTACTGAGTGTAGAAGGTGGTCTTCTCCTTGTCATCTTCATGTATACGGATTGGTTATACCCAGAGTACCCATCCATGAATGAGTATCTATGACTTCATGCAATATTGTCAACTGAAATGTCAATATAAGGTAAAAGGAAATAATCTTTTGGACTTGCCTCATTTAAGTCCCAATAATTAACACACATTAGAACCTTACCATCTCTTTTAGGAATAGGAATAATGTTTGCAACACATTGAGGGTACTTAGCCACCTCTAAAAAACTGGCCTCTAGCTGTTTCATCACCTCTTCCCTAATTTTTAAGGACTTTTCTCTTGTCATTCTTCTTAACTTCTGCTTTTCAGGCCTAACATTAGGGAGTAGAGGGATTTTATGTGAGGCGATCCCTGGATCAAATCCTGGCATGTCTTAATATGACCAAGCAAATACATCTATATATTCTTTGAAGAGCTCTATCATTTGCTCCCTTCAGTCTTATTCACAATTTTAAGCTCCTTTTTATCATCGTCAATTCCCATATTTACTATTTCAATTATTTCCTTGTGGGGAGGCATTCTTTTTTTCCTCCAATTCAAGGTGTTTAGTGTATAATTGGAATAACTCCTCATCATTAGGCTCATAATCATGCATATAAGAGACAACAAGTAAATCATTAGGTTCAGAATTTTCTAGGTTCGAATAGTATTATGAAGAAGTAATAAATAGAAGGGAGAAGGAAAGAAGAAAAAAATAGATTTTATTCAATGATGTTTTGAAAATGAAATTAATCATTCTAAATTAAAGGTCTCAAAGAAAAAAAAAGGAAAAAATGAAAAAATAAAGGAAAATGTTCTGAACATCATGGTCCAAATAAATTACTCTAAGGTGATGATGTCATTATCATATTCCCAGTTTTTCAACACCTATCCTGAATTGTCTATTGATATTTGCACATGATATTTCTCATTGTTAGGAGAAACCACTGCAACGGTAAGTTGATTTATGACTTTGGTTGGTGTAGGGAAAGTCTCTTTAAGATGAGGACACTCTTGATTCTCTTTCTCTGTTCCCTTAGACAACCTTGCTTGTATTTTCATCAGCTCTTCCAAAGTAAGCATGTATCCCAATCCTCGGTGTTTGTAGTTTTCTGGAAGCTCAATTGGGTGTTTAATGCCTTGGAGGCATGCCCTTAACCCTTTTCCTTGCTCAAAGCTACTCTTCTCCATTACGTTGGTCACAATGGAATTAACATTATGAACACCTTTCTTGGGTTCCTCTATCTCAAGGCTTTGAAACATGGTACTTGTATCTTCCTCGACAACCTCAACATAAGGAAGTGAGCTTGTCTTACTTACCATAATCTCCTCCTCCCCTTTTACTGTGACAATCCTCCCTTCATGAATAAATTTGACTTTTTGGCGTAATATACAAGGAATGGCGCTAGCAGAATGTATCCATGGCCTTCCTAGCAACATTGTGTATGAGGAATCAATATCCATAAGATAAAAATCCACCATAAACATGCTCAGTACATTTTCTAATGGTTGATGCATAATGCCTATTACTTCTTTTTGAGAACCACTGAAAGCTTTAGCCACCATGTCACTACTTTCAATGTCTGAAGCTTCTAATGATAGGTGACCAAATGTTATTACTAGCAAAACATTAAGTGCTAATCCTCCATCAATTAGCACCTTGGCTAGCATAAATCCTTTGCACTTTAAGGTGACATACAAGGCCTTTGATTGGCAACTAGCACTCTTCGTGACCTCATCTTCTGAGAATGATATGGTGGATGTTGCTTTGACAATATTCATGATACTCATTACTTTTTCGATAGTTATGCTAGGCTATATATATGCTTCATTCAGGGCTTCCTGAAATGCCTAACGATAAGGTTCTGAGGATAGGATTAATGAAAGGAAGGAGATTCATGCTGGAGTTCTCTTCAACTAGTCTAATATACTGTAATCACTTTGCTTCATAGGTATTCTTCTTCAGCTTTTTCTACATTTTTCAAGTTAGGCTCCTTTGGGTCTTTAGCACATGCTTCCTTCCCCTTCCGTGTCATCCATGGTTCTGTTGGAAGGTACACTTTCCCATTTTGAGTGACTCCTATGGTCTTGTTATGTTTGAGCGAACAACATCATTGTATTTCCAAGGCACAGCTTGATAATTTTCGTATGGAAAGGAAGAAGGTATCTTTACGGTTAAGGATGTAGGATTGTGAGGCTTTTTGTTATCGGTGGGAGGATTTGTCTTATTGTCTTTAATAACTAACTCAGTGGACTTTTTCTCTATCCCACATATTCCCCTATTGCCACTTCCAATGACCACAATTCCTAAGGCCATTATCTTTTGCACTTATTCCTTAAACTGAATACAGTTCTGAATGTCATGATCCATTACCTCCTGATAGTATTCACAATACCTCATCTCCTAACCTTTAAGTATCTGACTATCATTTTTTAGGGACTCAAGCAAATAACCAGCTTCCCTTAAATAGGCATAGAGGGTACTCATGGGAATCTTGATATCCGTAATATCCTTAGAGAACATGGCCCCTCCTTAAGAGCATTTATTTACCTCTGGTAATTCAAAAGAGGGTTACTACTGATGGTGGAGTTCTCATTAGTGTTTAGTTAGATGTGATTGGCATCGATCAAATCCAAAACATTTCTCCTAAAAGTAACACAATCTTTTATAGAGTGTCCTGGAGTGCCCATATGATATTCACATGTTGCATTAGGATTATTGCTGGAAAACTTAGTACACGCGTAGCGAATAACAACACCGAGATTCCTACCATGGATCCGTCAACGTTGCTTAAATCGAGATATAGAAGAAGAATTTACCTTTCATGCGTGACTTTTAGGTTCTTTTTCATTTCAGATCCTAGGAATTAACATGTTTAGTTAGCTCCCTCTACCAGTATCCACACGAATAGTGAGTCCAACTTGAATGACATGTTAGTACCTCTACTTACAAACATCCGTATACTCTCTCTGTGCGTCTGTATGTTCTCTCTATTCCTCCGTATACTTTTTCTATATAAGTGTAAAGTCGTTCTATCTTTAAAGTGAGTGGAGACTCTTTATTGATTCTATATCTAATAATCCTAATATATATCAATACATAGATAGTGTTTATTATTCACTGCTACACTAAGCACTTTCTAGATCGGGTAAAATGGACTTTCTAGATCGGTTTAGGTGCAGATATAGAAGTGACCAATGTAGAAAGTTCACCTTTCTAGATTGGTTATCTAATCGATCTAGAAAATATTTTTCTAGATCGGTTGTTTAAACACCCGGTCTAGAAAATCATAAGAAAAACCAAATATAACGTGCCAAGGAAGACTTTCTAGATCGATTTCAAGTCATAACCGATCTAGAAAGTATACTTTATTAATATGAGATAATCAAATATTAAGATGCTCCACAGAACTATGGTGGGATACTTAATTCCCTCACAACTCCTCCATCTCCACCACCAATAACTAGAACCTGAATATACATTAAAAAGCATTTAGCACAATATAAAACTGAAAGGAGTAAATTTAAAGGCTAGTAGATATGCAATATGTGCCACACAGAAGATACTACAGGTATGACAAAAGAAATGGAAAGGAAGTTACAGCCAAAATTATGTGTTCAAGTCATAGCAGATTATTTGAAAACACTACATCAACACCCTTATCGTAAACCAAACACAACTTTGGCAAATAATACCAGTAACTGCAATTATGCTATCCCATCAACATACTATTAATTTCAGAACAAACATCATCTCATGTCTAAGTCCAATCTCACTTTAAACAATCAAATTCCATACCCCATATTATAATATTGCAATACTTTGTTGAATGATATTGATCCTAGATTAAGATGAACATATCCTGCAAGAAACAAAACAAACTTGATATTACATATATAACTTGTCTACATTATAAATGAGATAATATTCTTTCTCCATTCATTACATAATGACAAAACCTAAGAAAGAATATACATAAAATCCCAGAAAAACAAGACAAAAGCAAAAAAGACAAATAAGAGAAGAAAAAGTGGAAAATCTTAGTCCATTAGTATCTTGGGTATAGTTATAACCCATATGAGCAACCATAGTTTTTCCAGCCAAACACTCTTCACTATCAGGTCCCTTACAGTTCTGATCAACAACTTCATGCATATAGCTTTCAGCATATAGAATGAGAATGAGTGAAGCTGAAAATATAGGAAGAAGAGGATGGTAGGTTATGGAATGACATGAGAAGTAGGGTTATGCAAATTGAAGCCTTTTTTGGGATGAAGAGTTAAAAAGATGCAATAAGTAAGCATGATACATGCTTTTGACAGTTGTATGCATAAAAATCACTTTCAAGTTTTTTTCTAAATAGAAAAGGCAAGCACTAGCTTGAAACAAGATCAAATGTAAGGCATCTATAATTCTATGTCATAGTACCATACTGAACAAGATTCAAACCACTAACAAGCCAAGAATAGAACTGCATATTATTATAATACTTAAAGAAGTACATATAATGAAAAAGGACAGATTCCACATCCTTATGGCACCCCCTTGAGAGTCAAATTGTTGCTACCTTGATTTGATCCTAACACAGAAATCTCCTGCTAACTAATATTGTGCAAAGATGGTCTCATGATATTGGGTAACCATACATGCTAAATTCCAAAACATCCTTTAGAATACAAGTAATGCAAAGAGAAAACTACAAGAAAAGTAGAATACAAATGAGGTCAATAAGAGGTTATCGTGAGTAATCCTAGGCAATAAATGAAGAAACCAATCTTATTTTTGTATGCAACAGCAAATTCAAGAAATCTGGCTAGTAAGCAAATGAAGAAGTAGTTGTTAAAAAGATACACAACTATTATGCATTAACACAGAAAAATCTTTCATTGTTTAGGTTAAGGGATTTTCTTTTTATATGAAGCAAAAGTTTTCTATTTTTCTTCATAAACAGCTTATTCATTCAAGAAAAGAAAAGGACAGTATAATTAAAATTGTTGAGAGACAGATGATAAAAAAGCACTCCTCTTTTGGGTTGTTAACATTAATATTCTAAGGTGAACTTCACACCTAATGAGTACATGCCAAGAGTTTAGAATATAACAAAGTGTTCCATTGCCCCATGGGTAAGTGACTGAGTATATGCCAAATTAGCCATTTAACAACAATGTTAGTTTCAAACAAAATTTTCATAGTTGTGATTTCACAGCTCATGTAAGATTGCAAGTATCTTAATGTCACAATGACTTATTAAACTTGGTATCCCATTTACCAAGAGCTGATACGATTTTCCAACTGTCCATGTGACACTATAGTCACAATGATATTAATAACTTTATATGTTGGCTAAAAATTTTATATGAAGGCTTCATCAAATAATAAAAAATATATATATAATCATCTTTTATTTAAATGCCAGAGAATTAATAGAGACAGTGCTATCACCTTTCCTCTTCCATGGTACCACAATAATAAAGATAAGCATCAAACAGATACAAGAGTGCATATAAAAACGTATGTGAAGAGATAGTAAAGACTAATCCAACAAGTGAACAGCTAGCTGGAAGTCTAATAACATCTAGAAGATTGCTATAAAGTAGATGTAGTTCATAAATTCACAAATAGATCATTACTAGGAGAATGCAATTAAATAAACGATTCAGTTCCTGGTTCATCTGTCTTGAACACTACTCAAGATTTTCAACTCTAGTTTTTGAAGAAGCAATAGTATCCACCAATGCCATATGCTTGGCCTCTTTGCGAGCCTTCACTATGTGAAAGTGAGATTAAATAAAGAGTTGCAAAAAGAAATAAGTTACAGTTTAATCATTAAAAGCTAACATGTTCAAATATTTAAGACTATGAAAGTATGCAATTTACCTTAGAGAAATTGAAATTAAAATCCACCAAATCAAGTTGAGAAGTAAGCGTAAAGATGTACCTTCCAATGCTTTAACCAAATTATCCTCTGCCTCCCTCAATTTACATTTAGTCTCTTCTAGTTTAGCTAGAAAGACATAGAACAAATTAAACCCTACAATCTACAATATTAACAATAGTTTTAAAGCATAAATTACTCAAAAAGAAGATACGATCGAGGAAAACCCTCATTCTTTTCACTCTGATTCTGCCATCAGTTTTACTGACTATTGCATTCGAATCCTCTGTGTAGCTCAACCGAGATGCATACCATGAACACCGTGCCTTTCTGTGAGACGAAGTCGTTAAAGTGATGGAGAGAGAGGACATTGGCCAATGGGTTTTGCCGGCGGTGAGAAGGAGAAAGGAAGAAAATGAAAAAAGGAAAGAAAACTAATAGAGGAAGGTGAAAAGTGACCAGATCCATCTAAACGAGACAAGAATTAGTTGAACCCTAAATCAACAGGTTTGTCGATGGTGAGTGGCAAACAACGATGGAAAGAAAAATTGCAAGGTCAAAGCGAAAGGAAAAAGTGGGCTCATCGGACGCCTTGACAGAGAAAGCAAAGGAGGGTTGATGAGCGACGAAGGAAGGAGAAAAAATGAGGGAGGAATGATTTACAAGGGGAGGGCATCAAAACTGGGATGCTTTTTTTGTTTCTCTTCCTCTTTTTTTAAACGAACAAAGGATATCAATTTTTTTGATCGGTTATTTGAGGATATCAATAAATAACCGATCAAGAAAGTTCAAATTAAACATATTTAATTACAAAAATGCCACCGGTCACTTTTCTAGATCGGTTCCTTATAAAACCGATCTAGATTGAAGATGTAAAAATGGTTTTTTGTACTAGTGATTTGATTAGTTTAAATCAAATGTTAATTAGATAGATTAGTTTAAATTTAAATCTATCACATAGAAGCAAATTTAAAACTAACTCATTTAAATTGATTTAAATGTTACATATATTTTGAAATATTTAATATATCAAATATATATAATATACCAAACATATATATATTTCAAATTTTATAAAATATATATATCAAATATATATATCACATATATATACATTTATTTATAAAATTCATATACTATAAATTGAATGTTAAATTCATTGAATCTAGACACATATTAGATTCAATGAATTTGGACATTCTAGCTTGAATTAGTCTGTTCTTGTGTGCAACCCTGCAGGCTCATATGATGTTGGCATTATGCTAATGACAGTATTGCATCCACAAGTCACAAGTGGCCTCTAGCAAGACATTGTAACTACTCAAATCATATGAGATTAGTGATTCGATATAACCTATCATATAACCTTATCATATCTCTTTCGTCTCACAATATATAGGTCAAATATAAGGCATGGGAACGTCATCCTCATCTTACTCAACTATCACTTTCTCGATCTCCGAGTAGACTGACAAAACAAATGGAAACTCTTCCATTTGAGCACAGCCATGCGTTTCTCAATCTTATTCATCGAGGGGTCTAGATATATCTCTCCATTAAATAGAGGACAAATTTTATCTTGACCATTCATCTTCCTCCACATGAATTCCACTATGCCCGATCATAGTCTTTATGATCTCCCGATTATAGGCGACTTTTGACTATGTCAAAGTATAGTATTCTCCATGTTGGAAGCCATGGTGATCTCAAGTATGAGATTTTAGGTCTAAGGGCTTAGTGACACAGTTATATATATGAGATATGCTTATAACTTGATCCATGCAGCTATCTCATGACGGGTCAATCCAACACTTGTTCCCTAACAAGTGCTTATGATTTTGATTCGTATCTTCATACATAATTATCAATTAAAATCAAACTAACCTTAATTTATCATTGTTCCTATAAAGATGATTGACTAGGGATGTTTAGGATAAGATTTATCCAAGGATATTATTATAAAGAAAAACATGCAAACAATATAATAATGTAATAAAAGAAAACTCCTTTTTTCATAATAAAGTACAATTTTCATAACACAATGATTGACCTAGGGCACAATCTCCAATAATTATACCAAGCTGGAAATGGTGGTGAAACTAGCTTATAAGGACATGGTCCTAATAATTGAGGTTCCCAAAATTTGTGGTACAGCTCTGCATTAGTCATGCCAAAATCAGGCTATAGGCAATTATCCTTGGCTTGTGTGTTTCTCTGTCCTTCTAACTGCCCTTGTCTATCGTGTATTGGTGTTGTTGGCATTTGTTTAGGTTTCTCCCACTTAACTAGTAAGAGATAGCTTAGCCATTAGGAGATATCATAACTGGCTGCATATAATTCACATTTCCTTCCTTCCTCTCTGTATCATGACCTCTTCTCGTGTTACTTTCAGCCTA
The DNA here is from genome assembly GCA_026686845.1 of Adenanthera pavonina. Lineage (NCBI taxonomy): Eukaryota > Viridiplantae > Streptophyta > Magnoliopsida > Fabales > Fabaceae > Adenanthera > Adenanthera pavonina. The sequence continues at coordinate 37,872,685 of JAIVEN010000014.1, forward strand.
CGGGATAGGGATTTTACCCTCACAGATATTTGTATCAATCCTTTCCCTGATTGTCATTAAGTTAGAAAAATCCTTAACATTAGTTCCCACTATATATTAATAGTAAGGATTTGGCAATGTGTGGAAAAAGTATGAACAAAGTTCATTTGATGACATGGTGGGTTGACTTGAGAGGCCAACACACTCCATCTCTAAGTATAGCTCTTGAATGTCTTATTCGTTTTCTTACCTAAAGATTTTAGTTGTTCCCTTATCGGGGTAATATCAAGATTGAACTTATACTACATAAATGTATCAATGAGATCATTCCACCTACAGATCTTAGAATGATCCAATTGTAAGTACCAGGTCAGCACATGTCCAGTCAAACTTTTAGAAAAGAAATTCATTAGAAACTTTTCCTCTTTGGATCATACTGACATCTTCATGTAGTAAGACTTCAGGTGGTGCATTGGATTACTAGTCCCATCATATTTGTCAAAGTCTGGCAACTTAAAATTTTTAAGGACGGTTATTGTTAGAGTCCAGCATAGTTCCTACAGATCTACAAACCCCCATATATTCCATCCTTGGAGGGCCTTCAGCTGATCCTTTACTTCACCAAGCTCCTCTTTTAATTCTTGGCCTCGTGTAAGTGTTAGTGAGATTTGGAAGGTATACGTGTGATCCTCGCCTGGCTGTTCATGAGATTTCATGGTCTCAATGTTATAGTTCTCCCTTATCTGAGGAGACTGTTCCTTCTTCTCGATATGCTTTTAAGGGTCTTCTTTTGTTTGACTATTGGGTTGTTAGGGGTTAAGTGCATTGACCACCTTACCATTATTCAAAACGGCATTCAAAAGCTTCATTATTTCACCTAGTTGATTTTCCATAGAGGATACTGGCTCACTCAAAGTGGTAGTCTCAGCCTTATCCCTCTAATTTCCATTTGTGCTATCATTGGCCATCTACTAGCTTCGAAATTGAGTATTGTAAGAGTACGTAGGGGTTACCTAGTTAGGTTGCTTTTCCTTGGGTGCAATGTTGTCTATATCATAAAAAACATTTTAACTTACTTTTACCTTGATGAATTTTCAATTATTTTGAACATTCTATAAGGGATATTGATTTTTCTTTTTAATTTTTATCTTTGATTTATATTGAATTTCCAAGTATATAGAGTTAGCATATGAATCTTGAGGCACAAAAGCCCCTAATCTTCTAGGAAACTTATCATTTCTCCAATTGACTAGAGTTGACTATCAAATAATAGAGGTATTGTACCCCTTATCACTTGATGTCTTTTTGAAAGAGTCTAGTATAATATTGTGGACAAATCTTTAGGCAACTTTTATTCAAATAAAGATACATAATTTATTAAAGAAAAACTTTGAATAAAAATGAATGTTCATCTATTCTACCAAAATTGAGCTACATTCCTTAATCATATAGCAAGCTCTTTACATAGTCAAAGAAAATTCGTAATTTCATCTGTGATATCAAAAGGGTGGATCATGCTTTCTACTTGTACATAAGCATCTGAAAATTTTGCGATCATATCATTTGCTAACAAAATCAAACTTTTGACTCGACCCTTCTAATAGTTAGGTCTCCTCATTGCTTCTTGTATTGTTCTGGTTTGCTAATTCACTTATTCTAACAACCTCTGAATTATTGCCGTTGAACTTTCTCGAAGGGATATTAGTTCATTAGCTTTCTCCTCTAATTTCTTAGCGAGTACCTCTATTCTATGTTGTAGGCCTTCCAATGGACGAAGTGTCTGTAATTCTTTTTCAAACTCGTCCCTTGACCTTATGACCCTTATTAGCCTAACTTGATTACTCTGCATTCTTTGCTCATTTTCTTCCATTTGATCATTAACCTCCTTATTCATAACCAAATTGTGCATAATCTATGTCATTTGAAAGCTATATATATCTACTTATAGAAATATTTTTCTTATACATTTATTTCACTTATACAGGGCATAACATTAACTTAATTACGAAGGGTCAAAATACTACTGTTACTAGGACAGTTTTGGGAAAACTTACATACCTCTTATTCTATAGCTCTAATCACTACCAATTAGTGGCATATGAAACTTAAGATGTATACCTTTTTATGTATATAAACCACTGAATTTTTGGAGCTCTATACGATTTTATATTGTCTTTTGAATTTTCCAATACCTAACTTCCAGATTTCAGTTTTCCCAATCTTGTCCTGTTCTAAACCCTAATTTGAAAATTCACCATAAATTGTACACTTATCCAATTTAGGTGTTCTTTAGCTCCATGGAAAGCTTATTCCATCTGCTTTTAGAACATATAGATTACTTAAGCTAATTGCCCTACCTTACATGAATAGTACCTGATTTCTCTTAGCCTGCATAAGATGAGCCTTTCCATTCCTAATTTATCAAAATAAGCTCCATAACCCTTTCACATCATCATCAATTGCACCAATTCCGTACATAACATATCATAGTACATTAAGAATCATGATAGCATAAAAATACAAACCACATGGCATATACAAAATTTTTCATAATATCCCTAACTACAATGTCATAGCTTGAATTATCAATTCAAGCATTGATTCCCTTTTCATGCTCCATAGCTCCCTTGTCTTCAATGCCATTGCTTTTACCTAATGTAGTTTTCATTTTAGAAGGGTGAGATTCATGGAATCTCAGTAGCAATCTCCATTCATGCAATCATATTATCATATGAAGCATATAACCATTATAAAACATCAAGTGAATACTTTTAAACATTTATGACATAATATTTTACAAAAATTTTGGCAGAGTTTCATTTTTGTATTTTGGACATCCCAGGGTCTCAAAATCCCTCAATTAACTCAATCAACATTCTCAAAGTATCACAAATGATCATATCAAACAATAGGCAAGCCATCCAATTCATTGAAAATTACATGATAATATAAGGCAAGAATAGGTAAATTGCTACCTTTATGCTTTGTCTTACTCCTCCACTTGATACCAATGCTCCCACTAGCTTTCTTGGCCTTCTTCAAGTCCTAATGCATCATCAAAAAATTACTCAAACTAATAGTTTCATGACTTCCTTCAAAAAGTATTCATGAATCAAAAATTCACGAAAAATTCATTCCTAGCTCAAAAATGATGAATTATACCTCTATTCCATGTAATTTTTCATCAGGAATCCAAATATGGCCTTAGAATTACCAAATTCCATCTCTAAACTAATCCTCTATTCTGGCCGAAAATGACAAGAAAAGGAGAGAAAATGATTTTCTTTGAAAATCATCTAACTACTTCCAAAATCATGTTCTAGGTTGTTAGTTTGGCGTTTCTCCTAGGTTTGGCTCATGAAAACTCATCCTTTCCATGGTTTAGGGTTTGAACAAAAAATCAAACACAGTGGGAGGAAGAGGAAGACTTCATGAAACAATTCCAAACTTCTCAAATGCATAAGCTAGGAGGCATAGAACTTACCCTTGGAACTTGGAACTATAAGCTTTCAACTTTTGCTTCCACTTCCTTTCCTATTTTCTCCCTTTTTCTTCATAAATTTTGGAGCTCTCCCTCACTGTTTGCAGCTGCTGAAACACATCCAAATGAGAGAAGAGAAAGAGGTTAATCCACTTAAGGTTAATGACTAATCATGGTTAGTCTTAACCTAACCCAAGCTAGCTCAAACATAGTTACTTTTGTGACCAAAAAGCTTGCCTTCCTAAGGAAGTTGCCTTGATTAAAAATCATGTGCCTAATGTGCTGAAAATTAATGCCAAATAAGGAGGGAGGAGTGTGCAAATACAATTCAATTTTCCTGGTTAGTATATATCTTGAACTGGGTAATTTTTAACTGTACCAATAAAATCGCTTGTTATAGTAAAGTAGCATTTTTGTGCTATAGGATTATTCCAATTTTATTTTTATATTTTCTTAATTATCCTGTCCAAAATAATATCTATGTATGGCCATATCCTGTCTCGGTTACGTTTTAATCGTCAGTAGGGCACATAATTTACTTTATCGGTTTACTGTTACTTTTGAATACTCGGCACTAATTATTTCTTCATCCTTAAACATTAACTCTCAGTGCCATATATCATTGGACTTCTCTCGTCTAGGGATTCATTCTGACAGTAATTTTACATATTTACAAAATTATCCCTGACTTAGGGTTAAATTATAATTTTTGAAACTTTTAGGTCATTAAGTGTAATTTCCCCACGTGCATTTCTATTTCTTCTCCACCTAATATTTAATAATTGTGGGACATGGAAGTTATTTTTATAATTTTTTAGAAAAAAAATATAATTTCTCATTTTTCTGTCTGATCAGGAAAAAATGACCTCTTTGCCATTTTTCATGCAAAATGGTGTTTGCCCATTTTTGCAAATTCCCAATACATTAAGATATTTTAACTTTCTTAGGATGTTACAAGTCTCTACTAGAATTGAGAGTATAGGGTTGACTCTGTTAGGTTTGCTAGCTTCCCATGAGGGGGGTGAGTTGGGAAGATTAAAAATTTTCTGCAAAAGTGTAAAAGAGCAATGAAAGCAAGAGTAACAAAAAAATAGTGTATAAAATATAACAAAGTGGAAAGCAAGGTAAGGGAAGAGAAGACACAAATATTTATCCTGGTTCGGTCTCTTTCTCTTGACCTATGTTTAGTCTTCAAGCTACCACTTGAGATTTTCCACTATTTTGTAAGAATTCGATAGGCTCCTTACAATGCCACAATACAACTCTATGCTCTGTTCTAAGAGCTTACAGTTTCTCTCTTTGCACTCAATCTTAGTGCTTCCCAAATCCTTTGTGAAATCCCCTCACAAGAATATCTATCTTCCAGATGAAGATAAGATTGTTTACAGTAAATGAACTCTCTAATTTAGAGTATATATGATAGTTGAAGTGTAGTTTATGAAGTATGGAAGAGTAGAAAGCTTTGACAGAAGATTTTGACAAAGTTTCAGTACATACAATATAAGATCGTTACCCACTTCTTCAAATTAAGTTTTATTCATAGATTTTCGTCTTAACCATACGTTGAGACAAGATCTAGTCATTAGAGATGTTACCCAATGATTACTCTATAAATCTATTCGTTCACTAACCACATTTAATGTGTCTGACATCCAAAGTTTGAATTTTGGGGTGTCAACAGACGAATTTCACAGAGACCATTAGTTAAAGACTTTAACGTTGAACTTTGAAGTTCGTTTATTCTAAATCAAAATTCGAATTTTCATCTTTGACAAATCTTTCTATGTTAGAACATACGAATTTTCAAGTTTAAAGTTCTTTTGATAAGTGTGAACAGTTATTTCATACTGTTACAGTGCCCTCAAAGTTCGAATTTTGTTACTCAAAATTCATCTGTTAGTGAGCAAATCAATTTGGCATAAAAGTTTTTCTTTTTGAAATTTGAATTTTCAAATACCAAAGTTCATCTGTTAGAGAGACCTTTTATCAGACTTATTCCAAAGTTTGAATTTTGGAAAACCAAAGTTCATCTATCAGAGGGACACCTAAACAGACTAACACATTGTCTTTCCAAAGTTCGAATTTTCAAAACTAAAGTTCGTTTATCATAGGGCTAACTCAAAGCTCTTTTTAAACTTCATTTTCAGATGAACTTTGACATATCTTCAGACGAATTTTTCATTTTTCACAACTTGTATTTTACTCGAAATTTGAATTTTCACAGTTTGAAATTCGTCTGTTAGAAGTAACAACTTTGAAAGTTCAAATTTCAACTTTCAAAATTCAAATTTTTAGGGTAACATATGAAGTTTAACAGTTCAAAATTCACCTGTTAGTGAATGTTTTTCAAATATATTTTAGGTTAACATAGGATTTTTAAAAAACACACTTTAAAAACATTTGGTGAAAGATCAAAGCATTTTACTCATGTGAATATAGTGAGAAATCCTATAGACTACTCTTGTACTCATTTTTCTTGGATTTCTTCACTTGAGATCTTTTTGTACACCTTTGATATCTTCCTTCCAAGCTCCAATTGTTTGGAATCATCAAAAACACTTGATTCAATAGACTTGATGATATTCAACCATTTGAAATATATTGATGGCATATAAGCCAATGATTCCTTTTGCAAATGGAAATAAGATGATCCCATAGATTGTCATTGGAAGGACCATACCCAAAACATCCTATTTCCTTTATGGTATTAGCATCTTTATGTGAGCTTTGATAAAGGACCTCAAAATTCTGGGCACATTTCCTGGGAAAACTAGTTGTAAGTCCTTTACACTGATTCCTAGGAGACTAGCTATCATGGTTTCTGATGGTGTATGTCCTGGATATTTATACACTTGATCCACTTTGCTTAAAGGCAATCCTAGGAGTTCTCCATATTCTTCTATTGTCAGTGCAATATGAAAATCTTGGAATGTGAAGCATCTTAAGGAGTCATCCCAATACTGTCCTAATACTATGAGCACATTTCCCTCAATTGGTATATCAAGCAAACTAAACACATCTTTATGTGCCTTTTTTATTCTAACTCAACTTTGCAATTCACTAGTTTCTCTTTTTTTAAAATAAAAAAAAAATAAAAATAAATTAAAAAAAGTAGAGATTTAGTGTTGGTTTAAGAATCTTAAATATTAAAGTTTGTCACACATTGATTAATTTATTTAATAGTTTGACCACTGAGGTTATTATTGGTGTAAGAAGGAGAAAAAAAAATCCTACTACCTGAGTGTTCCCCTGTGTCCTAGATTATATGGGTTCTAATACTTATTGGATAAAGTTCTATCTAATAGGACTGGCACAAGACTTTTCTACATCATGCATGGTTTAGGGTAGTTTTAATATTCTTGCAGGTTTCCAGATTGCTCTCATCTCATGGATGAAAGCCCAATTTATAAAACTTAATCTTATGGGAGCTTAGCCCTTCATTGATTAAATTTAATAATAGGTAAAAATTTGAGTGGAGTCTTCATAATGACCTAAGGGAACATTAGTGTTCCTCAGGAAAACTGTTACAAACTTCCTTTCACCTAGGATGGGCACAGACTCGGGTATAGAGCCCATTAAGTGTGTGAGGTTGTGTTAGTGCACAGTGTGTAAGAAGAGTATTCTATTAAGTACCCCGATTTTTTCAAAAATAAATAAATAAATAAAATAAACAAAATACATGAGTAAATATACAAATGATAAAGCACATAGATTAACAAGGACATGTTCAGTCAAATCAATAAAAAACAAAGGTAAGACTTAATTATTAACTAAGCACAATAAATTGAATTGGGCTTGACTCTTCAAGTAACCCTAGTGGAGTGGCCAAGCTGTCGCACCCGAGCTTTAACTACAAATAAAAATGGAGTAGCCACCAAATTTTGAGGGAAAATTATGGAAAAACCTAAAGATGTAGAAAAGGATGGTCTACAAAAAACAAAGTTAGGTTCAAAAGTTGGTTATATGTAGAGAAGGTGTTAGGCACCCTACGCCACTCATTCGGGAGAACGATTACCCTAAATTTATTGTGCTATAATAGAAAGGCCTAAAAAAATATATTATCCTTATTAATTACATTTTATTACTAAACCCAAAAAAATATAATATTTTTAAAAAGCGAACTTAACCTGGGATGAAAACCTTAAGGCCTATGTACCTTTGGGAGGGATAAAAGTCCACGTAGTTTGAATAGAAAGTTAGTTGGTATCAATTTTTTAAAAAAAGAAATTAATTATTCATTATTGTTTTAATTCTATTTCCTTGTAAAAAAAATCCCACGATATATTATTTAAAAAGTTTATTATTTTCTTAAAGATTAAGAAGAAATTTCTACTATACACTTGAGATTTTATTAAAAAGATAATTAACATCTATGGTGAAAAATTGGTATTACTCATAGTCTTTTGTAAAAGCACACACAAAGACAATTGAAATTCCTCATGGCAAGCTCTAAATGATAAAACACAGAGGAACAAATTAATAATATAAAATTTGGACTTATATATTTTCTAAAATATAGGCAACTATGATGAAAATTAATATCACTCAAAATTCGTTAAATAACACCTTCAGTGCACGCAAGGACTATTGGTGTCCCGTATGATAAACAATTAAAAGGGTTAGAAAAGAAGGAATTTAAAGAGGAATAAAAATATATATATTTTTAGAAACATTACTAGATTTCTTGGGATTATATATATATTTTTAAAAGGTATGGATTGCTATGGCAATAATTGGTATTGCTCATAGTCTTTTACTTTTACATTGTAAGTGGCCACGGAGATAATTAGTATCCCTCATGATTTAAGAAGATAAAGGCTAGAAAGGAAATTTTTTTTTGTTTTGTTTATGGCAATATCAAATTATAATAATGTTTATCATAATGATTGATGACAATATGTAGACTGTCACGAGCTCTGGGTAACCAAGCGGCATAGATCACTAAGGTGTTCTGGTGAGGTCCCACCACAAATGCTAACTCCTCTATTAAAATATCATATACCCATTTGAACATATGCCTTAATATGCCACTGATGAATTAAGAGCTTATAGATATAATAGCACGTAGGAAATTTCGTGGTACACAAGGAAATTATGCAATGCACCTATGGGTAGTAAAAAAGTGCAAATTACCTGTTCTTGTGCGATATATGAGTCTCCGACAAACCTTTCTTCCTCTCATGTCTTTGTCCAAAGGCTCAATCTTGCCTTTCCTTTCTACCACCCTACCCTCACAATCTCTAGTCAAGCTTTGAAAAATTTTTGTGATTGCCTCTTCCCCTATTTCGAACTCTTAGGCCCTCTATTTATAGAGGAAATTGCATTTATTTTTTTACTTTGAACTATTTCAAATTTAAAAGATGAGAATCCTATATGTCACACCCTAGTTTGACACACCTCCAATCTTGACCAATTACTTCAAAAACTAACTAGAAAAAACCAAAACACCAAAACAATTGAAACAGAATGTAGAGTCGTGGCTGTTATAATGCTACCATAGCGTCAGTGCTCTCGGGTTTCAGTTTTATCAAAACAGAGGGTGTGGTATCATGGCTTGGTCCTAGCCGTGGTGCCCTATGCTGATACCATATCAGCAAATTTTGATGTTCCAGTGTGAACTTTTGACTTGCATAACTTCAAACTCCAACCTCCGATTGACCTGATTTCAATTTCTACAAGTTACTTTCATCAAAATCTAACCATAGACATTAATCTCACTCAAATCCAACTTCATATTCTGGATGTCCCACTCTATTTTGGCCACTTTTTTGCCAAAACTCACAACTTAACACCTACATTTGCCACCAAAGGCACTTTGGTCACTATGGCCTATCCACACAAGTTCCATTTGACTCAACCAACTTGTCTATGGAGGTTTCACCTCAAAGGAACCACTCCTCTAAGATTTGACCCCCTTGAACCCCAAATTAAAATAATGGGTTATTTGTCCTAAAACACACCAATAAGGCCCAAATCCACCTCTGGGTTCACATACACTACCATTCCGACACATCATCACTCTGAACCATGCATACATCACTTCACATCATACAACCAACATCATTACAATCATTAGAATTCTCATGTCAATTACAGCACACTATCCTACTTGGTATAACATTGATAGACAGCACATACATACACCACTATGACTTGATATTCCTAATGTGGAGTGGCTATGCTTCCCTCGTCTTCTTCAGACTAGTGCCAAAACCTTCACCTGAAAGGTTAGTTAATGGGAAAGGGGGTGTGAGATAAGGTCTCAGTAACTGGGGACAACCACAAACATATATATAACCCATACAATAATGCCATGAATGCAACATGAAATGGAATACATATCTCCCTTGCACACAACTAGAACCACTAGTTATCATCATAACAGGAAATTTTGTATAGGTAACTCCCTTCTAACAATCGGTGAAGATTAATTCCAAGATATCATCAAGCTCACCTTATACTAGTGCACTTCACCAAAGATAACACTAATACTTGTATTGTGACTCTTATTTCCCTTTCCCACAGCAAATTGGTGATGATTTAGGGAAGGTGCAGTCTACTATCCGCCTTTCCCTCTTGGCCATAGGAGAAGATTTAGCTGTAGGGATCCCATCCTTATTCATTCATATCGTATATTATCATATCATGCCATTATCACCACTCAATCCACTATATACCTCACAATGTCATGTGGTGATGTTCATGCCACATCATCATGTAATTATCATCATCATCATGTTTCTCAATGTCATGCCATGCAATCATGTAATGTCACATCATCATCATATATATAATCATCATCAAAATCATCATGATTTGTTATAATGTCTAACTGTGTGCATACCATGATATATATAGAAAAACCATACACACACATGCCAATATCGTGGTATGAATGGAAACATACATATATACACACACACATATATATATCAGCATACAATACAAAGAAAATAAACATCAAGTTACCTCAAGTTGTCAATACCACACACAGGGGCTTAGGTAAGCCTCCAGAGAACCCATCACGAACAATACACCTCTAGTTAGCCAATTAACCACTACAACATTATACTGCCTTTAATTATCATAATGCATACATTAACCATAATCCCTAATCCAACCATTCAAACTTAACCCATTGTTCCAATAGCACTAACACTTCCCAATAAGCCTTAATTACATATCCTAACCATAATTATCCACGTACATTTTGGATTTCATACTCCCTCTATAATCTCCAACCTAGGGTTCTACTCAAACCCATCATAATCCAACCAAACTTATACCTAAACCTTCTTAACTCTACATAATACTTCTACGACACCAAATCAAGCATTTTAATTAGTGAATTCTTCCCCAACTCAAAAACCTACATACTCCTACTGATTCCAAACCAAAACCGAAGAGAAAAGAGAGAAGGAAAGGTTAGGGATCACTTACCAACCAAGATCAAAACTTCTAGAGTCCGAAAATCATTCCCCTAGGTCGGATCTCTTATGCCTTAATGCAGCAGTTCATCACTCCCTCTATTTCCTCTTCTCTCAGCCAATTGAAATGGTTATGATTTAAACAAAATTTTCAACTCTTGCTACGGCGCCAGTAGGTTCGCCACGGCGTGAGTGCTCTTGGCCTTGAAATTTTCCAAGTTGCTATAAGTGTCTCGCCATGATGGCCATATACCTTGCCGCGACGTGACCTTCTCTATTCTAAATATTGAATTTGTCCCGTTTTGATCGTTCCTTCAGTCTTACATGCATCATCAAGTATACTTCCTATTAGTTGAGGATCAAATATAGGATTATGTAAAGAGGGTTATTACATTCTCCCCTCCTTAAAAGAAATTTTGTCTTCAAAATTTGCAAACACTAGCCTCGACCATGAATGAACATATTCCTTCTACATTAATCCTTCCACTTCTGAGTAACTTTCTCGATTTCTACTTTCTGTAATGCATCTCATGAATGAGCTACTTTCTCCTACTTCACCTCTATCTTCACTAACCCATGCGACTCATATTTACAAATCAATCTTAATTTCAAATCTTCCTTACATTCTTAGACGTAAGATGAGTCAGACAATCATCACGACCTGAGTTCTTTTGCCCCAAAAACAAACCTTTCACACAATTGTCCCATCAAAGCTTCTAGAGTATACAATTATTCTCCTCAATTTTTGACTTTTTCCCTGCTTGTCCACACCATCACTTGTCTGCTCCAATGGTTAATCGCTTTTAATCGTTTCTCTAAAGATTCAAACCATATTAACCCCTACATTTACACTGATGAGACTCCATTAATCAAACACTATCAATTTCCATAACTTATTTTACTCATTTTATAACATCTAACATTCAGTCCTTATTACCACATTAAGAGGAAGACCTCATTTCCTTAGAGCTCCTTCACAATACCAACTACCAGTCCATGTCTCACTATAAGATATATTCTTTCCATATATAACTCTGTGCACATCTATCCTCTTTGGTGATCCTTGTTAACCCAACCTCTTCGCTGCTTTATTCATATGTCCCCTTTTTAGTTGACAACTTTCTCCTTTCATACTATTAACCTTGAGCTTTCTTAAGCTATAACTACCATGAATAACAATTCAACCAGTTTAACTTCTCACTACTACTTCTTCTACTAGATTGATTATTGCTTCATTCACACATCCCTCTTCAACCAACAGCCCTCTCTCTTTCAATACCATTGTAGCCAAGATTTGTCAAACATATCTGTTAACAATTCACTCAATCAGACTCATTGTTACCGTTCCTCTCACTACATGAATTATTGTTCATCATTGAACATCATTATCTCTTGATCTTCATATCACTATCTCCTTTCAGCATTGATTTGTATGTCGATACTGAGTCTTCCTTAACTTAGTAGTATACGCTAAATTAACCACATTTACCACATCTCGTGGAATCTATTAGCTACACCTTTGGCATTAACCAATTTAAAACCACTGCTAGGTATTTTTTACAGTTATCCCTATTGCACTATACATGCGTCCACCCTATATAAAACTCTTTATCCTCTACTTTTCAGCCAAATAGCATTACCAAAGACATAGGCAAAACCAACACGTCTTTAAAGTCCACTAAAATTCCTATTACCTCATTATCCTCAAGATAACATCTTCAGTGACCAAACCATGTTTCCTTATAGTAAGGCCACTTTTCCAAATAATTCTGTAATCTCACAAAACCTCGATTCCAACAAGCCAATCATTAATTACTTATATACTTTAGAAAAGTCCTTCTAGTTCTCTTTTTACCTTCATCGCCATATTCTTGTTCCCACTCTTATACATCCTTTTGTCTCATGTCATTCCTTTTCACATGCTTCATATTTAAATGACACTTCTTCGACAACATTACTTATGGATAGACTTGCTCTATCCTGAGGGCTTAAAACCTTTTCCAATGTCCCATTCATATACTTCATAAGTTTATTTTCACTGCATACTCCGATTCTTCCATTCTTACACATAGGATCATACAATACACTCATATCACCCATGAACATCACATCGTACCTTTATCCTACCATTCTAATTTTGTTTTCACTACGAACCTTGTAGTCCTTATGCTTATAGCGAGAGGCTGCGAGCCATCATGTATCGCTTACGGTTATACCATAGCCATAACTTGCTTATCTTTTACCAACAATGATTGGGGTCCCTACTCATAACTCAATTTCTTCTTCCAATCAAACTCTATGATTATAATATACTACTATCTTGATCTTTGTGAATCCCATACAAGCTCTACATTTAGGTCTTCAATCCCTTTCTCCTTCTCATTGTTATTGAAAGATTTGGAATTCCTTCCAATAAATGACTAGCCGCTCACCTCATGATTAGTGAATTGCTACAATATACAGATTGATTAGTCAGCTGTACCTAATCAATCTTTCAGAAGATAGGCATTCGAGACCATGAATTAAAGTGGAATTGGGTTCCGTTAGGTATCATCACCAAGTCTTTCACTCTTAGGCTACTAGTGCCTCACACCTTGAGTAATGGGTGTGTCAAATGCATAGCCAGTTGGCATAAAGCCTCAATTAGTTAATCGCTAGTTCTACGCTCGTGATCCAATAACATACGAGGTTTGCTCATACTTTTGTTGAATCAAGTGTTTTGATGATTCCAAACCAACCTTCAAGAGCTTGGAGAAAAGATATCAAAGGTGCACAAAAGATCTCAAGTGAAGAAATTCAAGAAAAACCAGCACAAGAATAGATGTATAAACTCTAACAGCGTTTAAATTGAGTAAAAGACTTTGAATTGGCAAAAATATATTTTAAAACTATGATTATATGTTAATTCATGGAATATTTGAAAAACACCCATCAACAGACAAAGTTTGAAAGGTTAATACTGATCTGTTATTTTGAAAATTCGAACTTTGGCTTTGGAAATTCGAATTTTGAATTAAAAAAGAACAAGTCTGAAAAGAGCCTTCTCTGACAGACGAATTTTGACTGCAAAAATTCAAACTTTGAAACAAGTCTGATAAGAGCCTTTTCTGACAGACGAACTTTAGCTTTTGAAAACTCGAATTTCTGACAAAACACAATTCATGGAAAATGAAAAATTCGTCTGAGGATATATCAAAGTTCATATGAAAACATAGTTTTGAAAGAGCTCTAAGATAGCCCACTGACAGACAAACTTTGATATTAAAAATTTGAATTTTAGAAACAAAGCTTGCAAGTTTGTTACGATAATCTGTTGGCATACGAATATTGGTATTTAGAAATCCAAATTTTGAACTAAGTATAATAAGAGTTCTCTCTGATAGACGAACTTTGAATCTTGAAAATTCAAATTTTGAAAAGATGAACTATTGTGCTTTATTAAGCTGCCCTTTGACAGACAAATTTTGGGTACCAAAATTCAAACTTCGAAGGCACTGTAGCAATATGGGACTACTGTTCACACTTTTAAAAAGAACTTTTAACTTGAAAATTCGTATGTTCCAACACAGAAAAATTTCTCAATGATGAAAATTCAAACTTTGCTTTACAATAGATGAACTTTGAAATTTAACATTGAAGTCTTTAGCTTTTGGTGTCTATGAAATTTGTCTGTTGACCAACCAAAATTCAAACTTTGGATGTCAGAAGCATTAAATACGGCTAGTGAACGGATAGTTTTTCAGAGTAATCATTGGGTAACTTCTCCAATGGATAGATTTTGTCTCTAACGTATAGTTAAGACCTAAATCTATAAATATAACATCATTTGAAGTTGTGGGTAACGATTTTGACATTGTATATACTGAAACTCTGTCAAACTCTCAACTCAAAGTCTTTTACTCTTATACTTCAGTCTTCTGCACTTAAATTTTCATATACACTCTAAATTAGAGAGTTCATTCATTGTAATTAATCTTATCTTCGTCTGAAAGAAAGATTTTCTTGTGAGGGAATATCACAAGGGGTTTGGGAAGCACTTGGCTGAAGTGCAGAAAGAGAACGTGTAAGCTCTAAGAATAGAGCATCAAAGCTGTGCTGAGGCAATTGCAAGAAGCCCACTGAATTCTTGCTTGATAGTTGAAAATCTCAAGTAATTGCTTGGGGACTGGACATAGGTCAAGATAGAGAGACCGAACTAGGATAAACATCTGTGTCAATCCTTCCCTTTACTACTCTTACATTGCTATTATATTGTACTCTGTTTTACAATTTTGTTTGTCTTCATTATTTGCTTGAGTTTTGTAGAAAATTTTAATCTTCCCAATTCACCCCCTTCTTGGGAAGCCAGCTTATTTAACAAGTGGTATCAAAGCTCGGATTCCCAAACAAAGGATCTAATAGTCCGGGAAAGTCAATGGCTGGCTTTGGAGAAAGTATACTACCTGAGGGAAACAACACAAACAGACCACCTGGTTTTAATGGAGAACACTATAGGTACTGAAAGATGAGAATGCAGATCTATCTCTAATCCATTGATCTAGACATTTGGTCTGTCATCCAGAAGGAAGACTTTGTCCCAATGAAGCTACAGGATGATGGAAAATATAAGGAGAAGCCAGAGGATGAATGAAAAGAGGAAGACAGGAGAAGAGTCTTGCTGAACTTTAAGGCAAAATATTATCTGGTCAGTGCATTAAACCAAGATGAATTCTACAGAGTGTCACAATGTTCCACAGCCAAGGGTATGTGAGACACTCTAGAAATCAATCATGAAGGGACCAGTGGAGTAAGAGAAAACAAACTAAACTCTTGCATTGGTGAATACAAAAGCTTTAGAATGATGGAAGGAGAGAGCATCAAAGAGCTGCAAAAGAGATTGACTCTTATTATGAATCAATTGAAGAGTCTTGACAAAGAATACACCCAGCCAGAAAAGGTGAGAAAAATCCTTAGAGCTCTTCCTCTTGAATGGCAACTCAAAGTAACAGTAATAGAGGAAGCCAGAGGGTAATCAATGGCCTCAGTCATAGCCCTATTCGGTAGACTTGAAGAATATAAGGGAAAGATCAAAGCTCTCAAGGAAGCAGGATAAGACAGGAAAAAGAAAGGTCATGATCTGAAACCTACTGAGAAAAAGAAGAGGAATCTGATGATGGAGATGAATTGGATAAAGAAACTCTTGCTATGATGGTCAAAAAATTCGGAAGATTCTACAACAAGAAAAGAAACAAAAGATTCTTCAAGAAAGGAGCAGCATCAGACAACAAGAAAGATAGAAAAGAACCTATCACCTGCTACGAATGCAAAAACAAGGGTACATCAAATGGGATTGTCCACAATTCCTAAACAAGCAAGAGAAGGAAAAGAAAGCTGCTGATAAGAGCAAGAAGAAGAAAGCATACATCTCATCAATCTGGGGTAATAGCTCAGATGAAGAAGAAGATGATGAAGATGAAATTGTCAGTACCTGCTTAATGGCACTTGCATCAGAAGAAATTCAAGATCCATCCATCAGTGATCATGAGGATGAGGTATATGAATATGAACCTTCCTATTATGAATTACTTGATGCATTTCATGAATTGCATGATGAATTTATTAAAACAGCTAAAGAATTGACACAGGCTAAGAAAAGGATTAATAAGCTAGAATCTCAGTGCAGTAGATCTGACATTACATCTTTGCATAAATCTGAATCTGCTTGCTATACATCATGTATTGAATTAAAACAAACTAATGACTATCTATTGAAAGGAATGACTAGACTTACTAAGGTAAAGATATGTTGTTTGCTTTAATAGGAAGTCAAAGAATCACACAAGGAAAGACTGGACTTGGCTATGACCCTTGTGCAGTAAAGGAAAGAATTAAAAAGAAAAATCAAAATCTATATTTGAGGCATTTTGTGCATGATAATGAGCATAAAAAGAAAGATCATACTTTAAATCACATTGAGTCCTATGATCAACCAAAATATGTGAAACAAAAATATTATTTGTATTGTTTTCTTCCTGCATCACAATCTAGCAGCCCTTTCACCACCTGTCACTTCTGTAATAAGAAGGGACATATCTCCAGTTCATGTGTATTGAAGAAAAATGGACTTGATAGGAAGGTAAAATGGGTTCCCAAAGATACATCTGTATCTAGGGAAAATGCCACTGACAGAAAAGGAACCAAGCAAATTTGGGTACCTAAAAGGAAACTTTGAATTTTATTTTGCAGATCTGCCTTAAAGCAAGAAACAGCAACAAATGGTATATGGACAGTGCTTGCTCAAGTCACATGACTGGTGACAAGGAGAAGTTCATCACTCTTAGAGATAAAAAAAGAGGAAAGGTAACCTTTGGAGGTGATCAATATGGCAAAATAGTTGGAATTGACATTATGGGCAAGAATCTAGAAACATCTATTGAAGAGATGTTGTTTGTAATTGGTCTCAATCACAATTTGCTTAGTGTGAGTCAGACATGAGACAAAGGTAACTAGGTATTGTTTGACTCAAAATTTTGCCTGGTCATCCAAAAAAGTGATCACAAAGTAATCCTCAAGGCTCAAGGGGATGGTAACTACTATAATACTGATCTTGATGTACTTCCTTCCTTAGATTCTATTTGTTTGATTAGTTAGAATAATGATAGTTGGTTGTGGCATAGAAGATTAGCACATGTGAAGATGAACCGATTGTCAAAACTAGTTAAGAATGAGTTAGTCATTGGATTACCAAAAATCTCTTTCAAAAAGGACAAAGAGTGTAATACATGTCTTAAAGGAAAATAAACTAAATCATCTTTTAGATCTAAAAATGTAGTCACCACTTTTAGTCCACTGCAACTATTATATATGGATCTTATTGGTCCATCTAGAGTAAAGAGCATTGGTGGAAATTTATATGTTCTTGTGATTGTGGATGATTACTCTAAATTTACCTGGACTTTGTTTCTTTTCTCCAAGAGTGAAACTTTTGATGCATTTGTAACCTTAGCTAAGAAAGTGCAAAATAAGAAGGGTATTTCTATTGTGTCTATTAGGTCTGACCATGGAGGAGAGTTTGAAAATTTATGCTTTTTGGAGTATTGTGATGAACATAGAATTAATCATAACTTCTCAGCCCTAAGAACTCCTCAGCAGAATGGAGTGGTGGAAAGGAAGAACCGAACAATTAGAGAGATGGCAAGAGCAATGTTAAATGAAAAGGAACTCTTTCAAGTATTCTGGGCTGATATAGCAAGCACAACAAGTTATATCATAAATAGAGCCTACATCAGATCAATTCTGGGGAAGACTCCTTATAAGCTATACAAAGGAAGGAAGCCAAACCTTTCACATCTACATGTGTTCGTTTGTAAATGTTTCATCCACAACAGTGTAAAGAAGAATCTGGGTAAGTTTGACGCCAAATCTGATGAAGGTATATTTCTGGGCTATTCTAATAGGAGTAAAGCATATAGAATTTTTAATCAGAAGACTAAATTTGTAGAGGAATCTGTGCATGTTGTGTTTATTGAAAATGAAACAGTTTTTAAGCATGTTACTGATGAAGATGATCTTATTTCAAATTTAAAGAACTTAGATATTTCTAAAGAAGATAAAACTGAATCTCCAAAAATATCTGAATCTATTAACAGAGAGGAAGATATTCAGGAGAAAGACTCTGAGGATAAGAATAATGAAGATATTTCTCAAGAACTTCCCAGAGGTTGGAGATATCAAAGGAATAATCTTGTTGATCAAGTGATTGGGAATGTTCAAGAGAAAGTTAAAACTAAAAAACAACTAAGAGACTAGATGAGCAACTGTGCTTTCATTTCTCAAATTGAATCTAAGTGTACTGAAGAAGCCTTAATTGATGAATATTGGATTCTTGCCATGCAAGATGAATTAAATCAGTTTGAAAGAAATCAAGTTTGGGATTTAGTGCCTATACCTAAAAATCACCCTATCATTGGCACTAAATGGGTCTTTAGAAATAAATTTGATGAATCAGGAACAACAATAAGAAACAAAATAGACTAGTTGCCAAAGGATATAATCAAGAAGAAGGCATTGATTTTGAAGAAACCTTTGCTCCACTTGCAAGATTAGAAGCAATTAAAATCCTGTTGGCATATGCATGCATGAAAAACATAATGTTATATCAAATGGATGTGAAAAGTGCATTTCTGAATGGATATATCATGTAAGAGGTTTATGTAGACCAACCTCCAGGCTTTGAGGACTCTACAAAGCAAACCATGTTTATAAACTAAAGAAAGCTCTTTACAGTTTAAAACAAGCTCCTAGAGTATGGTATGAAAGATTAAGCAACTTCCTAACTGAAAAAGGATTTAATAGAGGAAAAGTAGATACTACTTTGTTCACTAAGAAAGAAAATAAAGATTTACTTATTGTTCAAATTTATCTTGGTGATATTATATTTGGTACTACTAATGAATCTCTTTGCAAGAATTTCTCTATGCTAATGCAAGGTGAGTTCGAAATGTCAATGACGGGTGAGCTTAACTTCTTCCTTGGACTGCAAATTAAGCACTGTGATGATGGTATCTTCCTTAACCAATCAAAGTATCTGAAAGAGCTACTGAAAAAGTTTGGCTTGGAAAAAGCTAAGCCAGTGGAAACTCCTATGGCTACTGCAACTAAGCTTGACATGGATAAAGGAGGAAAAACCTTTAACATAACCTAATACAGAAGAATGATTGGATCTCTGCTATACCTAACTGCCAGCAGATCTGATATCATGCTCAGTGTCTATATGTGTGCAAGGTTCCAATCATGTCCCAAAGAAACCCATGCAACTGCTGTGAAACGCATCTTCAGATATCTAATTGGAACATCACAGATAGGTCTTTGGTACCCAAAGAGCAATAGTGAAGATCTCATTGGATACACTAATGCTAACTTTGCTGGATCCAAAACTAACAGAAAAAGCCCAAGTGAAACGTGTCAGTTCCTTGGAGGATCACTAGTGTCATGGTTAAGCAAGAAGTAAAACAGTGTGGCCCCATCTACTGCAGAAGCAAAATATGTCGCAGCTGGTAGCTGTTGTGCCCAAGTTATATGGATGAAGCAGTAACTTGAAGTTCTTGAGATAAGAAATACCAATAATGTGTGACAACCAAAGTGCTATTAATATCACAAAGAATCCTGTCATGCACTCAAGGACAAAGCATATAGAAGTTAGGCATTACTTCATAAGGGATCATGTTCTGAAAGGAGAAATCTGATTAGAATACATCCCTACTGAGGATCAAGTTGCTGACATACTGACAAAGCCCCTTCCAGAAGATAGACATTGTAAAATTAGAAGAGAATTGGGTATGGTAAATCCCAACGAATTATAAGTATATACTAATACTTATCTTAATTAAAGTTTTTAACATTGAATCAATCCTAACTTTAGCATCGAAGTGTATTTAATATAAGTTGTAGGTGCCCCTCAAAAGTTCAAATGATATTACTATCATATAATGGAGCTGATCTGGATGACACAGTGAAAAGATGAAAAAGAAAGCCAGAAATTTGAGCATATAGATCTGTTCTGTAAGTTTACAAAGTTAAAATTCGCATTTTAGTTGTGTATTAGATGAATTTCCTTGTTAAATTGTGTTTTTGAACAAGTCAGCATGATCAACATTCGAATTTAGATGCCCATTAGATGAATTTCAGCTTGCTATACATTGTGACAATTCTCGGTGTCCTTTGAAATTCGTCTGTTGAACTATGAAAATTCAAATTTTCAAAAATAAAATACCAATGTTATCTTTGTCCAACATGATGATTGTACAAATTTCCATTTCTCAAAATACGTATGTTGGAAACTCTTTACAAAATGTTGAAATTCGAATTTCTGATTCAAAATTCGTATGTTGAAACATGCACACATTGTTGTATCTCTGAGAGATGAATTTTCATAAGTAAAATTCGTCTGTTGATTGTTTTATTGATTATTGCTTACTGTCTGGTTCTTCAAAGTTCAAACTTTGTTGAAACAAAGTTTGTCTGTTCATCTCTTGTTTCATGAACCAAGCCTCTGTCAGATGAACTTCCCAGTGAAAATTTGTCTGTCAGTAAGCTTTGCTGAATGGGCTAACTAGTAACTGGTCGAAGTTTGAATTTTGACCCCTCAAAATTCGTCTATCCTGCCGTTACACGTGTTAAAACCAACAGTCATCCTCTGAACAGACGTAACCCTATTTGCTCTTTCTCAAGTCTGTTCAGATTCTCTCTTCAATCCCCATTAATTCTGTCTGTAAATCTTCATTTTCCACCGATTAATCTTCTTTTCACACCCTATAAACACATTCTTAGCATCATTCTAAATCATTCCTCCATGAAAATGGCAAGAGCGAAAAATCCAGAGGTTGGAAAGGGAGAGTCTCAGCCAAAAAGAACCCTGAAATCCTAATATGCCTCAAAGGAGAGTGAGAAACAGAAAAGAAAAGGTGAATTAAGCAAAGCAACTCCCTCCAAAAGGCAGAAAACTACTCCAAAGGCTGATTCAAAGAAATCTGGACCATCATCTTTAAAGAAAATAGAGCCTATGGTTCCTACTACTCCTGCTGCTGTTGCTCCTTCTTCGTCCTCCAGTACTAATTCTGGAGAATACGAGCTGACCACATTGCCATTATGGAGCAATGCTTACATTCAGGAGGAATATACAACAAAATTTGTGAGAAAGAAGGTAATAAAGCCTCATTGTGTGAATATGGAGGAATTTTTAATTTCTAACAACTTTGATGCTAGGCTTTGGATGATGAGATATAAAAGTTTGTTAGAAATATTGGAGAGATATGATGATGAGGTAGTCAAGACTTGGTATGCCTCTCTGAAATACAACAGCAAGAAGAAGAAGAGGGAAATCAATCTGAGATCAAGGACCATCTGGCTAACAGATGAAACCTTTAATGAGCTTTTAGAAATTCCAGGGCAATATGGCTTGAAGATTGACATTACTGCTTCTGGGTATATGGATGATGCAGAAACTACAGATGAAGAAGGTGGACCTTTCTTAAACTACAAAGAGAGCACAATCCTAAATACCATGTTTAGAAGAAATGAGAGCAGGCTATCCATAAGCTTGCTGAAGCCCACTGACCTTAGTGCTCAAGTGAGAATCTGACACTACATTGTGTCTAGGATCATCTTCAACAAAGGAGGTAGCTTCAATTTGATCACAAGGGCAGAAGTACATGTGATGGTAGCAATCATGCGTGGGAAGCTTATCAACATGGGACATATCATTCTTCAATGTATGATCAAGGCTAGAGATCAGAGGAAAGACTCCACAATTCCTTATGCAGCAATCATCTCCAAGATCCTTTAGTATGCTCGAATTCAACATCTTGAGAAAGGGAAAAGGAAGCCTACAGAGATCTTCAAGGAATATGAACTGCAAATGATTGGTATAGAGAAGAAAGATGGAAGATGGATTGGAAAGGAAGCTGGAAAATCTGAAGATCTCTTCTTTGATGAAGATGCCTCCCTGCAGCAAGAAGGTACCTCTGAGGCTCCTCCAAGACCCACACCTCAGCCTTCTCAGCCTGTCCCATCTCCATCTCAGCCTACTCAAGCTCAAATTCCATCCACTCCCTCCTCCTAGCCAAGCCAACAAAGATCACTGAGCTGTATGACAGTCTGTCTACACTCATACTCAGTATCAGAGATGAGCAAAATGCCAAATTTGCTCATCTGCAAGATCAGATTTATCAGTTGGCTAAGAACATGAAAGTGGTTGCTAATGCATATAAAGACATGAGGAGTGTCATTCCTGCCATATCAGCTCCACTTCAGCTAGGATTCTCTGAGCCTGTTATGTCTCTAACTCCTGAACCTCCAAGTCCTTTTGTGCTAGCCTCTCCTGTTCCTGATGATGCTGTACATGATACTGAGGCTGTTGGCACATTGAGCACACCACAAGCCTCTAGTAATGAGGCAAGTCACGGTCCTTCCTTGGACTATGGCATGGAGGAAGAAGGTCCTCAGGAACCAAACTTCCATGAGCCCATTCTAGAAGATGCTCAGGACTCAATTCTTTCATCTCAAGAATCTGAGCAAGTTGAGAGACTAGTGGTAGCAATCACCACTTCACCATTCATGCAAGCTGCCTTGAATGAAGAAAGAAGCATTGTGCCTTATGTTGATCTAGAGGCTATTGCACATAATGCTCTCTTGCAAGCTCAAAGACAACAGCGTGAAGAAATGTTTCATCCTCCTGCTCCCTCACCTGTTTCTTCTTATGGTTTCTCGGAGGCACGAAGGGCTGAGTTGGCTGTTACAAGGCAAGAAATTCATGAACTTCTTGAAATCTCTGATAATGAGGACACAAGTTCTGAAGTTTCTGTGTCTTTGCCAAAGCTCAATCAAAAACTGCCTTTTGTCTCTGTGCCTCTTCAAGCTATTCCAGTGTCTCAGATCCCTCCTCCTGTTGATTTTGCACACCTTCCTGATGATGCCAAAAAGGGGGAGAAGATATCCGAGCAAACTGAAAAGTCTTCTAACAAGACTTACAGTAAGAAGTCAAAGTCTAAGAAAAAGTGATTAGAACTAATGGATGCTTGGTTCTTCTTGTAGTATTTTGTAATGTTGTTTTTCTGTTACTTTATAATATCTTGTAATGTGGCTCTTGAATGAAATGAAAAATTCTTTGTTCTAAATTCTATGATTGCCATGTACTATCCTTTTGTTGAAACTTTAAATGAATTAATGAATCTCTTTACTTGATCCACTGTATATGATATCTTTTGAATTATAATGCATATGTTGAGGGGGAGCTTGTTAAAGCAAACCCAAGTACTAATCCAGTTTATGAGTTATTTTGTCATCATCAAAAAGGGGGAGAATGTTGAATAAAGTGTTTTGATGATTCAAACCAACCTTCAAGAGCTTGGAGAGAAGATATCAAAGGTGCACAAAAGATCTCAAGTGAAGAAATTCAAGAAAAACCAGCATAATAATAGATGTAGAATCTCTAACAGTATTTAAATTGAGTAAAAGACTTTGAATTGGCAAAAAGATGTTTTAAAACTATGATTATATGTTAATTCATGGAATATTTGAAAAACACCCATCAACAGACAAAGTTTGAAAGGTTAATACTGATCTGTTGTTTTGAAAATTCGAACTTTAGCTTTGGAAATTCGAATTTCGAATTGAAAATGAACAAGTCTGAAAAGAGCCTTCTGTGATAGACAAATTTTGACTGCAAAAATTCAAACTTTGAAACAAGTCTGATAAGAGCCTTATCTGACAGACGAACTTTAGGTTTTGAAAACTCAAATTTCTGACAAAACACAATTCATGAAAAATAAAAAATTCGTCTGAGGATATATTAAAGTTCATATGAAAACATAGTTTAGAAAGAGCTCTAAGATAGCCCACTGATAGATAAACTTTGATATTGAAAATTTCAATTTCATAAACAAAGCTTGCAAGTTTGTTATGATAATCTATTGGCATACGAATATTGGTATTTAGAAATCCAAATTTTGAACTAAGTCTAATAAGAGTTCTTTTTGATAGACGAACTTTGAATCTTGAAAATTCAAATTTTGAAAAGATGAACTATTGTGCTTTATTGAGCTGCCCTCTGACAGACAAATTTTAGGTACCAAAATTCAAACTTTGAAGGCACTGTAGCAATATGGGACTACTGTTCACACTTTTAAGAAGAACTTTTAACTTGAAAATTCGTATATTCCAACACAGAAAAATTTCTCAATGATGAAAATTCAAACTTTGCTTTACAATAGACGAACTTTGAAATTTAACATTGAAGTCTTTAGCTTTTGGTCTCTATGAAATTCGTCTATTGACCAACCAAAATTCAAACTTTGAATGTTAGAAGCATTAAATGTGGTTAGTGAACGGATAGTTTTTCAGAGTAATCATTAGGTAACTTCTCCAATGGATAGATTTTGTCTCTAACGTATAGTTAAGACCTAAATCTATAAATATAACATCATTTGAAGTTGTGGGTAATGATTTTAACATTGTATATACGGAGACTCTGTCAAATTCTCAACTCAAAGTCTTTTACTCTCATACTTTAGTCTTCTGCACTTAAACTTTCATATACACTTTAAATTAGAGAGTTCATTCATTGTAATCAATCTTATCTTCATGTGGAAGAAAGATTTTTTTGTGAGGGAATATCACAAGAGGTTTGGGAAGCACTTGGCTGGAGTGCAGAAAGAGAACATATAAGCTCTGAGAACAGAGCATCAAAGCTGTGCTGAGGCAATTGCAAGAAGCCTACTGAATTCTTGCTGGATAGTTGAAAATCTCAAGTAGTTACTTGGGGACTGGACATAGGTCAAGATAGAGAGACTGAACCAGGATAAACGTCTATGCCAATCCTTCTCCTTACTGCTCTTACATTGCTATTATATTATACTCTGTTTTACAGTTTTGTTAGTCTTCATTATTCGCTTGACTTTTGCAGAAAATTTTAATCTTCCCAATTCACCCCCCTTCTTGGGAAGCCAGCTTATCTAACAACTTTCCAATAACAACAACTCCCCTATATTCTCCAAAGCTGTTATTGGTAAAACCTAGAGGCAACAACATATGGAAAGGGGTTAACTCAACAACTTCTGCTCTTAGGCATCTTGAGGGTAAGTAACACTTTACCCTTGCCATCTAGTGTTGTACAATTCAAGTTCTCTTGGTCAAGGGATGTGCCAAGAAAAGACTTCCTTCAATCCATACCCATGACATTTCATTGTTTAAACCATTACCGCTAATCGCCATCACCACTTAGACTAACTTCCTCGTCAACAACACATTATCCATATAGACCTTAATTTAAGTTAGAGAGAGAGTCATAGTTATGAAAACTCTTTTATCAACTTTAGAATCCTTACCCAATATTTGCCTTTTAAAATTCTCATAACTTAAAGTATCTCCTACAATTTATTCCTACTTGTGAAACTCTCGTTCAACTTCTTAGAACTTAATTCAAACTCACTTGCCACATATTGCATCATACAGGATATCATAACAATCTTCTTCCAAGACTACACTGGCCCATACTGCTCCACACTGAATATCATAACAGTCCTTGTCCAATCCATACTGGTCGTCCTCTAATATACAAAGCTTATCGATACATCTATTTTTGAATAGACCTCCTTCCTCATAGTTTAACTTCATCTCCTTCTAGACTCTTATCAACTAGAAATTAGACAAGAGTCTTTTTCCCAACTTGGGTTCAGCCTAAAGGACATTGGTAACCTCTTAACCACTTCTCATATTCTTTTAGCATTGCTTGACCATCTTTTTCATTCCAAAAATATCCAACGACTTCCTTTACCATCTATGACTGTTACCGCCTCTACACTGTCACTGCCAAGGTCTTCATCATCCGACACCATCATAGCTCTAAGACGCTTGTCTTTTACTCCAAATACAAATTCTTGCTAATTAACTCATTCTCTATCATTGCTGTATCCAACTTAGTATCCAAACCAACAGATTGGATTCTCTCATGGTTCTTCCATTGCTTCAAAATACCTCAAGATTCAAACTTCCAGATTCAATTTCCAGTTCCATATTCAATACTTACAATGCCTACCACTTTATATTGCTCGACAACTTACCCTTATCTCCTATGATTAAGGTTACTCCACTTCCTTTGCTAATTGTAACACCTTACTCCCAAATACCTCATAACATGATCAAAAACTTAAAAAACTAACCAAACATAGCCTAAAAATCTCATATTTTACCTTCCAAACATTAGAGTAGTGGAACAAAATTCAAAAGACACTAGAACTGGGCTAGGGCCGTGGCTATTATAGTATCACCGTGCCCTCGGAGTCCTCTATTTCACAGGCACCACGACCTACTTCTCTGGCGCAGTGACGCCCCCTGCTGGTTTTAAACTAGCAAATTTTAACAACCCTGGGCTAACTTCCGACTTGCATAACTTTATACTCTGACCTTTGGATGACCTAATTCCAACTTCTACAAGCCAATCTTGTCCCAATCTAACCATGGACACTAATTTTGCTTCAATCCAACTCCGTATGGAGATTTTGGATACCCGACATCATTTTGACCACTTTTTGACCAAAACATATTACTTACAATTCTCATTTGCCACCTAAGGCAATTTGACCATTCGGGGCCATTCACACAAGTCCTAATCTACTTAATCAACTTGTCCAAAGATGTTTCATCTCAAAGGAACCACTCCTATGAGATTTGACCCCCTTAAACCTTAAATTGACAAAGTGGGCTATAGGACCAAAACTCACATACTTGGCCCAAAACTCTCTTTGGGCTCACATATACTACTATATTGCATCAACAACACTCCATACCATGCATGCATCACATAACATCACATCCAACACTGCTCCACATCAATATCACATATATAACCATCACATTTAACCACCATACATAAACATACATCCATTACAGTCATACTATACTACTTAGCATAAAATACACAACTCTACACAATACATTACATAGACTTGATATCCCCATGAGTGGTACCCTACTCCCTTGACTTCTTTAGACTAATGCCAGAACCTTCACCTAAAATGTTAGTTCATAGGAAAATGGGTGTAAGACAAAGTTTCAATAACCAAGAACAACCACACGCATAAATATATAACTCATACAATCTCATGAATGTAATATGAAATGGAATGCATGTCTCCTTTGCACATAGCTAGAACCAGGAGCTATCGTCATAACAAAACATTTCGTATAGGTGATTCTCTTCTAATAGTCAGTGAAGATTGATTCCAGGACACCACCAAGCTCACCTCCCACTTGTATACCTAGCCAAAGGTAATACTAATGTTTGGATCGTAGTTCTCCTTCCCTTAGACCACCTCAAATTGATGGTGATTTAGGGAAGGTGCAGTCCACTGCTGCCTGGCTCCCCTGGTCATAATGGAGGATTTAGTGATAGGGATCCTATCCTTATCCTCCCTTATCATATATCATATCATATCATTGTATATCATATCATCACCACCATCTAATCACCATATACCTTACAATGTCATATGGTGATGCTCATATCATATCATCATATAATTGTTATCATCATGTTTCACAATGTCATGCATGCATCATGTAATGTCACATCATCATCATCTCTAATCATCGTCATAATCATTATACACTATGTGTCTAGTCGTGTGCATACCACAATATAAAGACAAACCAAACACACGCACATATCAATATCGTGGTATGAACGGAAATATGCATATACACACATATATATAATAACACACGAAACAAATAGTACAAACACCAAGTTACCTCAAGTTGTCAATTCCATATACACGTGATTCCATGAACTTCTTAGGTTGTCGAACACAAGTTGTACTCTGCCGGTCAACCAATTAATCTTTATAATACTGTAATACCACAATTAACATAATATACCACTTAACCAAAAACCACAATTCAACTATATAGGCTTAACCCAAGGTTCTAATACCAATTCCATCTACCATTGAACTCCTAAAGACCATTCAAACTCTACTCAACCATATATACTGCGGATTGCCAAATGCCTCAACCGAAAATAACCTAAGGTTAAGCTTAAATCATGTATGCTCCTTCCAAAACTGATACCCAAGGATCACAAACACTAAATCACACTCCATTGATCCCATTTCATCCATTTTAATTGGTGGATTTCAGCCTAACACCGAAAAGACAACATATCTCAAAAATATCTAACTCAAAACTGAAGAAAAATGGAGCGGGAGGAGTAAAGATCACTTACCAGCGATTTAGCAAGCTTCTAGAGTCCAGAAATGATCTCCCTTGGTTGGATTTCTTAGCCCTAGCTCTACTTCTTCTTTCTTCCTCTGTTTCTCTCTTACTCACTCCTTCTCGATCTGATTGAAATGTTTCTGATTTTAACAAATCTGAGGCGTGGTGTCACAGCAACGGGTTAGTTCACCATGAAACGAGTACTCTTGGCCAGAAAAATGTTTCAGAATTTGTAGCTTGTTCACTGCAACAATCCTGCTTCTCGCCGTAGTATGGAGCTCATTTTTCCTCCACTTGATTCTTTCCTCCGTCTTGATTCTCCGATGCTGCACACAATGCCAATTATACTTTGTTAGCTAGGAACCAAGTCAAAATAATGTAATGAGAGTTGTTACACTAATTTCCTCTCAGGGATCCCATATATGAAAAAGTACAGATCATTGAAATTCTCTTATCCTCATTAGTCTCTCATATTTACTGGGATGGGTCACGGATCTTCACAAGCCAGTCTTCCAAGGATGTGCACTCCATAACTGATAACTGCTCTGTGATTTTCAGGCAAGCTCCCATAGTCTCAATACTTAGTCAAATACTCCTTCATCATTGCAAGCCCTCCTTTCCAACTTAAACACTGCTAATTGCTTCTTTTATTCTAGGGTGCAATCCATAACACTGAATATTATTTCCAATAAGTCTATCCATTCCTTAACCACTGTAGGATCCATTTTTCCTTTGAAAGCTTGAATTTGAAAGTCTTTCAATTGAAAGAAGATACCTTTTCTTCTAATCCTTGTGGCTCTCTTTAGCACCATCACATCTGCATCTTTTCCATCATTCAAATCCATGTACACTTCGTCCTCCTCATTCATATTGCCTTATCCATGCTGACTTAGCTATTATAACATTCAAATTCACATACATAAGTGCTTCCTCATTCATATTACCATACCATTCTTTAGCTAATTTCCTTATTCACATCCACATACCTTTACTAGCTCAACTACTCTTGCATTTTATGTAATGTTTCTCCTAATAGCTAACTCGGTCATTCAATCTAGCCATTATCCCTAACATCACTCCTGTGAACTCATTATTGCTTTGTTTACCTCCTGCGACGCATGTTTCCCTTTTATACAAAAAGCAACTTATTTCAGTTACATGACTTTGGACTAGTATTACATTAGGAATATACAAGTTTATATAATTCATATTGTGCCAAGTATTACCACAAGCAGAAACAATGACCTAAACTAGTGCTCTGATACCAAAATGTCACACCTTACTCCAACACACCTCCAATCTTGACCAATTTTCTCAAAAACTAAGCAGACAAAACAAAACACCAGAACAACTAAAACAGAGTGCAAAGCCACGATTGCTATAATGCCGTGGTGGCAATACACCTAATCTTGTAAAAAGTGCAAATTACCTATTCTCGTGTGATATATGAGTCTCCGACAAATCTTTCTTCCTCTCATGTCTTTGTCTAAAGGATCAATCTCGCCTTTTCCTTCTACCACCCTACCCTAACAATCTCAAGTAAAGCTTTGAAAAATTTGTGTGATTACCTCTAGTTCCCCCTTCTCTGGCTCTTAGGCCCTGTATTTATAGATGATATTGCCATTTATTTTTTTACTTCAATATATTTCAAATTTAAAAGATGAGAATCCTATAAGGATAATGCCTTGATCTCATAATCTTTTTTTCAAAATTATTGAATCCCATTTAAAAGATATTTATTATTATTGATCTAATTCCTCCTTCTTCTTGCTTTGTATTATTTATATATTTTTTCAGATCTTATGGATATGGAAGTTAACAAGATTTAAAAGATAATTCCTTGATATTTTTTATTTTTATATATTTTAATCAGAAGATAATCTCCAAATTTTGCTCTAAAATCATTAAAGATAACCCATGAATATTTTATATTTTAATCTCTTTAATATTTTGAATTTTCTATGGGATAATCTTCTAAGATACTATGAGTTTTTATTATTTTTTTTATGAACCTTAGAAGAGACAATTTTTATTTATTTTATGTGTTTATTATTTTTTGTTAAATAGGCCAGATAAAATACGGTATTCACAAACACAAGTAACATTTTGATTAAGGAAAATAGATTACGAAGTTAAGGGTATTTTTTTAAAAAAATATTATAAATCATTCAAAAAGTGGAATCTACATTAAACCCAATTCCCCTATCATTTCTATCATAGCAAGCGACTCCTAAATTTGTTACTATGAGTTACAAAATTTGTCATTAATGATATTTTTGCAGTAAACGAAAACTTGTTATCTATATTTTAAAAAAATAGTATGTTAATTTTTAATTTTGTTTTATTATTAAGTTCCAAACTAGACAACTGAAGTGCAAAATTGTGACAATATTTTGGATAACTCAATCTTGAAGGTGGACTTGCTTTTATATGCATATCGATATATAATCAAATAGAAAAATACCGATACAAGAGCTATGGATAAAAGCTACATTCAAATGCCACTACACTAAAATTGGGAATAGTTGGCATTTATTTTTTTATCTTTATTACCGTTTTCAAAACGCCATTTAATAACGTGCTGATGAAAATCGTACAAAAACGTTGGCATTTAAGAAATACCAACTAAAGTCTGACTTTAGATGACGTTTATCTTAGAAATGCCAAATAAAGTCACCTTTTAGTTGGTGTTTTAGGGGTAAACGTCAACTAAAGTCTGACTTTAGTTGGCGTTTGTTAGATAAACACTAACTAAAGGGTGACTTTAGTTGGTGTTTCTAATACAAACTCCATCTAAAGTATGACTTTAGTTGGTGTTTATCATTCATGACTTTAGTTGGCATTTGTTAGATAAACGCTAACTAAAAGGTGACTTTAGTTGGTGTTTCTAATTCAAACTCCATCTAAAGTATGACTTTAGTTGGCGTTTATCATTCAAATGCCAACTAAAGTCTAAATTTAGTTGGCGTTTCCCATTTAAAAGCCAACTTTTTTCATTATTGAATAATTTAGTTGGTGTTTCCAATAGAAAAGCCAACGAAATAAATTTTTTTTAAAATTTTACTACGTCCCCTTGTAAACCCATACATAACCTGTAGTAAGTATAGAAAAATTTTTCCCAATTAGTATGTCCAAGTATCAGTATCAACAACTAAGATAGTTTCTTATATTGTTTCCAACAAAATTGAGACAAAAATTTTTGAACAACTAAGATACAAACTGTACTTACAAAACTAGACTCGAGTTTTAAACAAGTATAACAACAAAAGCAATGTGTCCAAAACTAACAAAAATAACATGTCCAAAAACTATCAACAATATATTACAAAGAATATGTGCAAAACTACAAAGAATATGTCCCACAAGTTAGCATATAAGCATGTCCACCAACTCTTTCACCTTCTCTTGATGTTCCCTCACTACAACTTTATCTTTTGATGCTTCACCTTTCCTTCACAACATCCACACCTACACTATATAAGCAAATGTTTTATATTGACATTATCTCGATCAATTTTTTCACAAAGTTGTTCATAATAAAAACAAGTTAAATTTACCTCTCTATTCATAGGCACTTATCAAGGATGAAGTTACACCACTCTTCGATGAGTTTCTCTATTTGTGTATCGGAGTACTCGGAATAAGAGGTGTCAGGGAAGTACTGTAAGTTAAAAAAGTTTACATAAGTGAAATTGGCAAAATTTTATAAGCATTAATGTAAATATAAAATTACATACCGTGTTTGGGATTATACTATGGCCATGTGTGATGATATCCTTCACGAATAACATCACATAGTATCCATAGTCATTATCATTTGGTTGTTTTGGACACTAAAGAGAAAAATAATATTAATTATACAATACAGAAATGTTAATCTCAACAATTGTTGATTGAATATAAATTTATACATATCCGTATCTTCTTCCATTTATATAACGAGGAAGCTAAGGGTTTTACCATTTTGCCCTTATGATTATCTCTACACCCCCGTGCCGCTCGAAATATTGACATAGCACTGTTTAACCATAAAATATAAAAAAGGTTAGAGTGAGCAAAACCTAATTTGAATTATTACATATAAGTGTGAAACATTAAATACATAAAAAATAAATATATTATTCTTACTTATTAATGATCCCCATCATTTGTTCGTGAAGTTCCGGATCATAATTCAAAGGATCCAAAAATTAGATAGTCCGCTCCAATGGATTGATTGCAATTAACATCCAGTGTCCGCTATGAAAAAAACAACCAGTGTCATTAGCAAATTATAATTAAGCAGATGACGTCAAATATATGAAAATTTGAAAGTTTACTTACACATTATGATACGGAACCAAAAATAAGGCATCTTTGTCGGCCCTTGTAGTGAATGCATCCGCAGTTAACTGCTGCTGTTCAGTAATCTTACTGTCTGGCAATTTTGGACCATAAGCAGCTACCTCTTCAGGATGGAAGAATATAAATTTGTTTGTAAGATTGCAAGCCACCAATAATGTCTCATAAAGGTATCTTGAATAAAAACAAAATAAAAAACAACATAGGTTAATATGAAGGCCTAAAGTGAAAAAAATTAAAACACATAGATTAATATCAAGTACCTTATGTACAAGTTAACATTTGCAAATCCGATCCACTTCCGATAGATGATGTAATCAACAATTTCAGCATTGATACTTTAAAATACTACCTTATTATAAATGTTCTGGTCAAATTTCACACATTTTTCGACTTTGCCCTTAAGCGAATGTGGTAGAAACTTGACAATCATCCTTCGAAAAGTGTCTGGAACTATATGCTTGGGCGGTTGCATGAGTGGTGGAGCTACTGATTCCTTTGATTGTCCTGACCCTCAGACATTACTCTTCCCCTTCAACTAAGCAACAAAGTGGGAAATTTTGAGATTAACCATGGTAATCATGTTATGAAATTTCACATAAAGATCATACACAGGACTAAAGATACATGTTATATCTCTATAGGTCCTCTAAACACAATCTCAGTATCTAGTGGCTTATTAAATACATCTAGTATCAATTTAGTATCACATAGAACTAAAGATACATGTTAACAAAAAGATAGCATACATATTGTTTACTCCTTTTAGTTACCACAAACATCAAAACGTAAAGCCAAAGTTGGTCTAAAAGGGTCTGAGTCACATAGCAGCGTGATACAAAGAGTCTTACACACTGTTAACTAACATACCTTTACTAATGGAGCAGCAGTGATGAGGTGTGTGGGCCATGCTATTAAGCTGCCCAATGCCATTCCTATTGTTTCCATGTCCCCTGCAGGAACAGGCAACCTAGCACCCTTCTCCCTAGCCACCTCAATTGACACTTTGAGATGGTTTGCAGGTACGGGTGCATTGTGAAGCATCTCTTCAAGGCTATTATGCACATGCCCCTCTGTAACCATGCGCCGATGAGGTGTATCTAACCATAACTGGTAATATGATTAACCCTGTAACAATCAATGCATTAGAAATCAACCATTTATTAGGGGAAAGAAATTATTTCTTAACTTGTTAATGTTAACAATTACCTGAGGGAGTTCCTGAGGGGTAATAGTGCAACTATCTTTGGCACTAGTCGCCGCTAGTGGTGTCCCTTGCGTTCCTTGCAATTGAAGCACCATGTTCGTCAATTCAGCTAATCGGAGGCCCAAAAAAGGCTTTCTGTGTCACACCAAACCCTGCACCCCTAAGACGACCAGGATACTCAGGGGTCCCCAGTGCCTTACCAAGTATATCCTGCCTAATGCTTTCCTCCTCACTAGCTTGAGGCATGGAATTGGAGAGTTCATTCTCTGGAAGGAAGAGAAACAAAATATAAATATTTGCAACTAAATAATAAATATTTGAAAATATATGTAAATAAAATATGTAATACAATAATACTAACTATTGACTCGACAACTTTCCGAACATTTTCATTGTCAATTTTCCTATCCTTGTTCTTGTGAGATTCTATCCATAGCTCATGGCGTTCGATTTCCCTCCCTTTTGACTCCTCCTTTGATTGCTATGTATGATGACAAATAAGCAAATGTGTAAGTATTTGAACAAAAGTTTCATTCATAGAAAAATAAGCTATAAAAGCACGTACCATCTTATCTTCTATACCATGGTATCCTTGCCGACCCCCTCTATGGGGGTATTGCTATTTCTTGTCTCTGTCACTATTAGCTTAGCTTAATTTCTGTAAAGTAATGCACACGATTAGCTTAGTCTAACAAAAACTAAGATGAGGTACATATGATTAGGTTTAGTCAAACAAAAAACTCGCACTGAGATTATAATGAAATGACATACTATGTTATTAATGCACACGCCAAACCAGAATTTTATTCAACGACTAAATATATGCATTAAAATTAAATAAAGAACAACAATGAGAGAAATGGTTTACCTGAAAAGATTCTTCATGACACCTCGCAACAAAAGTATCCCAGTGTTCCTGTGTAATGTACAACTCAAACAACCAAGGTGGATGACTAAGAAAGTTTCCTACTTCATCTCTCAGGAAGAATCTAGTAAGAATGGACCAGAAATTTCGTAGTGCCACTCCAGCCTTCATATATATGTGATGCCTGTGACTATTATTTATGTCAAAAGCAGACTGCAACATGCGTTACTGAAAAGAATTATTATCTGTATATATCTACACACATTATAATTAAATTACATACTATATTATTACCTTTATGTCTTTGAAAATACTATTCTTCACAGGATCAAGGACTTTCCTCTAATCCTTGTGAGGGTGGGAGATTGGAACCTTGAACTTCGCAGTGATCCCAATGTAGCTGCTCAGTTTTTGTCCACCCTTTCATATTGGATTGTCTTTGCGATTCCATTCTACATGAATCTTCTAGCAAGTATCTTGGATGCGTATCACCTTTTTCAACATAGTCAAGCCACGCTGGTCCTTTTCGATATATTTCTGTAGCTCTTCTTGACCATTATCACCACTATGATCATCATTGTGATCAAAAGGGGATGCCATTTGCCTACAATAAAATTCCAACAAACATGTAAGATATCAAAGATGGGAACAAAATTTAAAGCAAATACAAAACATAAAACAAATTAATAAAACATCACAAAATTATACATGTCGAAAGAAATAAAATTCAAACTACGGCAAACAATAAAATATATTAGGTAATTCAAACCTTTTCCTCTTTCTTTTCAGATGTTGACTAATTCATCCCCTTTTCGAAATCTAAGTACCTTCTTGATGGTCATCTCTCACACAAAGGGTATCATCTCCACCAGATCAGTATCACGTGATGTCCCATTGAAAGGATCATCCTCTATATCCACACCTTGATAGTTTTGACCTTCATCTAAGTTGTCAATTATTTTGTTCGTTAGCATAATAATGAACCACTTCTTATTAGCAGGATCAGTGACAAAAACACTTGTTGAGCTTGAGATGCTAAAATAAAAGGTTCATACCCCACCCTATTAAGATCCACTTGAATGAACCTTGAATCATCAACTCAAAGGCCGTTGTTGTTGTCAACCTATTTACAACTCAAGACAGGTACCCGAAATAAGATGTAGTCCAATTCTCATATTTGCTCAATTACCCCAAAGTATGACATAGGTGCAAAAATAGGGTTTTTGTCTTTGACACTAGATATATGCATTGATTGAGCTATAAGAGTTATCCCACTATTTTGCATTGTACTATTATCATCTTGCTCTTTTGTATAGAACATGTACTCATTGATAAGATAACCAGTGTAAGAGAGTACATACATGCTTGGACCCATAGCTAACTGTTTCAACTTGTCCAAAACTGAACTAGAATTCCTCTCTAACTCCAAGATAATGTGATCTCGCAACCAATGTATAAAAAGTTTATTATGTTCTTTCGAAATCCAACTCTCATTCTTATCGGGGTTCAAGGTTCTAATACTCTCCTTGTGCATTTCCACATATTCATCAACCTCATTCGAGTTGTGTAAGACATACAAGTAAGCTTGCTCCCACTGTGTCCAAGAGATACTAACTATTTCACTTCCTCGAATCCCTTAACCACTTGTTCTTCCCAAGTGACAAGAGATTGGAAGCCCAATGTTATCAACATTCAATAAGTATTCAGTACAAAATTCAACAGCTTCTTCGACTATGTACCTTTCAACAATACATCCCTCTGGTCTACTTAAATTTTTTACATGCCCTTTCAATATCTTCATGTAACGCTCAATGAGGTACATCCACCTCATATAAGCTGGGCCGCACATTTGTATTTCCCTAATGAGGTGTACTATTAGGTGAACCATCATGTCAAAGAATGAAGGCAAGAAATACATCTCTAGCTTACACAAAGTGACAACAATTTTTCTTTGCAATGTGGGAAACTTTCTAGGGTCAATGGCTTTGTTGCAAATAGACTTGAAAAAGAAACACAGTTTCGTGATTGTCCCTCATACCTTTTTCAGCAAAATGGATTGTATACCCACCGGCATCATATGCTCCATCAAAACATGACAATAATGAGACTTTAGGCCCTTTAACTTCAAGTCTTTCATAGATACAAGGTTCCTGATATTTAATGAGTACCCCTCCAGAACTTTAACACCATCAAGGAATTCACAAAGAGCAATTTTTTCTTTTCTAGATAAAGTATAAGCAGCTGGAAGTAGATAAGTATGTCGTTTCTCCTTGATCAGTGCTAATTCTTCTCTAATTCCCATAGCAACCAAATCCAATCTCGCCTTCTTACCATCACATTGAGTAACATACTAATAATGCTATCACATACATTTTTTCTATGTGCATCACATCAAGGAAGTGCCTCACATACAAAGACTTCCAATATGGCAATTCAAAGAAAATTGACCTTTTCTTCCACCCACTTATCCCAAGGTGTCTTGCAAAAGGTTTCCTGAAGTTGTTATCCAAATGTTGTACCTTTTGAAACAGGTCCTCATCGCTTAATGGCACAGGTTCTCCTCCTTCTTCTATATTCCCATCAAATGCTTTTCTCCACCCTCTATAATGATATCCCTAATGCAAAAACCTCCGATGCCCGAGAAAGACAAATTTCCCATCATGTTCCAACCGAATGGATTGTGTGCCTTCTTCACATATAGGGCAACCAAAATCTCCTTTGATACTGTATCCAGACAAATTCCCATATGCTAGAAAATCATTGATTGTACCAAACAGCATAGCTCTCAAATTGAATGGTTCCTCCCTATACCCATCATACACCTCCATACCACTCTCCTATAATAGCTTCAAGTCTTCAATTTTGAATGGTTCATCCCTATACCCATCATACACCTCCACACCACTCTCCTATAATAGCTTCAAGTCTTCAATTAGTGAAGCCAAGTATACATCTATATCATTTCCAGGTTGTTTAGGTCTAGAAATTAACAAAGACAACATCAAGAATGTTTGCTTCATGCATAGCCACGGAGGCAAGTTATAAATCGCCAAACTCACAGACCACGTACTGTGGGTACTACTCTGCATACCATGCGGGTTCATTCTATCAATAGATAATGCAGGTTTCTATCTTCTACCCCGAATTCTTCATAGTCACGATCAATTAATTTCCATTGTGGAGAATCTGCAGGATGTCTAAGCTTTCTATCCTTAATTCTTTCATCTACATGCCATGTCAAGAGCTTCGCATTCTCCACACTGTTGTACATGCATCTTAATCTAGGTATGATGGGAAAATAACATACTACCTTCATTAGACTCGATTCTTTCTTCTTATATCGTGGGGCATTGCATTGAGAACACTTTTCTAATGATGCAAATTCCTTCCGAGATAAAATGCAATCATTAGGACAAGCATATATCCTCTCATAGCTCATCCCAATAGAGCTTAGTATTTGTTTAGCCTCATATGTTCGGCTAGGAAGCTCATTATCCTTTGGCAGCATATCCTTCAAAAGTGTCAGCAATTCTGTGAAGCTCTTATCACTCCATCCATTGCCTGCTTTCAAGTTGTATAGCTTCAACATGGCTGACAATATCGTGAACTTAATGCATCCAGAGTACAATGGTTTTTCTGCATCCCTCTTCAACCTATCAAACATCTCTGAACAATCCTTAAGTTCATCCTCAATCACATTAGTCATCTGTTTAAGATGATCGGCCTCGAATGTACTTGTGTCAAAATCATTCGATCTAGAGCTCCTACTATAACTATTACTGTTATAATTATTATTCGTCTCACCATGTCTTGTCCATCGTGTGTAACTTCAATCAATTCCATTACAAATTAAATGTGATTCCAAGTCAGTTGCACTAACTAGCCTCCCATAGCAACACTTCAAGCGAGGGCATATAATTTTTTCTGGGTTATCAGCATGCTCAACTGCAAACCTAACAAACTCTTTCACTCCATCCCAATATTCCTGAATCAAACGATTCGCAGACATCTATTTCCGATCCATACTTTTATTAAGTTGTGTATCTTTTTATAACTTGTGTATCAATTTCGGTAGAGCCTCCTTGAAAACTTGAGCCTCCCAATAATTCTACAACACCAACTTAGAAGTCACAGTTTCCCATATGGATTAAATACCATAACCCCATGATGAATACATTAATATTCATGCCACTTAAAAGAAAACTACATTCATTAATTGTACTACCATTCTTTGTTTTTCCTAACTTTACTTTTTGATTTATTAAAGCATGTGTTACTTTTCAAGTCCTTAACTAGTAAAAATATTCAACAACATAGATAGAAAAGGAGTTCCAATTATATGTTGCCAACCATCCAAATCAACTATCCATAACTTTTCATTTACTAAGTTGTAACTTTTAAAGGCAAACCGGTAGCATAACAACTTAAGAACTAGAGTTGCCCAGGCTTTAAGCCATCTACTAAAAAAACACAACACATTTCAACCAAATTTCATGATTTTCAGTTCAAATTTAGCTAACTAATATAACCATAGCACTAACCACTTAGCAATTCACCTAACTTAGCTAACTAATACAAAAATTTTACATAAACATAATAAGGAAGCATACCTCAAACAAAGTAGATAATATGAAGGGCTAGCACTGTAAATTATGTCAATATGAAACAAGCGCACCAATGACACCTTCGTAGAAGTGAAGCAACAAGTTAAATGAAAACTCTATTAAGTAGCACTAGCAATCAAACTCGAAGCAGACAGCTCCCTAGTTTCAAGTATACACAGTTATGTATATATGTGGTTATGCTTCTTGGTCATATTATAAAAAATCATTAAAATTGAAAGCTAAGCCATACCTATATCGCTAGTACTATCTCTTGGAAACTTATCATGTCACCTATATATTTGAAATATGGGAAATCATTGAATCAACCTGTTTAATTAATAACATGATTGGGCAATATCATAAGATTTGACAAGTTTAATTTGTAGAAAAGAAAGTCTACAACAACTGGTATGATTAAAAAAAAATACACTCGATAGCCATAATTACTAGATCAAGTTGATTAAAATTAAATAACCAATGGTGAGAGATGACAACAGAATCAGGAAGATAATACACAGTATGTTAGCAATATAAAGATGTTGCATTTTACTTACAGATTTTGTTTTGATGAATCTTCAGACCCCCAGACCCTCATTAGGAGACCACTTCTAACATGCTGACACGCAATTGACTCATATAGAAAGAACAAGCCACAACAACTATGATTAAAACAAGAGTTTAAATTATGGTGCAAGAGTTCAAATTTAGTTGCATAGAAAAACTCACCAACCTCGAGGTTCGACAGTATCTAAATTCTGAATCCAACAAATTACTTTGAGTGACCAACTTGTATTTGGACTGAATAGGAAGAAAAACAAAGTAAGAGAATCATATAAATTGCCTAAAGAGAAGCAACGTGCCAATGGGAAAGACTTGCAAGCAAAGGCAACATGCAAGAAAAATATAATTTATAGAAACTAGTCTATAAGTGTTCATGTAGCATGGAGATTAACCTAGTAGGAAATAAAAGCAAGATTATAGACAAATTGACATATGAAATTTATTAAGCACTTTTTGAAAAAAAAATTAATACACCACTTGACTACCATCACTCCAATCATTCTGTGCAGTTCAATAATTAACCCAGTAGCAGCAACTCAAGGTAAACAATTAGCATATATTTACATATATATATATATAATATACCTCCAAGCATCTATTCTCTTATCATTCCCTTAAACACTTGATTCCCTTAATCAAAGTCTCATTCAGCACCAATGTAGGAGACAATGTACATAGAATCATTTTTTATATATCAGTTTTGAAAAAACCAAAAAAAAAAATCATATGTCATACTCAATATATTAAGAAACATAGTTATGCAATGTAGATTCAGTGGGGAGATATATCTGAAACAGAGCTCAACCAAACTCTGCTTTCTTACCTGAAAAATAATGAAAACAAATTATAGTTCATAATCCCCGACATAGTAGAAAATAATAGAACCAAAAACCAATATTATACGAAGCTCCATCCTTAGTGTTTGTTGGTCTAGTAATTAAGTATAATTGAAAACACTAAAGAGGTATACAAAGTTGATGTAAATAAGCAGCCTAATAGCCCTATAATGCAATAGAGATCTCAATGCAATACTGAGGACGTCCTCATCTCCAGATACAAGGAAAATTGAATTTGGGTTCCCAACTTTTATAGTTTCATGCTCATAATCTTGCAATCCCAAGAAATATCAGCTAATATAAATATCAACTACAAGTCCATGATGAACTCATTAATAAAACTTACACTATAAATATCCAGCTAGGCCATGGTGTTTCTTAAACTAAATGCATGCTCAAGGGCACCAAGAATCACCATTTTCTTCTTTTTTGAATTTTATAAGATTATAACAATATATATATACATACACAGAGTTGATTGTTATAGACGCATTGTGAAAGAATGACCATCAAAAGGCACAGAGGTAGATATACTAATCTCATAAACTTTAATGCTGTGACTTTCAAGACAACATTTATAAGGATATACATCACTTGTCCATAAATATTTGAAATTATACCAAAGCTAACTTAGTACTGTAAGTTGATATACAAGCATTTTAATTATAGACAAATTGCTATATACCTTTTTTGCACAAGAGCTGATTACTGTAGCGTATGCCAATGGAGCTAATCTCGCACAGAGCTTGTCATGAAAACCTAATATGAACTTGTTACCTCAATGGATAGACAAAATGACAAATGAAAATGGGATTTAAAAACAGAGAATAGGCAGAGAGAGCAAGGAGGAAGAGAGCGTCAATGGGACAATAGGGTTACCTCAAAACTGGCTGCTGTTCGCCATTGGGACTGGGAAGGATTTCAAGTTCGTCAGAGGGAATGGAACTGGGCCTCTTTCACTCCATTCACCTTGACCATTGACAGGGAGAGGGTTTGAGATCTAGCGAGTTTGTGGTCTTCTGACAGTAGGGGTCTCAGCTTCGACCTTCAGGTTGAATGGGATTTCTGAGGAGCACAGCTGTGGAGGAGGAGGAAAGCGTGTAAACTTTGATCTTGTGGTGGCTGAAGAGCTGTGCCAGAGAGCTATGGTAGAGGAAGGGATTCAGAGCATGCGGTGGGAATGAAGACGGCACACTTCAGAGTAAACGTGATGTTAGGGCTGAGAGGGATTTTAAAATAACTTAGTTAGCATTTAAAATTTAAAGGCTAACTAAAAATAACATAGATGGCATTTATATTTTAAACACCATCTAATATTTACAATTTAGTTGGTGTTTAAATTTTAAACACCAACTAAAATTAAAAAAAAAAACTTTCCTTAGCATTTAAAATATAAACGCCACCTAAAATACTATAGATGGTGTTTATATATTAAATGCCAACTAACAATTTACAAAAACAATTTTAAAAAAAATTGTGGATCTCTGCTTGACATTTAATATGTATGCGCCATCTAAAATTTGAATATTAGTTGGTGTTTAAAATATAAACGCCACCTAAAATGTATAGATGGCATTTATTTATTAAACGCCAACTAAAAATTTAATAAGAAAATTAAAAAAAAAATTCTGGAGCCTTGCTTGGCGTTTAAATGTACAAACACCTCCTAAAAGTTTTATTCGTGTTTAATCGTAAAAATGCCATAGAAATATTTGTATAAGTTTGCGTTTATCTATATAAACACCAACTTTTTTCCAGCTTCCAGATTTAGTTGGCATTTATTTGATGAACACCAACTATTGAGCGCCATTAAAACCACAAATTGGTATAGTGTACATAATTTAAATCAACATATTTGACAAATAAATCTAGATAATTTTTTCTGTTCGGAAAATTCTAAGTTTTATTAATTATCCCTAGTAGACATTTGAAAACGACACAAAGGGCAAGTATTTTTTTGCTGTAGCCAGGTTACAATGCAACATCTATGAAACAAATGGGAGCAAGGCATACGCACAGCTTCTATATGAAGCTTATAATCTTCTAGAAAAATTGTACAGGAACTTGACTCTTCTTCTAATTCAACCTTTACTCTTTCCAATCCCTCAATAGATTATTTTCTTGCAGGCACCCGTGCATATCGTCCATATGTCTCCGCAGCTTGATGATAATTGTTGTAGAGATTGCTAACGTCAATACTTACAGCCATGTACAAAATCTTGTGATTCTTGTGAGTATTATTAGCCATATTTCTACCAAAATCTAGGATCTTCCTTGCCATGACGTTGTGAGCTTCTTCAGGAATATTAAGAGTAAAAAGATTTGGGTTTACTATCACTTGCTCTATTATCATCCTCGAGATGTTGAAGAAATCATGCCTAGTGCTGGCACATGACATAATGTCCAAGCTCGGAAAATGCATGTTCCGTTTGTGATAATGACTTGAATATTGAAGAATTGATCACCACTAGGAGGATCAATGGGATAATAATTGGTTGAAATAACTGTACAGTTATATCGAACTTGATGATCCATAGCCTGAACATAATAATCCATAGCCTTTCTGGGAAAAGCTAGGACAGAGATAATATTCACAGCAGCAATAAGAAGAACCAGGAAAGATGTTGAAAATTTAATGAAGAATGTG
Organism: Adenanthera pavonina; assembly: GCA_026686845.1. NCBI lineage: Eukaryota > Viridiplantae > Streptophyta > Magnoliopsida > Fabales > Fabaceae > Adenanthera > Adenanthera pavonina. The sequence goes on from JAIVEN010000014.1 coordinate 37,916,381, forward strand.
GGATATGTCCTGACGACTTAAGAAGGAAAAAATTGCGGTGAGGGTTAAATTTATAGAAGCTAATATCAATAGAGGAGAAGGAAAACTAAGATAAGGATAATAATTAAAACTTGCAAGATATGAGATATTTACATAAAAATAAGGTATAGAGTTTTATGTTTTAAAAGCTTAAATCGATAGATAATAATTAGGATACTAATAACGAAAGGATAAACAAATAAATCAAACTTAAAATGCCATTTTACTAAAAAATTAATATATCATTTTTAATATAAATTAATATATCATATTTAAACCTAAGTATTGTAAACACCATATTTTGTAGGCCTCTTTTAGAGTGAAATAAAAATCCTTCTTAAGGGTTTATATAAAAAATAATAAGAAAATAATTACGAAAAATGACAAAACAGAAAATGAAAAAAATATAAAAATATTAAGAAAAAAGGTAAAGAAAGAAAAAACCAAAGATCAGGAAGATTATCCTATGGAATATCCGAAAAAAGAAAGGAAGAGATTAGATTATAAGTATTTAAGAATTTTCATTAAAGATTTTAGAACCAGATTTGAGGTATTATCTTGGACTAAAATATATAATAAAATAAATAACAAAAAATATGGAAAAAAAACTTAATTCTAAGAATTATCACCTAAAATCTTACTAATATCCCTATGGAAAAAATAAAAATCAAAATTATTCATCCAGTTTTCTTTTTAGGAGAAGGTGAGAGAATAGCAAATATATATATAAAGATAATATCTATTAATTTTTTTTGAAAGATCTTCAACTAAAAACAAGAAGGGAGGGAAATCTATTTATATATCTATTATATATATATATATATATATATTAAAGCAATTGTCGCTAGGGTGACATGTCGCAACACTATAACCTTCCACATCATGATCACTTTGGTAATTTGGACTTTTATGGGGCTCATACTGCCAACGCTTTTGTTTTTCTTAAATTTTTTATATGCGTGAGACATGATTTTTATATGCATGAAAGGAATATTATATCGGATATCTCTCCATCTAATATCTTTACATTTAATTTAAAATTTGAAAATATCACAATCACTTCAATTCATTGTCCAATCAAATTCCATCCACTACGGGATCTATTAGCGCTCAATAATTGACGTTTCTTATAAAAATGCCATTTAAATTGTGACACAAGGTACTTTAGCTGGTGTTTCCATAAAAAACATCAATTAAAGTTGGTATCTTAGTTGGCGTTTATAAGGAAATGCCAACTAATATGATTTGAAAATTTAAAAAAAATAAAAATATGTAAACATTAGCCAGCGTTTATAAAGAAACGTCAACTAATCTGAGTTATAAATTAATGAAAATATAAAATTATAAAAATAATAGTTAGCAAAGAAACACCAACTAATGTTATTTGCAAATTAATAAAAAAAAATAAAAATATAAAAACATTAGTTGACGTTTAAAAAACAACTATAACCTAAAACTCTAATTTTAGTGCGTTTATTAGACAAACATCAATTAAAAGTGTCACTTTAGTTAGCATTTATGTAAATAAAGGCCAATAAATAAAAAACACAAGTCACGAATTGAGAATTTGGACCATTGATTAAAAACAATATAATGGTTCTTGCTTCTCTCCTTCTTAATTTCAACCCATATATCACTCAGACTCACTCTCTCTCCTCTCTACCTACCACACGATTTTCTCCTTCGAAACACCCCTTAACCCTCCTCCTCATCCTCGCCACCATCATCGGCCACGGACCTTTATGGCGAGCAAGAAGATGTAGATGAAAGCAAAGTATTTCTATCTCCTTTTTGTTCTTCATCCATCATGATCCTCTGGTCCTACTCACTTCATCGATTATACTTCTTGTTAGTTCAAGACTAAGTCTAGGATAGTATATTGAGGGTTGTTACAATCATCACCATAATAAGAACGGACAAATCATGTATTCTAAGGGTATGCATATTGTATTCTTTTTAAAGGAGGGGTTTATTGGGATTGGAAATATGGAAGATAAAAAATAAATATTTAATTTTTAATTTCACCAAATGTAAGCCCCGTACATTATAAAGAAAAGATTGAAAATGTGGCCCTCATAGAGAATCTAATAACTATTTTATATATGTAAAAGCTTAAAAAAATAGCTTTTTCATAGCTCTTTCAAAATCTCAAACAACACATTGCGAAATGAGGTGCTTCGTTTAGGGTTTAGGGTTTAGGGTTTAGGGTTTAGGGTTTAGGGTTTAGGGTTTAGGGTTTAGGGTTTAGGGTTTTAGGGTTTTAGGGTTTAGGGTTTAGGGTTTAGGGTTTAGGGTTTAGGGTTTAGGGTTTAGGGTTTAGGGTTTAGGGTTTAGGGTTTAGGGTTTAGGGTTTAGGGTTTAGGGTTTAGGGTTTAGGGTTTAGGGTTTAGGGTTTAGGGTTTAGGGTTTAGGGTTTAGGGTTTAGGGTTTAGGGTTTAGGGTTTAGGGTTTAGGGTTTAGGGTTTAGGGTTTAGGGTTTAGGGTTTAGGGTTTAGGGTTTAGGGTTTAGGGTTTAGGGTTTAGGGTTTAGGGTTTAGGGTTTAGGGTTTAGGGTTTAGGGTTTAGGGTTTAGGGTTTAGGGTTTAGGGTTTAGGGTTTAGGGTTTAGGGTTTAGGGTTTAGGGTTTAGGGTTTAGGGTTTAGGGTTTAGGGTTTAGGGTTTAGGGTTTAGGGTTTAGGGTTTAGGGTTTAGGGTTTAGGGTTTAGGGTTTAGGGTTTAGGGTTTAGGGTTTAGGGTTTAGGGTTTAGGGTTTAGGGTTTAGGGTTTAGGGTTTAGGGTTTAGGGTTTAGGGTTTAGGGTTTAGGGTTTAGGGTTTAGGGTTTAGGGTTTTAGGGTTTAGGGTTTTAGGGTTTAGGGTTTTAGGGTTTAGGGTTTAGGGTTTAGGGTTTAGGGTTTAGGGTTTAGGGTTTAGGGTTTAGGGTTTAGGGTTTAGGGTTTAGGGTTTAGGGTTTAGGGTTTAGGGTTTAGGGTTTAGGGTTTAGGGTTTAGGGTTTAGGGTTTAGGGTTTAGGGTTTAGGGTTTAGGGTTTAGGGTTTAGGGTTTAGGGTTTAGGGTTTAGGGTTTAGGGTTTAGGGTTTAGGGTTTAGGGTTTAGGGTTTAGGGTTTAGGGTTTAGGGTTTAGGGTTTAGGGTTTAGGGTTTAGGGTTTAGGGTTTAGGGTTTAGGGTTTAGGGTTTAGGGTTTAGGGTTTAGGGTTTAGGGTTTAGGGTTTAGGGTTTAGGGTTTAGGGTTTAGGGTTTAGGGTTTAGGGTTTAGGGTTTAGGGTTTAGGGTTTAGGGTTTAGGGTTTAGGGTTTAGGGTTTAGGGTTTAGGGTTTAGGGTTTAGGGTTTAGGGTTTAGGGTTTAGGGTTTAGGGTTTAGGGTTTAGGGTTTAGGGTTTAGGGTTTAGGGTTTAGGGTTTAGGGTTTAGGGTTTAGGGTTTAGGGTTTAGGGTTTAGGGTTTAGGGTTTAGGGTTTAGGGTTTAGGGTTTAGGGTTTAGGGTTTAGGGTTTAGGGTTTAGGGTTTAGGGTTTAGGGTTTAGGGTTTAGGGTTTAGGGTTTAGGGTTTAGGGTTTAGGGTTTAGGGTTTAGGGTTTAGGGTTTAGGGTTTAGGGTTTAGGGTTTAGGGTTTAGGGTTTAGGGTTTAGGGTTTAGGGTTTAGGGTTTAGGGTTTAGGGTTTAGGGTTTAGGGTTTAGGGTTTAGGGTTTAGGGTTTAGGGTTTAGGGTTTAGGGTTTAGGGTTTAGGGTTTAGGGTTTAGGGTTTAGGGTTTAGGGTTTAGGGTTTAGGGTTTAGGGTTTAGGGTTTAGGGTTTAGGGTTTAGGGTTTAGGGTTTAGGGTTTAGGGTTTAGGGTTTAGGGTTTAGGGTTTAGGGTTTAGGGTTTAGGGTTTAGGGTTTAGGGTTTAGGGTTTAGGGTTTAGGGTTTAGGGTTTAGGGTTTAGGGTTTAGGGTTTAGGGTTTAGGGTTTAGGGTTTAGGGTTTAGGGTTTAGGGTTTAGGGTTTAGGGTTTAGGGTTTAGGGTTTAGGGTTTAGGGTTTAGGGTTTAGGGTTTAGGGTTTAGGGTTTAGGGTTTAGGGTTTAGGGTTTAGGGTTTAGGGTTTAGGGTTTAGGGTTTAGGGTTTAGGGTTTAGGGTTTAGGGTTTAGGGTTTAGGGTTTAGGGTTTAGGGTTTAGGGTTTAGGGTTTAGGGTTTAGGGTTTAGGGTTTAGGGTTTAGGGTTTAGGGTTTAGGGTTTAGGGTTTAGGGTTTAGGGTTTAGGGTTTAGGGTTTAGGGTTTAGGGTTTAGGGTTTAGGGTTTAGGGTTTAGGGTTTAGGGTTTAGGGTTTAGGGTTTAGGGTTTAGGGTTTAGGGTTTAGGGTTTAGGGTTTAGGGTTTAGGGTTTAGGGTTTAGGGTTTAGGGTTTAGGGTTTAGGGTTTAGGGTTTAGGGTTTAGGGTTTAGGGTTTAGGGTTTAGGGTTTAGGGTTTAGGGTTTAGGGTTTAGGGTTTAGGGTTTAGGGTTTAGGGTTTAGGGTTTAGGGTTTAGGGTTTAGGGTTTAGGGTTTAGGGTTTAGGGTTTAGGGTTTAGGGTTTAGGGTTTAGGGTTTAGGGTTTAGGGTTTAGGGTTTAGGGTTTAGGGTTTAGGGTTTAGGGTTTAGGGTTTAGGGTTTAGGGTTTAGGGTTTAGGGTTTAGGGTTTAGGGTTTAGGGTTTAGGGTTTAGGGTTTAGGGTTTAGGGTTTAGGGTTTAGGGTTTAGGGTTTAGGGTTTAGGGTTTAGGGTTTAGGGTTTAGGGTTTAGGGTTTAGGGTTTAGGGTTTAGGGTTTAGGGTTTAGGGTTTAGGGTTTAGGGTTTAGGGTTTAGGGTTTAGGGTTTAGGGTTTAGGGTTTAGGGTTTAGGGTTTAGGGTTTAGGGTTTAGGGTTTAGGGTTTAGGGTTTAGGGTTTAGGGTTTAGGGTTTAGGGTTTAGGGTTTAGGGTTTAGGGTTTAGGGTTTAGGGTTTAGGGTTTAGGGTTTAGGGTTTAGGGTTTAGGGTTTAGGGTTTAGGGTTTAGGGTTTAGGGTTTAGGGTTTAGGGTTTAGGGTTTAGGGTTTAGGGTTTAGGGTTTAGGGTTTAGGGTTTAGGGTTTAGGGTTTAGGGTTTAGGGTTTAGGGTTTAGGGTTTAGGGTTTAGGGTTTAGGGTTTAGGGTTTAGGGTTTAGGGTTTAGGGTTTAGGGTTTAGGGTTTAGGGTTTAGGGTTTAGGGTTTAGGGTTTAGGGTTTAGGGTTTAGGGTTTAGGGTTTAGGGTTTAGGGTTTAGGGTTTAGGGTTTAGGGTTTAGGGTTTAGGGTTTAGGGTTTAGGGTTTAGGGTTTAGGGTTTAGGGTTTAGGGTTTAGGGTTTAGGGTTTAGGGTTTAGGGTTTAGGGTTTAGGGTTTAGGGTTTAGGGTTTAGGGTTTAGGGTTTAGGGTTTAGGGTTTAGGGTTTAGGGTTTAGGGTTTAGGGTTTAGGGTTTAGGGTTTAGGGTTTAGGGTTTAGGGTTTAGGGTTTAGGGTTTAGGGTTTAGGGTTTAGGGTTTAGGGTTTAGGGTTTAGGGTTTAGGGTTTAGGGTTTAGGGTTTAGGGTTTAGGGTTTAGGGTTTAGGGTTTAGGGTTTAGGGTTTAGGGTTTAGGGTTTAGGGTTTAGGGTTTAGGGTTTAGGGTTTAGGGTTTAGGGTTTAGGGTTTAGGGTTTAGGGTTTAGGGTTTAGGGTTTAGGGTTTAGGGTTTAGGGTTTAGGGTTTAGGGTTTAGGGTTTAGGGTTTAGGGTTTAGGGTTTAGGGTTTAGGGTTTAGGGTTTAGGGTTTAGGGTTTAGGGTTTAGGGTTTAGGGTTTAGGGTTTAGGGTTTAGGGTTTAGGGTTTAGGGTTTAGGGTTTAGGGTTTAGGGTTTAGGGTTTAGGGTTTAGGGTTTAGGGTTTAGGGTTTAGGGTTTAGGGTTTAGGGTTTAGGGTTTAGGGTTTAGGGTTTAGGGTTTAGGGTTTAGGGTTTAGGGTTTAGGGTTTAGGGTTTAGGGTTTAGGGTTTAGGGTTTAGGGTTTAGGGTTTAGGGTTTAGGGTTTAGGGTTTAGGGTTTAGGGTTTAGGGTTTAGGGTTTAGGGTTTAGGGTTTAGGGTTTAGGGTTTAGGGTTTAGGGTTTAGGGTTTAGGGTTTAGGGTTTAGGGTTTAGGGTTTAGGGTTTAGGGTTTAGGGTTTAGGGTTTAGGGTTTAGGGTTTAGGGTTTAGGGTTTAGGGTTTAGGGTTTAGGGTTTAGGGTTTAGGGTTTAGGGTTTAGGGTTTAGGGTTTAGGGTTTAGGGTTTAGGGTTTAGGGTTTAGGGTTTAGGGTTTAGGGTTTAGGGTTTAGGGTTTAGGGTTTAGGGTTTAGGGTTTAGGGTTTAGGGTTTAGGGTTTAGGGTTTAGGGTTTAGGGTTTAGGGTTTAGGGTTTAGGGTTTAGGGTTTAGGGTTTAGGGTTTAGGGTTTAGGGTTTAGGGTTTAGGGTTTAGGGTTTAGGGTTTAGGGTTTAGGGTTTAGGGTTTAGGGTTTAGGGTTTAGGGTTTAGGGTTTAGGGTTTAGGGTTTAGGGTTTAGGGTTTAGGGTTTAGGGTTTAGGGTTTAGGGTTTAGGGTTTAGGGTTTAGGGTTTAGGGTTTAGGGTTTAGGGTTTAGGGTTTAGGGTTTAGGGTTTAGGGTTTAGGGTTTAGGGTTTAGGGTTTAGGGTTTAGGGTTTAGGGTTTAGGGTTTAGGGTTTAGGGTTTAGGGTTTAGGGTTTAGGGTTTAGGGTTTAGGGTTTAGGGTTTAGGGTTTAGGGTTTAGGGTTTAGGGTTTAGGGTTTAGGGTTTAGGGTTTAGGGTTTAGGGTTTAGGGTTTAGGGTTTAGGGTTTAGGGTTTAGGGTTTAGGGTTTAGGGTTTAGGGTTTAGGGTTTAGGGTTTAGGGTTTAGGGTTTAGGGTTTAGGGTTTAGGGTTTAGGGTTTAGGGTTTAGGGTTTAGGGTTTAGGGTTTAGGGTTTAGGGTTTAGGGTTTAGGGTTTAGGGTTTAGGGTTTAGGGTTTAGGGTTTAGGGTTTAGGGTTTAGGGTTTAGGGTTTAGGGTTTAGGGTTTAGGGTTTAGGGTTTAGGGTTTAGGGTTTAGGGTTTAGGGTTTAGGGTTTAGGGTTTAGGGTTTAGGGTTTAGGGTTTAGGGTTTAGGGTTTAGGGTTTAGGGTTTAGGGTTTAGGGTTTAGGGTTTAGGGTTTAGGGTTTAGGGTTTAGGGTTTAGGGTTTAGGGTTTAGGGTTTAGGGTTTAGGGTTTAGGGTTTAGGGTTTAGGGTTTAGGGTTTAGGGTTTAGGGTTTAGGGTTTAGGGTTTAGGGTTTAGGGTTTAGGGTTTAGGGTTTAGGGTTTAGGGTTTAGGGTTTAGGGTTTAGGGTTTAGGGTTTAGGGTTTAGGGTTTAGGGTTTAGGGTTTAGGGTTTAGGGTTTAGGGTTTAGGGTTTAGGGTTTAGGGTTTAGGGTTTAGGGTTTAGGGTTTAGGGTTTAGGGTTTAGGGTTTAGGGTTTAGGGTTTAGGGTTTAGGGTTTAGGGTTTAGGGTTTAGGGTTTAGGGTTTAGGGTTTAGGGTTTAGGGTTTAGGGTTTAGGGTTTAGGGTTTAGGGTTTAGGGTTTAGGGTTTAGGGTTTAGGGTTTAGGGTTTAGGGTTTAGGGTTTAGGGTTTAGGGTTTAGGGTTTAGGGTTTAGGGTTTAGGGTTTAGGGTTTAGGGTTTAGGGTTTAGGGTTTAGGGTTTAGGGTTTAGGGTTTAGGGTTTAGGGTTTAGGGTTTAGGGTTTAGGGTTTAGGGTTTAGGGTTTAGGGTTTAGGGTTTAGGGTTTAGGGTTTAGGGTTTAGGGTTTAGGGTTTAGGGTTTAGGGTTTAGGGTTTAGGGTTTAGGGTTTAGGGTTTAGGGTTTAGGGTTTAGGGTTTAGGGTTTAGGGTTTAGGGTTTAGGGTTTAGGGTTTAGGGTTTAGGGTTTAGGGTTTAGGGTTTAGGGTTTAGGGTTTAGGGTTTAGGGTTTAGGGTTTAGGGTTTAGGGTTTAGGGTTTAGGGTTTAGGGTTTAGGGTTTAGGGTTTAGGGTTTAGGGTTTAGGGTTTAGGGTTTAGGGTTTAGGGTTTAGGGTTTAGGGTTTAGGGTTTAGGGTTTAGGGTTTAGGGTTTAGGGTTTAGGGTTTAGGGTTTAGGGTTTAGGGTTTAGGGTTTAGGGTTTAGGGTTTAGGGTTTAGGGTTTAGGGTTTAGGGTTTAGGGTTTAGGGTTTAGGGTTTAGGGTTTAGGGTTTAGGGTTTAGGGTTTAGGGTTTAGGGTTTAGGGTTTAGGGTTTAGGGTTTAGGGTTTAGGGTTTAGGGTTTAGGGTTTAGGGTTTAGGGTTTAGGGTTTAGGGTTTAGGGTTTAGGGTTTAGGGTTTAGGGTTTAGGGTTTAGGGTTTAGGGTTTAGGGTTTAGGGTTTAGGGTTTAGGGTTTAGGGTTTAGGGTTTAGGGTTTAGGGTTTAGGGTTTAGGGTTTAGGGTTTAGGGTTTAGGGTTTAGGGTTTAGGGTTTAGGGTTTAGGGTTTAGGGTTTAGGGTTTAGGGTTTAGGGTTTAGGGTTTAGGGTTTAGGGTTTAGGGTTTAGGGTTTAGGGTTTAGGGTTTAGGGTTTAGGGTTTAGGGTTTAGGGTTTAGGGTTTAGGGTTTAGGGTTTAGGGTTTAGGGTTTAGGGTTTAGGGTTTAGGGTTTAGGGTTTAGGGTTTAGGGTTTAGGGTTTAGGGTTTAGGGTTTAGGGTTTAGGGTTTAGGGTTTAGGGTTTAGGGTTTAGGGTTTAGGGTTTAGGGTTTAGGGTTTAGGGTTTAGGGTTTAGGGTTTAGGGTTTAGGGTTTAGGGTTTAGGGTTTAGGGTTTAGGGTTTAGGGTTTAGGGTTTAGGGTTTAGGGTTTAGGGTTTAGGGTTTAGGGTTTAGGGTTTAGGGTTTAGGGTTTAGGGTTTAGGGTTTAGGGTTTAGGGTTTAGGGTTTAGGGTTTAGGGTTTAGGGTTTAGGGTTTAGGGTTTAGGGTTTAGGGTTTAGGGTTTAGGGTTTAGGGTTTAGGGTTTAGGGTTTAGGGTTTAGGGTTTAGGGTTTAGGGTTTAGGGTTTAGGGTTTAGGGTTTAGGGTTTAGGGTTTAGGGTTTAGGGTTTAGGGTTTAGGGTTTAGGGTTTAGGGTTTAGGGTTTAGGGTTTAGGGTTTAGGGTTTAGGGTTTAGGGTTTAGGGTTTAGGGTTTAGGGTTTAGGGTTTAGGGTTTAGGGTTTAGGGTTTAGGGTTTAGGGTTTAGGGTTTAGGGTTTAGGGTTTAGGGTTTAGGGTTTAGGGTTTAGGGTTTAGGGTTTAGGGTTTAGGGTTTAGGGTTTAGGGTTTAGGGTTTAGGGTTTAGGGTTTAGGGTTTAGGGTTTAGGGTTTAGGGTTTAGGGTTTAGGGTTTAGGGTTTAGGGTTTAGGGTTTAGGGTTTAGGGTTTAGGGTTTAGGGTTTAGGGTTTAGGGTTTAGGGTTTAGGGTTTAGGGTTTAGGGTTTAGGGTTTAGGGTTTAGGGTTTAGGGTTTAGGGTTTAGGGTTTAGGGTTTAGGGTTTAGGGTTTAGGGTTTAGGGTTTAGGGTTTAGGGTTTAGGGTTTAGGGTTTAGGGTTTAGGGTTTAGGGTTTAGGGTTTAGGGTTTAGGGTTTAGGGTTTAGGGTTTAGGGTTTAGGGTTTAGGGTTTAGGGTTTAGGGTTTAGGGTTTAGGGTTTAGGGTTTAGGGTTTAGGGTTTAGGGTTTAGGGTTTAGGGTTTAGGGTTTAGGGTTTAGGGTTTAGGGTTTAGGGTTTAGGGTTTAGGGTTTAGGGTTTAGGGTTTAGGGTTTAGGGTTTAGGGTTTAGGGTTTAGGGTTTAGGGTTTAGGGTTTAGGGTTTAGGGTTTAGGGTTTAGGGTTTAGGGTTTAGGGTTTAGGGTTTAGGGTTTAGGGTTTAGGGTTTAGGGTTTAGGGTTTAGGGTTTAGGGTTTAGGGTTTAGGGTTTAGGGTTTAGGGTTTAGGGTTTAGGGTTTAGGGTTTAGGGTTTAGGGTTTAGGGTTTAGGGTTTAGGGTTTAGGGTTTAGGGTTTAGGGTTTAGGGTTTAGGGTTTAGGGTTTAGGGTTTAGGGTTTAGGGTTTAGGGTTTAGGGTTTAGGGTTTAGGGTTTAGGGTTTAGGGTTTAGGGTTTAGGGTTTAGGGTTTAGGGTTTAGGGTTTAGGGTTTAGGGTTTAGGGTTTAGGGTTTAGGGTTTAGGGTTTAGGGTTTAGGGTTTAGGGTTTAGGGTTTAGGGTTTAGGGTTTAGGGTTTAGGGTTTAGGGTTTAGGGTTTAGGGTTTAGGGTTTAGGGTTTAGGGTTTAGGGTTTAGGGTTTAGGGTTTAGGGTTTAGGGTTTAGGGTTTAGGGTTTAGGGTTTAGGGTTTAGGGTTTAGGGTTTAGGGTTTAGGGTTTAGGGTTTAGGGTTTAGGGTTTAGGGTTTAGGGTTTAGGGTTTAGGGTTTAGGGTTTAGGGTTTAGGGTTTAGGGTTTAGGGTTTAGGGTTTAGGGTTTAGGGTTTAGGGTTTAGGGTTTAGGGTTTAGGGTTTAGGGTTTAGGGTTTAGGGTTTAGGGTTTAGGGTTTAGGGTTTAGGGTTTAGGGTTTAGGGTTTAGGGTTTAGGGTTTAGGGTTTAGGGTTTAGGGTTTAGGGTTTAGGGTTTAGGGTTTAGGGTTTAGGGTTTAGGGTTTAGGGTTTAGGGTTTAGGGTTTAGGGTTTAGGGTTTAGGGTTTAGGGTTTAGGGTTTAGGGTTTAGGGTTTAGGGTTTAGGGTTTAGGGTTTAGGGTTTAGGGTTTAGGGTTTAGGGTTTAGGGTTTAGGGTTTAGGGTTTAGGGTTTAGGGTTTAGGGTTTAGGGTTTAGGGTTTAGGGTTTAGGGTTTAGGGTTTAGGGTTTAGGGTTTAGGGTTTAGGGTTTAGGGTTTAGGGTTTAGGGTTTAGGGTTTAGGGTTTAGGGTTTAGGGTTTAGGGTTTAGGGTTTAGGGTTTAGGGTTTAGGGTTTAGGGTTTAGGGTTTAGGGTTTAGGGTTTAGGGTTTAGGGTTTAGGGTTTAGGGTTTAGGGTTTAGGGTTTAGGGTTTAGGGTTTAGGGTTTAGGGTTTAGGGTTTAGGGTTTAGGGTTTAGGGTTTAGGGTTTAGGGTTTAGGGTTTAGGGTTTAGGGTTTAGGGTTTAGGGTTTAGGGTTTAGGGTTTAGGGTTTAGGGTTTAGGGTTTAGGGTTTAGGGTTTAGGGTTTAGGGTTTAGGGTTTAGGGTTTAGGGTTTAGGGTTTAGGGTTTAGGGTTTAGGGTTTAGGGTTTAGGGTTTAGGGTTTAGGGTTTAGGGTTTAGGGTTTAGGGTTTAGGGTTTAGGGTTTAGGGTTTAGGGTTTAGGGTTTAGGGTTTAGGGTTTAGGGTTTAGGGTTTAGGGTTTAGGGTTTAGGGTTTAGGGTTTAGGGTTTAGGGTTTAGGGTTTAGGGTTTAGGGTTTAGGGTTTAGGGTTTAGGGTTTAGGGTTTAGGGTTTAGGGTTTAGGGTTTAGGGTTTAGGGTTTAGGGTTTAGGGTTTAGGGTTTAGGGTTTAGGGTTTAGGGTTTAGGGTTTAGGGTTTAGGGTTTAGGGTTTAGGGTTTAGGGTTTAGGGTTTAGGGTTTAGGGTTTAGGGTTTAGGGTTTAGGGTTTAGGGTTTAGGGTTTAGGGTTTAGGGTTTAGGGTTTAGGGTTTAGGGTTTAGGGTTTAGGGTTTAGGGTTTAGGGTTTAGGGTTTAGGGTTTAGGGTTTAGGGTTTAGGGTTTAGGGTTTAGGGTTTAGGGTTTAGGGTTTAGGGTTTAGGGTTTAGGGTTTAGGGTTTAGGGTTTAGGGTTTAGGGTTTAGGGTTTAGGGTTTAGGGTTTAGGGTTTAGGGTTTAGGGTTTAGGGTTTAGGGTTTAGGGTTTAGGGTTTAGGGTTTAGGGTTTAGGGTTTAGGGTTTAGGGTTTAGGGTTTAGGGTTTAGGGTTTAGGGTTTAGGGTTTAGGGTTTAGGGTTTAGGGTTTAGGGTTTAGGGTTTAGGGTTTAGGGTTTAGGGTTTAGGGTTTAGGGTTTAGGGTTTAGGGTTTAGGGTTTAGGGTTTAGGGTTTAGGGTTTAGGGTTTAGGGTTTAGGGTTTAGGGTTTAGGGTTTAGGGTTTAGGGTTTAGGGTTTAGGGTTTAGGGTTTAGGGTTTAGGGTTTAGGGTTTAGGGTTTAGGGTTTAGGGTTTAGGGTTTAGGGTTTAGGGTTTAGGGTTTAGGGTTTAGGGTTTAGGGTTTAGGGTTTAGGGTTTAGGGTTTAGGGTTTAGGGTTTAGGGTTTAGGGTTTAGGGTTTAGGGTTTAGGGTTTAGGGTTTAGGGTTTAGGGTTTAGGGTTTAGGGTTTAGGGTTTAGGGTTTAGGGTTTAGGGTTTAGGGTTTAGGGTTTAGGGTTTAGGGTTTAGGGTTTAGGGTTTAGGGTTTAGGGTTTAGGGTTTAGGGTTTAGGGTTTAGGGTTTAGGGTTTAGGGTTTAGGGTTTAGGGTTTAGGGTTTAGGGTTTAGGGTTTAGGGTTTAGGGTTTAGGGTTTAGGGTTTAGGGTTTAGGGTTTAGGGTTTAGGGTTTAGGGTTTAGGGTTTAGGGTTTAGGGTTTAGGGTTTAGGGTTTAGGGTTTAGGGTTTAGGGTTTAGGGTTTAGGGTTTAGGGTTTAGGGTTTAGGGTTTAGGGTTTAGGGTTTAGGGTTTAGGGTTTAGGGTTTAGGGTTTAGGGTTTAGGGTTTAGGGTTTAGGGTTTAGGGTTTAGGGTTTAGGGTTTAGGGTTTAGGGTTTAGGGTTTAGGGTTTAGGGTTTAGGGTTTAGGGTTTAGGGTTTAGGGTTTAGGGTTTAGGGTTTAGGGTTTAGGGTTTAGGGTTTAGGGTTTAGGGTTTAGGGTTTAGGGTTTAGGGTTTAGGGTTTAGGGTTTAGGGTTTAGGGTTTAGGGTTTAGGGTTTAGGGTTTAGGGTTTAGGGTTTAGGGTTTAGGGTTTAGGGTTTAGGGTTTAGGGTTTAGGGTTTAGGGTTTAGGGTTTAGGGTTTAGGGTTTAGGGTTTAGGGTTTAGGGTTTAGGGTTTAGGGTTTAGGGTTTAGGGTTTAGGGTTTAGGGTTTAGGGTTTAGGGTTTAGGGTTTAGGGTTTAGGGTTTAGGGTTTAGGGTTTAGGGTTTAGGGTTTAGGGTTTAGGGTTTAGGGTTTAGGGTTTAGGGTTTAGGGTTTAGGGTTTAGGGTTTAGGGTTTAGGGTTTAGGGTTTAGGGTTTAGGGTTTAGGGTTTAGGGTTTAGGGTTTAGGGTTTAGGGTTTAGGGTTTAGGGTTTAGGGTTTAGGGTTTAGGGTTTAGGGTTTAGGGTTTAGGGTTTAGGGTTTAGGGTTTAGGGTTTAGGGTTTAGGGTTTAGGGTTTAGGGTTTAGGGTTTAGGGTTTAGGGTTTAGGGTTTAGGGTTTAGGGTTTAGGGTTTAGGGTTTAGGGTTTAGGGTTTAGGGTTTAGGGTTTAGGGTTTAGGGTTTAGGGTTTAGGGTTTAGGGTTTAGGGTTTAGGGTTTAGGGTTTAGGGTTTAGGGTTTAGGGTTTAGGGTTTAGGGTTTAGGGTTTAGGGTTTAGGGTTTAGGGTTTAGGGTTTAGGGTTTAGGGTTTAGGGTTTAGGGTTTAGGGTTTAGGGTTTAGGGTTTAGGGTTTAGGGTTTAGGGTTTAGGGTTTAGGGTTTAGGGTTTAGGGTTTAGGGTTTAGGGTTTAGGGTTTAGGGTTTAGGGTTTAGGGTTTAGGGTTTAGGGTTTAGGGTTTAGGGTTTAGGGTTTAGGGTTTAGGGTTTAGGGTTTAGGGTTTAGGGTTTAGGGTTTAGGGTTTAGGGTTTAGGGTTTAGGGTTTAGGGTTTAGGGTTTAGGGTTTAGGGTTTAGGGTTTAGGGTTTAGGGTTTAGGGTTTAGGGTTTAGGGTTTAGGGTTTAGGGTTTAGGGTTTAGGGTTTAGGGTTTAGGGTTTAGGGTTTAGGGTTTAGGGTTTAGGGTTTAGGGTTTAGGGTTTAGGGTTTAGGGTTTAGGGTTTAGGGTTTAGGGTTTAGGGTTTAGGGTTTAGGGTTTAGGGTTTAGGGTTTAGGGTTTAGGGTTTAGGGTTTAGGGTTTAGGGTTTAGGGTTTAGGGTTTAGGGTTTAGGGTTTAGGGTTTAGGGTTTAGGGTTTAGGGTTTAGGGTTTAGGGTTTAGGGTTTAGGGTTTAGGGTTTAGGGTTTAGGGTTTAGGGTTTAGGGTTTAGGGTTTAGGGTTTAGGGTTTAGGGTTTAGGGTTTAGGGTTTAGGGTTTAGGGTTTAGGGTTTAGGGTTTAGGGTTTAGGGTTTAGGGTTTAGGGTTTAGGGTTTAGGGTTTAGGGTTTAGGGTTTAGGGTTTAGGGTTTAGGGTTTAGGGTTTAGGGTTTAGGGTTTAGGGTTTAGGGTTTAGGGTTTAGGGTTTAGGGTTTAGGGTTTAGGGTTTAGGGTTTAGGGTTTAGGGTTTAGGGTTTAGGGTTTAGGGTTTAGGGTTTAGGGTTTAGGGTTTAGGGTTTAGGGTTTAGGGTTTAGGGTTTAGGGTTTAGGGTTTAGGGTTTAGGGTTTAGGGTTTAGGGTTTAGGGTTTAGGGTTTAGGGTTTAGGGTTTAGGGTTTAGGGTTTAGGGTTTAGGGTTTAGGGTTTAGGGTTTAGGGTTTAGGGTTTAGGGTTTAGGGTTTAGGGTTTAGGGTTTAGGGTTTAGGGTTTAGGGTTTAGGGTTTAGGGTTTAGGGTTTAGGGTTTAGGGTTTAGGGTTTAGGGTTTAGGGTTTAGGGTTTAGGGTTTAGGGTTTAGGGTTTAGGGTTTAGGGTTTAGGGTTTAGGGTTTAGGGTTTAGGGTTTAGGGTTTAGGGTTTAGGGTTTAGGGTTTAGGGTTTAGGGTTTAGGGTTTAGGGTTTAGGGTTTAGGGTTTAGGGTTTAGGGTTTAGGGTTTAGGGTTTAGGGTTTAGGGTTTAGGGTTTAGGGTTTAGGGTTTAGGGTTTAGGGTTTAGGGTTTAGGGTTTAGGGTTTAGGGTTTAGGGTTTAGGGTTTAGGGTTTAGGGTTTAGGGTTTAGGGTTTAGGGTTTAGGGTTTAGGGTTTAGGGTTTAGGGTTTAGGGTTTAGGGTTTAGGGTTTAGGGTTTAGGGTTTAGGGTTTAGGGTTTAGGGTTTAGGGTTTAGGGTTTAGGGTTTAGGGTTTAGGGTTTAGGGTTTAGGGTTTAGGGTTTAGGGTTTAGGGTTTAGGGTTTAGGGTTTAGGGTTTAGGGTTTAGGGTTTAGGGTTTAGGGTTTAGGGTTTAGGGTTTAGGGTTTAGGGTTTAGGGTTTAGGGTTTAGGGTTTAGGGTTTAGGGTTTAGGGTTTAGGGTTTAGGGTTTAGGGTTTAGGGTTTAGGGTTTAGGGTTTAGGGTTTAGGGTTTAGGGTTTAGGGTTTAGGGTTTAGGGTTTAGGGTTTAGGGTTTAGGGTTTAGGGTTTAGGGTTTAGGGTTTAGGGTTTAGGGTTTAGGGTTTAGGGTTTAGGGTTTAGGGTTTAGGGTTTAGGGTTTAGGGTTTAGGGTTTAGGGTTTAGGGTTTAGGGTTTAGGGTTTAGGGTTTAGGGTTTAGGGTTTAGGGTTTAGGGTTTAGGGTTTAGGGTTTAGGGTTTAGGGTTTAGGGTTTAGGGTTTAGGGTTTAGGGTTTAGGGTTTAGGGTTTAGGGTTTAGGGTTTAGGGTTTAGGGTTTAGGGTTTAGGGTTTAGGGTTTAGGGTTTAGGGTTTAGGGTTTAGGGTTTAGGGTTTAGGGTTTAGGGTTTAGGGTTTAGGGTTTAGGGTTTAGGGTTTAGGGTTTAGGGTTTAGGGTTTAGGGTTTAGGGTTTAGGGTTTAGGGTTTAGGGTTTAGGGTTTAGGGTTTAGGGTTTAGGGTTTAGGGTTTAGGGTTTAGGGTTTAGGGTTTAGGGTTTAGGGTTTAGGGTTTAGGGTTTAGGGTTTAGGGTTTAGGGTTTAGGGTTTAGGGTTTAGGGTTTAGGGTTTAGGGTTTAGGGTTTAGGGTTTAGGGTTTAGGGTTTAGGGTTTAGGGTTTAGGGTTTAGGGTTTAGGGTTTAGGGTTTAGGGTTTAGGGTTTAGGGTTTAGGGTTTAGGGTTTAGGGTTTAGGGTTTAGGGTTTAGGGTTTAGGGTTTAGGGTTTAGGGTTTAGGGTTTAGGGTTTAGGGTTTAGGGTTTAGGGTTTAGGGTTTAGGGTTTAGGGTTTAGGGTTTAGGGTTTAGGGTTTAGGGTTTAGGGTTTAGGGTTTAGGGTTTAGGGTTTAGGGTTTAGGGTTTAGGGTTTAGGGTTTAGGGTTTAGGGTTTAGGGTTTAGGGTTTAGGGTTTAGGGTTTAGGGTTTAGGGTTTAGGGTTTAGGGTTTAGGGTTTAGGGTTTAGGGTTTAGGGTTTAGGGTTTAGGGTTTAGGGTTTAGGGTTTAGGGTTTAGGGTTTAGGGTTTAGGGTTTAGGGTTTAGGGTTTAGGGTTTAGGGTTTAGGGTTTAGGGTTTAGGGTTTAGGGTTTAGGGTTTAGGGTTTAGGGTTTAGGGTTTAGGGTTTAGGGTTTAGGGTTTAGGGTTTAGGGTTTAGGGTTTAGGGTTTAGGGTTTAGGGTTTAGGGTTTAGGGTTTAGGGTTTAGGGTTTAGGGTTTAGGGTTTAGGGTTTAGGGTTTAGGGTTTAGGGTTTAGGGTTTAGGGTTTAGGGTTTAGGGTTTAGGGTTTAGGGTTTAGGGTTTAGGGTTTAGGGTTTAGGGTTTAGGGTTTAGGGTTTAGGGTTTAGGGTTTAGGGTTTAGGGTTTAGGGTTTAGGGTTTAGGGTTTAGGGTTTAGGGTTTAGGGTTTAGGGTTTAGGGTTTAGGGTTTAGGGTTTAGGGTTTAGGGTTTAGGGTTTAGGGTTTAGGGTTTAGGGTTTAGGGTTTAGGGTTTAGGGTTTAGGGTTTAGGGTTTAGGGTTTAGGGTTTAGGGTTTAGGGTTTAGGGTTTAGGGTTTAGGGTTTAGGGTTTAGGGTTTAGGGTTTAGGGTTTAGGGTTTAGGGTTTAGGGTTTAGGGTTTAGGGTTTAGGGTTTAGGGTTTAGGGTTTAGGGTTTAGGGTTTAGGGTTTAGGGTTTAGGGTTTAGGGTTTAGGGTTTAGGGTTTAGGGTTTAGGGTTTAGGGTTTAGGGTTTAGGGTTTAGGGTTTAGGGTTTAGGGTTTAGGGTTTAGGGTTTAGGGTTTAGGGTTTAGGGTTTAGGGTTTAGGGTTTAGGGTTTAGGGTTTAGGGTTTAGGGTTTAGGGTTTAGGGTTTAGGGTTTAGGGTTTAGGGTTTAGGGTTTAGGGTTTAGGGTTTAGGGTTTAGGGTTTAGGGTTTAGGGTTTAGGGTTTAGGGTTTAGGGTTTAGGGTTTAGGGTTTAGGGTTTAGGGTTTAGGGTTTAGGGTTTAGGGTTTAGGGTTTAGGGTTTAGGGTTTAGGGTTTAGGGTTTAGGGTTTAGGGTTTAGGGTTTAGGGTTTAGGGTTTAGGGTTTAGGGTTTAGGGTTTAGGGTTTAGGGTTTAGGGTTTAGGGTTTAGGGTTTAGGGTTTAGGGTTTAGGGTTTAGGGTTTAGGGTTTAGGGTTTAGGGTTTAGGGTTTAGGGTTTAGGGTTTAGGGTTTAGGGTTTAGGGTTTAGGGTTTAGGGTTTAGGGTTTAGGGTTTAGGGTTTAGGGTTTAGGGTTTAGGGTTTAGGGTTTAGGGTTTAGGGTTTAGGGTTTAGGGTTTAGGGTTTAGGGTTTAGGGTTTAGGGTTTAGGGTTTAGGGTTTAGGGTTTAGGGTTTAGGGTTTAGGGTTTAGGGTTTAGGGTTTAGGGTTTAGGGTTTAGGGTTTAGGGTTTAGGGTTTAGGGTTTAGGGTTTAGGGTTTAGGGTTTAGGGTTTAGGGTTTAGGGTTTAGGGTTTAGGGTTTAGGGTTTAGGGTTTAGGGTTTAGGGTTTAGGGTTTAGGGTTTAGGGTTTAGGGTTTAGGGTTTAGGGTTTAGGGTTTAGGGTTTAGGGTTTAGGGTTTAGGGTTTAGGGTTTAGGGTTTAGGGTTTAGGGTTTAGGGTTTAGGGTTTAGGGTTTAGGGTTTAGGGTTTAGGGTTTAGGGTTTAGGGTTTAGGGTTTAGGGTTTAGGGTTTAGGGTTTAGGGTTTAGGGTTTAGGGTTTAGGGTTTAGGGTTTAGGGTTTAGGGTTTAGGGTTTAGGGTTTAGGGTTTAGGGTTTAGGGTTTAGGGTTTAGGGTTTAGGGTTTAGGGTTTAGGGTTTAGGGTTTAGGGTTTAGGGTTTAGGGTTTAGGGTTTAGGGTTTAGGGTTTAGGGTTTAGGGTTTAGGGTTTAGGGTTTAGGGTTTAGGGTTTAGGGTTTAGGGTTTAGGGTTTAGGGTTTAGGGTTTAGGGTTTAGGGTTTAGGGTTTAGGGTTTAGGGTTTAGGGTTTAGGGTTTAGGGTTTAGGGTTTAGGGTTTAGGGTTTAGGGTTTAGGGTTTAGGGTTTAGGGTTTAGGGTTTAGGGTTTAGGGTTTAGGGTTTAGGGTTTAGGGTTTAGGGTTTAGGGTTTAGGGTTTAGGGTTTAGGGTTTAGGGTTTAGGGTTTAGGGTTTAGGGTTTAGGGTTTAGGGTTTAGGGTTTAGGGTTTAGGGTTTAGGGTTTAGGGTTTAGGGTTTAGGGTTTAGGGTTTAGGGTTTAGGGTTTAGGGTTTAGGGTTTAGGGTTTAGGGTTTAGGGTTTAGGGTTTAGGGTTTAGGGTTTAGGGTTTAGGGTTTAGGGTTTAGGGTTTAGGGTTTAGGGTTTAGGGTTTAGGGTTTAGGGTTTAGGGTTTAGGGTTTAGGGTTTAGGGTTTAGGGTTTAGGGTTTAGGGTTTAGGGTTTAGGGTTTAGGGTTTAGGGTTTAGGGTTTAGGGTTTAGGGTTTAGGGTTTAGGGTTTAGGGTTTAGGGTTTAGGGTTTAGGGTTTAGGGTTTAGGGTTTAGGGTTTAGGGTTTAGGGTTTAGGGTTTAGGGTTTAGGGTTTAGGGTTTAGGGTTTAGGGTTTAGGGTTTAGGGTTTAGGGTTTAGGGTTTAGGGTTTAGGGTTTAGGGTTTAGGGTTTAGGGTTTAGGGTTTAGGGTTTAGGGTTTAGGGTTTAGGGTTTAGGGTTTAGGGTTTAGGGTTTAGGGTTTAGGGTTTAGGGTTTAGGGTTTAGGGTTTAGGGTTTAGGGTTTAGGGTTTAGGGTTTAGGGTTTAGGGTTTAGGGTTTAGGGTTTAGGGTTTAGGGTTTAGGGTTTAGGGTTTAGGGTTTAGGGTTTAGGGTTTAGGGTTTAGGGTTTAGGGTTTAGGGTTTAGGGTTTAGGGTTTAGGGTTTAGGGTTTAGGGTTTAGGGTTTAGGGTTTAGGGTTTA